>JALHLI010000002.1:14781288-15426288 GCA_023349425.1 Anthopleura sola
ATGGAACACATGCATTTATTCTATATACTTGTATTAATTTACTATAAATTTACTCTGAAAAACAGGCCCCCGATTGGAATGACGTCTTCAAAAGCCTCTATTTTCGTCTGTCCACACTAATCCGATAGGCCTCCTCTTTCAAATCTCTCCACTATGGAGAGCGTTTTTATTCTAGTTTGGTCGCAAGGCCAAAACGCATCGACAAGTATTCGAAGACGCATTATGTGTGGACGGGACTTGAAGCATATTAAAACAGCGACCTCTTGGAGCTCAACAGTACCTCTTGTCGCGGCAAGATAATTTTCACCTGTCTTGAGTTTTGCCATAAAAATAAACCGGCAGAATGTGATTTTATTATGCTGCGTATTTGGTTTGTAGAAATTATTGGAGGTTTTATGGAATCCTTTTCCGACGTCAAATTCTATCGCGCCCCTTATTTTTCTTGCAGAAAACCTCAGTTTTAAGCCAACCCTAGATCGATAAGGCCACCTTTAATTTCCTACATATCATTAAATCATTCATGTTCATTTTAGAGGACCCTCTCGAAAATTATCACCGATGAGTGTGGCTTCCTCGTTAACTATAATAATTAATAAATATCAAGAAGTTGTAAATCTAAACAAAGAAATGCCGTCAAGAAAAACTAGCAGATTCTGAAAAGGGTAGAACATTTTAAATTTTGACTGCCAGCAACTTCGACTTCAATCGTAAAACTTCCCGGCTTAGCCTCAGGGCTGATTCATGGCTTTCGCCCGATTTGAAGGACAAAGTTAAGCCACCAGAGAATTACCCTGGATTCCAGAGGGGCTTGTCTTTATAGGAAGTCATGAAGCCGACGAGAAACGAGTTGGATTATCCTTTTGAATTAATTAAAGGTTTACCCCTGTAAGTGAACGAAAAGCTTGAACATGAAGACCGCGATAGTCAAGTGGATGGCCAACCTCTACTATCAGTAAAAACGTCAGGTGAAAACGTATATACGTATATACGTACTTGACTAAAGATTAATTTTTATCGAATCCTGAAACAACCTCTGAGCAAATCTAAGTCAGAGCTCGCCTTACTAACAGATCGAAATGGAATTTAGCTAGCGTGTTGGAGACCCGGGAAAATCTCATGTGATGATGTGATGCCGAGTCCCAAAATACTCCGGGCCCTTCGTTCTCACAGACCACCAAGTAACGAAGGCTGAGAATCGAACCCGACTGAAACGGCTTGAGGTGAGTGCACTATAGGTATGTAATCCTTGATTTCCGATGCGCTGATGCACCAGCTTGACTTTACTCATATTTATCATAAGGCTGGAGAGCAACAGTAAATATGATGACGAGGTGTCACAGGCACTTAAAGTTCAATGGAGGTGTCACACGTAAAGTTCAAGGTCAAATCTCGGGTTAGGTTGAACTAGATGACGAACACTCAGTAATAACAGGAGGGATCTGCAAAGCTACAACGTGGTGATGTTTTAGCCTGCGAGCTTGTGCATTGTCATCTATTTGTGGAACGATGGCCACAGGTTTGTTAGCCACTGGATATTAGGTGCTACCCTGATGATTAGAATGATCTGTGAAGTTTCAAGACTGTAGTATGAAGTTTAGTTTACGGCTTGTATCCAATCCACCAGTTTGTCGTGGAGCTTGGAAGTGACGAACATTGATGTGAGGGATTTACAACATCATATGCACCAAACGCTTCGTAAAGCGAAGAGCAGCCACTAGTACTAAACAAGCAGTCGCTTACGCAAGGTTTAAAGTATGGATGATATCTTTCGGTTTCAAGAGTGGTTAAACAATTTTCAGTGCAGGTTGTTCCTTGAAGTCTTAGAAAACCAATGTCTTGGTAACATTTCGAAGAAACTGACTGCATAACATCTACTGTCTTCATGTCGACTCGAACATAGTCAGTAGTTGATATGTTATAATTAGCCGAGTTGAAGTTACAAGTAACACGCCAGTGTGTTGCATTGGTTCTGATGTGTGTCATGTCTTCAAGTGACAGTCGATAGTTGATCCAGTTTGGACTCGATTCACTGACAGGATAGTTTTCATGGAATTTCAAGTTCACATAGTTCATTTTTTTCGAAAACTCGAAAGATTCCACGAGCGTCCAGACATAGTTCGGCTCAGATGTAAAGTCGCAGTAGACTTTAAACTGGCTAGTCAAAGATGGTCTGGTGATTGTATGAACACGTGACTCGGGATTTCCAGGAATTCCAGCACATGACATTATGAACTGGCAATATTTACCTCGAATAGCAAATGGACAAATGCACTTGAATTTTTGCTTGACGTTTTGGCAAGTCTCCACGCATGTCCCCCCGTTCATACAGGGTTTGCTTTGGCAACAGTCATTACGGCATCCCGATGAGCAGCTTCCGCCACTAGCCTATCAGAAAAAAATATTTCGTATGTTATTACATAGAGATTATCACATTTTAAGAGCCTGATATCGTTTTTATTCACGAGTTTCCCGTATCATATCGCGAACAAGGGAGTCAGCGAGCGAAAAATAAAATGTAAAAAACATAGATCTGTGTTCAAGAAAGTTTCTTGGCCAAGTTTAAAAATCTATGAAATCGAATGGAAAAGTTGTTTCATAAACACGGATTTCGGATGCCCATGCAGCCTGATAGCTTGCACAAAAACTTTTGGCTCCTTTTTCGGGTACTAGGGGTGGTTCAGTGAAAGGGATGTGCCGCTGAAAACTCTGACCCTATCTATATAAGACAAGAATATCTTGAACATTATACCCTATTCAAGACACAACGCTAAATTATGGTCCTATATGGTGGTGGTTTTATGTATTTAGAAGCAACGCGCTAAGAATTCTTTGGCGGCGAAAACAATCAGTTTCGGCAACATGTCGAAATTGAATACCCTATGGAAATGGAAACGCTAGATAGTGCTAACCTATTTCAAGACAATACCATGGAAATCGTATACCCTGCCTAAGACAAAAATCCTGAAAAACCATACCCTATCCAGCAGAACATCCCCGTCAGTATAGGCCGAGTACCTCCCCCTGGATTTTTCCCTATCTGAAAAAGATTGCTGCTCCCCCTTAATCCCCCGTACATCTCCTCTCACGGCGCCCAAACTAAATTCAACGTAGAAACATACCTTGAAGTGTTGCTTCAGTTCGTAGTGCTTGTATCCAAACATTTCCGGTTCAATGCGGGTTGTAGCGGTATCTTTATCTTCGTCCAGCAGCTCACATCGTGTGCCACTGAAAATCTGGTATGACAAGCATTTACAATCAGATACACAGTAGCTGAAACACTCTTGGGCATACTTGATGGTAAGGTTCTTGTAGGAATGGCCGATTATTGCTTTGTTATGCACGTAGTCCTTAGCTTGGAACCTTCCAGAATATTGTTTAACAGGACATGAAGATGCAGCAGCTGCTAAAGGTCTTAGAAGGAGCTTCAGTAGAAACGTTACATAGATCACAACCTTCATGTTCGCAATTTATCTAGATTTAAAAAATGGGGGGAAAATTAGTATAAAAAAATTATGAATTATGTTCTTGGATTCAAATATTCTAACCAGTTATGATCAAAAAAGTAAAAATAAGGCTTTTGTGCATCTTCCTCGGCACAACATACAAATATAAATACAACATGATCGACAATTCTTTTCACTACCATCCATAAACAAAATTTGACGTTGTTGTTAGGTAATTTCAAAAATGTCGGATGCTTTTCTTAATGATTTCTTTTCTCAACAAAAAAAGACTTTGGCCCTAGTCAGTATGGCTCCTATAGCGTTCGAAATGCGCAACGCCGATTTCCATTAGCGACGATGAATATAGTTGCTTCACCTTTGACTATAGAGAGTACATGTCTATCATCATTCCCCAACCTTTCTTGACTCACAATTCTAATATTCCCTAATACTCCTTGACCTTCGTTCTGGAATAGCTCTCTAATATTCTTTTTTCGCGTAGAAATATAACCTTTATGCATGAATTCGGAAATATTCCCTGTAAATAGCTTACACTTGAATAAAAAAGATTTTTAAACTGACCTAATACAATAGGTGAAAGATTACACTTATTGTATACCTACCACCTATGGCCATTGCAAGCTCTTCAGTATTCTAGACGGCGCCGACGTTTTGTATACCGGAATTAGTATTTTCTTCGAACTAAATCAAATCAAAAACGTTTACCAAAGTCCGCCAATCTCTGTATATCTGTGCTCGTGCGCGAGACACGACGGAAAACCTTGGCGAGACCTTGCTCGCTCGCCACCTTCGGAAAATTCTCAATTCTCTCAATTAGAAAATTTCGATGCAAGACAAGAATAAGAGAAACTCAAGCTAGGTCGACTTGTGGCAAGTCTGAATCAAAAAATCGTACTTTGATGTATACGGACGACCAGCTTAGCAAGGTGTCAATGTGACAAGACATTTAGGTAGTAATACTGAGACAGCCCGCTATATACTGAGTAAGCAATTATAAAGGAAGCAATCTACCGCCGAGGCTTGAGATAACTATGACAAGCAAGATCGTTACTTGAACACCTGCAAATAAATGACAATTTTGACATACCTGGTGTAAATGAAAGAAGACACAAACTGGAAACAAGATATTGCTTTCCACTAGCGCAGCAAACACACAAATAAATCAATAACTGACTGACTGATTCAGTAATGCATGTCTTCAGTCTTCGCACTGGCCTGTGGCAATACATTAATATTTTAAAGAATCGCTGTAAGGGGTTCTGTTATTTTTCAAGGTTCTGGAAAGAGTATTGTTTAGGACCAAAACACGTTCCAAAAATATCTGGATAACATTGGTCATCATTATCTATTGTCTTCCTAAGCGCAGTCTTTCTTTTTGATCAACACTTGGGAAGGTGACATACATGACTATGATCAGGTTTTAACTCAAAATCAAATCCTATTTCTCAGAATTTTTAGATAACATTTTTTTGCTAAAACGGATTTAAGGCCTAGAGCCTATTGTAGGGAGAGTTCAATACACTACTGGAATCTTTTTTTCTTTCTAATGTTTTTTTTTTCTTGCACCTGTTCATCCTGTCTCGGTACTTCATGTTTATTTTTCCTCTTGTTTTCATCTTGTTTTCAACAATTGCCATGCCAAGGTAGAAGAACTCCCCAGAAAGGCCATGCCTTAGAATTTTAGTTGTAAAGTGAATGTAAAGTTTGGAAGGTTCCGATTTTTTAATGAAAACTCAGAGTGAAAAATCAACTCAATATTCGAAAAATGAAATAATGAAATAATGGAATAATGGCGCCTTGGGGGGATACGCTTGAGCTGTTTGACTGTAAAATGAAACATCCTATAAATGAAAGGAAAAACAACCCTTTTACTTGGAGCAGAATGCTTTTCCAGCTATTTCAGAAAACTGACTTGTCTTCCCTGAAAATAAGATTCATCTTTAGAGCTAGTCTATATGAAAACCACTAAAGGGCCAAGGTGCAACTGTTGCGCAAGCACACGACGTCCACGACGTTAGCACTGGCGACAGATTACAAGGGATATCTTTCGCCGCCAATGTTTCCTGCGATAAAACTTCATTGATTATAGGAAAGCTATGCACATATCCCTGCGCTATAATATATAGATTTAGGCACTGCCTAAAAGCGGAGCTCCCATAGATAGTATATTTAGTGCTAAAAACGTGACAATTGTGTGACGCGGCATAACGCTGGTTATAGCGTTACCACTTGGTAAGGAAAAACTAAAAGAAAAACCATTATTTTAAGCCTTCAAAAGCCTTAGACAACTTTTCAATTCGAAGAATAATATTTATAGATTGTAGAGCATATGAATACATGTATAGAACGAAGGATTTTATTCAGCAAATCTTAGTAATCAAAGTTGTAAGTTTTTTTAGGTGGAAAGTAAACTACACTGAAAATTGTCGAAAAATATTACTGATAAGCTTAAGCTTACATTCACTTGAACTTCACATGTAAAAAGAGACATATTCAATAATGCAAGATAATAATTTTCTTTGTTAGTAAGTTGGTCTTTGAAAAGTATTTTTTTTTTAGATTTATTCTTAACTTTATTATCGAGCGAAAAATCTTACAAAAACATAAGCTTATCCATACAAAAAAAAACAAGCTCATCATTTTTGCGATTGTGTAATAGTAATAGCTGGAAAAGCCCGATAAATAGCAAATATTTGATGTGATATGTATTCCTTTTTCATATTTCATTCAACATTAAAATAAATTATGTATAAAAATGTCAAAATATTCATGATTATGAAACTGGAATCTTGTTTTGACTTCGCGTAAGGTTCGCTGGCCGTCAAATATATTTTTTCAAAGAACCAAGTCTTTTTACTAAGTCTTAGCCTTTTTTCTTGAAATGGGATCAAAAACAAATAATCAAAGCTTCAAATATCGCTTTTTTGATTCACAAGTAATGAAGAAAAAGATGATAAAAATCTAGAATGCAGTAAAAACGACAAACTATCCAAGTTTCTCTGACAATGTTTGCCGAACCAACGTCCTTGGCTTGTCTGAGAGTTTCTCCAGCTAGTTTACACATTTCTTGTCAATTTTTTACGATATATTAGTTAAAATTAATGAATTTACCTTCTAAGAAGTGTTTTCTACGAAACTGAAATATCAGTCTTGCAGTATAATCAGGTTTTTCTGGTCTACAGGCCACTTTTTCTCTCACTGAAGTTTCAGTCACGAAACTTAATTCATCGTAAGATTAAGAATCTTCCCTCGCTTTCCCTCGCTAAATCTTCTTTAACAAGTCGCTAAAGTCGAAAAATTGTTTTTGTTCACTTTAAGACAGACATGACTTCGATTAAACGTATTTTTCGCATTGCAAAAATAAGAAAAAAATACTTGTTGATCCATCTTTGACTACATTATTGCAATTTTTCTGTGCATTTGTGAGTAAGCAAAGCGCGCGGGAACCCTGTGCAAAGTGGTACATGGACGTATGTATGTATGTACGTATGTATGTATGTACGTATGGACAAATCAAGCCATGAAAAATCAAGTCGATGGGTTACCATTTTTTCTTAAGTATGGTGCCTTCGGCCCGCGCGGGAGCTCCGCTATAAGCAATAAATTATTATTTATTATTATTAAAAAGGTTTTTGAAAGAGCAAATTCATAGGAGTGGATTTCGGTTTTATTTGGTCTTGGATGCGGTTACAATACTTTTTGAATCAATGCCATTCTATACTGAAGAGTTTTCGTACTACGAACAAGTACAACTGCTTGGTTCCTGGTTGTCAATAATTCTAGTAACCCCGGGAGGGCACAGTACGCAATTCCAACTCCAAATCCCCGAGAAAGTGAATATTGTCCTGATGTAACAAACCCAATGACCTTACGAGTACAACAACCAATCAACGTGTTTTTCTCGGCATCATTTTGAGTGGAGCCTTTATGAAGTGGTTCCACAGGACCCCCAAAGGCCTTATCTTGTTTAAGTGCTTCTATGTCAACAACAGAAGGGATAGCCACGGTAGCATTGGGCAGCGGGTATCCTTTATTCAGCATGCGCAAGGAAACTCCTACTAAGGCTCGTGAATTCATTATCGTGCTATCAACTAGTGGTCGGAAGTCTAGTGTACTGTCCGTTGTGCGAGAGGGTTTAGAGCGGTTTATTTTGGACTTTAGACTTGTAATAATTTTATGTAGAAGGCGTAGCTGAGATAAATCTCGTAGAACGAAAAACGTTAGTTTGGAATCGTCACGGGTTGATTTACTGTCCACATTTATATCAATATCTATTACTTCTCCAGCTTGCGAAGTTTCACTTTTGGGCTGCCTGTGGCCCGTCGATGTCACGAGATGGGTTTCCTGTCGGGCCACCGACGTTGTATCATCAATTGCTTGTCTTCCCATTGGCGATATATTATCGATTACTTGGCTGTCCAAAGGCGACTGGTGATGTAGTTCTAGTTTTGCATCTGTGTTGGGTACTGCCTTATTGTTCAACGCCTCTAAGTACCATTCTTCAACCAGCTGACTCCAAGGAATAAAGAAGGCTGATAAGATGCCTAACTTGGTATGGTTGGGTCGCTTTGCTGGCGGGTATCGATTATGCTTGTTCTCTTCTTCCATCTGTACCTCTCTGTTGTAGTGCATACCAGAACGAGTATCAGGGACATCACGTGGAAAATAAGGTTCTTCGCACTCAAGGGAACAATTTCTGCTTTCTCTCAGGCCCCCTACGCGTGCTCCCCTGTATACAAGGGCCATCCAAAATGCCATGGCCCAACCAGAAGGTAGGATAATGTCCCATCCTCCAGCGTACCCTGAAAGAAAGATACGAAGCACTTGGTTAGAATAGCTTTATAAAAAGTCGACTTTGAGAGTGTTAAATCCAACTGATTATTATAGTATTAACTAGTTGTATTCAAACCAAGACATTAGAAGGGTATGTATTTCCAGTGAACGCCTCCTCGCGTATCGTACTACTTATTGCACTCTGGGACAACTGGCCTCTTTTTCCTGTTTCCCCACACGGTCTATTAGAGATATGAATAAGGTGTTTTCCTTCTCTCTATAATTTTACTATTGATTCCATAATCGGTTTTATTTACCGTCGGATCCTGGCTGCTGAACCAGTAACAAAGGTACATGTGACGTCATGTCACCCAGATCTAGCCGAGATCCTGGAACAAGGAGCTTTGAACGCATCTGATTCAGGTTCTGTTCTGTTATCTTGGTATCCTTTACTTGTTGTCTGGTGTCAGTGTCCCAGATACTTGATGCAGCTACATGGGAAGGACACTTGGTGAAGAACAGATCTGATGATGACGAGAATAGAGGAATGTGTCCTGTAGAGAATAAAGGAAGTAGTTTATTAGATCTTGAAATAATGGGAGCATAGTAAAGCCAAACCAATTGCTTGGTTAATTATCCTAAGGAATTTGAACTTTTGTGCAAAAGAAGCCGGCTTAGGAGGCTCAATATTGCCCCAACTCATGGCATATGGATGCTACATGGATCAAGCACAGACGCCCCATACTGTTCTCTCTTTCTTACGAGGTAGTTCCCTAGCAGAATGTGTTAATTCCATTCCTTTTCATTAAGCACATCAAGCACACTTTTCACTTTAAGCTAAGTAATGATAAGCCCATGTTGCAGTACCTTTTTTAAGGTTCTGCTCTGTAAGGGAGGCATCAATACTTCTTCTTATTCCAGGCATACCAAGTCTTGGGTCAACTACAGTCAGTCCAATGGCACTGTAAGCTGGTAGCACTGATGAACTGCTGGATGATTTGAGTCTTTCCCATAAGGCCTCAGATGACAAAAAAGGCTGTTGAAATTAGTTGGAATGAAATTTTAAAAATATCCCCTTTATCATAAAACGTTTTCACATAAAGAATATTCTTATTAGATGAATGACACGTTGTCTGTACGAAATAAGAAAACATGAAAAGTCTATTAAATAACTTTACCTCATCTACGCCAACTTGACCGTCCCTTTTTAGATTACATCCACATTTGGATGTTTCAATTCCTGTGTTTTTACTGCCATTTTGTTCTGGTAATGATTGTATATCTTTTTCAATAAGAGAGCTTTCGTCATCCTTTAAAATGTTTTCGTTTTTTCCAGGAAGCTCTAACATGCTTACAAGTAAGGGGTGTGATAATGGCCCAGTAAGACGAAAACGAGCCAAATCAAATCTTAAAGAACACATGGTAATACTTTCTTCCTGCTTTGTGCTGCAGGTGGTTTTCTTTTCTTGTGATGCAGCAGATGGATTATGAAGTTGGGTAGCACAGTCTTGTACAACTGATGTTGTTGTGACAGTCTCACAGGCTTCTTGGATAGCTTGAAAAACTTCATCAAAACAAGCTGGATGAGCCCAGATCCATAGCTGAGGTGATTCAGAACCACTTTCCTCATCATTAATAGAACTGCTTTTAGCATGACAGTTCTGTCTCCACAGGAAAGATACTGGTCCTATGGCTCCAAAGGGATAGCAATCTTTGTGACATAACACCACATGTCCTTCCTTCCCAGAGTTCATACAATCTAAAGATCCTATGGTGGGACCTGAAACAATAAATGGATATAAAGTATTCGTTGTTAAAATCATAACACAAGATCTTAGCAGTAAAACGTGTGTCTCTTTCAAGAAATGCATAACAAATAGATTGCAATGTGAATCCATCTTTGGACTGTAACTGTTGCATGTTACACTGCTTGCAATCTTGCAAATAAAGAAAAGAAGTTTGTTTCTGCAGTATCACACATAGTAAGTTTTAATATGTGAACTCATTGGGAGTATAAGCTGACATAGCATCGATCTCACCTCTGGGGTCCCAGGTTCCATTCCTGAGCTTGTTAAGTTTTTTCCCTTGATTTGAGAGTTTTTCTCCAGGTTCTCTGGTTTTCATCCCTCTAGACCCAACAAGCTATATTTCAATTTCATCAGCTCAGAGGTTGTTTCAGGTTATCAATGAAAAAATAATATGAATATACAGACCCTAATTCCACCATTTTGCTATCATACAATTATTATTTTCCTCTGAAACTTACCCAATTCTGGTCTTGTAAGCAAGCTCATAGCAGATAGAATGTGTTTTTTATTTCCCTTTATTTCAATGCAGCCATAATAGGATATATCCTACAGGATTAAACAGAAGGTTATTTTTCAATGAGACTACATAATAATGCTCTTTATATTACAAGTTATTCAATGTAAGATTGTGCAGAGAGGGAAACAAGTGAAGCTGTATGAACATACATATGTAGCATAACATGTTAGCAGAGTTTGTTGTAGCGTTCCTTGCACTACCACAGGGAACCCAAATGACTTTTCTGACAAGTGATGCTACAATATCTGTGCATATCATATAATCTACAGTATTCAAGAACCATCTTATCTTACCCAAAGCAGGCAGTTATTAGCAACAGCTCTATGTGCTGCTCTGAATCCTTTATCAGAAGGATGCTCTGCTAGTCTGTAACCCCATGCATTAACCATCTTCATTCTCTTTGCATGCCAGATATGTGTTTCTAACCAGATATTCTGTTTTTTCCTACGATTATAATCCTCCAGTAACTCTTTCGTTTTACGTCTTTGTCTTCTACTTTTTTTAGTTGTTTTGGAATCCAATTTATTCTTTTCCATCTAGAAGTAATACCAAAGATCAACAAGCTGTCTATACCAATTAAAATCTACATGTAGGTAGTTGATAATGGCTCTGGGTGGATTTTGAAAGTATTGCTAAGTTACCTTCATGTTACAACATATTATTATCATTATAGCAGTCCCTCTCTCCCAAGCCAAGGAATACAAAAAATCATACTCTGGGAAATTTCAATATTATCCTTAAATAATTTGCCACTGTACACACTTTGGCCATGTGGGACCTTCCTGATGACTACCTCACAAGAGATTCTAGCTGAAACCAAAACTGCATATGCAATGTAGGGATGGACAGGGGGGAGGGTATTTGCAAGGGTCATCTCCCTCCCCCCCCCCCCCCCCCTCCCATAAAAATAACACCGGTCCCCCTCTATTGGCTCTTACTCCTGCATAATTTGAGTAAGGAAACAGTTTCATTTATATCAAGTTCGAATTTCCAAAAATGAAAACAAAAACTGTCCCCTCTCAGCTCCAAACATTTTGCTGCCTTTAGATTTCTTGACATTCTGTGAGGCTATTGCATTCACGCTTTCTCCTTTGTTGTCAGACGTACCTCTTTCTTAGCCTGTTCTCTAAGTCTGACAGGCATTCTCTTGACATTATAACTCATAGCTCTTCGTCTCATGTGTTTTGGCAGGCTCTGGAACAATCTCTTCTTGCCCGTCCTGTCAGCCACTGCCATTCCTTCCACCATGTTATGAAGCTCTAGCGCCCTTGCCTCTGCAAACTCTACCACATTTATACCTCTTGGAGCTTGAGAATTTACCGTAGAGCTAGTAGAGGGTGAGGATTTAGCGCTAGGGACAACAGATAGAGTGTCATGCTTTCTTTTTCTGTTCGTCTTGTTCACGTGGAGTTTTTCTTCGGACGCCATTTTGAAAACTGAGCCCGCACAGCCACTTATCAGCTGATGACTACCGTAACGTATGCGTGGAACGTTTGATCAGAGTTTTTTCCTGTGGTAATAATAATCTATTATTTATTAATCTGGTGCCCAGTAGATCTTGGATTTTCAACCCAGCCTTTTCGCCAATACAAACTAAGGAAGCTTCCAAACCGAAGTCCCAGTACTGTGGATTGATCTTGTGTTCCTTGTTCTCGTGAAACGAGAATAATATCTTGCTGAACGGGTTAGAACTTGAGGGTGAGCTGATCTAATCCAGGAGATGGCGTTCCCTTCTCCTGTTGTAATAGGTGCTACAGCAAGACACACAGCCACAGTAAGTATAACTGCTGATACTGTATGAATCGATTGATGTTTTGCAACTACGATGACTGCTATCAAACCAATCTTGACGTTTAGATTAGTGCTAAAATGGAACAGGGTAAATAGGACAGTACTGTATTGTCATCCATATATCATGTTTCTCGCCGGTGGCAAGAAACGAAAGATCCATGGGCTGACCAGATTACCTTCAGCTACTTGCTTTTCTTTACATCCATTAATTCTGAGCTTTTTCACCAAAAGACAACGGATTAAATGATTTGCTTCAAGGACCGAACAAGCCGATAGATATTTTCTATTTTTCAGCAGCTGACATCGAAAACCTGGGTAGAGATTTAATAATTTGACTCACAAATTGATGTAAAAATTATATTTTTCAATTCGACTTACACAGATGGGTTTGCAAAATAGCGCGAGTTAAGAAGGAGAACATTTTCCCATTCAATGCAAAATAAAATGTTCGACCTGCCGGGCATTTTTGGTTTAATTTGTTTGCAGTTTTTAAGATGTTTTAAAATTTAACTCAAAAGGAGGAAAAATCCTCTCCATGCAGCTGCCATTTTCCTCCATTCCGAAAACACTTGATATTTTCGATAATGGCCTTCAAATCGCTAGATTGTTGACAAAAAATGTTTGGGTTTGAAGAAAAATCAACCAGCTTTTTCATGTGTGTTAGTGTATCTTGGTATCTGAATTTCAAGAGTTAAAAATGCTAATTTTTGTGTTATACTGTATTCCTGTGATAACAAGTGTTGAAAGCACAGCAGGATTCAAAATCCTTAGTGAATACATCCTTCAACAGAATATTTTTTAATTATCTTACAAATTTGGCCTAAATGCTCCTTAAACAAAAACTCTTAAATCTTGCCAGAATTCTAACAATTTGAAAATCTCCAAAAAATACATTTATTATGACAAAAAAATTGAATAATTCATCAACATACAAAATTGGTTCTTGGTTGGAACTAACTTCCTCTGCATACCTAAAAATATTGCCAATATATCTGTAAATATTATGAATTCTTCATCGTCAATTTGTGCTTTACTAATTAGATAGGTCTAGGCATGTGACCCAATTTCAATTTGTAATGAATGTACATGTATACAAGAAATTTTAATGTCGTTGTGTATAAACTTTTTTGTCGCTGGCCTCCAACTCTCGAGTTCCACCTGCCTGTCTTTAGCACGTCACATAAGGTAATTGATAAACCTTGAATGGAAATTCTCCTTATTTCAAGCAATAATAAACATTTCAAAAAATAATCTGACTCACCACCAACTGGAAGCACTTAAGAATGAAATAACATAAGTAAAGGAAAAGAAGTTGATTATGAATCTATAGATTAATTCAGTGGAGTAAATAGGAAGATGCCGAGTTCACGTCATGAAAAGTAATTGTTAAATTGCTTGAATCTTTGTCAGTCGTTATTTAAAGTATTTTTTCTAATTATGCAGATTTCTTCTTTTCATTCATAATGAAAAGAAAATCCCAATTTTTTCCTAAACAAATATTAAAGTTCTGTGGGCGCTAAGTAAATTGAATTATTATTTCCTTATGGACATGAATAATTATTTTTTCTGCATGTTGTTCCTAATTTAAAATATTATAAGACAATTTTTTACTCGATGATTTAATGGAAGAGATATTTTTCATTAAATGTACATAAGGTTTTTATCCTGTTTTTTTTTTTTTTTTTGAGTGGTTGTGGCCTAAAAGCACTTTACCGTATTTCAATTGTATCGTAAAAGGTTTTTAGCAACTTAGAAGATGAAAGCCCTTATTGAAAAGATCAAACATTAATTCTTGTAATATGATGAAAAGAGATTTTAAGGAATATGAATTGAATAATTGGAAAATCATTTTGTTTTCACTTGACTCAGAAGGTCATCTGCAGACACAAACCTTGAATTTAAAAATATTCCTAACATGTTGACACAACTATTAAAAAAATTCACAAAAAAATGAAGTCTGAACTCTGAATGATTTTTTTCTCATCCGGCTTTCATACTATTTAATAGTCTTTATTTATATGTCAATAAACCTTTAGATTTATTTAATTCATTGCAAATAAACTCCTTAGATTTAAATTAAATATTTTCTTAATAACATATAAACATTCTTGGGGTGGTTAGATCAAAGCTTTACTTCTATTTAAACCATTTAACAAGATTCCCAAAAAGTCAAGTTTGAATTTAGTAGTTATTTTTGCATGTCACTTACTCAAGTAAAAGATATAAGCATTAATTTCTTGGCAACAATTTTATCTTAAAAAGTAAGACAATTATTTCAGTAGAGTATTTTTTGTATGAGTGGAAATGAAACACTACATCTTACGTACTGTGGCCGTAACTAAGCGATTAGATGATAAGCAAAAAGATAATGTGAAATAATTTCAATATTTTGACCACATATCAGTGCCTGTGGGTCAGTAATTAGTAGTGTACTGTATGTATGTTTCTTACTCATACTAGAACTGCTCTCAGGGGTGTATCTAGGATTGCGCATAAGGGGGGTGCACATTTTCCAAACAGTTTCCATTGTGTTAGTCCCCTTTGAAAGGCCAAACCAAAAATAGACTATTTAGGAGATTCTTTTAGAAATTTATGATTAGCAAATTCCATAATTTTTTATTGCTACAACCACAATTTGTTTTATTATTTATTACTCCTTTTCTTAAAAAGGGGGATCACAGGCACTCTAGCGAGCTAGGATTGATCCCTCTACATATATATGCCACTGGCTGTATTTATTTTGCTAACTAACTACAACCAAAATGTGCTGATATTTTAACAATAATTGAATTATCAAATTATTTGAACTATTCAATCTATTATTGTTATTGATTGTTTATCAAAATACACTTTTCTATAGTGATGTTAATAAATCATTAATAGCTTCATAGTGATGTTAATAAATCAATATTTTTCTCATATTTGTGCTTGCATGTTTGTATCTTAGTATAAATGGTAGTATAAACACAATATCATATGGCTTTTTTCGTTCTTGTAGGTTATTTTTCTACACGGCTTGGGAGATACAGGGTAAGTAAGATAAAATCTACACTATGTCTGACAGTGGGCAAATGATAATAATATATTTTATAGAATTGTCATTTGTGGTATCTGTAATCAGTATTAATTAACTACATCAGTGTGGTTGTCATTTTTTGATATTTTCTCTACGGGTCCAAAGACAAGGTTACATTATAATTTAGCAGTAGTATACATGATTCCACAAAGTGACAGTTGCCATGACTTCTGCTCAGGTTGTTGAAACATCAGTCACCACCAACAACAGTCAAGAATCAGTGTGGTTCACATTGTTGTGAGACTATATTATAAGTGCTCTCACTATTATGCCAACCATGAATCATGCATGTGTACATGAATCATGCATGTGTAACATATCTGATGGTGGTAATTTTATTCATTCTTAACAGACATGGCTGGAGTTATGCATTCAATAATATCAAGTCTCCTCACATAAAATACATTTGTCCAACTGCGTAAGTTTATAAGTCAATATTACGACACTATATATCTATGATGTGTCACTAATTTTTGTTGCAAGATTTACAAAAAACAAGTCAAATGTTATACCAGGTACTTTACTTTCAATTTTCTTACCCTGGTTATGATGTTTATTTTATTAGGTGTTCCTTAAAAGTCACGATGAATGGAGGATTTGAAATGCCAGCTTGGTAAGTCTTGTATACATGCATGTCAATGTCAGATCCAAGATGATTTAAATGAGATGGCTGTTACCTAGGAAGCCAGCTAGTTGTAGCTTTCTGCTTATTTTACAAAATGACATATGGGGGAGGGGGTGGGGATAAGTTTTATGATATGTATCACATGTCTGATTCTTGATTATGATTGTCCTCTGCTTCAGGTTTGATATTAGATCATTATCAATAAGCAAGGCTGAAGAGGATGAGAAGAATATTAAAGCCAGCGCAGCATATGGTATGTTTCACAGCAGACTATAAACAAATTTCTTAATTAAGATCAATTTGTGGTCAGTAATTGGATGATCACACTTATAATTATTCATGTGATTCAAAGTACATTCAGACACTCAGTTTTATAAACATCCTGAAACAATCTCTTGGCTGATCTAAGTCAAAACAAGAAATACCCAGTCAGTTGTAAAAATTGTTCTGCCACAAGCTAAATGGGCCTCATTGACTGACATGTCTACAAATACATTACTTTGTTTTATTCATCCTAGTACAATCATTAATTGAAAAGGAAGAGAAGGAACATGGTATCGCACCCAACAGAATTGTCATTGGTGAGTAAGATGCATTTCTTTATAACTGCTTTAGGCTTCACTCAATAACCTCTTAATGCTGACTGACAATTGCCACTAAAGAACAACTTAATTTACTTTATTACTAAAATGTAAGGTTTTTATTTCCATCAGGTGGGTTCTCTCAAGGAGGTGCAGTAGCTCTGTATGCAGCACTCACATCCAAATCACAACTGTCTGGTATATTGGCTCTTAGTTCATGGCTTCCACTGCACAGGTCATTCCCAGCGGTATGTCAGTCATGAGATGAGATTAATATTAACAACAAAATATTATTGATATCCCGGAAAAACCTCTGGGCTGATCTAAGTCAGGGCACAGCTAACTCACAGATAGAACCCTGAAACAACCTCTGGGCTGATCTAAGTCAGGGCACGGCTAACTCACAGATAGAACCCTGAAACAACCTCTGGGCTGATCTAATTCAGGGCATGGCTAACTCACAGATAGAACCCTGAAACGACCTCTGGGCTGATCTAAGTTAGGTCATGGTTAACTCACAGATTGATTTGGAATTTACTGGGTTACGTTTTGTGGAGAGGAAAACCACAGAACCCAGAGAAAAACCCTCAAATCAAAGGAGAGACCTAACAAACTCTACTCACATGTGATGTTGAGTCCAGGAATCTAACCTGAGACCCCAGAGGTGAGAGAAAGTGAGTGTACTACCACTAGTCTACACAATCCTACCTTATAGACTTCTCATCTTGTTCTTGTTATATGCATCATGTTGCATTATTATTTTTTTAATTGTTTTGTTTTCAGAGTCTAAAAGGAAATCAAAGCACCCCAATCCTTCAATGTCACGGTAGGTGCTGTAGATTTTAGTGAAATATTTAAAACCAAACAAGAAAATCAAATGAATACTTGAAATGTTGTAAATGTTTTAGTTTTTGAAGGCTTTTTTCTGTTGTTTACCAGGTAATGCTGATCCTGTTGTTCAATTTAAATATGGAGAGGAAACTGCCAAAATCCTATCAAAGATGTGCACTAATACTGAATTCAAAGTATATGATGGTTTACCACACTCTTCCAGTGATGCGGTATGGTACTCTCTACTTTCATGTTGCCCATAATACATTGTGGTTTGGGGGTAGCCAGGATAAAAACGACACATATTATGCAGAAGATGTTGCAGAATGTATCTCTCTGATTTCAAATACGAACAACCAGAAACATAGAAAGAAAGAATTTTGAGGAATTCTATAAAGTAAATTTTTGAGTTTTCATAAGTCAATACATTTTCTTTAACACTAAACTTCTTGATGTTCTGAATGTGGGTAAAAACTCAGAATGAACTGATAATCTGTATTTTACAGATAAAAGCAGGTATAGTGTACACTCGATAGAACGTTTAATTTTATGACACTTTTTAACCGGTACCCCCCCCCCCCCCCCCAACACACAAGGTATTATGGGGAATGTCAAATAGAGTATTTTAGTAGAAATCCCAATTCTGAATTGAATGTGATTCAGCTAATGTCTAACTACATAAACTTTAATTATACGTCTCTTTGTCTTCGCAGGAACTCAATGATGTTCGTAAGTGGTTAGAAAAGATTCTTCCTCCCACCCAGTAACCGTAATGGCTTTTAATGACGACAATCATTGTGTACAATCGATGTTCTAGAGGATTATCCATATTTTACGATTATCCTTACAAGAGACAATACTTCTTACGTCAGTCAGTGGGAGGCGGTAAAGTACCTTGACACTCAAATGGTTTCTGGTTTCGAGCCCTTTGATTGGATAAAATATACTTTGGTGTTTTTTGATTGGTTGAAAGGTGAAGCCATTTGAGTGTCTAAAGTTGTATTCGTTGCCGGGGTGATTGAATGAGGGTCTAAGGGAAGGAAAAGATGATTCTTTAGTTTACCCCGATTGTATGATTTCTATTCATTTAACATTGTAATCAAAAATCAAGGCAGACGTGTGTGTAAGGCGTAAGTCAAAGAAAAGTGGAAGAGAGAATGCTTCACACATCAAAGTACGTGGTGTTGGTTCATGTCTGTGCTGTTTTCATTTGAAGCGTTCATTACGGGACAGCAGGGGTTTCCTTGTCAAAATACGCGCAGAATCCTCGTCATGACAAAGAAGGCTTTGGTGGACGTCAATCAAGGTGTTGCCATGGAAACGCCTTGATTACACAAATTTTCATAATTACGCGACAAAAACGACCCAAAATGTCTGGGGTTTTTGATTTCGTCAATCTAAAATTACCAGCTCAGACCGTTGATAATTTGATTGACAGAAGCTAGATGATTGTGTCGCGTTATTTTGAAAATATGTATAACTTCCATCAAAACTTAATTAGTGTCGTGACGTCAGATTGCAGGATTTCGGGCGTGATATCGAGTTTACTAATCTGTATGATTTTACCATACTTCCTCCCGCGCATTTGTTGTCTCTGCGCGCTTTTATGGGAGTGATATTTAAATGATGCTCCATTTGCAAGATTTACCGCTTAAAATGCTAACTAGTTTTATCTGAATTGAAAGAAATCGTGTTATGTTGAATGGAAATAAATGTATCTCTTTTTCATGCCATAACTATTAAACAAATCAGTATTCACATTTTTTTTCATGTATTACCTAAAGAATGTTGTGTTAGTGTTAGTGTTCCTGCTTATCAGCCTTTACGAGGCTTGAGTCATTAGGCTTTCATAGTTTATATCAGTATAATGCTGAATGAGTTAGACCCAAGCTAGAAATTATCTCTTTGATTGTTCTAGTTAATACGATTTTGAGCTTCCAAAATGCATGTTTCATGATCCGTGCTGGCAAGTTATTTGCAAGAGTCGGTGAACACTACATCGAGTAGTTGTCCGTCAGTTAATGTAGGCTGGTAATGTAGAGTCGATTTTCAGGTTGAAGATATATCCTATGCTAACCCTAGCTACATACACCACAAGGCAAATTGGAGTAATGATTATGGCACCACTCGCAAAAAAAATCAGGGAAAGGATGTCAACACCTCTTATGGCCAGACCGCTGACCACTACTTTGACTCATACTCTGCGCATGCGCTCTATTGAGTTAGATAAAAGATTCAAGTTGTTGACTTCATTGTTTTCAAGAAATTCATGGTGTCCCAGTAAGCAGAGCCGAGATAATTGCTTGAATCAAACTCCAGTTGCTTGATCTTGGCGAGTTGACTGCCATCCAAAGGTTCCGAGGTCTTGGCAGGTGGTTCTTTTAGCTGCTCTGTTTCATCAGGGCTTTTATTCGTGTCCCACTCGATGACCTACGAAGAAACAATTCATGAATATAAATATATAATTGGCCTGCCTGCCCAGGAGCGTTTGGAAGTCTTCCCCAGAAAGGTACGACAATTGTCCCCCTCCCACCCCTCCCCTCCAATCATCCTTGACGTACTGTACCTGGTAGCTCTTGATACCGACATATCCCTTATCACCATCTCCTTCACTTCCAACTGACTCCTTAAGAGACTTGATTTGAGTCACTAGATCTGTTCTTTGATTCCTTAACCCGTCCAGGGCTGGTTTCTTTTCAGCTTGTAGGTCTGTTAACCCGTTCCTGTAATTATACGGTGTAACACTGCTGTCGTTGATTGGCAGGTGTTGAAGGAGTGGGGCCTGGGAACTCGTTATCC
This sequence comes from Anthopleura sola, assembly GCA_023349425.1. Lineage (NCBI taxonomy): Eukaryota > Metazoa > Cnidaria > Anthozoa > Actiniaria > Actiniidae > Anthopleura > Anthopleura sola. The sequence goes on from JALHLI010000002.1 coordinate 14,801,554, forward strand.
CTAAATCCATCTTTTCGCTTTGAATCTCGGAGACCAATCTTTCTTTCTTGATTATATCCACTTCTTTAACCAATAAATCGTGTTTCAACTGCTTTATTTCATTTTCCAGTTCGTCTACTCTTTCCTGAAGACGTTTGGCTTGAGACAGCAGAAAATCATTTTGATCTTTGATTCTCGCATTTTCTTCTCCTAATTTACAGCAATTCGTTCTCTTTTCCTCGAGTTCGGATCTCGAACTTTCATTCAAAGCGTCAATAGAAGACTTCTCTCCTTCTGCTTTACTCAGATTCAGTTCAGTTTGTTCAAGTTTTTCAATTAATTCTCTATTTTCAAGGTCTAGTTTTTCATTGTCTTGAGTCAATTTGATTGACACTTCTCTCAGCTGATCCATTTTCAGATTCAAGTTTTCCACAGTGTTCTTATAACCCTCAGTTTCCAAGTACAACACTTGGTTTTGTTTTATCAGCACGTTATTTGCTCGCTTCAAAGCTTTCATATCATTCTTAAATCCATCTAAGTTTTCCTTGGAGCCTTTCAACTCATCCATTAGTCTGCTGTTTGCTCTCATTGAATCTGACAATTGGATTTTGGTATCTTCTAACTCTTCTGGTTCAAGTAAGCTGGTTTGTAGCGCCATGTCTACTCTAGGGCTTTGTAAAATTTCCTCCAATTTAGTGTGATCTTTTTGCCATTTTTGTTTCATCGTCTTTAACCTATCTTTAGTTTTTGTGTATCTTTCTTGAGTCTTTTGTAGTTCTTCTTTTGAGTTTTCCACCTCTATAAGCAGCTTCCCTTTGTGAATCTCCACTTCAGTGAGCGATCTGTTAAGGTTTTGTACTTCCTCTATTTCATCCATCGTCAGTTGTTTATTTCGCTGTATCAGCTCGTTGTTTTCTTGCTCTTTTCTCGACAACTCAGCTTTCATTTTACGGAGTTTCGACTTCAGTTTGTCAACCTCTTCATCTAGTGAATAGTTTTTGTTCTCGACTTCCGACAGTTTTGCAAAATGTTTCTGTGAGTCCTTGATGGTTTTCTCGTGGCTCGTTTGTTCCTTTTCTAGCATTGAACTCAATGCCTTCTCTTCACTGCCTTTCTTTTTTATTTCATTTTCTAACTGCTCAATTCTCTGGTTATGCGAGCGTCTTTCTGTATCAATCATGGAAGCGAGGCTATCGATTTCAGCAGTTTTCGTCCTTTCTTCTCGTTCAAACTCTGCAATCTTTTCTTCATTCTTTTGTCTCTCTGCTGCAAGCTCATTCCGAAGGGAACCATTTTGTTTCTGTTGTTTCTGGACTTCATTGACGAGATCCTTGACTTTGTCCTCATTTGAACTCAGTTGTTCAACAAGAGATTCAAGATCCTGTATTTTGCGCGCATGCTCAGTGCGTTCAGATTCTAAGACTGTGGAAAGACTGGAAATGTTTTTGTTTTTCTCCGTCAGTTCATCTTGAATGGATTTTATTGTTTGGTTTCTGGCATCAGTTATCTGGATTTCTTCCGCAACATGTTTTGCTTCTTGTTCCACAAGCTGTTGTTCCACACTCTCCAGTTGTTTCTTCAAACTGTTGACTTCTTCAGAAAAACTCTTGTTCGACTCCAGTAAGTTTTCTTTGTCTTTTCTCAGGCTGTCAATCAGGTCATCACATTCCTGTTTAACCTGTTTTTCACGAGCTGCTGTCTCGTTTCTCGATTCTTCTGTTCCATTCTGGAACTTTTGTCTCAACTGTACTATTTCTGTGTCATGTTTTTCGACCAGTCTCTGACATCGATCCTCTAGATTTTGAACTACGCTTCTCTCATTCTCAAGATTTTCTCGCAGTACATTCATCTCTGCATTCACCGACTGCAACCTGTTATTTTTTGCTGTCAAGTCTTGATTAGCCTTTGCAAGCTGTGCTTGAAGTTCTTTTATCTTATTTTCAAATTCTTCGACGATTCCCTTCATGGACTGATCGTACTTCAACCCTCCTGTGTCTTCCAACTGATCTTCTTCAGTTTCCCCAATCATATCGATGTTCTCTGACGATATACTGAAACTTTCATTGGCAATGATAAGTGGTTCAGATTTCTGGCTGCTTTGCAGTTTTTCTAGTTCATCTTGGAGCTGTTGCTGTTCTTCGTCCATTGCTTGTCCTTCAGTTTCTAGTTGTTCAATGGTGTCTTTCATCTTTGCTATCGTTTCTTCGTAGTTTAGTCTCTGTAGACTCAATTCTTGTTGCATTTCGTTTCGCAAGTCATCCAACTCTTTTTCAAACCGTTGACTATCTTCTTCACGTTCTTTCTTGATTTCTTCGTTGTCTTGTTGTATTCGTTCAGTGTCTTTCTGCAAGTCTGTTATCTTCTTCTCAGCTGCAGCAGACTGTTCTTCTTTCTCTTTCTCCAAGCGATCCAAATTTGTTTGTAGTAGTTCGTTTCCTTTCTGAATCTCATCAGCATGTTTTTGCAATTCTGCCATTTTTCTAGAAGCTTCTGTTTCTTTCTCTTGGATATCTATTTGCAACTTTTCCACAAGGACTCTCTGCTCTTCAAGCTCCTTACGAAGATCCTTAGATTCATCTTTGGACTCCATCTCACTTACAAGTTTTTCAAGGTCAGTTATCTTTTGCATATGCTCTGCTGAGTTTTGTTCTTGAGATTTCAAGTTCGATATCTCTTCATTAAGAGACGCAATGATTCTTTTAGATTCTTTAAGCTCCTCAGCCAGATGCTGAATGCTCTCCTCATTATGGTTCTTCAGTTTACCAATGTGATCTTTCAAGACTCCAGAGCTTCTACGTCTGTCTCCTTTAACTTTTAGCTTCGTGGTCTCCAATTCACTGGCCAAATCGTTGACAACTAAGTCGTACTCTGTCTGCAGTTCTTCATGGTCCATTTGCAGGTTTTCCAAAGTTTCCTGTAGGTTTTCTAGCTCCAAGTCATGCTTCAACTTTAGTTCTTCAATTTGTTTCTCATGCTCGTGTTGTTGTTCCTGGACTTTCTCTTCTATTTCTTGTTTTCCCGCCTTTGAAGCAAGAAGCTGCTCATGTTCTTTTCTTACTTCCGCTATTTCTTGTTTGTGCATCTTTTGTTTATCATGGAGAAGTTTTTCATGGTTTTCGGTCAAAACTTCAATTTCATATTTGTGTTGTTCACTGAGTTCTCTTCGTATTTTTTCTTCTCTTTCCTTCATTTCTTGTTCCATATCAGTGATATTATTTTCAAGCATTTCTCTTGCCTCAGTAAAGTCCAGCCTTTCCTTCTTCAGCTCAGCTTTAAGATTCCTAATTTCATGCTCATAAGCTTCGAGTTGTCGTTTCTGCTGCAACTCATTTTCTAGATTTCCCTTGCTGATGTCTTCACTGCTCTCTCTTCCTTGGCTTTCAAGTTGAATCCTCTCAATCTCATTTTTATGTGCTTCTTGTAGCTCCTTTATTATCTGACTGTGCTCCTGTCTTAGTTGTTGAACGAGAGCATTATTTCTAGATTCCGTGGTTTCTAAAAGCTCCTCTCTGCTTTTGAGTTCTTCTCTCAAACAGCCAAGTTGAGTCTCGTACTCATTGCGCATGGTCATGAGATCATCCGCTGCTTCAATCTCTTTCGACTCTACCTTCTTGCTCACTTCTTCCAGTTCTAATTTTAAGTTTTGCAAATCTGTGTCAAACTGCTCTTTCATTGCTCCAACATATGCATCGTGTTCTTGCCTTAAAGACTCCAAGGCCATTTTTTCATCGCCGTCCTGTAGAGCTTCACTTAACTGCTTTTCTTTCATCTTCATCACTTCAGCTTTGTGCTCAGCAACAAGTAGTCCTTGTTTTGCTTCGTATTGGTTTTTCACCTCGTTCACTTTTTCTAGCAATTCAAACTCTTTCTGTTCGAGTTTTTCAGTCGCTTCTTGTACTCTCTGGCTTTGTAACTGTAATTCTTCCTTCAAAGCGTAAATCTCTCTTTCGTGGTTTGCCACAAGACGAGTTCTTTCAGGGTCTACTGGGATACCTCTTTGTTCGCTTTTATTCCTTACATCAATAAGTTCTTTTCTCAACATCTGTAGTTCCATATCATGTTCACCCTTCAGCACGTCAAGCTCTAACTGCAAACATTCTTTCTCTTCTCGATGGTTTTTCTCCATTTCAGAGACTTTATGTTGTTCGGCTTGGAACTTCTCCTGCAGCTCCACGTAATCCTTGGTTACCTAAAAATGAATAACAGTTTCAAAAATAAATTGATGATAATTTAAAGTTGTTCAGTTCCTTTGATCTCCTACTTTCCATTTTTCTTGCATCCAATTCCATCCAACTTTTATTCCATTTCATGCATCCCATTCCTCCATGCACGCTTTCCGCCATCTCCAGTTCATCCAGTTCGTGCATTGCACTTTCTTCTACGTCTGCACCCCATCCTTTCCTGCGTCCCATCCACATCACTTCTCACTTCCTTTCCTCCCTCTTCCTTTCATTCTTCTCCTGCCTTTGTTCCATCCCATCCCATCCTATCCCATCCCTTCCTTCCTATATTACCTGTTGCAGATCAACAGAGTTTCGTCTTCTTACAGTGTCCATGTCATCTTGAAGGTCTGCACATTCTTCACTCTTCCTGGTAAGTTTCTGGTTCAACTCGTTCAATGCCTCCTCCTTGCCACTTAACTTTGTTTGTAAGTCGAGTATCTGTGCCTTCAGTATCTTTGGGTCGTTAGGCAGATCACTGTTGGGTGGTTTTATTGCCTGTACAATCACAAACAGCATGTCATTGATCAAGTCTGTACTAATTACTGTGGTACTTAATTAGAGGGTTTGAACTCGATTGCTCACTATCCTTAAAATATACATCCCGTCTGGGCAAGGTAATGCTTCCCTGGAAAGTTCTGACACGTCTATGGAAAATCGTTTAGTGTAGACGTTCAAATTTTCCTTTTTAATGGTCAGAGTTATCCGAACCCTCTTCCAACAGGATTTCCATTTCTTTCAACAACAGCTGCCATAAAAAGATTTGATTTCTTTTAAGCATATATTTTGTGTACAGGTCCTTCCATCAGTGTTATAGCAGTCAGCCATGGATGAAGCTTTGCTCATAAAAATAATTACGTAATAAAAGTTTTCACTGATTTTTTTAGGAATTTTGCCTGCACGAATTAAAAACTATCAAGCACGCTTATCTTACGATGAAAGCATTACCAATGATTCCTGAAGGACTATTAGGACAAGATAATTCTTCGCGACACGTTACTAATTAACTTGCATAATTACTTTGTAAACAAACTGTCTCCCCAACAGTTGAAGAACCATGAACGAGTTTTACACTCTTAAAATCTCTTTCAAGAGATATTCTCTGCTTGAAAATGGCGAAATATTGAAGATAAGTTAAGTCTTCGACACAAAACGACTCAGTAAGCTTTTCTTAGCAGGAAACGAACCGTTTTATGGCGTTAATTTCCTTAAGGACAGCTGTAATCGCTGGTGAATCTTTAATTAGTGATTTGAAGTAGGAATAACATCAATATATCCATGAATTACCTGAGTTTTAGATCCATTAGAACGGCCAGGGCTTGTAGTAGGGATTCCAGTAGGGCTAGGAATACTGGATTTTGGATTTTCTGACGCGTTTCGTGATGTCGTTGAAGGGTTTGTTTTACCGTTTGTCTTTTTGACTACTGGAATGCTGGATCTCGCAGCCGTTCCTGGTACAGGAATACCAGAACGTTTTGCCCCGAACATCGTATTACTGTTGAGGGTCAACTATAACATTAGAACTTTAAAAAAAACATAAATATCTAGAGAGATTGAAGGATTCCTAAACGTCTCTCCTTCACAACACCGTCTCGTTGCTAACTGGATTGCGTGACATGAAGTATGACGGCGGTCAAGTGACGCTAATTAGTATTCACAAATTGTAACGCAACGATTCGCTTTTGACATCCAAATTTCTCGGGACCAGAACTAATTCTAAAAGGCTGTCATTTTTTTTCCATGTAATTAATTAATTCCAAAATAGTTATCAAAGTCTAAAAATAATTAGAAACTATGGTCCAGAGACGGCAAATGCGAACGACTGTCACCCCAAGGGTGGGGAAGGTTTTTGTCGACTGTGCGGAAACTAGGGAGGCGGGTGATTGTAAATGTTGCCTTTTTGAAGTAGGAGAAGAGAGAGGGGGTAAGTATAATTGCGTAACAGCCCTTAATCCCTCCCCCGATTAAACAAGTTCAGCATTTGTATACTGTTCCTTGTTAACCGTGCGAGTCCTTGTTCACTAGCTGGATGTCACTTACTCACACATCGCTTCAAAGCAGACCGGGATGTTTAAACCGCAGCTTTAATTTGCGTCTTGCCGCCTCGAGTTTTTAATATTAGTGCTCAAAATAATGCTATTTGAACAGTAAGAGTAGATATTTATGAAAAGCACTAACAGCTATTTCACCCAAGGTGTTGTCATGATCAGGTGTATTGTGTCGTGTGTTTGGTTATCATGCATGATGCTATCGTACCGTACAGCAGCAGCACTATTTTTCACACTTATACTATAAAGGAGGGAGGTTGGAATGTAATACCATAGAAACGGTTACGGTCTCTCCTAATGCACATGCCGCCTCAAAACACGCGCGTCCAATCCGTCGGTCTTGACCTTGAGTTTAGTGAAGATGGGTAATAGTGTCATACAGATCTAGACTACAAGATATTATGAGATGGCTATTTCACTGATTTTATCTATTCCTTAGTGTTTTAAAGGAGATGACAGCTGCGCAAAGAACACGCGCTAGTGAAAAAAACAACTCAAGATTCAAATTTAAACTTTTAACGGCTGAAACGACACAATCGACACCTGAGTATCAAAACTAAACTTATGGGACTGAAAAAGATCAATATTTGCCTGCAGAATCCATTGCAATGGTTATTGATGGGACATTGGTTATTGGAGTTATAAAAAGGGCCACTCGGATCGGCGTTGATCCTATCTCTCTCAAAGCCAATACTGATTGACTGTGTGATCTTTATCCCTTGTGCTTGAGGTGCTGTTAAGAATGAAAGCCGTATTTATCAGTGGGTTTTGTCTTCTTGCTCTCATCGTCTGCATCAAAGCAGATTCGAATCGAAGCAAGCGTTGGCTCATCGACGTAAGTATGATAAGTATGACATATAAAGTAGAATCCAAATTAACGCTAATAACGAATAAAGAGGAGGCTTAAAACTTCTTCATAGAAATGATAAGCAAAGGAAAATTCCACTAACAAAGAAGATCAACTAGATGCATTTCATAGGGTCCATTCTTCCACCCAGGGTCGAACTGACAGGGATCCCAATAATTCCATTTGCGATGAAGCACAAATGTTAGCAGGCTTTCAGTCTCATTGGTCTCAGTGATAACTTCTACTGAACGAAATCCTAGCTTTTTGTCATCGTGTTATACAGTTTTTGGCTGAATCAAAATTAAAGTACCCCAGCGTCATATTCCGTGATGAGGCGTTAAAATGGAGGTGAATGAGTTTCGTAATCGAGCATATCTTGCCCAGGGGGTCCACCGTAGGGGAAGGTTACAGCTGCGCTATTCCTAATATGTCACATATTAGGTTCTACAAGAACAAACCAGTAGGGGACCCTACTGAGATTAATCTGGAGTCGGGCTTCCAGCACTAGAGTACATATCAAGATACTTATGTCCACCGTGTTTTATCCGTGTAGCGTTGCAGTGACGACAATGACTGTGGTGCTGAAAGATGCTGTGTCAACTACCTGAAAGTATGCGCATCAAAGCGAGGCCTCAATCGATCATGTAATCTTGTGGTGAGTCACGTGTTATGCTTATTGGGTCACGTGGTATATCATGTGACAAAGATGATATAGCTGGATACAGATCAATGTTTTTATGTGTTTCTACTTCTCTCACAGAGTATTCATGGCTGTGGATGTAAAGATGGGCTCGAGTGTCGCATCTACAAGAGTCTGGGCAGCTTCAAGTATTACCGCTGTCAAGAAATTGAGGGCTCAGGTGATATGTAAATCCCACACGGCGTAGATGTGTCGAATTGAATTATAAATCCAATGAGATGAAAATGTTTTCATGTTCTTGTATTTTGAAATACTCGTATTTGGGGTGGGGTGATGTGATGTTATATAGTTTGGTGTAGTGTGGATTGGAGTGGTGTGTTTATATGTGGTGTCGTGTCGTGTGATATGTAGCGGGAGAAGAATGAGATGCGCACTTCACGGTTCAGACTTCTTGGGGAAAACACTATAGAGCCGGGTGAACAGCAGAGAAGATAAACCAAAAATCCAATCAATGAAACAGAAAATCAATATGCGTGTTCAGTCCCAAAACGGTGAAAGTTAGCTCAATGATTGTCATCTATTATTATGTTATCATTGTATCTGGTGTTCCTCTGTTCAAACAAACCCAGTCCTGGTCATAATGACGCTCACTTCCACATCAATCAGACATCAAGCTGTTCAAACCCTTCAAAAACACGCACACACACTATTTGAAGAGACAAAGAATTAGTGCGATGAAACTCGCGTCAAAGCCATTCTATTCACAATGCTTATCTATTGAATCCAGTAAAACATCTCACTTAATTTCACACAAAAAGTACTTTACGAGGGTATTGTGGGAGTTAGATACACAAAAATGTGCACAAAAAGCATGCGAAATAGCTTTAAAAGAGATTTGAAGTAAACGCTTCTGAGCTTATACCCCGACACTGCATGGTTTCATCTTCACTCACTGATCTGTGGTACAGTTCAAAATGAAGGGCTGTGTATTTTTGGTTGTGATTCTGGCATGCTTTGTCTCACACTCGTATTCAACCACCGACGAGGAACATCCAATCAGGGAAAGACGGTTCTTATTGGACGTAAGTTGTATAGTAATTAGAATAATGTTAATTTTATCAAACCCTGAAACAACCTTAGAGTCAGGACATCGCTAATTCACAGATTGAATCGCTTTGCGGAGGGAGGAAAACCGGAGAACCCGGAGAAAAAACCGCCTCGTGGCAAGGAAGAGACCAGTTTCAAACTCTAGTCACAGAGTTTGGGAATCGGACGTGTCCAAATCAAAAGTTAAAACATATTTGGACGAATGGAAAACGGATCGACAAGAACAACATAACAAAGTTAAAAAAGTTAAAGAAATATTTTTTTTTCAAAGCCATGATTAATAAATATATTTTCCGATGTGTCTTTTTTAATATTTGTTTCGTCTCTCTGCAGACATGTGACACGGATGCTGATTGCGGTAAGAATCGCTGCTGCATCAAATACCTCAGCATCTGTGCACCCAAGAGAGGGCTCGAACAATCCTGTAACTTCAAGGTTTGTACGTACATGCATGTTGAAGACTCATTTATATACTTGTTGAAAAAGCTCTGCGCAATCTTGGACAAAAATGGTTGATGGGACGTTTTGGCTCCAGGCATGTGCACGAGACCTCTCATACTCCTCTCCACACTTCTCCTCTTCGGAATGTACGGTTTTTGTTTGCAGAACCATGGCATGGATGGGGTCAACACTGAGTCGGGGAGGGAGCGGAGGGTGTATAACTATATTCCCTTTACTACAGACCCCTTGCAGCACGTCAAAGCAGCTCAATTTGGAGAACAAAACAATTAGTTCCAATTCTCAGGAGTTTGACATCCTTTTGTTTTGTCCTCCAAATTGAGCTGCTTTGACGTCACATGAAAGGGGTCTATATAGCATTACTGAATTCTTTATTAAAGGAACATCATCATTAAAAATGTTCAGTAATTTTTTTTGCCAAGATTTCTGGTTTGTTTTAACGAGTTTTTTTTTTGTTCAGGATTATCATGGTTGTGGATGTGAAGATGGCCTGTATTGTCAAGTAGCCAAGTGCTTTGCATCATACAAGTACTATCGCTGTCTTCCAGAGGCCTAATCGAAGAGACATGTACACTTATAAATTATTCAAGTATCTGATGGTCACTTCACCAACACGATGAAAATAAAACAAGTGAAACTATAGAAGAATGTGTGTAATTGCATGATATCTTTGGGCCTTGGGGGGGGGGGGGGGGAGACTCCGACGTTAAAGGGGCGGGGATACTCGTCGTACCTTTTAGGGGTTTTGTTTAGGCCATTCAAACGAAAAATTAATTAAAATGCGGTAAAATTAGAGTCATTTGGTACCATTTGGTAAAAACTTGTGATTCAACGACTACAAGAAATAAATGATGGCAACTACTACAAGAATCCCCCCCCCCCCCCCTATCAATTATATAGGAGTCCAGCCCGGGTCTTTGGGGAGGGGAGGGGAGGGGAGGGGAGGGGAGAGGATGACACGGTAACGTTCTGCGTTGGTGTAATATACGCATTTAACCCTACAAACAAACACATACTGACATGACAAATACACGGTTGTCGAACACTGAACATATTGCGCATGCTCGGCGGAATATTACGAACCGGGTTACATTCCCGTTATTTTAATGACACACAAAAACGACCGGTAAAGAAAAAAATCATTCTCAAAGAAAGGATATAGAAGAACATCGTCTAGCGTCGAATGGTTTAGTCATGGTTTAGCAATTCAAGAGTGAATCGCATGAATTAAGTAATGAAATTAGTATTGCATCATCAATCACGCGAGTGAACACACACGTTTGATCAGCTTTCACTGCACGTCAAATCTTTTCCTTTCGATTGTCATAATCAGTTAGTAATGAGACCATTACAACACTGTGGTATAGGATCACCTATGTACACTGGGTTACTGATAACAAAACAATGAATAGCGGATACACCCATAATAGGTCCAGCCAAGGAGCTCATTAGCTTTCTTGGCTTCGTTGCAGATAAAACTTCTATAATACGTAGTGCCTTATAATTCTGCTCAATCCATTTTTTTAAAAAAGATCTTCTTTCATCATGCTTAGTTATATGGTGTTGTTTGTTTTCTGCAAAATTTTGACGGTCGACCAGAATCAACTATTTTACCTGAGAAAACTATAGCATAATAAATGGATCTGATATGAGGCTCTGTTCATACATGAGCATAATAGGTATTGTATTGAGTACTATACATTGGACAGATATGAACAAAGAGACCCACTCTGCGCCACCACCACAAAACCTTACTAGCCACAGCTGTAAAAATGAAACATAGAAACAGCATTCATAAACCAGCAAATACAGAAATAACGGGAACAAAAGCTTTTTAGAATTTGTAATGTTCTGTTTCTGCGGACTCGTTCCCAATAGGAGTCGTTCACGAGGATATAAGATGGGCAGAGAATGGATTTTGACTTCACTTGTTCATTCGGCACTGATCAGAGGAACATCAAGACAATAATAACAAGATGAAGACACTCGTGGCTGTACTTCTTTTGGGGCTTGTTGCTGTAACCTTCGCTAACCAGGAAAAGAGATTCTTGGTCGATGTAAGTTTGTTTCAGTTGCACCTTCTTCAGTTCATGCTATTGTCAGTAAAATGTCCGAGAATTTTTTTACAAACTGCACAATAATCTGCTTGTACGTTAAGGATCATGAACTTATAGTTTTACTTTGAGAAATGTAAAAATGAAACTTAATCTGAGGTTTATTATTTTCGGAATACATGGAAATAAAAAACTAGCGTTCAAATTTGATGGAACTCTGAAACAACCTCAGTGAGCTACTAAGTCAGGGCACATCTAACTTTCAGATTAAATTGAAATCAGTTGAAATAAGTCAGTGTTAGGTTTTACTTGCTGAGGGAGCCAGCCCTGAGCCAGCCCCTCCCCTCGCGCGGTCCCCGTGTCATTAATTCTGACTTATCTATTTCTACACAGTTCTGCAAACACAGCAGTGCAGATAAGGACTGTGGCAGGGATCGCTGTTGTCTCACTGGTTTCCATATGTGCGCACCAAAACGAGGTGAAGGGCAATCCTGCAACTTTTCGGTAAGTATAATGTTTGATTAGTTAACCTAAATAATATCGCCGAGATGAATTGTTAATGATTGTTTATGAATAAGGAGTATTATATGGTTGTTTTTCTAGGGTCTTCATGGTTGTGGATGCAAGGATGGATTGACATGTCAAGTCAGCAGTACTCTTGGTCCAATCAAATACTACAAATGTTTGAAGACCCCAAGCGGCTCTGGCGATGGAGCTTTTTAATCAACGGAAATTAACAACCTGATATTCCTTCAATAAAATTTAAATCTCTCTATCAAACGTGTCATCAGTATCAGTATCGATCTGCTAAATGAACTGGGTCGAGTTGGCATTACAGTGCATTGTGGGACTTTTTTCCAAGATGGCGTCTATTTTGTCCCCTAAAACAAACAGTCCCACGAGGCACTGCAGTGACAACTAGACCCAGTTTTTTCCTTTACCTTGGAACCGCTAATACAATGGCTAGCAAATACCTTGCCTATCATGTGCTATCAACCAGAGAGTATTCTAATGCTTGGTACAAATCAGCCGTAGCCTACAATGGCAGACACTGCCTGTCGTCCGGGCCTGTCGTGCTTGGTATCAGTAGATAGATAGATAGATCAACTTTATTTATAGACGGATTCAAATCACTAAAAATTACAGTGCTCTTCCATTGAGCCGTGTTACTGTAAAACGATGTAAATATACACATATTATAAGAAACATTTAAACAATCAGCTCAACTCGTATCCCGATCGCAACAGGGAGCCCAGCTTGGATGAGCTTGGATAGTCTTGATGTACCAGACCATGAAATATTATAATTGCAAGATTAACCAGCCTTTCATTCTGGGTATCAATCAGCTCATCTCGTATCTCGATCGCAACAGGGAGTTCAGCTTGGATAGTCTTGAAGTACCAGACCATAACCAACCTTACTACGATACCTGCATGAGATACTGTCAGGGTATTTATTATTGGTATTGGGCTCCCTGTGCTAGCCTCGAGAGCATGGTTCCATGAAGAGGGTCCAAGGTTCGCTTGTTGTATGTCGTTTTGTGACCAGAAAAACTTTGGGGAATAAAACCAAAATGAAACTACCAACGGAACAACAAACCAAGGATATTTGGCGGCATAATGATGCAGTATGTTTTGATGTGGACAGTACTGTTGTTACTGGTGAAGGGATTGATGAATTTGCTCACTTTTGTGGCCGAGGAGAAGAAGTTGCTGAATGGTAAGCTAAGTTATTTAGCTTATGAGAGAAAACTATTATCGTTTAAGGAATATGTTCTTAATCAGTATAAAGTTTGGAAAAATTCGATTGTTTTTTTCGCAGATATGTTAAGGTTAATGGCTTCACAAGCCATTTGAAGCACTTGTCCAAGCTATTTTACTGATTTACCAACAACAACTTGCATGCGAATCTTCTTCATGATTCATGAGAACTCACTGTATATTACATAAGCCTAATAGACCACGACAGCCAAAATAGATACCAAAGAACCTTTATAAATAGAAAATATACTGTAAATTACCATAACAATAGGAGATTAGTAGCCCGTATGCAAATAGACCACGCGAGCTGATGAAAACAGCCTCTACCATCTGCAAGATCATGTTCAGATCAACATATTTGGAAGTTTTCAATAGTTTAAGTTTTCTAATTTTACATCAAAATGAGGCTGTGTATGTGTGACAGCAAAATTCCATGCATAAAAATTCCTCCATAAATCTCACCGCATGTCTTTTGGAGCTTTCATCTGCAATCCTAAACTATTGGAAACTTTCAGATAAGTTAATTTGGACATGATCTTTCAGATGCATGGTAAAGGCTGTTTTCACAAGAAAGATCCCACCTTTCTGATCTAAAAAACTGCTCGCGTGCATAAGGTAACCAAGCATGCACTTGATTTTTAAAATCTTCTGCCCTTATTGATTGATCTGCTGCCTGCCTGCCTGCCTGCCATTGTATTATACCCTACATGTAGAAGTGATTTTCAAACTAGGGTTTCAGGGTTGATAGGCAATTTAATTCAAATGATGAATTTTTTTCGTTATTTATCAGGACAAAGAAAGCTATGGGTGGTGGAATATCATTCCGAGAAGCCCTTGATGCCCGACTCAACATTATCAAGCCTTCTTCACAACAGGTTCTAGTAGCAGAATGTTATATACCATGTGTTGTGTTAACTTGGGGTAATATTAGAGAAAGGCATTATACTGGTAGATAAGGCCAAAAACTATGAACATGTCATCCTTTTATGCTGTAAAAAATTGATTTCAACATATAATACCCAATTATAACAATTCTTATCTTGAGAGTGAGACAGCATTGATATAGTGTCTAAATTCCATTTCAGGTTAAAGATTTCATTTCGAGCAATCCTCTCCACTTGACAGAAAATATAAGGTCTGTAAAACTTTAGAAAACACTTTATTCAGTGTTACTTACTTCATACCTGTGAATTCCGGTATGCTGTGTGAGCCAGCCAATGCTAAATTCTTTTGTTTTTACTAAATTCTTTTGTTTTTGCAAAATTTGTGTGCTTCAAAACTTCAACGCCAAAATTTCTCGAAAATGCTCTCGCAGATTTTCTTCAAATTTTCTCCACCTTGAGCGAAGTATTCATCCTCCAAGATATCAAGCACGATTTAAAAACTTATGTTAAAAAATTGGAGAAAATAGACAATAAAGAAAACGCATGAAGACTTCATAGGGTTTTTAATATTAATTCTGATTTCAGTAAAAACATTCTCATTTGAAAATTTCATCTTTCTCTCAAAAACTTCAACAGTTTACTTAAAAAAAAGTTTTCTGCCTTAATGAATTGTTTGCATCTGTATATTTGCGATTTGAAGTTGAAAGGTAGCCAACTGAGAAAATCCCATTGAGCCACCTTAAACACTACATAGCTAGTAATTATTTCATGGATATATAGCATGCACTCTATTAACCATCCATATTGATTGCTGAGTTATGCATTACTGTGATGTTTATCTTTTAGGGAGCTAATTTCAACATTAACCAGTAATGGTTCAGCAGTTTACTTGGTATCAGGAGGTTTTAAGGAAATCATTGAACCTCTAACTGAATTTGTTGGGATTCCAAAAGAGAATGTGTATGCAAATAGATTGATTTTTGATGACCAAGGTAAGAACAAGTTACTCATTTGCACTGCCTCACTAGTGATGACAACAAACAGAACAAAATACACAAAATGGGAAAGCACAGGTGGCAAAGCAATGTGAACTGTGTTCAAGTTTTCTATATCCACAAAAATCAACTTCTAAATTCCAATTCAATCATGGATGAATGATGGCCACTGGCTATTATAAGTGTTAATCTTACAGAACAAGGCTATTTATTTTATTTTATTTCAAACAAGTACTGTTTTCCATACTATTATATTAGGGTACTTTGTGCAGTTGTGCATGTTATTATTCCTTGTTTAGATTGTTAGTGAGGACAAGACTCCAAGTCCCAACATTCACTTAATCTATAAAACAGTACTAAATATATTTTGCACTAAATATGACTAAGTAGTGCAATGTTTATTGTTTTCTATTGTTTCATTGCTGCTATTTAGTAGAAAGTAGTGCTAATTGCATAGTACTTACGGTTTTACAGATATAGTGTTTGCATAGTACTGAAGATAAACTTAATTCATTCGTAGGAAATTATTCTGGATTTGATACCAATCAGCCCACCTCAGATTCTGGAGGAAAAGCTACAGTTGTTGAAATGCTAAAACAAAGATACAACTACAAAAGGTAAAGACACTTTTGAAAATTTGATAAATGTCTGGGCTTGTGGTTTGCTGTGTGGTGTTTTATCACCATCTTTTTTGTAGTTGACTTTACCTTAGTAATTGAATGTTTGATGGATGTCAAAAACCCTGACATGTTACCCTCCCATATATTACGATTTGTCATTGTGATGAAGTGATTTTTGTGGAATTTTGTGTCATTAATTGACATCCACCAAAACCTACATCTTTGTTGTAAAAGCAAGCATATGACTCAGCAGCTTCTCTGGTTCTATACCTGGACTCAGCATCACATTTGAGTTACGTAGAGTTTGTTAGGTATCTCCTGTGCTCTGACTAGATCAGCCCAGAGGTTGTTTCAGTAAATACAGAAAGACAATAATGGCATGATCTCTTTCCATAATATTTTATTAACATTCCCAGTCTAGTGATGGTTGGTGATGGTGCAACAGACATCGAAGCTTGTCCACCTGCAGTAAGTTGTATTACTTTGTATTGTTTTGGTAAAATGATTTTTTTAATGTCTTCACTTGTGTGATTTTGATAACTTTTCTTGGTATGTTTCAGGATGCTTTCATCGGTTTTGGTGGGAATATTGTGCGTGAAAATGTGAAGAAAAATGCCAGTTGGTATGTTACAGACTTTGCGACACTTCTTAATGAACTGAAGAAAGATTGATTCCAAAATGAAGGATAAAGATTGATGAAGGATGATGTGCTGTAGAGCCAAAAATCTGAACGTGCTAGGCAAAAATATCAGTTCTAATAGTTCTAATTGCAGGGCTTGAAGTAACAGCCGGTCAACGGACGATGGTCCGGTCAAATCCTTGTCTTACCGATCATTTTGACCAGTAATATTGAGACAGAAATGGGGTATAACCAAGCTAAAACTAGTTTGACCAGTCATCATGACCAGCGACTGACTGGCTGTTATTTCAAGCCCTGTAGTTAGCACCATGTAGGCTGTTATTTTTGAGCAAATTTTGCTCTCCCTCCCCTCCCTCTTCTTGGTCTTAGGTCGACTTGAGGTAAGTATATTCCATTGTTAGACAGTTGCCATGGTTGCCTCGTGGGTGGGGCGTGGTCTGGCGAGCTCAGATTGAGTCTTAAATAATTTAAATATTTTTATTAATACTTTATGATAAACAATATTAATATAATATATAAACAGGAGCCCCATATCTCAATAGTGTTTCAATAGCGCCTTCATAAATTTACAAACCAAACCAGCTGATCTGAGTAGAAATATTTGCCAATCAGAATCGAGAAAATTTTCAAAACTGAGGTGTCATCCTTAGTAGCCAGGCGACTCGGGAAACAGATATTTCTTTGTTTTGTTTTTCCACTCAATAATGAATATCATAGTAAATGTATATAAAATATCAAAAACCTCCTCTGAAAATCTAGATATATCTCAGATTTTTGCTGGCTTCATGACACCTCAGTTTTGCAGTGACGTTATTTCTACGTCACTATTTCAGATCAGCTAGAAAGCTACAAACCATGCAAATTTAATACGATGTTTTGAGGTTATATTTTTTTCTATTTTACGAAAGCATCTACGTCATTGTTAGCGATGTTAAACGTCACGAGGATTTGAGCTACGAAATATATAGAGATTATCACATGATAAGAGCCTGATATCGTTTTCATTCGCGAGTTTCCCGTATCATATCGCGAACAAGCGAGTCCGCGAGTCCTCTGGGGTCTCTTGTTCGATTCCTGGACTCGGCATCACGCGCGAGTTGAGTTTGTTAGGGATTTTTCCAGTTCTCTGGTTTTCCTCCCTCCACAAAATTCCAATTAAATTGTGATTTAGCCTTGCCCTGACTCAGGCCAGCCCAGAGGTTGTTTCAGGGTTCTATCTGTGATTTAGCCATGCCCTGACTCAGGCCAGCCCAGAGGTTGTTTCAGGGTTCTATCTGTGATTTAGCCATGCCCTGACTCAGGCCAGCCCAGAGGTTGTTTCAGGGTTCTATCTGTGATTTAGCCATGCCCTGACTTAGATCAGCCCAGAGGTTGTTTCAGGGTTCTATCTGTGATTTAGCCTTGCCCTGACTCAGGCCAGCCCAGAGGTTGTTTCAGGGTATTTTATCTATCAATCTTTTTCCTCTCACAACGCTAGCAATGGGAGGAGTGTTTTCTGACGTCAAAAACAGGATTTGTTTGCCAACGCAATCAGAAAAAAATATGAAAAAAGTCCAAGAAACCTGCCTAAAAAGCGAATGAAGGCATTAGTGCAGAATTTAGTGTAATGATGTCGGCAAATCAAAAACAGTTTGATAAAAAAACTAACAAAATATCACTCAAAACGTGAACCACTGATTTGTTTGCGGAGTGAATATATTATAGTCCTATTCCATATTCAACTTGTAGTTGTCAGGGTTTTTCCCCGTTAAGTCGCCTGTAGATTTGTGTAAGGGATGGCTGTGATGCAGGAAAACTAGAAATGAAATACTTTGATGAAAACGAGACATGGTATTTTCTGTTTGTTTTTCATTTTTGTTCTTGGTATTTTGGTGTAAACACAGATATTTAATGAAATAAAACTAGTTTGTATAATTGGAGGTAAAGAAATTAAATTATGAACATACTAAGATAGTGAAAGGCAATTGTTATACGAGTTATTGGGTGACTGTACTGTATGAGAAGCTGAATGAATGAATGAAACAAAGGAAAAAAAGAAATTTGATTCCGATTTTAGAACTTTACCTCTTGTTTACGTAAATTATAAAACTGTATCACGCCAAAAAGATTACCGTTTTCCATTCAATTAAAAGAATAAACAAAGACTTATTTTAGTGTAATACAAAGGAACTAAAATAACAAAACTTAATCGAAAAATTTAATATATTTTGCAAACCATAAACTGGAAGTGATAATTGTTGACACCCTTATGTAAGCTATTAGGAATATTATTTTGGGGGTTTCTTTACATTTGTTTTCAAACTTAACTCGTCGGTAATTTTATTCCCAAGGGTTTATTATTATGCCTGAGAAGTCTTGAGTTTTTATTCAAAACTACAAGCAACCTTTTAAAGCTTATAAGTTTATTAATGTACAATTTTAAATATTACATGGAAAATTCAGTTGTGGGAAATTTTGTAGGTCATGTCAAAAAAGTGTAGACGATCAGTTTAGAAATATGAATGAATAAAAAGATTTGTCGTTTTTCTATTTTTATGTATATTTTGTTTTATCGGAAAAGGTTCTAAATATATTCACATGTCTTTTCTTTTCTTCTCTATTATTGTTTTACCTTTGAGTTAAGATGGTTCATGAGATGAATGGTTTTTCCTACTCTAATCGAGTACTGCCGACGGTGTTATATGTACTTGATTTAATTATTTTTACTTATCTGATGGCAGCGAACCTCGTCAGCAACAAGCGCTCAGATCACAACAACAGCCTAGTGATCATATTGCTACGACCTTTTCCATTGCTTCGACGACGAAAATCCCCAAAAATGGCGAAAAAATTATTAAAAAGCAAAACTTCATTTGACTTCTTTATTCTCACAAAATGAATCGTATAATTGCTGATAATTGTTGTGTTTTGAATTGCAATGAAATATAATATTCTCCCGTTTCTTTCTTCTTTTCAAGATATTTATTTTTCGCACAGGAATGAGATTAATCTGTCTTAGCAAAACTGTTTGTCCAATCCCCAAGTAAAACACAGATGGTCTGTGGTCCAATCAGAAAGCTGTATTAAGTCAAGTGGTCATTGGCTTATCTGTTGTCAAAGATTCGATGTACAAACGTAAAGGAAAACCTTTTAGTTTGGGGTTTATTTCCGTTTTTGTCTGATCACCTATTCTATTTCGCTTCATAACTTTAATCTTCTTATTTTCGATTCTTTGTTGTATCCTCGCATGATAAGCTACACTAATCAAAGGTAAGGTATTGTTTCTTGAAGTATTACATAAAATTACAAGGTTACAAACACGATTTTGGTCATAAAACACAAGGACTAGCAACCAAAATGAATTGAGCAGTCGAGTTGATTGTGGAAGGCTATGTTATGCAAATGAATGCACTTCCATCACAGCGGAAGAAGACGGTGATCGCTAGAAGCAAAAGTTCTAATAATATTTCAAGAACGTGCCTGAGTTCGAACTAAATATTCTGGGAAAGAGGACTTCTCTTCGGTAAGCAGATTCAATATTTAGCCGTTTTCACTAAAAAAAAAAAAAAAAAACTAAAAAAAAAAAAAAATTGCGACAGTCTGATTTGAAGAGGAAGATATTTGCAGTCCTGTGTGGGGGAGGTGTGAGGTGTAATTGCAGAGTAAACCTAATAGCACTTTTATCATCTAAAAATAAGTTCAGCGCAGTATTGAGAAAGAGGAATTGGATTCGACGAACATTGCGTTAGCTTTCTATGAGATGAATCAATGGAGCTGTGACTGATCGATAGGTTAGCAACTAGAACATATAATACATAGCAATCGAAAAACATCGCCGAAACATCTTAACGATACTTGATTTTTTCAATTCAGGAAAACCAATTGAACCATATGTTGATCTGAAGAGCAAGACTGAACAAGCTCTTGGAGGCTCGGTTATTTCAATACTAGCTGGTTGTTTGACTCAGTTTACTGAAGAAAATTTGCAGTAGATGTTGCAATAGATGTGGCAGTTATGAACGGTAGAAAACGAAAGGTAGGCCAAAAACTACGTTTTACTTACCTAGAATACACATGGACTTTGGTATTATAATCCGTATTCTTGAAAAACTTGAAATAATATGGTCTAAAAACATGATTAATCTTATGAAGAGAATTGTTTTATGAACATGCTTCAACATGATGAACAACATGAACACACTGAACTGATCCAAACAATTAAGTCGAGGATTAAAAAAACAATCTCCATATGAGTAACTATTATTGTACTAGTCTTCGCAATACTTTTAACAACATAAACTAAGTCCTTCTGCTATTTTGGTTGTTATATTAGATAACAAATTGGCGGGGAACAATATAATATGATTTAGAATATATTTCCATTTTTGTCCGGCGATTGAGTCCAAGCGATTCATTATAGATCATATGTCATCATGAATCTGCTGCCTGTCGGTCGCCATGTCACTACACTGGTCAACGAAATAAATAGATTAAAAAACACCATTATCTTTATAAAATATATTTTTTCATAATTCCTGTTTTTTAGTTCAATTTTACCGGTCGTTCGTTAGAATTAAAGCTAATTGCATCTATGTTGATGTGTTTTTTAATAGACAGTGGTGGAGATGTTGAATGGTCTGCCCACTGCTCTAACTGTGCATACGTGTTGCCTTTTTTTTCTTCATTTGGGCACTAACAGTGTCAACCAGCTTGTCTTTTCTCTAGTCACTGTATTTAGGTTCTTTTCACGGCTAGATTTTAATAAATTCAAAAGTGTTTTAACAGCATTATCAAGCCAAACAAACGACCAAGAAATCCACAGAACAACTCGGTGTTTATATAGATATATATAATGTTGACATGGAGAAGACTTGCCTGCACCTGCCGTGGCGCGCGCGCATACTCACATCGCCCCCTAAGACATTAGCCTTAAAACTCCGGCTATCTCAGTTATATTCATCAATTTGGCTTTGAATCATTTACTAAATCAGTCTGTATAATACTTAGCTGCGTATTACACACAAGAATAAAAGGTTGACACTAGGGTCACTGCTAGGGTTTAGAGTTTAAAGTATTGCTAAACTTGTGGATGAGCATTATCGCGATCAAGGTTTGAAAGATCTAAGACAGTGGGCTGAGCTTGTTTAAATCGACTGTCGAACAGCGAAATTGTATTCATTCTATTGGTCTGTTGTCCCTGTATCATTATACATGATGTAAAAAGCAGTAAAAGTGTCGGGGTCGAGTCAAAGCGAAAGTTAAGTTAGCTATACAGGTAGCTGAAAACTGGTCAGTCAGTTATAATTACTTGACCTTTTAATAGAAGGATTTGACTTAATTACATCTTTCCTACTACTTTGCCAAGTTTTAAGTTTTTTTTCACTACTTAGCTCAGCACAGCTTATTGTGAGCTTGAAGAAGTGTTTAACTGATCAATAGCAATTCATTTAGAATTTTAAAATCCCACCTTGTAGTGACAGTGTCGTCAATTAGACATCCCCATGACGTATTCCAGTCGTTAGACTTGACCAGCGATAAATGCGAGCTCCTCAAACTCCATTTCTTCTTTTCAGTTTAAGCGCTTCCCGCTTTGCAAGTTAGTCGCTGACACTGACTTTAGAATAATTTTTCAATCGTAGGAGCGAAAACAATTTTCTAACATTAAACAAAGATCAGTTTGTAATGTTTGTAAAACGATGTATCCAATCTTGTTTACAGCGTTATTATAGCTGTTACAAGTATAGAGAAAATGAATGGTATTCCCATTTTGCCAAGTCTATTCATTCCCATTTCCAATGACCTAAATCACAGTTTTCCCGAACCAATCATTTTCCTTGGTAGGTCCCACCTGAAGAGTGTGTGTGGAGGAAATGTGTTGCTACGGCAACGTGTGTGTTATTGAGGATCAGTTTATGATTCTGTGTTACATGAAGTTTTGGGTCTTGTTTTGCGGAACTCGAGGTTTAAGGCAAGGTAGAGCAATTTAATGAGGTTATGTGAGAATGGAATGGTGGAGTGGAGTACTGGATTGTTGGAATGGAATCATTTGTGTAAAAATGGCAAATAATTTTGATCAATAATTCTAATGACACCATCCAATAATTACATCTCCTGTCGTGCCTAATTGACATTAGATATTAAAGGCGCGTTGTTGCTAGGATACCGATTAGCTCATGATAATACCACCGGTTTTAGGTCAAGTAAAAATGATGATCATCAATAACGGTTATCAGGGAGCCAAAAGAGCCTAACCCTACCCCTCACGGTAATTGTAGAAAGTCCTCTATATTTTCCTTTACTGAGAAGAGTTGAAAAAGCGATTTTGCTAGTTTGCTGTTGATATGTCAGTTTTTACCGCCTTGACATCCTGCTGTTTTTTTGCCATTTTGTTTTCATTTCAAAACTGCCTGCCTCAAATGTAGTCTAAGAACAAATTCAAGAAGTATATTTTGAATTGAATGAATATATTTATACTACATAAAGGTCATAACACGGTTTTGTTATGGCGGTGATGTTCAGTCGTTATCTTCTTTCATCTCTGCAAACAACTATACATCAGGTTACATGACGTCCTTACGTCTTACTAACACCGGTTGAATTTGAAGCTTGATCATTTCTCTAGAGAGATTTAGCAGTTTTTATTCATTTACCGGCCTTGTTGGGTTTTCGTGCACAACGCACCTCATTGAGAAAATAAACGATAAAAATGACTTTCATAAAATGACAATTTCGAGTTATGAAGGGCAGTTTTTATATCTGTCGGTCGTAATTAACAGGAGAACGACAAGATAGAGGCAATTTCCTGGAGAACACACCACTGTCACCGCTTATTGTTGATTAAATCTTGATTTTTTTTGCATGGATTAAAAAAGAAAAAACCTTACACGAGATAAAAAGCACTACCGTATGTTCAATTAAAATCTACAAAAAATCGATCGTCTGGCGTTCGCAAAAAGCTCTAGAACGACATGCAAAAAGCCAAAGAAATAAAGCGAATGTTAGGAATTTTGAACTTCTATACATTAATTAACAGACTAAAGCTAATGGACTTGTTGTTCTTTCTCATTCATTTTCACTTCTACTTGGTTTTTTTCTTCTTTGTCCTTTCAGTGCACTTAATAATAGTTTTTATTAAAATACGAGTTTCTTTTTCTGCATGCCATTGGTAACTTAGCAACAACGTTCCTTCCTGCTGTAGTGATTGGGTAACTTAAGCAAAGCTCACGCCTTGTTTTGAACGTTACTTCCGATCTTTCAAGTTGCCTTTGTAATCAAGGTTTTAACACAAATTCAACCGATAAGATTATAGCTGTTCTTTGAGCTTATGTCAACGAGTATCCAAAACCCAACAAGAAAAAAGTTGGACATCATAAGGCAAGTTCAATGATCACATATCCTTAAATACAAAGAAAAGACAACAGAATGCACGAGGAACTTTTTTTGTCCTTCAAAGCCGCGCTCATTTTGATAATATCGAAGATTTGTCTTTTTTAATTGCGTGTTTGGCTCCATCAAGATTTACTTCCATTTGCCGGAAAATGCATAAATTTGTTCTAACTGCGATACTGAGCCCCAAACATGATAAGGGGCCGCTAAACCCTAATACCTTTTAGGCCTAGGATCCAGAAAACAACTTGTTACTGATGTTACTTGAACTGTCTTGGTGTTTTTTTCGTATTGCCATGAGAAAATACAGCATTTGCACTTAAACTTTTTCGGAAGTCAAATCTTCAATTTGACACCTCCAGAAATCTTAATTCAAAGGACAATCTATCTTTATTTAGCCAGACATTTTATCTATCGTATACTATGGCTGGAAATCTGAAATTCCCACTAAATAACACCTTGAAGTTAAAATGTTGGTAAATAAAGGGATATTATTGAAAATGTTAGAAATGAGGCGAGATATGATAACAAGATGGTTACTACATAGATAATCTGTTGAGCGGAACTCATGTAACATATCCAATTATTTTGCTTTTTATTGATGAAATCTCAACAGATTTGATTCCGGCTTTGAGATGAGAGTCTAAGGATTAGTCAAATCATTCCCAGACATCAAAATGCATTAATTTGACCGATAGGCTTACGATAACTATGTATTATCACTCTGAATTGAACGAGAGTGTCTCAGTCTTATCAAAGATACACAGATAGCGAAAGAAACTTCCCACACAGGGTTGAACGTCGAGGAGATTCCGGTTGAATGTTATTATTAAAAATGCGCAAAAATCAAAGACGAGCGTCTTTTTAAGGATAAGCAAGTTTTTCATTTTGTATACTTTAATTTCCCGGATGAATGTCTGTAGTATTTTGGGTCAGCGGATATTCACGATAATAGTGAGCGACATATTAATGTAAATATTCGCTTAAAATATCTTCAAGAAAACTAGAATATATATTGATGGTAAAAGGTAGGAACAAGAAATATAAACTGAAAAATAAATAATAAAAATAAGAACCAAAAAAAAAAAAAAAAAACCCGAATAAACACAACAAAATACAAACAAATATTTTTTTGGTCAATTCTTCGAGGGTTTCTGCAGCATTGCGGATCGAGGAGAGAAACGACAGCTAGATAAGTTTGAAAGAGAGACCGAAAAAGGTTATTGATTAGTAAGGAAGTTGTGAACTCTTCCGAGATCATTATCATATGGTATCGTAATGAATCAAGCACCTACATGGATCAGTTATAATCAAGTGTATATGAAGATACGTGGTGACAGTATTGTATCCTATTTTTGTACCTTTCTATACTCATTTATTCTCTACTTTCCCATACGCATAACTTTAAGCGGCTTTGAGGGGGAGGGGGTGTCCAGGGGGAGGGGTGACCAGAGAATAGAACCGTGCGCACTGTCGTGCTAAAGGCTGCCTGCATGTAACATCATGACTCTTAATGGTCTAAACGTGCAAAATTAACTCGGAATAAACTAATAGTCATTATTTTACAGATACAAACAGGTGAACTATAGTGTATATTCGATTGAAGAACGTTTAAATTTGGGAGAGTTTTTTAATTCGGCCCCCCTGAAATACAAAGCATTATGGGTGATGGGAAAGTGCCGGCACAACCCATCTGGACGAGCGTAAAAATGCCAAACCCTACAGAGATTAATAGGCAACATTAAGACCCTGGCCTAATACTTGTATTGGATCCTTAAGGCATCTCTTTAATGACTACAGATGCACTTGTTTTATGAGTGTTAATAAAACAACGCACTTAATCTTATTCGCAGGGCTAGCATCAAATGATAATTTGATTTGAAGTGCTCAAAGAAGTCAACAAATGATAATATAATGATGTAGAGAAACTTCTAGCACTTCTAGATTGAGTTAGCTAGCCTTCAAGCCATTTTGCCCCACAAGGGCTCAAGAGTGCATGATTAACAATGGACCTCTAGAACTCTTCCGGCTAAGAAACCCCACAGGCCATGCATGTATTTGGACCGTTAAGAACTGGAACATGATCCGTAGCCAGTTACTAGCACTCCTAGGATATGGTTCCTTGATAGAACTAATATAATTTGATACATGACTCGAAGTGTTCTGTATTGGGAAGAGAAGGAAAGAAAAATAAACAAGAGAAGAGAATGAAGGGAAGGGAAATTAGAAAAGAAAGGGAAGGGAGAGGAAAGGATGACAAAAAAGAAAGAAAGATAGATAGATATATAGATAGAAAAAGAGTTAGGGAAAAACTGAACGAAAAATGAAAAACTCACAGCATAACACAAGGACCACAACTGGTTCACTGTTCTCAATTATTCGAAGTTTTGCTTTCTAGTTCAATATTCGAAACTATCTGACTATTTAATCAGTATACAAAAAAGACGGGAAACAAAACTTGACTGATTTGGTTCGGACCTCCTTTATCGCAACAAAACAAGACTTTTTTATGGTTTTGAAATAAGATATCTTGAAATTCTGGATTGGATTTCTGTAGGATTAATTATATAATACTTCTGCTCTGCTGCTTTTAGTGTTAGAAGCACGTGTATGTACATTATCACATGATATGGTCTATACCTCTTTCATTGTTTTGCTCCACGCTTCACATCAAACTTGTGGTGTCATTATACTTGATTGTCATTCCAAAGTGACCTCTTCATTCATAAAATCCGTAGTAAATTTAAAGATTGGTTGACTATTCTGCTATTTTTCGTCTCCAAATGAAGCAGGGGGACCAAGCGCAAGTTCGAAGAGACACTTCCTGGTATTACAACTTCTCTGAGCCAATCGAGGATACCAAAGCGGTAAGCTCAAGAACTTTCACAGCAACTTCACTTTGTGAATTTTAAAAAAGATTTCAAAATCCGAAATTGTTGCAAACTCACTCGAAACTTCTTGTGTGAATAATGAACATTTGTTTTGATCTTTTCCCCAATGAGAGTCAACCCAATATAGTTATTCTAAATTTCACTCGATCCATAAGGAATTAAATCCTTCTTGTTGCTTTATAAGTTAAGCAAACTCTTCTTCATTCAAAGCACATGTAAAAATGCAAGTCATTCAGCCATATCTCTGTGTTCTTTGTGTTAAATCAGTGGCTTTGATAGCTTTTCCATTCCACAATAGCAACTTTGTTGCATGCCTTAATTAAAGCAATAAAAACCTAGCTCGAAAGATTGTTTTGGCGCGAGGAAAGTCGAAATCAGTATTGAAACGAAAAACCTCAAAGACTACGTTAAGATAAGATCTCGACTCTGTATCGATCTATTCTCCTACCACAAAGGACATTGGCTCTTTGTTTTTCATCAAGGAACGATGAATGAAACATTTGAATTTGAAAGGTGTTATCAGCGTAACACTTGAACTGAACTTCTCGTAATCCATAACTGATTTTGTTCGTTTGTGATGGTAAACAGGCCTTACAGCCTGTGTCTTATAAACGTGTGCATGACCCTCGCTCAATAAATCAAGTGAAATTCAGAAGAGGGAAAGCAAAAAAGATAAAAACCTCTTCTACTCACATATGGCACGTTCGAGTGCTGACTATCCTCAGCGGTGAGAGGCGACGCATTAGCAGCGTATACCTCTAATAAAGTGGAAAATACCTCACTCCTGTGGCAGCTGTATTTTTTTGATTGACTCATTTTTGGAATTGCTTTTTTATCCATTAATATAGAACTTGTATTTGAATATCTTCAGTAAGGATGTTTTGTTTGGTTTTCATTCAAATACAGTGATTGTTTATTGTAAATTGTATAGTTGTCGTAAACGACACGGTAACGGTACAGCGGTAGATATAGCAGATACCTGCACTGATTAGTTACAGCAATGTTATGGCACCTCCAGAAAGCCTTCCTTCCTTATGTTTTGTCTTCTTTTATTTGTTTCTTATCACGTGATGATCTTGTGATGATCAGGCCAGGATTTTATTGTAGATATCTAAGGATGGTATTCCCAGCGGAATAGACCCTTTTCCATAATGGCGGCCGCAAATTCAAATGAGTTAAAGTTAAAAACCTATATCAGCTCTAGAAACTTAACCATAACTATACCCATAACCATAACTATACCCATAACCATAACTATACCCATAACCATAACTATACCCATAACCATAACTATACCCATAACCATAACTATACCCATAACCATACTACCATAAGGTGCTATTTCTAGTGCTGATATAGTTTTTAATTTTGACTCATTACATCAAATTTGCGGCCGCCATTTTGGAAAAGGGTCTATTGCTCATTTAGCAGTTATCTTGAAGTTAGCTTCCGTTACGTGATAGGAATACCCAAAACCTCCCAGAACCCCTTGCGCTTTTAGCCTCGCTTTCAACTGAACAGAGATAAATATTATTCTATTATGATTTCATAAGTCAACAAGTTACAAAGCCAATAAAAATTTATTACTGGTTTTGAAATAAGCAGTATTTAAAATTATTAAATATTAACCGATGTCTTGTTTCGACAGGATACCAGAATCAACATTCTAGAAGTCTACATCAATGGCAAAGAGAATAACTCGTTAGAGGGGTTTGGAGACCATTCACCCTTGTTCTCAAGGCGAAGAGATCGCTGCTGTTTCTGCTGTTTTTGCTGCCCGTTTGAGTGGTAAGTGTGACGTCAGCTTAGCTACTCTATGATTGGTTAGAATCGCCGATGTGATCATGTGATCTAAGAACAGCGCATGCGCATGTGTCTAGATTCTTATTCTTGAGGTTTTCTCATGACACTGAAGTCGAAAAATTGTTGATGTTAAAATCTATAAAACGAATTTTTTTACAGCATAATATTAACAATTTCAATAATATAACAATAGAGGCGATGTTCGAGGGCATAAATGTGTTTTTGGCCCGACTCAGGCTCATTTTAGCCCGAGCGAAGCGAGGGTTAAAATGAGCACTGAGAAGGGCCAAAAACATATTTATGCCAGAGAACATCGTCTCTATTACTATTATTATAACTTTTTAGGGCATTTACAAAAGGAATAAACGACTACATATTTTGAAAAATACGACATCACGTCTTACTGGCTGATGGCAGCGGGCTAAAATCTATTTTAGCCCGCTGATTTTCGTATTTTAGCCCGCAAAATGCGCCACTATGCCCTACTGATAAAGTTATAATAATTGCAGTTATTATGAATTCATGCAAATGAGATGCTAATGAGACAACAAGCATTGTATCAACACTATAGCCTCACTTGTATGATTCTTGAAAGAAAAGAATATCTCGTTGCGGGCTCAACTGTAATAACAATTATTGTATCAGAGTGCATTTGACAAATTCATTTTTTGATTACCTACTAATTTCAGTAGCTGTCAAATTCACTTAAACAGCTTTAAAACAGCTAATTTATTCATTGCTTGTTTGTTTTTAATTTTTCACTTTCGCAAACAAGAAGGAATAAGAAACAGAGAATACAGAACGATTTCTTCATAGTGAGAAAAAAAGTCCGAATTGTTCTTATAAAACAGCAACAGCAGAACCAAAGAAAGCCGCATTTTTTCAAAGTACGATTAGTTACGATTCAATTTGCCATTAAATCTTGCCAAACCGAAATTAAGATTAGCAGCTTTTCCCGTTTGCCAAGATAAGTGGCCGGTAGCTCATTTCATTGTATTCAAATGTAAGTGAATCTGTTTCTTTATTTTTTCATGAATATCAGTCTGGTGTCGATTGGGAACGTTTTTTCAGTATTCGGTTACAGTCCAGAACGGCACTGTTTTTACATTTTGGTGCAGCTGTTCAACTGGTCAACTACACAACTACTCAGTTCTCGGCCGCCAAAAGCCTGTTCAATCCACACATGGCTCTTACAAGCCACGTCGGAAGCAATTTTCAATTCATGTGAAATCATAATTTAGTCGTTTTAAGTCCCTTGAAGTCTTGTCAACGAAGACAAATAGCCCACGGCTTGACAATTATGAAACAGAACTTTTCACTTTGTGGTCGGTGTCAGTTCGTAGAAACTGGTAGGAACGATCTCGATCTCTAAGTCACATATTGAAAAAGAAATAATTCCAAGAGGGATCATTCTCTCTTCGTTATCCTACAGAAGAGTATTCATTTCTCTAACTTCCAGTTGTGGGAAAGCTTCTGTCTCAGTAGCTTTCGATTTTTAGGACTTAGAGCTTCAAAGGTAACTCTCAATTATTGTTTATTGTCAATCTTTATACATCCATTGCTCTGTTTATCATAAAGCTACTGAAGTGTTCGTATCGGAATAGTTAGAGTGATAGATTTAAGCTAGAAAGCTCTCGATCGGCTAATACCGTATCTACACAGCACTTGCATATCCGATTGAGTTCATTATAACAGGCACATCCAATTGGATCACTCCGTAGGGAAGCTAATCTAATCCAGCGAGTGAAACGTTTTTGCAATGATTCTTTTATTGGTTTCATTTCAGTCCAGGAAGTAGGGGTCGCGTAGGAAACATGGAACAAGCGAGCCGTTACAACCCCAGGTAAGTATACATCGGTGTGTTAACGTAAACTGAACGTTAATGCCATGCACTTATCCCCTGTTATACTACTACCAAAAATAATGCTGTGAATTTTCAAATAAAAATTTAATAACCTGTGAGTAAGCATTGCTTTAAATTTTGATGTGCGATGAGCAAGAAAAAAACTAATTCTACAAATGATTTCCAGCATCTAATAGCCAAAGTGAAACAATCTAAATATTTGAACAAGAAACGAAAGCAATATTTTCGGGATATGTTTGTATTGAATTGCTAAAAAGGGAAAAAAATCCATGATTTTCGCTTGAAATTGCTGTGTTAGGAATCTTGACAAAATCTTCTTAATTAAAAAAAATTCATAATTTCAAAGGAACGCCAGGTGAATATTCGTTTTTATCTTGTACTGCAGTGCAACATAATTAACTTTACAAGAAAAGATTTTTGTAAAACAAAAAATATTTTTTGTAGAAACTACTTAAGAAAAAATTATTCTTTTGTCGAAAGATTGAAAATATATTGGTGTGATAGAACTTCCTGCAGGGTCGTTTTTTGAATCTATATTTTCTTACTAAATCAAGCTGCACAGTCATAAATAAAAACTTCAATAACAGTAGATATATTTTAAACTTTTTCAGCCCTCAGAGAACAGAATAATTGATCTCCTTGAGAACCCTTGCAATTAAACCAAAGTCAAGCTGAAACAACGAGAACTGCTTGTCAACAAAAATAAATACACTTTAAAATTGCCGAAGATGTTCAGTCTTATTGGACTTTTGAAATGACTCTCAGCTACTTAGTTTAATTGCTAGAACAACCACATATAGGGAAAATTTGACCAATACTGATTAATTTTTTTCTATTTTTTTTCCTTACTGAGTTAACGAACAGACAAATATATATAATCTTTTAGCGACAGTGCAATATAGTCAGATTGAGTTTGTACAATTTAGATACAATTCTGCTGTACAACATGTCATTCCCGAGTTCCGAGTGCATTTGAATAAATATCAACCAGTCATCTCGACTCGGGAAATTCTTATCGTACGAGCCCCTGATTTAACTTTCAATGATGTATATTATAACTCTGATCATAATTTTTAAAATTGGCTGATTTAGCGGAAGATATACAAAAACTAATCCCAGCTTCGGTGAAGGAACTGGAGGCGATTTGTTCAATGTTGAATTGCTGTACGGATCCTATGGCGACAAAAACAGCGTTTTGTCTCGAATTCTATGTGAAATCTTGATCTTGTTTTATCAGTAATTTGGAAAAATCTCCTTTTATTGATGGACGTGGCATGTGGAGAAGGATTGAATGAGATTTTGTAAGTGATGACAGCTTTATTGTTTCGAGAATGGCACTTTTTAGCAACACTTCTGCTTCAGGGTAAAACATGGCTATTAAAACAGCACTCTTTTCCTGTTTGTAATGTCCCACGCAAAGCGAATAAATCAATATATAACATAAAACACACTTCAAATTTAGTGAAAGGATTAAAATATGTGATCTTATTTAAATAAAACTTTGATTTACTATGAGTTGGAATCTAAACATACGGGACTTTAATCGCTTTGATTTCTAGCACTCTAATTGGACAGTGTGCGTTAATTTGGTTTGTGATTGGTTCAGAGAGAAGCCATTTAGAAGTCACCAGTA
Source organism: Anthopleura sola (assembly GCA_023349425.1). Taxonomy (NCBI): domain Eukaryota; kingdom Metazoa; phylum Cnidaria; class Anthozoa; order Actiniaria; family Actiniidae; genus Anthopleura; species Anthopleura sola. The sequence goes on from JALHLI010000002.1 coordinate 14,833,363, forward strand.
CGATACTCATGATCATAAAGAAGGCGAATACTAACGAGCCGCCCGCACTTCTCTTTATTCTTCTTTTTTTATGCTACGAATGGAATAAATATAGAAACTTGGCTATAAGAGTTCTTAATGACCATAATTTAAGTTTGACAATCAATTTTTTTCAATTCGAAGCTAATCGTGTAAAAGGTTTTTTTTTTTTTCATTTATTCATGATGATCGCGACTCTAACTGCTAATGTCGGACCATTAGACGCCGTCCTGGTTGGTTTATCGGCAACAACACCGCGGGACACCTGCTTTGAGCAGTAGGAAGAAGAAAAAATATCACGTTTGTTAGCACTTCTAATTGCTAAATGCTTCCATTAGTGCTTTTTAAAACTCAGTCCTTTTTCTCACCGGAATAATGCGCCGGTTTGTAGTGATAAATTGAAGCTACTTCATTTATGTTACAACGATAGATTATTTAAACGACTCCCGGCTTTTGAGAGAAAATTGAGGAAAAACTCCTGTACCGTCAACGATAAACTGATGGATAGCGAGGTGTCGGCAAGTGAAGTAAAGCATTCCAAAAAGGTGGCCATGCTGAGAAGGAACAAAAACTCGTTATGAATACCGCGATATCTTGCGCTTTCACATGCAAAAACATCAAATAAGAAATGATTTGTTAGAAGTCTGATATCAGACTGACAAAAAACATGCAAAAAAAACATCAAATCGTTCGGCATGAGAGAGCTGAGTGTCTCCGTTTTCAATTTTTCGGTGCAGACAGTTCGATAATTTGCAATTTTGGTTGTCTCAAAGTGTTGGCTGATGCTTGTCTGCCTATCAAGTGTGTTAGCTAACAGTTGATCGATATATTTTTTTGAAAATTTATACAAATTGTCTCTAGAAGTCCAATATTCCAGATCAACAGAGCACACGTCTTTCATAAATAATCCAAGACTGGACGCGAAAATTACAGAACTGGGCTGAGAACTGAGAAATTCCGGTAAATTCTTTAAATAGTTCGGACAATTCTAGTGAATTGGTTCGTACCAACCGGAATTAATGGCTGGACAAACTCGAAAGATTTTTCATTATTTTTTGGTTTGAAAGTTCCGAAAAAGTGACCTTTCCATTTGTATTCCAAACTAATGGATATTACCGGTTTTCCTGCACAAAATATAAACACCTTATAAGTCAAAAGGACGTCTGGTAACGACCACGTGGCGCATAGGATTATGGGACGCAATCATAAAGCCCCCGCCATCTTGTGTCCCACAATCCTATGCGCAGAGACGTCAGTAAATAACATTTATTTTACTTTCCTTTCGATTGTTTTGTAGGCCAAGTACCGAAGAAGTACAAGAATGGACGAAATCTTTTGAGAAATTACTTAGCAGTAAAAGTAAGATAAATCGATAATATTCAATTCTTTATTTATCTTTCTCAGATTTTACTTTTGTTTTTAAATGTTATACAAAACTAGTTTTTCAATGTGATGTCTTGCTTTTAGTTTATTCGAGAAAGAAATTATTATCTAAAGGTTCCCGCCGGACGTCTCTCTGCTGGCAAAAATTAAATGAAGTCCAGTGGAGGAAAATTTTCTCTGCCAGGATTCGTCTACACGGGAGACTCTCGGCTAGCAGGGAAAGAAAACAACGACTAAAACAGGTTCCGCAAGGCATTTTGGCGCCGAAAAATATAGAAAACAAACTGATGGCGCCTGAAATTTAAAAAAATCATGTCACTAACACTGTTGAAGAGAAACCGTTTCAATGTTGCTCTTTAGTACAATATATGACTATATCACTAAGAATGACTATTAATCGAGTTGTTAGAATCAGAAAGGCAAATATTAGAATGTTTATATATATACATGATAATGATGTGTATTTTTTTCGACAGCTGGTATAAAATTTTTCCATGATTTTCTCAAGAGCGAATATGCAGAAGAAAACCTCCTATTCTGGCTAGCAGTAGAAAAACTTAAAAAAGAGACAGAACCAGGAAATATTAAAAATCTAGCGCAAATGATCTACAATGACTATGTGTCTACAGAATCACCCAAAGAGGTTAGTTAGCAACTATCTATATCACTAGATTACTTTATTATTCCATGTCGGAATAACATAAAAGCTCTTTGCAACTAAATGGTTTTTTTCCATGGCTTATACCGATGGAGTTCCTGTAGATTTGGAGGGAACTTTCCCGTCCCCACTCCCCCCAGCACTAGAACTCTCACTACGCTAAGAAACATGGTGTCTTGTGGTCCAGCTTCGTTGTATGTGATCACATTTTAGAACAGGTTTTGTGTGACCGTAAAACACATCCGGTTTGAACGTAACGTACGTATATAGGTTTGAAACCAAGATGGCGGCCGATGATGACTTCATTCACCACTTTCTTACATCGGTTCGCTGGGCAAGCACATTCAGTCGAGGTTACAAGGTTCAAAATTGAATAATAATCCTTTGAAACTACCTTGCAGCCTCGACTGAATGCTTTGTCTGTGACCAGTAATAATAATAATAATAATAATAATAATAATAATAATAATAATAATAATAATAATTCGGGTGACACGTGACAGTAACTCTAGGTAACTGATAAACTAGCGGCCCTTGATCAGTGAACTGATGTATAGAAAATGTCGAATACGCACTTCCAAAAAATAGTGTTGTGGCAGTGATTATGGATATAGTATGAATACATGGAAAATGGATGAAGATACGGCGACTTATCAGTATGGGTTTATTTTTTGGGTTTCAGGTGAGCATTGACCACAAGACAAGACAAGTTATAGAGAATGAAATCGCCCAACAGCCAACTCAGTTTACCTTTGATAAGGCACAACAACATGTATACTATGTCATGTTTCAGGACTGTTATCCTCGCTTTTTAGTCTCCGCCTTAATGAAAGAACTGTTGAATGGAAATCAATAGTGTACCCACCAATGTTCCAGCTCCACGGCTTTTGACTCTTGCTTGACCTTCAAGCAATAATTTTACTGATGTTAATGATTTTTGCATTTTGAAAACCTTGGGATGAATATTAAGTACGTTTTTGAAGACTGATAATGAACTGCATGGAATTATGGGAACATTTGGGTCACGAACGAAGTCTCATATCGACTCGTCTATTGAGATGTTTTCATATCCGGCCCATAATTCCACGCAGGTCGAGTTTGTTATCAGTCTTCTCTCGGCCCCGTCCATACGACACGGCTTACTTGTCCGGTCAACATGTAAACGTTACTATTTGAAAACGCCAGTAATTGTAGACTATTGAGCATGCGCAGTTAGTTTGTGCCAGCACTAGCACTGTCAGCGGCATACTCTCATATCCAGAGCTCCTCGGTTTCGCTCCTCAGAGAGGAACGAACTCCCAAAGCCATGGGTACGAGATTGACTTAGCGTCACATTTTCAGTGACTTCAATTTAAAGTCTCCATTTTCGCCGTTCACACGACAATGATAAGCCGTTAGTTTTGAAACTCGCTCCACCTTGGAGATCGATTTGGAAGACGTCTCCATTTATGCTCACTCCTTTCCGTAGTTTCCCACAATCCCTTACGTTTCCGTGAGGTCGAGATCAGGGTAGAAATTGCATAAAAATGTAAACACATTTAAATAGATGCATTGAAAAATTGTCACCGTTATGCAAATTTTATCTGACATCGTAAAGGATTGTGGGAAACTAGGGAAATAAGCATTACGTGTGGCAGGGGAGCCAAAGAAGTACGTAAGTAAACACATTGTCGGGTGATACATGTATGTATGAGAATGAATCACTGTCTACTGTATATACTACTTTTCGTTCAGGACAAACAATCTTTCGTTACTCAGTATCCCTTTATTTTTCCTGAGACTCGCTTTGACGTTTGTGAGCAAGTACGTCAACCAACTCGTCAAAATTAATATTAAAAATTCCCAACATCGAAATTCAAAATTTGAATTTCCTAGTTTCAGTCGTATTGACTCTGTTCATAGCCGGTTATGCAGAAGTCTAGCATTTGGTTGGTAATCAAGAGTACCCTCGTTGCCTAGGTAACCAACCACTGGACTTCAAGTTACAGGGAGCTAGGGCCGGGTGTGTGAAATGATTACAGTACCCACATTTGTTACTCCCCTTTAGCGTTATATAATGTGATTGGTTGAAATGATACACGTCATCAATTTGTACCGTGACCGACCTGTGTGCTAGTTATCTCTGGAACTACTTCATTTTAATGTATATTGAGAGTGCTATCCCTACATCAAAGTTTTTACTATTGTCATAAACGTTCCCAGTCATTCTTAGTTATCAGGATGACTGGGAGCAGAGGCAGAGAATTTACCAGAGGTCTGAGCAGTGGATTCCTTAAAAACAATCAATGCCCTGAAACAACCTCTGGCTGATCTCTATATTGGCCTCTAGTACCCAACTCTAGTACCCAGGGTATAGCATACCGGCATTATTTCTGAATATTTTAATTGTTAATTTGTTTGAACTTAACAAAACAAAAACAATAAAAGGTTTTGATCACAGTTGTACTTATGATACTCATACTTATGATACCCACCCTCATGGCCATCATTAGAGTCAGTCCAACATCAGAGCCCAGGAGGATCTGGGACTAACACTAATGATGGCTGCAAGGAAGAATATATATTAACTGATACTCAGTTGTACATCTATTTCAAAAAGGCTTGAGCCTCATGAGGTGACCTCCCCTCCCCCAGCTACAACATCCATGTTTCAGATTGATCCCGTTGTTGCACCTGTTGTAATGGTTAGTGATGACATAACAAGCTTTTTGTTAATTTGGGTTAATATTAATAGATTCAGTCCTCGCCGCCAGCAACTTACAAAGCCATTTTCAACACCCTTGGTTCTTGCTGTTTGCATTATTTCATATTCGTTTGATTTTAAAATCGATTTTGTTTATTGTTTTAAATTTAATTTTTAAATTTGATCATGAATTAGTCTCCTACGCAGCCATTATCAATTAGTGTCATTGTGCAATCCTCTCTCCACTAGGTACCACCAGGGAGCTGGTATTACCTAAGGGAGAGAGCATTGAGTGATGATACTAACAGTGGCTGCATAGGAGACCTAACATCAATAGACTTTCAACAAAATAAAATACATTCCTTCTTTCTCCATATTAAAAATATTTACTTTTAAGCAGATAAATTTCAAGGAAAAACCTGAAAATTCACTATGAAAACCTAATCTTTAAACCCAAACTTCAGGAGCTTTTTTATAATCCTCGAGAAACAAAAGTGGAAGTGTCAACTATTTAAGGAGGTTTATTGCTAAACCAAGAAGGTGTTACCGAATCCTTAAGAACTTTCCATAAAGCGTCACCAGTTTCTTTTTGAATCATTGTATCACTAACTACTTGATGTGTGACATTCTTCCCTAGTTCAACAGCTTTGTTTGTGACAATAGAAGAAGCTACCAAATTAGCTAAAGATTCAGCCATGAATTCCTTTAGTTGTGGTTCCTCAACAAGGCCCTTTATCATCTGGGTACAAGCTGCTCTTGTACTCTCATCAAGTACCAACTCTTTAATGTACCCTAGTAACAAGGACCTTATCTCATCTCTGTTTAATAAGTCCTTTAAAGTAGTAGCTGCAAGATCAGATACTTTTTGGTTTGTCGAAGGATCTCTTAGTACATAGAGAGTTAAGTCCACAGCAGAGCTCCGTAAATCTTCTCTGTTAAGAACACTTGTGATAAAATCACTTGCAAGACGTGAGGTTTCTGGGTCGTTGATGATATCTTGCAGTACAATCTTGGTTATTTCATTTGCCTTATTCACTACGTTCTCATCACCTGTCATGAAGTAGAAGTTGTTTCATATATATTTAAGATTTGTGCAATGCTATCTTGTTATACATGTACCTTGTGCAATACTGAGAAAACATTGTATAACAGTATATTGCCATATAGCAATTAGACCCAAAGCCTGATTGGTCCACAAGTCAATAGTCCATGAGGCCAAAGACTATGAGGGCAAGAGGTCTAATAAAGTCCCCCCCCCCCCCCCCCCCCCCCAGCCCCCAGGCTCTGCCTTCCCTGTTAGGCAAAGGAATCAAATACAACAGACTTTTTGTGAAATATTAAATATATAATATTAATTTAACGTTACCTAAAGATCGGCTTGCTACGCCTGCAACTTCATCCGCGACATTCTCCCGCACTTCCTCCCTGAAGAGATAGACTATGGCTGACAAGACAGCAATGGCAGCCAAACCCCAACGTAACACATTATAACCCTTTACACGCATCGTTTCCTCTAGTTCATGTAGTCTTTGAACGACACTTGCTGCACTAATGTGTACAGAATCATGGCCTTGGCTAATATCGTCTGGTTTCTGTGAATAATTCCGAAGTTGTGGATATTTTTTTAGCAGGTTTTTTGAAGAAATCCCAAGCCATTGGCAAAACCAAGATGCCTCATTCAAACCCCTCCTGCGTCTTGAGCTTTGGTCTAAAACAGAAAAGCCACCGCAAAGTTGTTGCTGTGTCGACAAATATAATTGCCGTAAAAGAAATAATCCTGAATCGTTTCTTTTTCTACATAAAAACTGATTGGAAAGTTTAAATCTGCACAAATGTTTCGCCATTTTTCTGACAAGACTTGAGCTCCCGCGTTCCTAACGCCAGCGGTGATACATATTAGTTCTTGTTACGGTCACCAAAAACCAAGATGGCGGACGAGGCGAGCTTTTCATGGGAAACAGAAGATCAACAAAAAGCAAGATTACAGTTTGTAGACACATGGAAAGATCACTTTGAGCCAGATAGATTAGCAGGGCTTTCTATGGTCTGGTTAAATATGAAATTTATGGGTTGTAGGTAACCGAGAGAGGTGGAAAACTTGGTCACAGATTTAGAACGAAAGGCTCCAATCTTTGTCCCAAAACGTAGTAAAGAAATTGCTTTTAAAAAGGCACAAATTATCGAGAATTTAGTAATTTATGAACCACCTAGTGACGATCCTTCGCGAAATCCTATATCTATATTATTTGAAAGCTGTCAAAAGTCGAAGAAAAGTCTTTCATTTGAGGAGTTGCCGATGGAATCAGGACAATATCGCTTTGCAGTAGTCATCGAGAATAAACACATTGCTGACGGTGATGCCTTAAGCAAGAAAGATGCAAAAAAAGTTGCTGCTGAATATGCTTTAGAGGTACTAAAGCCCTGTCAAAGAGTTGTCCAAAAAAGAAAAATAGACCATGAAGCAGCAACAATGGTATCAAGGAATGAACTTACTAAGAAAGCATATGAAGAAGCCCCTAGTATACCAGAAAGTAATGTTGGTAACCAGTTACTAAGGAAAATGGGCTGGAAGGGTGTAGGTGGTGTAGGTAAGTCAAGTCAATGCATGTCAACACTACCTTGCTAGCAGAGTCTCACCCCCCCCCCCCCCCTCCCCTCCGCCAAGCAAGAGAAAGATTAAAGTGAGACTAGCAGGATATGTCAATACTCACTTGTTGGTGAATTATTAAAGAAAAGTCACAAAATTAAGATAAAAGATACAAAGACTCAGGGAAACTAATGCAAAATCACGAATTGCAATCTTCAAAATAAGCAGATCAAGCATCATGGGGGGATTGAAATTCATGAATCATTGAATTATTATTTTTAATTTCATGAAACATGGTCCAAAAAAGTCTGAATCACGGATCACAGAAAACCTCTTCACCACCCTGACTATTGGGGGGGGGGGGGGGGGGTAGGGTTCACTTATTTCACCAGAGAGTCTTCTAAAATAGACTGTAAATTTAGTTTCTTCTTTGAAACCAGATATGTTAGCTGCCTTTCCTTTCCTTTCCTAATTTTCTTTTCCTTTTTTCTAAGCAATTGTATGTAAAAAAAAGAACAAGAAAAAAAGGGCTTGGGAAAGGCAGGGGTTGGGTGGGTAGATCAGTGTCTCTGTGTATCATATGAGGTGGGTCATTGATTTGTATAAACCTTCACCCTCTAAATTCAGTCAATTCTTAATGGGTTTTTAATTTTCTTTTTAAGGTAAAGCAGGTCAGGGTATAGCAGAACCTATCATGGTATTAGAAGCTGATGGAAAGAAAGGTCTAGGAACATCACAAGCACATAATCTCCATCATGGCACAATCAACAAGGTTTTAATGGATTTTTTGAATAGTACTGATACAGACATGAAGTTTTCTTCTGAACTCTCAAAAGAGGATAGAGCTGAAGTACATGGTCTTTGTAAAAAATATGGACTAAAACACCGCTCACGTGGCTTGGGAGATGACAGGTATTTGGTTGTTAGTAAGAAACAGTCGTAGTATGATTGACATAGGTGGGAGGTCAAATACAGGCCTGAGTTTTTACAAATATTGGATCCCAAGAAAAATGTACACATGGGTCAAATATTTATGGAATGTTGTTGCTTCCCAGCCAACCAAGAGGATTTACTGCTTTGCATGCAAAAATGTTTAATCACAAATTGAAATCAAAAATATAAGTCTCCTACGTGACACTATGGAGGTGGAATGGAATTTTTGAAGTGTTGTCTGAGGGGGTATATTGTAGAATTTTATGAACTTCCTGTGTGTTAGAGGGTCTAGCATCACACCCAATCGGTTGGAGAGGATTCATTTGGATAATTTCAAAGGTGACACAGACTACTCAAGAACTGAAGAAATCAGACATGGAGTGTTGAATGTTCACCTTTGAAGGTCTAACTTGGTTTAGATAGGTGAAGATGCTAGATGTAATGTTTATATGACAATAAAGTACTATAACATTATTAGTGTAAGGATAAAAACAATAATCGTTTTCATATATGATCAATGACGTAATGTTACAAATGATAACTCCATTTTTTATTATCTGAGCTTGTTACTCGTGTTGGTCATTCAACCATTAATCTATTCATTCTTTATCATAAACATCATAGTTATACCACTATTTATATTCAATATACATTTCAATAGACTGTTATATAATTTTTATACTGGTTAATTGAAATATTTTGAACTGGGATGCATTTTTCCAGTTACGAAATCGTATTACATTTTTACAAGTTATTGGAAAATGAAGCATTTGCGATTTTGGAGTTAATACGCGCATTGCGTGACCTTGCTTGTCATTTAATAATACCGGAAGTCACGCGATCTCGGGTCACGTTATCTGTTATATTAAAATGACCTTGAGGGAAAGAAAATCATAATTTTTATGACATTTATGTTATCTGATCTTAATTATCATTGTTTATACAGGATAGTATTTATAAGTATTAGATATCTGAGATACATAACATACCATTAACATTATTAAAACAGCTCCGACACTCAAAATAAATAAATAAATTCGGGAAAATCCCTTTTGTTTATGTACGAATAATATCGATGATTTTTGAAGCTAATTCTGACCAAATTTGATCAAAAATAAATTCCACTTGATGATAATTTTAATGTTTTTTTTTCAAACAATACCAACATCAATTGAGGATATTTGTTTGCTCATCTTGATCGGCCGCGTTTGAAATTGTTTTTTTCTTATTTCATTCGTAAGACAGCCATACATATCTGCCTCGCTTGATATTCCATCCAACATCTTCTGCAAGTGTCGTTCTCTCCTTTCAACCATCTTTATCCTGCTATTAGCAGCTCTTAGGTTCATTTGCATCACATACAATACAAGAGTTTCCATGCATTTCTTATGAAAATCTTGGATCCTTTTTGTCTTGCACATCTTTTGGATCTGACATTTCGTCTTGGATATTTTATCTTTCGTAGCTTTGACTTTGATGCGACTTCTCATGACTTCTTCACGTTTCATCTCTAATTTTTCTTTGCAATTCTCTCGCTTAAGTGTTGAACTTAAAATAGCTTGTTTCGTGGTCTCAATCAAGCGAAAAGCTTTACATATTTGAGCTTGCAGATTCCATACATTTACGGGCAGTTCTTGATGAAATTTTTCCAGTTGAACACATGCCTCGAAATCTACCTGTTGTTGATGCCTCTGTTGTTCTACTTTAGCTTCAGCTTTTGCATTCAACTGAACGACTCTTTCAAGCCTCTCTTTAGTCTTCTTGACGCGTTCAAGAAGCGAGGTCTTTGTTTCTAAAATGTTCTGCAAACGTTGCTTTTTTTCGGAAAGTTGTAAACGTATTTGGGCTTCTCGGTTTTCAGTTTCTTCTATCTGAACTGTAAGACTGTCCAGCAAAGCTTGCGATTCTGCGAGTTTCTTTTTAGTCTTTCTATTTCTTCGTCGAAACAAGCTTTTTCCTGTCAACCCCATAGCTCTTGAAAACCTATGGGAAAGTTTCTTTCGCAGTTTTAAGCCTCCAGAAAACCTATGAAGAGCTGAATAAGACGTGACCAAGTCCTATGTCTTGTCAAATGACTGTGCCAAGAACAGGTAAACTTCAACCTTTGATTGTCAAATAGAATAACGAGTGAATAACTTGAAGATTAGATAATGGCAATCTTGGAATTCCAACAATATCGGAATCAATTCTTTGAATAGTGTTCTTAAAAAGGAAATAAGGACTATTGTTCATGCAATTTTTATTTAAATTGTTTAAACCACAGGGGAGCAAATTAAAAATACCAAGACATTTTGGTCATGTGATACATTTAGCTTGTTGTGTCTGTGATCTCCCGACTTCACTTCATGAAAAAAGAAAACTCTCATCGCTTGCCTACGTATCTACGATACTCAATATTGGCTTCGTTACCCGTTTGGAATTCATCCAATTTAGATAATTTTACGCCTGGTTGGGTCTTGGAGAGGCTCGCTTATCGTGTGATCAGTAGATGATTTTGTCTCTGGTATTTTAATATCTTAAATGTTACGGTGATTGAAATATTGAAATTATGTTACATAACGTTTTAGATTACAATCCTACGAGTTTGGAAAGCTATTAATCGTGGAAAAATCCGAAAGATTTTTCTTTACACATGAAGTATTTTGTATATTTTAGTATAATCTAAATATGGAAATGTTTTACAAAGTGGCACTGGACCGTTACCTTTATTGGAAAGTTTAAATCACATTTCACGCTCTTTCCTTTACTTAGTGGCTACAGTTGTTCTTGTTGCTGCTCTTGTTGTTACTGTTGTTGCTCTTGTTGTTGCTGTGTTGTTCTTTCTGTTGTTTTGTTACTGTTGTTGTTGTTTACTGTTACTGCTGTTGTTGCTGTTTACTGTTGCTGTTGTTGTTGTTGTTGTTTACTGTTGCTGCTGTTGTTGTTGTTTACTGTTACTGCTGTTGTTGTTGTTTACTGTTGCTGTTGTTGTTGTTTACTGTTGCTGCTGTTGTTGTTGTTTACTGTTACTGCTGTTGTTGCTGTTTATTGTTGCTGTTGTTGTTGTTTACTGTTGCTGTTGTTGTTGTTTACTGTTGCTGTTGTTGCTGTTTACTGTTGCTGTTGTTGTTGTTTACTGTTGCTGTTGTTGTTGTTTACTGTTGCTGTTGTTGTTTTTGTAGTTACTCGTTGAAAGGTTCTTATTTTCCAGACTAGTTTCCAGTCTCCACTGACGTACCACATACATTACAACCTTAACTTCGTTCAGCCAATCAGAATCCAGAAGTAATTTCACGTGACTTCCCCCTGTAGCTGAACTACTAGATTCTCTCCCTCCCCTCCCTTAACGCACAATGTCTCGTTACCAAATCTCTCCAGCTCCCCCTCCCCCTCCCCCTCCCCCTCCCCCTCCCCCTCCCCCTCCCCTTCATGATATTACTGAACGCCAAAGTTTTAGGTGAGCGGGAGCATAATTACTGTAATAATTAATCCCGGTATTTGCTGTTCAAAGTTTGACATTTCTACTGTGCGCTTTACTTTAGGTCACGGGGACACCTTGGCATTGGTTTTCAATTTGTCTAGGAGTTACCGTAAATCCTCTATTTAATAAGCCCCCGGGGGGTTTATTTGTTTCAGGCACGTTTGAGGGGGCTTATTGTAGAGGGGAGGGGGGGGGGGGGGGGGCTTAATAGAGAGGGGGCTTATTGATTTTTAGCTGAAACGCACAACACAACACGGTAAACTCAGGGTTAAACTTAAGTATTACTATGGACCGTCTTGCATAATCTATAGGGATATCAATAACATGGTATATGTATTGTTCAAATTGCATGGTATTTTCAACATCTGATTCACTTGTGTTATTCTCTCAAGTATGATTTACCATTATTGTGTTGTGAATGGAGGGGGAGGGGGGCTGGGGGGCTTAATAGAGGATTTACAGTACCCATTTAATTATCATGCAATGATTTTCCCGCCATTACAGATCACCATTATACATATTATTATTGTTCAAACAACCGTTTTGATTGGGCGAAAATAACTGTTATTAACATGCACCGTTATTCTTCTTTCGAGGGGCACATGATACGACAAGCACAACTGGTCTGTCGTGCACAGTTTGAAGCGGGAGAGTCAACTTCACATCTCTTGACTAAGACTTTTTACATATACAACAAGCTAAGGTAAGAGAAAATATTCTATAGTTCGCCGTTCGATTTACTTAATATATGTCATCATATTTATTTGCTTATTAAGACCAAGGCAAAAACAACAATGAAAATAAACCCTCAATTTTAGCGTTTTATATTACCTTTTTACGATTTTACTCAAGTGAGTATAATAATAATAAAAATAATAATAACTTTATTATAGCCCTTTACACAAGTTTCAAAGTGCTTTACAAAATTACATGATCAAAAAATCCTAAAAATAAAATATGATAATATGATAAATATATATAAAATGATAACTATTTACTAATAAAACTATCTACAAATAAGCATTTAAAAGGAAAACTACAGATCTAATATATATTATAAATATGCTTCTTTAAATAAATACGTTTTAAGTTTCTTCTTAAAATTATTTACACTATCACATGATCTTATATCCTGAGGATTAAGATTATTCGACACAATGGGACCACAGACGGAAAAAGCTCGTCTGTAATTTAAACTTAGGTAAAGTTAGTAAACCTTTATTAGATGACCTAAGAATACGAGCCGGTTTTTAATGATTTGGAATAAGAGCACATATTTTTTTTTACGCTATGGCTATATGCCCGGCAACCGTATAGCCACAGCGATATTTTTACGCCGATATTACGAGACCACAATTTGCATCTTCGAATTTTCGTCAAATAGGGATAGAAAAGCGTCCTCAACGGAACAGTAAAAATGACTTGCCCAGAGATTTTTCTTTTGATTCTGATAGAAATACATTAGATAATCCTCTGGGTGTAGGTTTTTTATTATTTGTCATAAAATAACTTTGATATTACGCGCGCTCTGATTGGTCAAAAAGCCATGTTTTATGAGAGCATAATACATTCCACGTCATTTTTTTTCTCTCTCGAAAAGTTAGTTATCTTATAAAAGCAATAGAAAAACAGTCTTCGGTGTATTATACTCTGATAAAGACACTTGGGATGTGGAGAGAACACTTGAGAAGCTGGAAACCACTCCGCTTCGCCTTAAGAAAAAGAGCACGTATAAGCCGTATTTTAAGCCCCGAATTTGCATTTGTGAACTTTGGAAATAATGAGCTTCGATTCGTAAATAATTTTTTTCGGATCTTAAAACGCCAAATATTCTAAGATAAATACAACCGAAAGGAAGATGAATATTTATTCTTTCGACAAAAAAAAGCTGACCAAAAATATAGATAAGTGATTTAGCTGTACGATGCGCTTATTTTTACACTAAATTCCGTGATCTCAGCGTCATTTTTTCGATGCGTAGGGCCGAAATCGATTTTTGTAAATTTCTCGGGAACCAAGTAAAATTTTTCAAGACTAAAAACACCAGGATGTATTTCATGCTAAGGGCTATCAATAAACAAAAAATGAGCGAAATCCATTTTCTTACTTGTGCCGCGAAAAGTCGATTTTGGTCGATTTTTTAAAGACAGTCGCTCTAAAAGTATCTTATTAAACCAGGAATTGTTCACGTCTGATTTCTAGGGACTGAGATACCATCGATCATGCAAGACAGCTGTTCAGATCATGAAAACATGAAAGATAAGTGTAAAGAATACGATGACCTTTTCCCTACCTTTGTCTCGTCTCTTGGTAGATATCAAAAAACAGTTTTCTTTTCGTCATGTGCGTTAGTAATGCTCATGTCCTGTCAGTTTGCTGCTTTGCTGTTTGTGTATGGAACACCTAACTTTCATTGTGAAACAGACAATTCTACAGAGTCATCCTGTCCACCCAATAAATGTTGTGATAACTGCACGAGTTACGTCTTTGATGGGCCCTTCACGAGTATCGTTTCTGAGGTGAGTGATTTGAATGACTTGAGATAAGCTAGTTTAAACATATTGTAAGCGGTAAAACCCTATACGTCTTTTTTTTTTTGGATGGGGGGATGACATTGAAATTACCATTTTCCCGTTAATTACCATTCTTAAAAGAAATGAACTGAAAGATACAATATTGACTGGTATGGCATTCCAAAGTATGTCACTCGTAACTATTGTATAACTAGTATGTGTTCTGTATGTATTTTTCTTGGTGATCTGCAGTGGAACCTGATCTGTGACAAGGCATACATCGCTGCTACATTACAAGCATGTTTCTTCGCTGGTATGTTGGCAGGAGGGTTTGTTGCTGGCATGGTATCAGATTCCCTTGGAAGGACAAAGAGTACTTGTATTTTCGTCGCTATTCTGGTAATATAATAACACTACCTATTTCATCCATCCATCGATCCCTCCCTCCCTCCCTCCATTCCCCATCCCGCCATTCTATTATTCATTCATTAATCCATTCGCCCTACCATCCATCCATCCATTAATCCCATTCCATTAATCCCATTCCATTTCATCTTATCTCACTCTACATGTTTCATCCAACTCTATGATTTCATTCATTTCATCACATCCATTCAAACCAACCCATTCAATCCCAGGTTTCTGTCTGTTTCATCCAGCTATCCATCCATCTCATCTCCATCCATTTCATTTATTTTAACGGATTTCATTCCATCTCATCCTATCAATCCACTCATCTCATCACATTTATCCATCCATTTTATTTATCTTACTGACGGATTTCATTCCATCCCCTCCTATCAATCCACTCATCCCATCACATTTATCCATCCATTTCATTTATCTTACTGACGGATTTTATTCCATCTCATCCTATCAATCCACTCATCTCATCTCATCACATTTATCCATCCATTTTATTTATCTTACTGACGGATTTTATTCCATCTCATCCTATCAATCCACTCATCTCATCTCATCACATTTATCCATCCATTTTATTTATCTTACTGACGGATTTTATTCCATCTCATCCTATCAATCCACTCATCTCATCTCATCACATTTATCCATCCATTTTATTTATCTTACTGACGGATTTTATTCCATCTCATCCTATCAATCCACTCATCTCATCTCATCACATTTATCCATCCATTTTATTTATCTTACTGACGGATTTTATTCCATCTCATCCTATCAATCCACTCATCTCATCTCATCACATTTATCCATCCATTTTATTTATCTTACTGACGGATTTTATTCCATCTCATCCTATCAATCCACTCATCTCATCACATTTATCCATCCATTTCATTTATTTAACGGATTTCATCCCATCCCATCCTATCAATCCACTCATCTCATCACATTTATTCATCCATTTTACTCCTGAGAATTGGAACCTATTGTTTTGTCCTCCAAATCGAGCTTCATTAGGACGTGCTGCAAGGGGTCTATCTATCCATATCCCATCACCTCACGCCTGTTTTACCACATCCATGTATGCAATGCAACCATGTGTTTTACCACCCCACATCCATGTATGCAATGCAACCATGTGTTTTACCACCCCACATCCATGTATGCAATGCAACCATGTGTTTTACCACCCCACATCCATGTATGCAATGCAACCATGTGTTTTACCACCCCACGTCCATGTATGCAATGCAACCATGTGTTTTACATTGCAGATAATATCAGCCTTTGCGTCAGTGTTTGCTGACTGTATTTCTCTACTTGGTTTACTTCGTTTTCTCATGGGTTTTGGAGTAAGCGGTACACAAACATCTCACTTCACGTTCGTGTTAGAGTTCTTGGGCCCGAAATACCGTACTATGGTCAGCAGTGTCTACCAAGTATACTTTGGGCTCGGATACTTCGTAATGTGTTTTGCTGCTTATTTCATACGGGACTGGAGGCCTTTGGTTTTGATATCGAGTCTGCCTGGGTTACTTCTTTTCCTTTTTATAAGGTAACTAATTCGATCGTTTTCCTAAAGCCTACATGCATGCGTTTCTTCTGGTCAGCGCCGAGTAACTATAGTAACGAGAGAAATTTTCTTGCATGGCGATGACCAGGATAAATACAGGATCATGAGAATGTTAGCCGATAAAAAAGAGGAAAGCGTATCTTCGGAATAAAAGCCGGAAGATCTCGTCTCCAGAGCTGTTATTTCTTATTGCGCAAGTTTTCGTCGAACATGCGCAGTATGGGGTAATGGAACTTGGGCGAGATTGCTGCCTTAGAAGAAACGAAAGCGAGGAGGTATGCATGGTAGATGTGGAATGGGGGCGCGGTAAAAACGTGCATAGATCTGTAGATCTAGACATGCGAAAATATTTTCAAGAAAGTAAAAGTTAGTGCATCATTCATCCAACTAATTTTTCAAGTTTGTGTTAAATATTTCTCAGAATTTTTCCCGAGTCACCTCGATGGCTTCTGAGTCAAAATCGACTGGACGAGGCACACGAGACACTCAGCAAGTGTAGAGATGCCTCTACAACAAAAACAGAACCAGGACAACTGAAACAAGCTTTAGAGAATATCAAGAATGCTCAGATTGCGACGAAAAAACTTGAAGAAAAAAAAATCTACACTCCATTAGATCTTGTGCGAACTCCGAAGCTGAGGAGACGAAGCATTTTTCTTGCAGTCAACTGGTAAAAAATACTGACAGCTTAACCTATTTATCCAAAAACATTCATATATTTTGAAAATATATATCATATTTTACAGGTTCTCGATCAGTTTCCTTAGCAACGCGTTGTTGCTATACATCGATGATTTGTCTGGTAGCATCTACCTTAATTTTACCATCATCAATTCTCTTTACCCAATCTCGGTGATAATTACTTGGATCTGTGCAAAAAGGTAAGAATTAACTGCGTATTTATAATGTCATTCATCATTCAACAGATAACTTGCTGAGCGAGTATGAAGTAGTAGTAATAACAGAAGGAACAAAAGGGGTACTTGGTCACTGCACCTTGTCTTCCAAACCAACAAGAAGCTAACTCTGTTATGTCCGTTAAATCTTGTAGATTTGGTCGTCGCTTGACTCATTCAGGCATATTGCTCATTACAGGACTGTTGTTTCTATTGGTCCTTGCTGTCCCTAATGGTATGTAATGTCACACTCAGCGTCTATTCAGTAGATTGGCGTATGACCCGTGGCACGGCACGGCACGGCACGCGGCACTGTCAAGCCACGGAATTGACAACATCTTTTGAACCAATCACAAGGCGTAAGAATATTGCTAATGCAATCGAAATGCTCTGGACAACGTCACCGTAACGGTTACGGTACGGTCACGTGGGGTTTCACACTCTTGCGAAATTTGCGCAGTTATCAGGATTCTTAATAAATTTTTTTTATCTTGAGCAGACAATCTGCTCACCAGGAGATGGATCTTTGTTGCGGGCACAACAATTGCTGCAGGCTTGTGGATCACTATTTTTCTTATCGGTACGGAACTGTTCCCTACTGTGCTCAGGTAAGATATCCTCCTTACGATTAATCGTTCTTAAAATAAAGCTATTCATAAAAGCATGCGTACCTCTCCCCTTGGGCAAGGGCCTGAGAAATTCGGGTTGCCGTGCGAATTCTCCTACCGTTATTGACCTCGCGGAATGGGAAAAAGAAGTTCCCCAGAAAGGCCCAATGTTCAGTCACTGATATTTCTCTTGTTTTAGATCCACAGCCGTAGGTACAGGGTACACTATTGGTCGTGTTGGAGCGATACTGGCGCCTTACGTTGGCATGATCGTAAGTACAGTTGACTTGTGCTACATTGCTATTGATAGCAATTAAGTGATTTTTTCGTCACTTATTTCTTCAGGGTCAACTTCCAGGGCTTTCAGTGACCCTTCCTTTGACTATCTTTGGTGTGGTGGCAATCACAGCATCCATCTCTGCTCTATGGTTACCAGAGACATTAAACTCTACTATGCACCAGACAGTAGATGAGGAAGAACATGCCAAGGAGGACTACAGTCTGCCGTGCTGTGCGAACCGTAAACCCGAGGAAAATAATGTCATCGCTAACACTTGGTTGAGTGAAGCCGAAAACGACAAACCTGAAGAGATTACTAGTGTATTGTAAGAAGATTCTAGACTACAGTAAAAATCGAAATTTGTTGATACACTACCCCTATAATGCTCCCAAAACTGGCCGTGTGAAATGACTGATGTCGACTGTACGCTCCCCCTCCCCTCCCCTCGCAATGTTGTTTACATGTTCAAAGTTTGGTACCGTGAGCTAGCCACATTCTCAAGGAACAACATTGAATGGGGGAGGGGGATTTAGTTTGTATACGATTTTTAAAGCGCTTTTCCTTACACTGCATGCTTATTTTTTCCAACATGAGGTAGTGTATCGACACTTTTGATTTCTACTGTAGCTTGCCACAATTCTAGTTTACTCGCTAGCTCGTGAAACAGTTCGTTTTCACTTTACGTCATCGCGGCATGTTGGTGATATTTAACAAAAGATTTCTCTTCCGTTCTCCATACCACCAACATGGCTGCCATGTCTTTGTCATCTGACGGGACTTCCTCAGTGAGAATGCTTGCATGATGAAGTGGAACTTTTTTACTGAGCTTTGAAACAATCAATAAATGCGGCAACTTTAGAATGATGTTAAAAGTTTTTATTCATTTCATTTGAACAGACATCGTGCGATCTCCGCCAAACCAACTGTTTTCGTCACCTCTGTTGCAAGTTTGAAGATTTTTCCTTTTTGAAATAACAGCTTGTCTTTTCGATACAAAATTTGTTGGTATTCTCAGAAACACGATCCTGATGGACCAGCTACCCATAAAATCCAATTATAATTTAAAATGTAAAAGCAGTTAGTGAAAGCTTGATGTGAATCTGTGTTTTAAAGTTCTGAAAAGTTTCTCTTTCATTGTTGTACATGTGAAGAATATCTCATCTTCTTCCTTTACCAGCTTTTTTGTTTTTCTTTTTTTCCTGTAGTTTTTTTGCTCTCATGTCTTTCTTCATTCTTGAGTCTACCACCTTGAATTGTCCTTTCACACCAGCAGGTCTTCTCATTTTCTTTGCAGCTGTGAAGAAATCAAAATCTTATTGCCCGTCTCAAAACTAACGAAAAATCGAGCTCAAAAACAAGTAAATCAAGTTTCGGTGGAGAGAGAAATGTCAAACTAACCTTGGTGTTTCTTGGTCACAACATAAGATATTTCCTTCTTCTTCTTGTCAACTGATGCTTTTTTGTATAAACTAGAAAAAAATATATTTCTAAGTGAGTATTCAGTTTTGGTTTCGTTGCGACTACCCTTTGCAAATACCATGTTACGTTAGCTTCTGTTAGTGCCGCCAACATGGCTGTCCTGCCTTTATTATATGGTCAGGGTTCTAGGGAGTTACATCCATGTTAAGTGCTAGAAAACCATCGATAGACTTCCCTGAATTCCTTGATTTTAAATATCCATACTTCACAGCTGTTCAATATAAAATTCTCTCACAATTTTCTTAGCTATTTATGTTTGTTTATAGTGTCAAACTTGTGCAATAGATAGTTCTACTTACTTCTGTATTTGTCGTAGCTTCTCTTGCGGTGTTACATCAGATGCTTCACAGATTGTTTCAGCTTTCTTTCTTGCTCTTTCCATTCTTCTCATTTCCTGAGATGAAATCCAGAAACCCAATATTGTGAATAATTGTGCAAACAATTTCAAAGGAAAAAGCAGAGTAACTATATTTAACGTCTACAGATAGGTCTTGCCGTTGAATGGCAACTGCTGTCAATGAAGCCTAAGGAACTAAGCTACACAAGGCTAAGAAGAAGTCATAGAAACATGGATCCTTTGCTCTGTGAACAAACATACCAACTTAATGGTGGCCATGTTGGATGACATTTAACACTCCAACATGACTGCCCTCATACCTTTCTTTTCTTGCGACCTTTAGCTTCAGCAATCTTCTTGATGGGTCTTGCGTTGATCTCCTTCATTCTTGCCTCATACTCCCTCACTTGCTCTTTAGTCACGGGTAGTGTTCTCTGGTAAACTCTGGCTTCGTCTTCAGCAAACCATGATGGTAGTTCAGGATCGTTAAAAGACCATCTGAATGAGAATATCAGTAAAGACTTCAATAAACAAGGAAAAGAAAGATGCACGAATTAGATGTACATGTAAGACTGATAAACTTGTGATCCACTCTATATCAGATAGTAGCAATGGCACTGTCATTAACGTTGTCAACCAAACACACAAAGATCTAGTCATTTGGGGATTTGGTAGCACTTTCTTCTCAGTCATTTTAGGACATTGAGTGTTGGTCTAACTGGGGTTTAAACCAACAACCTTCTCTCACTTTACAGACTGCCTCAAACTACAGAGCCAAAGGAATCACCAATCAAACCTTGATCAGAGAATTGTAGTTTCATATTATCCTCCACATTCCATCAGGAGTAAAAACTCTCATCATCCAAGGATTTCAAGGTAACCTTAGTAACCAATTTGGTGTTCATGGTTATGCTTCATGTCGCCATAGCAACTATCAATAATCTTTAGTTGCCATGGTAACTCACCTGTGGTAAGAGTCATCGATAATGTCTCTTTTTCGTTTCCTTGAGAAAGACATCTGAGCTCCAAGTGCAAGACCCTCGGGCGTCAACTTCTTTGCATAGGAACCTAAAAAAAAGGTTTGTTAGTTACTGACTATTAAATATTACCCTGATAAAGTGTTGTGCTACTTACTCAAGGATTCTTGAGGAACAACCTCAAAATCTTTATCTTTTTTGTCATCTTGTTCTGTAGTCTTTTCCATATCATAGTCACTGTCTGAATCACTGTCTGAATCACTTGTGTCATCATCATCATCATCATCATCTTGTCCATCATTTAGTTTTAGTTTCTTGTTTGGGACTTCTTCAGTGCTTTTTGAAGTCTTATTTTTGACATTAGAACCTGAATCATCTAAAGAATAAAGAGATAAATAACGGTATAATTTAACAAGATTGAATATGGTAAAAAAAAAATTCTAATTTCCTGAAATTTTTTTTTGATAATTAGAGTAATACAGACAAACAGATCAAAGTCATTCATTCATCCATCCATCCGTTCACTTACTAGTCATTCATCCATTCATTCAGTTCACCATCTATTTACCTGTACCCAACACTTTTCCTCCTTTTTTCTTGTAATTTTCCAGCATCTGGCTGATTTCCACATCTTCATCTTCTTCATCTTCAATCCCTTTGAATGCATCCTGTGGAGGAGTAAGACACCACAACATGTTACCAGTTACGATACTGACCAGTCACCACTAGAATGGTACTCATTAGTGTGTTCTACTGTGATCAGTTCAGACAATTGTATTTTGATCTTTCATGGGTGATCAAGACAAGAAAGTTTCATCATTCACAGTAGGTCAGTAAGAACAAACTAGTTAGCACTCCATTACTTATCCTGCATTCTGTTTGACTTATCTAACTTTTAATGCTGGTGCAGTAGCTGATAAAAACGAAGATACTCAAAACTAACCTCATATCTAATTGTGCCCCTCCCCCCCAGAATTCATGCAGATAATGAATGGATATAAATGAGATGAAGCACCATTATTAGACATAGGTCCCATCATAATTTGGTTCATGCCCCCCCCCCCCCCCAAATCATCCATTAATTATGAACATTCCCTTAAAGAAGAAAACAATTAATACCTAATAATCTCCTCATGGGCTAGAAATCAAATTCCCTATTTAGCTGGATTTCATTGTGGATCCTGATTCCTTGTCTGTGAGGACACAAGGTCTTAAATATTGTGAATTATTCATTGATTGAGCTATTACCTTTTTGAACCACAGATCTGCTTTTTCTTTGGCAGGGATATCAGGTTCAAGGTTGACAACCAGTGGGTTTTTCTCCTCATTTGCCAAACTAGAAATGAAATTTGAGAGTAATTAAATACTAAAGCTTAAACAGAGTGCTTGTCCTTATTCTTATTTAAATAATCATAATCAATAATAAGTATTGCATCCCTACTGTCAATATCTGCCAATATACAAGTTTGTAGAATGTACCTTGTATGACTCTCGTTCTCCTCCTCTTCTTCATCACTTTCATTCTCATCTTCTTCTCCTTCATTCTCAGAGTCCATTTCTCCCTCTTCTTCACTGTCAGTCTCTTCAAGTTCTATTTCTTCATCTTCACTGTCATCTTTACCGATGGCCCCATCATCCATAACGTTTGCACCAATATCATCTATTTCATCAAGATGCTGAGGATAAAATAAGACAATGGGCATAATGTTTTTCCATTTCAGACCATGTGTCACTCCCTATAGTATCATTTCTTTGTTTAACAGTTGCGCATGAGAAGACACATAAAAATGGATACAACTCAAACAAAGAATGTTACCGGTATTCTCAAGAGAATGACATTGCAACATGTGTAAGGTAAAGAAGTCAAACTTTAAAATGAATTGTTATGCTATAAAATAACATTTGAAAATACCTTTTTTGTTCTTATGTTGGCCAAGGAGAATATTTCTGCATCATCCTCAATTTCTTTTGTATCTCCTGGAAGAACCATTTTTAACTCCATTTTCTCTCGAAGCTTTTGTCTCTGCTGCAACGCTCTTCTTTTTTTCCTTTCATAATACAATATAAAAAACTTATGAAGGCTGCTCAGGTCTAACCAATATGAATAGGTTTTACAACCCATGCCATCCTGTATCTTGATGTTGTGATGGTGCTATGGTCAGTGATAAGACTTAGTGTTCTTGTTTCTTCACAAAACAAAAATATAATTTCTCACCTTTTTATTTCTGCATTTTCTTCTTCTTCCAGTGACAAAATAGTTTTTTGAATGGTTTCCTGTTAAGTAAACAATATCAAAATTTAAAGACATATCCACACAATGAAAGATAATGAGAATTCTAGTGTACGTCACTGTACATCCAGCTTAAAAATTCATTCACAATTGAAGCACACTTGACTGACTTGAGTAACAGTATGTATACCTCTTCAGTTTCTGCTTCATCTTTATCATCATCTTCACTGTAAGATGAAAGAAAATCAAAAATTTATTTCTAAATTACTGCTAGACTTGTCATTCAACAATATTCATTTTACCTTTTATCTTCATTAGTCTTCGGATAAAGTTCTTTCCTTAAAGTCTTTTGCCATGCAACAAGATTTCTGTGAAAATCAAAAAATTCCAAGATCAATAAATCATTGTTTTGCCTGACCATTGAGCAGCCATCATGTTTAGCCCTTAACACTGAGCCGAAGTCAAGGTATGTTCAGTACATGTACAGTATCTGTACAGTATTACCCAGGTCTGGCTTTTATAGTCCACCAAGTTCAAGCTTTGCCTCAAAATCTTTCAAATACTATTTCTTACCTGATATCTGGTCTCCCAAGTACCCTAATATCTTTGCAACACATTTTGATTTCTTCTGTTGTAAGTTTGTGGTTTAGAATATTTTTATCATCGAAAACAATCTAAAAATAAATTATAAAAGGATTGTCAGTTGCATGATTAAAAAACTGCAAGCATGGCTAAGGTATTTAGTGCAGAGATGTTCAAGTGTTCATGTATTTCATATTCTATTTTCTATTTTTCTACATGTACATTAGGTCATCACCTCATTGATATCTGACAGTAACTGTAAGGGAGTAGTACTCTGGATGAATTCTGACATTTTCAAAGTGTTAAACAGTGTGTCTCCTTCTCTGTAACCTTGTGCTCTTCTCTTTTTCTGAAATAAATAAATGAATGGATGAATGGGTGGATAAATAAATTAATGAATGAATGAAGAGCACATTTGTTTAGCACATAGTTTGGCTCATTGCTGGTACCTCTGGTTGAAGGATGTTAGTTTTCTTGGCCTTTTCTTCCTGTACATCTTTGAATACATGTCTTGAATCAAGCATTTTAGGGTCAATCTTATGTGGTGCTATGTACCCCTGTAAATGGGTGAATAAAATAACCAGTTGACATGTTAGTGACACAAAAGATAGTATAAAATGCTAAGATGTTTCTATTAAAACTGATAAACCAAGTAGTTATCAAAATATGTGTTCCAGCACTCATTTCTAGCACAACTCCCTCTGATTGATCGGATCGATATGCTACAAAACCATTACAGGTCACCACACAACATCGGTCAGGTTGAACTCAACTGTACTCATTTATATCTGGGTAGGGAGATGCACACATGTAATATTTTTAAAGATACATACACAATATATATGCTGTAAATAACTTACCTCACAAACTACAAATATTTCTGCTGATTCATTTCTAGAAGCCTGTATTAAAAAAGAAAAAGAGTGAGAATGCACTGTGGATGTTCATTATAAAGGTAAAGAAAGGCCTTGATGTCAACTGTAGCATGGTCCATGCTTGTGATATGTGTATACCATGCCTAATATGGAGATGATCATATGCTTACCTGTGGTTTGGTAGAATGAACCTTCTTAAAAAGTTGTTGAAAAACCCAGAGCAATGCTTGATAATCTTTTGACCTAAAAACCTGCCAAACACAATGATAAAGTCATTTTCACACAGTTAATCTAGATGGTGGGTCTGTAATTATTATAGTAATTCTCACAAACTCTGGATGGAAGACTCAGTATATTACATTATGTAGGCATAAAGGAAAGAACAGCTGTGCTGCTTTTAAAAAGAAAGAAGTAATTGAGCTAAGTGGCTTCATGTGTCTGCATTCAAATATAAAACCCACCTTAGTAATAAACCATCCTCCTTCTCTAAGATGGTCTGTTGCCAGCTTCAAAGCACTGAGGGTTAGTTCAGCTGAAAAATGAATAACAGCCATGATAAATTGTGTAAGATGAAACAATGAGTGGATTTGAGTGCAAAAACATCATGGCACCTTACTGGGAAATTCACTTAGTCACTGCTCATCCAATTAGAGATCAGACATGGTACCATCAAGGTCACACATGCCACATCAATACTTTGAATTTCTCCGTCAGACAAAAAAATATAATAATAATCAATTACTGGTATATATAACAGTGAGTTATAACATGCCATACATTGTGAGAAAGCATCTTGAGTCCATGCGGCACCAACATTAGGTGCACCGTCATTAAGCACACAGTCAGCTTTCCATGTCTTGAGCTCTTTCTTTAATTGCTATAGAATGAAAAAAGGAAAAAATAAACTTAGACTATTGGGTTAATAAGCGACGTATGATACAGCACATATATGAAGTACCTGTTTACAACTTTCTGTTGTGATGTCATCTTGGAACGTTATAACATTTTTGATTGTTTTTATTGGAACAAGATCCACACCTTGAAAATAAACCAAATTATTACATATTATTATGATATTCTACTTTCCAATAAGAGAAGATAAGTACTGTCTCATTCATCTAGTATACCCTTATCAAAATAGGACCTCACTGGAAAGGGAATAAGGTTAGGCTTACAAGACACTGAATACCCTTGCTTACATAAAGAGGCTACTGTCGATACGATAGTCGTTCATTCTGGTCTATAGAAATGTCATCAGCTGAATGATAAGTTGGCAGTCAATGAAGACTGGTATAATGAGATTCACTCAGCTGATTGTTACTAAATGAAAACACCATTATACTTACCAATAACAAGACTTGATACAGGCATAAAATTCGAAGCTACTTGAAGCCTAGAAAAGAAATTGTAAGACAGTTTTGAGATCAGGAGAAGCATCGAAGTCAATGCTCGATCTATCTAGTTACACATCTCGTAGTGTTCGCAAATACTGGTTTGAGTAAAACGAATTTTGAAAATATCATATCATATGATCATAATATGATAACTTACCATCCTCCTGGAGCAGCACAAAGATCAATCAAACAGCGGGAACTTTGTAGAAAATTAAATTTTCGATTCAGTTGAATCAACTTGAAAGCCGAACGAGCCCTGTAACCTGAAGAAATCATCAAACATTTCTAAGTTTTCCTCTACAAATATACTAAATATCAAGCAAGAAAAGTTTCTTACCTGTTTCTTTTGCTAAGTGATAAAATCTATCCTTCCTTGCTTTCCCAGTCTTTACTTTTTTCCCCATTTTGAACTCCTTTTCGATGTCACAATAACTCGTCCGCCATCTTGCTCCACGTGCGACAAGAAGGTCTGGGTACTAACACGAAAGAGCATGGAAACGAACCAGGGATCGGTGAAGTAATCGATTTGTAATCGGTAGATATTCGCTTCCCGAAGCTCTAAGTAGATATCTCGTAATGATTTCGGAGGAGCTTCGTGGGCTAGTCTTCTAGGGCACGTGCGCCATCTTTGATTCTCGTCCTTGAAGAGGAGAAAAAATCTGATCAAAAATGTCGCGTTTCTTCGCTGCTAGTTCAGGCAGTGAGACTGAATCAAGTGAAGATGAACAGCCAGTAGTTGTTAAACAAGCTCCCGGCACTTCAAGGTTTGTGTTGTTCTTGTTTTACGGTTAAAATTGAAATTGATTCAGTGAAACCCTCCCTCGTGGCTGGACTGGATTTCTGACGTGTCTTTAGTGAGAATTTCTCGGGTTGAATTTTTATTCATTAAAGATATAGGAACCACATTCAACCATTTTCATTATGGATTCAATAAATTAGGTTTCAAATGTATCAATCCGCCTTTTTAAATCTAACAAAAATGTCGAAAACCGGCTTTTTCGTTTACTTGATTTCGCTTGATTCGTCTGGTTTAAATCCTTTAAAAGTACCAGCAGTTCATCTTACTAGAATAAAAAGTGGAGTTCATATACTTATTTTGTATTTTTCATCAACAGAGCATATGTATTCAGTGACGATGAGGAAGAAACGAAGAGAGTGGTTATAAGTAAAAAAGATAAAAGGTACATGCATCTGTAGTGTACATAAATTTGATCATATCATCTTATGGAGCAGTTTTCATATGGGTTGGAAAATTGTACATAGAGTAGTGTTTGTATGACTGGTGAAAAAAAAGCTTATGCGCTAGTCAAAGTTAACCCAACCCCCCGCCTGCCTCGGGAAATATGTGGAGATTAGTTTGAATAGGGCACTAAAACTGACAAATGCCCCACCATATGGGGAAGAAAAGTGTGGTAAATAAGAAAGCAATACCCCACCCCCTGAGGTAAATAAATTTGGCAAAATGTACTCAGAATTCTCTGTGGGAACAATGGCTGCCATCTTGGATTACACAAAAATCCTTTCAGGAACAATGCCTGCGATCTTGGAATTTACAAAACGAATCCCCATCTAATATCCCAAATTCCTTTGGCAGGGATGACAAAATGTGTAATTCCCCAACATAGTCAATACCCAAAAAGGTGCTAAAAAGGTAACAATTCCCACCAAAGCCCCACATATCCCAGGGTTGGAGGGGGGGTGGAGTTAACTTTGACTGGTGCATTATGGTATGTTCAGTAGTGGCACGGAATTGATGAAGTCCAATGGACTAATTTCATCATGCACAACTATTGCTCAGTGCTTGGACATAGTACCATCATGACCTGGCATGGGCTAGCCATTCATACCATGATTTTTTCACAGTAATACTAAATCTGCTCATCTACCCATCAGCATCTTGCTAAAATTACATAAAAGATATATGATGATGAAAGTGCAGTAGTAGAGTTGATCACAAACTGTAGCATGTTTGTATGGTGCTGATGATGCAATGCAGGTGCTTACGATATTACTACTGTTGCTTGCATGACATAAGGTTGGCGTGAAAAGAACTTTGCTAGAATATAATGGTGATGATTACAATGAGTGATGTGAGTGATGATGAAAGGAGAAATCCTACCTGGTTTTGATATGGTGGTGATGATGTTGATGAGGGATATTATGCAAGTGGTTGTTATGCATTCCAGTGGATCCTAACTGATTTTTATTATCAACTTAGGTGGGATAGTGAATGCTATATTAAATGGAATGCCTGGCTTGTAACACATTGTACATGACCTTATCGGCATTGTGCAATAAGTGGCTGCATTCTACATTAACT
This sequence comes from Anthopleura sola, assembly GCA_023349425.1. Lineage (NCBI taxonomy): Eukaryota > Metazoa > Cnidaria > Anthozoa > Actiniaria > Actiniidae > Anthopleura > Anthopleura sola. The sequence continues at coordinate 14,861,575 of JALHLI010000002.1, forward strand.
TATTTAACACTTGAAAGTCTATAGCTTTTGTGAAATTAATCATCACCACAGTCATATGGTTATTTGGAGGATCTTCATGATGATGATGATGTAGTGCTAGTGCATTTCTCTTAGCAAGCTGTTTTATGTTCCATTTCAAGGTTCGATGAAATAAAAAATGTTATCAAGCAACTCAAGAACCACAAAAAGATTAAAGACATGTCTAAAGTTTTCTCAGGTTAGCAAAAAAAATATCCCTTGAGTACATGTATATTATAAAGAATTATTGTCCAGAAAAAATTCTCCTCCTCTTCCTCCCTTTTAATTCCATTTTTGCCACCACCAAGCTTTCCTCATAACCACCATGTTTCATTAGGATGGTCATTGAATATTTATCCTTATTTTTCAGAGTTTGAAAACCTTGGTAAAGCTTATAATAAAGCTAAGGGTGTGATAGATAAGGAAGGCATACCACAGTTCTACATCCGTTGCTTGGCTAATCTTGAAACCTTTGTTAAAGAGGTATGTTGATTAGAATAGGGTAGCTCACTTAGAAATCTATATGTCTGATTATCAAAACTCTGTTATCAATAAATGTTGTATACAGGTTAAATTTTTCTTGTTGTATTTTATTAAACTTGTCCTGTTGCAGCATTGAATGTAAGTTTTTTTCTTAATTAAAACAAACAATTTGAGCCTTTTTTAAATAATTCTTTATTTCTTCAGAATTGGGAAGATACAGAAGCAAGGAAAAAGCTTAGCAAAGTAAATGCCAAAGTAAGTGACTAGTTATGTACAGTACTCAATACAAAATATACATTAACATGACTACTGTATATACATGTGAGTTGCTAACTTGATTTCTGCATATGTTGGTTATTAGTCATTGTCAACTCTCCGTCAGAAGCTCAAGAAATTCAACAAGGATTTTGAAACAGAAATTGAAAAATACAGAGAGGTAAATATAAATTTTTCAATTTTGACCCATTTTATTAGGCCATGTTCCTTGAAACATTTCTGGCAATAAAGATGGCATGAAGTTAATGTATTATTATTTGCTTATTTGTTAGAATCCTGTTTTGTCTGGAGAATCAGAGAAGGAGGAATCAGGTTTGTAGCAAGAAATTCTGAGTTTACAATTATGATAATTTAGTCTTGATGTCAAATGTTTCTTTTTTTACAGAGTCTGAATCGGAGGAATCTGGTGAAGATGTGCCTAAAAAGATATCCAGTGAATTGCTGAAGAAAAAAGCTGCTGAAAAGAAGGCACCAAAACCAGTAAGTATTCCACACATTTGAATCAGTTATCCAATGATAATAGAAAATAAATTCCTTTTTATAGTGGGTTAAGGAACTCCATTAATATTGCTTTCAAATATTAGATCTCTTGCAGCATGTCAGAATGCAGCTCAATTTGGAGAACAAAATAATAGGTTCCAAATCTCAGGATATTGAAATTCTTTTGTTTTGTCCTCCAAATTGAGCTGCTTTAGTATTAATAGCAAAAGGTGCATCATATAAATGTTGTGACCACCCAAAATCCTAGATCCACCCCAGACATTAATTAATCAAGTCATATTTTTTCCTTGTCAATCAGAGTGGAGAGGAAAGTGACTCAGATGATTCGATAGACTGGGATGAGAGTGATGACGAATCATCAAGTGAGAGTTCAATGGATGAAAGAGCTCCTATGGAACTGACAGCCAGTATGTTCTTGAAAAAGTAAGTCATGAGAAACACAACCTACCAATATTATGCACATTTGATGTAATGTGAGCCAGACAACTACATATACATGTAATTTGATAGGGTTGCATGTTCAGCATTGTGTTGTCAGATCTATTCAATACTGAGAATATCTTTTCTTGTTTGAATTAACAGAGAAAAAACTACTGGAGAAAAGAAAATCAAGAAAGTTAAGAAAGCTCCTAGGATCAAAGAAAAAGAAGACAATGAGGGCTGGATAGAGGTCAAAGGCTTGACAGTAAGTGATCGTTCAGTAACATCCTATCTTCAGAAATTCTGTGTTGAGGTTACCCAACCCTATGTGAACCTCTTGGTTGATCTAAGTTAGGGTCATTCAATGAATACTGTATGTAATGTTTTCTAGGGTTTAAATCTTATTCTGATTATTTTAGGACAAAGCCAAGCATCTTTTCCCAAAAGATACAGAGATTACTCATCCTGTAGTCCTTAAGAAACTTCATGAGATCTTAGCAGCAAGAGGAAAGAAGGTAAGGAATCTTTTGCTCCTCAACTCTCTCTTTTTGACCCACACTTCCTCTTAGCCCTTTCCTATTATAGGGGGAGGACCTATTGTAAAGTAGCATGTGCATTCCTTGGAAACAAGTATCACCACCACTATCATCACCACCACTATCATCATCATTATTATCACCACCACTACCCCTATCATCATCTCAACTATCATCATCACCATCATTTTCACCAGCAACACTATCATCATCATTATTATCACCACCACTACCACTATCATTACCACCATTATCACCACCATCTTCATCATCATTACTATCACTACCAGCATTATCATCAACATCATCATCACCCCATCAATATTGTCTTCAGTTATTATTCATTATTTTCATCAATCATTAATGAGCCTTTACTATTATCATAATCATGGTAATACATTATCATTCATCATCATTGTCAGTCATCGTCATCATCTAACATGAAATTGTTTTGTATTAACAGGGCACTGACAGGACTGATCAGATTGGTTTCCTAAAGGAACTACGAAGAATTGCTAATGGAGCTGACCTAGGTAATTCCTCTATACTACATGTCTTTATTGTATGGCCACAAAAGCCAGCACTGATCGTCCAATTAGGAGGTCTTTTTATATTTTAACAATTTATTTATTTTTATTGTTTAGGTGAAGCAATGACAGTGAAGTTGACATTCAACGTCATATCATCCATATTTGACTACAATCCTAATGTAGCAACATGTATGAAGGCAGAGATGTGGGCTGAGTAAGTGTGCTGGCATTACGTAAGGAGGGTGATACTTAGATGTGATAATTATTTTCTGTCCTAATATTCTGCTTTAACATTGTTGATAATCTTTTATATTTCATTTTTATGCAGATGCCTGAATGAGATCAGCGATCTGTTGACTATACTAGAGAACAACTCAAACATATTAGTAGGAGAGAATGTCCTGGAAGAGAATGAAATATTTGATGTAAGAGAACGTACTATAGAATAGGCTGTGTGTCATTCCCTAGAGTATTATATCTTGTGCATGTGAAGACACATGAATATGGATACAACTCAAACGAAGAATCTTATTCTCAAGAGAATGACACGTGGTCTGAAATGGGAAAACATGATGCACAAATACAATCTGCATTCCAGTGGATCCTAACTGATTTTTATTATCAACTTAGGTGGGATAGTGAATGCTATATTAAATGGAATGCCTGGCTTGTAACACATTGTACATGACCCTATCGGCATTGTGCAATAAGTGGCTGCATTCTACATTATGAATTTTCATAAGGTTCTATAGACCTCTTGCACGACGTCGGAATACAGCTCAATTAAATTTGATGGATAAAACAATAGATTCCAATTCTCAGGAGATTAAAATTATTTTGTTTTATCCTCCAAATTGAGCTGCTCTGACGTCACGCGAAAGGGGTCTATAAATTAGTAGTATTCTCATTCATTTTTATTCATTTCCTCATCTCTGTATCCAAAAGTATCATAATTCCTATTTTACAGAGTACTAATTTTAATCGGTAACAATTCAAACTTCCACAGAAACCAGAGACAGTACAGAAAATCCGTGGATGTGTTTTGACAGTGATAGAACGAATGGATACTGAATATGTCAAGATGCTACAGGGCTGTGACTGTCATTCAACTGAATATGTTGACAGGTACAACAACTGTAAATTTTATTTTTTACTGTACATTTGGTGTTAATTAACATATAACAAGGTGTTTTGGTAGTGGTAGTATAACACTGGTGTGCTGTAATACAGTCTATTGAAATTTACAATGATATTTGTCAAGGAAGAACTAAATCCCCAGATCTATTGTAAGTGATTTAATCTGCTTTTGTTATTAGGCTCAAGGATGAAAAACAAGTGTGTGAATTGATTGATCGTCTTCAAAGCTACCTGGAAAAGAAAGGCTCTCGAGAAGAACTATGTAGAGTATATCTATTAAGAATAGAGCACCTATATTACAAGGTATACTAGTTAGATTTCACCAGTCAATAAGTTAATAGACCTTTCCTGAATTTACTAGGATGATCACCAAACAATGGTTCCAAGTCGAGACTGAACTTGATTCTTTTATTTATCAAGGACAACCTCGACTTGACACCATTGTTACGTGATCATCTAAACTAATTCAGGAAAGGTCTATTGTAATAATTATTTCACAAATAAAATATCTTTTTCCATGCTCTACTCAGTAATAAAGCATTGGTTAGTAATTTTTTTAAATTGTGTGCTAGATTGATGCTGAAATGATTATGAAACCCAAATCAGAAGAAGACAACAAAAAAACTGAAGAAAGTAAAGAAACAAGTGAAGAAAGCAAAGAAACCAGTGAAAAAAGCAAAGAAACCAATGAAGAAAGCAAAGAAACCAGTGAAGAAGGTAAAGAAACAAGTGAAGAAAAACAAGCTGAAGAGGAAAAAGAGCCCCAAGAAAAATCAGAGCAGACAAAAAAGAAGTCAGCTGAAACCATGGCTTATCTTTGTAAATACATATATTCCAAGGATACGTCTGACCGCATTAGAACCCGTGCAATGCTTTGTCACATATATCATCATGCACTCCATGATCGCTGGTATGAAGCAAGGGATTTAGTACTCATGTCACATTTACAGGAAACAATCCAGCACTCCGACATTCCAACACAGGTATGTGAAACCAACAGTGTACTTGTGCTTACAGAATCAATAGCACACTCAATTGCCTCTCTCTTCTTGGGTAGACCTCTGGTTCAATTCCTAAACTTGACACTGCGTGTTATTAGTAGAATGTTTAGCTCTTTCTCTCTTGATGCGAGGGTTTTTCTCCAGGATCTTCCTCCCTCCTCCATAACACCTAACACAAATTCTAATTTGTGTGAGTTAGCCGTACTCTAACTTTGATCAACCCAGTGGTTGTTATAATAAGAATTCCTAAATGTTATGTAATTAGACTAACCTACTGTGAATGATGAGACTTTCTTGTCTTGATCACCCATGAAAGATCAAAATACAATTGTCTGAACTGATCACAGTAAAACAAAGACCATGGAAACTGCTCTTCTGTTAATTACATGTAATGTGTATTACTAGGGTGAATATAAGGAAGCTTACAGGATATTGTTTGTCTCTTAGATCTTGTACAATCGTACGATGGTACAGTTAGGACTCTGTGCCTTCAGACATGGTATGATCAAGGATGCACACAATGCTCTTCATGATGTTCAGTCTAGTGGACGTGCTAAGGAACTCCTTGCACAGGTAGGTTTTCATAAGATTATGATTATGATTATTATGATCCCTAATAATATTAGGAGATTATGATTATGATTGTGATGATCCCTAATATTATTAGGGATCATAATCATAATCTTTTCTGATGATGGCTTTTACCAGAACAGCTGAAATGACATAAAGATTCATGTGGAAACTCCTCCTCCTCCTCCTCCTCCTCCTCCTCCTCCTCCTCCTCCTCCTCCTCCTCCTCCTTACTTCTTTATGATTTGTATAATAATTGTATCTGCACATTTTTACTTTGAAGGGGCTCATGCAACAACGGCAGTATGAAAGAACTCCAGAGCAAGAAAAGATAGAAAAAAGAAGACAGGTACTGTTTAATTCCTGAATTAGATCTTGTTATTTTCTCAAGTATATTGGCCCAAACTACTTACTACATGTGGTATCCCATAACAGTCTTGTTGATTGTTTGATTGACAGTCTTGTTGATTGTTTGACTCACAGTCTTGTTGATTGTTTGATTGGCAGTCTTGTTGATTGTTTGATTGACAGTCTTGTTGATTGTTTGATTGACAGTCTTGTTATTGATTGACTGATTTTTCAGGTTCCATTCCACATGCACATTAACCTGGAACTGTTAGAATGTGTGTACTTGACGTCAGCCATGCTCATTGAGGTCCCTTATATGGCAGGTACTGATATATATATATATTTGTAATCTGTATGCTGTCATATACATGCAGGATAAATTAATGTAAGATGGACTCACTGAGGATTCAAGGGAAAGAAAATGAGAGAATGGATGGATTGACAGAAAGATGAATGAATGAGAAAGGGATGGAATGAATTAATTCAACTAAGGAATGAATGATTAATATACAAATGAATAAATTTTCTCTGGGTTCTCCAGATTTCCTCTCTATGCAAAACCTAACATACTGAATTCCTATTTCATCTGTCAGTCAGCCAAAAGGTTGTTTCAGGGACACAACAATCTCTTGTAACGTAAAGCTTGATGCTTATTGTTTTCTTTGTTTGTTTCAGCCCATGCTCATGACCTTCGAAGGCGTATCATCAGCAAAAGCTTCCATTATCAGCTGAGATTAAGTGATAAACAAACCCTTGTTGGTAAGTTAACTAAAAATATAATTCAAACTGTCTTCCTTAGGAAACAGTAACTACATTCTTATACTTGCTACCAAGGCCAAGCATTGTAATGTAATAATATTATCCAGTAGTTCCATCCTATGTGGTTCATACATGTCCATTACACACGAAATGAGACAGATCATCATGAGGAATTGACGATCATGTGGTTGGTTCCTTTGATTGCCATGTACTTTTGCAAAAACATTTTGCAAAATAAATTGTCTTAACTAACCAAGGTGTACATGCAAGCATCTCCCATGGAACATTTGTAATTTAAGTATCAAATTAATATTAATTATTGTTATTATTATCAGGTCCACCAGAGAGCATGAGGGAACATGTTGTTGCTGCATCAAAAGCCATGATGACTGGAGACTGGAAGAAATGTAGAAACTACATTATGGCTGTCAAGGTATGGAAGGTCCTCAGGACATTCTACAAGTTGAATGTTTAGAAGAAGACTTTTTATTGAGATGGCTAACCTGGTGCATTGTGGTCTAGCTTGGGTACAAACATCCTTTGTTCAAATGTGGTGTCATTTAGACCCAAGCTAGACCACAGTGCACCATGTCTCAGGATCTCCATGTCTGTTTCCTTGTAGCTTTGAATTCTCTTATAACATACAGCACTGATGGAGAGAGGGGGACACCATTGAATTTCAACTGAAGGAACTACCAATGTTAAATATGAATAATTTACCTTTTATTAAAAATTTGTCTATTTCAGGTGTGGAAGTTATTCAGCAGACCAGAAGAGGTCAGAGAAATGCTGTTAAGGTATGTACACTGATTTATGCCTGATTGCTATGTAGGTTTTCCACTACCCTTTATAGGGCAGGTCTTGGTAATTATACAGTAGAGGGCCATTGTATGGCACACTACAAGATATTCTTGATAACCCAGAGAAAAACCCTTGAATCAAGGGAGAGACCTAACAAACACATCACATGTGATGCCGAGTCCAGGAATCAAAACTGAGATCCCAGAGGCATACTACAACTACTGGGTACTCCAGCCTTGATTCCCCTGTGAATCGCACAGGTGTTTGTGTTGCAAGTAAAGACCAGTATCCACAAGTGTCAATCATATTTCTGTGCATGCCTGTTACTCAGAAATGTCTTTCACATGTGGCATATCAAGCGTCTTGTTTCACTGTCGGCCAACTCTTGTATTAAGATGTTGTCATGACTCATGAACTAGACATGTATTCCCTGAGAGTTGGACCCATAAACCTGGTATATGGGTCCTTAGTATGGGAATATACAGCTATTATTTCAAACCCTGGTACACTATGCACTGTGTACTGTGCTTCCTTGCTAAGCGTTTGCGCTGGTAAAAAATCTTGCTTCTGTAATAGAAAGGGTAGCAGATGCATGCATGGCAAACTCATGTTTCCAGAAATTAAAACTATGAATTCTATATGTACTTTATTATTGTCTTCCATGAAATCTTATTCTAATAGTTCTGTTTTATTTTTGTTTTATGCTTACGAATGTATTAAAATTGTGACATTGTTTGTTGTTCAGAAAACTTCAAGAAGAGAGTTTGAGAACATACTTGTTTACATACAACAGTGTTTATGACTCACTCAGGTCAGTAAAAACTTTATTCTCCTTGTATTATCTTGTTCTTTTCCAGTAGGTAGTGATTGAGTATTTTGGTAGTAGCTTATACTGTATTTTGAGTTCTTAGGGATAAGTCTCTATTTTCTTTCCATTTCTAGTCTTCATACACTGGCAGACATGTTTGAACTTCCACCAGGAGTAGTCCATAGCACAATCAGCAAGATGATCATCAATGAAGAACTACAGGTCAGTAATCATGTGTCATCGATGACCTTGAGTATTATTGCTTTGTTCAACAGTTATCCTTGAGAAGGTATTTTTTTGTTAGAAGAACATGTTGGTTGAAATGGACCTTTCTCATATGTACAATCAAGACCATAGTATGTTTAGAAAGCCCAAGCTAGACCAAAATGCTGTGTATCTGTCTGGCTATGATAAATAATACTCAACAAAAAGAGCCTGATATGATGAGAAACCTTTACTCCTGATGAAATGTGGAGGATAAAATGAAACTACAATTCTCTGATACAGGCTTTTATTGTTGAAATCATAGTTGCTACGCTCGCTCAGCAATGGCTGAGGACAAGAATTAAAATGTGGTTTTGGTTTCTGTCATATGAGTTCTTGACTCACACGGTTTTTTATGAGGAAAAAAATGCCACAAAATGCCAATTGTTACAAGTTACCAGTTTCATCTAAATAAATTATGTTTGTTATTCTCGCAGGCCTCATGGGATGAGCCAACCCAGACAGTAGTAATGCACCATGGAGCTGAACCAACATTGGTACAAAACCTTGCCTTACAGCTAGCAGAGAAGGTATGCCACTGACATCATCAACAACAACAGTTCTATATTCAAACAAAAACCCACTTCTCCTAAATCCGATTTCGTTTTGCCGAAACGTGGTGTCAGAAGCCTGATATGATGAGAAAACTTTACTCCTGATGTAATGTGGAGGACAATATGAAACTACAATTCTCTGATACAGGCTCCTTCATCCCTCCCTTCCTCCCTTTCTCCCTTCCTCCCTTCATTCCTCCCTTCCTCCCTTTCTCCCTTCCTCCCTTCATTCCTCCCTCCATTCATCCCTCCCTCCAATCCTTCCTCCTTTCCTCCTTCTCTCCCTCCCTTCCCTCCTTAATTCCTTCAGAAAGTCAAGGATTCTGCTTGATACACTAGCTAGGTTTACTGTGATATAGGTTTACTGTGATATGTAATCCTACTCTTTCTTATATTTAGGTGGGAACTCTTGTCGAAAATAATGAGCGCATCTATGATCAAAAACATGGAGGCGGATTCTATCAGTACAAAGACAGACAAGGTATGTTCCTTGAATTCATTGTGAGTGCCATAGACCTTTTCTCAGATAACTAACACAGTGCATTGTAGCCTTGATGACAAACAAATATGTCCCGTTACAGTTTTAGCTTTATGAATAGCTATTCTATTAGGAACAGGGTTCCTTGGGCTTCTTTACCAGTAATAGGAAATTACAAAACACTTTGCTTTCTTTCCCATTCCACCATTGTTATTGATATAATTGTTCACAGCTATTTCATTGTGTCGCAGGAGACAGACGGTATCGTAATCGTAATCAGCAGCAGAATTACTAAACTCATCCAGATATGTATATGGACTTTACAAGGTCACAGACATTGATTCCTTACTCCCATCCCAAGAACTAAGCTATAAATAATGGTGTTTACAACAATCTAGATGAATTATTATTCTTTCTTTCTGTTTCTGTGTGGTTCTCCTCTTAGTGTGAAGTCTTCAAACATCCGCGCATGCAAAAACATACATCAAGATTGATAACTAACTGATGTTGACTTTAAAGTTGAAGTAGAATTGATTCAATGTAAACCCAAGTAAGAAAAATATTACTTTTTACCTCAAGATACAAAGCGGCTTAGTTTGTTGACCACCGGGTGTAGTGACAACCACACCCCTCCCCATTTTACCCCAGTGGGGGGTAGGTAAGGGAGTGAGTGGCTTTTCACAGGCTACGACCAATAAAGCGACTTTTGGCTGAATTCATTTGTTAATATGAGGTGATACATGTATATCAACATGTGACAGCTTCTTGTTGCACAGATGGGTTATCCCAAAAATCCATACGATGAACTGCCAATCAATAGAATTTATTATGCTATATCAGGATAATGTCTGTATTTAACGTGTCTGGGCTTTAGTGGAGTCCTGACTTGTAGGATGAGAATAAATCAAGTATCATGCAACCTATGTACAAGTATTACTCTAAACACTTGTACAACATGAAGCTGGTAATGATTCTTGACATTAATGCTACACCCTTAGCTCAGTTGAGCACCGGACTTTCTTTCAGGAGGTCTTTGGTATGATCCACGGCCGGTCCAACACTCGATGTTGTTTAAAATAACTGAGGAGAAAGTGCTGCTTTCGTAACAACATCTACAAAGGGTTCCGTAGGCTTTCATGTGGTTCGGATGACCATGTAAAATGTTAGTCTCTTTACACTACTTGAAGCTTTAGGACTATATTACACGATAGTGTTGTATTCATAGTGACTCAGTTCCTATTTGTTTACTCTGTGTAACTATATATATTATATATATTATAACCCTTGCATCTCATGTCCACAAATGAGTTACAGATGGCTGTGGAAATAGAAAAGTAACAAGTTAAAGAGTCGTGTATTCGGATATTTGCACTGCGCCTTTCCTTCCGATAGGATCGTCTTACCTCGCTCAAACGAGGTGTTACTGTACTCATCATTCCTTAAATGATAATGTTTGAAACTTATTGAGAAACAAAGCAATTTTGGTGGGCTGTGTTTCTGCTGTTGTTGCTGTTGCTGATAATAGTGGTGATAATGTAAAATCAGTGCTTTAGTTTATTGCTCAAGGTTGCTTTATTCTCACCTTTCTCGAGTTTCTCTATGATTATTAACCCCGGACAGTAGTGGCGTCCTTTCGTCAACATCTGAAATTAGAGATAAAAAAATGGACAATGGGCTCTACTCTGTAAGGTAATCACTAGGAGACATAGTGTGCCTCATCGTGTTTTCGTCCTGTTTCATATGAAAAACTCTGTGTTAATTGAAGACAACTTTCACCGCTACATGGTTCATTAGTTCAAAATTCTCTGAATCTGCGGGTAGTGTGTGTTGCATCTCACCGCGTACTCTCGTTTCAATCCCTCCCCTTATACTTGTCATTCCACTATTTCCTCGCTCTGATCTTGATCGTAGAAGGATTGTAGGCCTTTCGGATTCCTTACACAGCGCGCGCTAACAAATCAAGGAACGCTTGTCACATTGTAGATTCACGCATACGCCCTAGCTCAACCAAACCGAAGAGAAATATATACAAACAAAATTTTAACGTGCTCCCTTGACTGCTTGATTATGGGTTTGATTCCTGGACCCCGCCTTCCAATGAATTTGTTTTCCGGTTTGTCCAGTTTTCCTTCATACTCAAAAGTAAACTTCGTTCCCCCTACCCCTACCCCAACCCCTACCCTCACCCCCACCTTGCTACATACATGTCCGATAACCTAGTAGTAAGTATACAGCTATTTCAAAATTCGAAGGTTGAAGGGGCGAATGGTGATTGGCGATTGCACGGCCGAAAAGAACTGACTTGGGTAATGATAATTTCTTCATATTCGTTTCTTTTAATAAAAAATTAATACCTTAATAATGCTTGCACCATTCAGCGAAGACGTTGGATGGCATTGTTACGCATATTTATAAGAAACGAATATGAAGAAATTCTTAACGCCCCACAGTTCCTTTCGGTCGTGCTATCGCCAATCACAGATTGACATTCCCTGTTCGCCCCTTCAACCTTTTTTTGAAATAGCTGTATAAGGACAATTTGCTCATACATACCATTGCTTGCTTCACTAACTAAACTGTGGTAAGTTGTCGAAGGACTCTTCATGGAAGGAGAGGGAAACAAGGGAAAAAACCATTAGGTAAATGTTAGTGGTGTGTGAGTCAGTGATAGATAGCAGTCAACTTACAGTATCCGTTGAGGATGCACCTACAAAAAAAAAAGTTTTTTAATTCTTATTACAGTGCGAATCGAAAAACCGTGGGCACCAAGAAATATTTCAGAAATCGTTTATCGTTCGTTGACCAGTCTGAAACAACTCTCTAACTGCAAGAAGTTCGACTGATTTGTATTCAGATAAACTTCTTGTAGTTAGAGAGTCGTTTCAGATTGTTCAACGAACAATTTTTTTTATAATTTATAAATTATTCCCGGGTGCCCACGGTTTTTCGATTCGCGCTGTAAAATCATAGAAAACGAAAATTCTTAATCATAATTCACACAAAACATTTTACTTAGATTGAAGTTTACGATAATTTAAAGAAATTCTTTCGGCGATAAGCAAGAATCCTTGATTCACCTAAACCTCAATTCTGAGCGATTACGACGGTACCTAGATAAACCAAAGCTATTCTGAAAAACTATGGCATATGGCAAACAAAATATTTAAAAACTAGGAAAAAATTATGACCGATTTTGAGGGACTTGTCAAGCTACGGACACACAGTGCAATGTTGCAGGCAATCGATGTTGCGAGCCATGTCACACGACGCAATTTGTTACGCGCAATGCTGCTGAAGTAGAAAACGATCCTACTTCAGCAACATTGCAATTTTGCGCGCAATGTTGCACCTTGTGTCCGAACCTTCAGAAATTAGCGGGAAGGGTGGGGGAAGGGGGTAGTGAAATAGCTGTATAAGGACAACTTGCTCATACATACCACTGCTTGCTTCACTAACTAAACTGTGGTAAGTTGTCGAAGGACTCTTCATGGAAGGAGAGGGAGACAAGGAAAAAAAAACCATTAGGTAAATGTTAGTGGTGTGTGAGTCAGTGATTGATAGCAGTCAACTTACAGTATCCGTTGAGGATGCACCTACAAAAAAAAAAAGTTTTTTAATTCTTATTACAGTGCGAATCGAAAAACCGTGGGCACCAAGAAATATTTCAGAAATCGTTTATCGTTCGTTGACCAGTCTGAAACAACTCTCTAACTGCAAGAAGTTCGACTGATTTGTATTCAGAAAAAAACTTTTTGTAGTTAGAGAGTCGTTTCAGATTGTTCAACGAACAATAAACTTTTTTTTATTTCTAAATTATTTCTGGGTGCCCACGGTTTTTCGATTCGCGCTGTAAAATCATAGAAAACGACCATGTCAATCATGTTGCGACCAATGTCACACAACGCAATTTGTTTCACGCAATGCTTCTGAAGTAGAAAACGATTCTACTTCAGCAACACTGCCTGCAAAGTTGCACCGTGTGTCTGAACCTTCAGAAATTAGCGGGAAGGGGGTAGTGAGGGTCATAGAAAAAACATGGTCAAATTAAATAATTTAATTAACCTAAAATGCAATACTCCCGTTTCGAGTTCTCTTTTACGCTGTGTTAGCCTCAAAACCGTGTAATATATTCTTTTATTCAGTAACAGCCCGTCGAAATTCAAGAGATCTGTGTGTAAAGAAGACAATAAAAATACTTTGAAATTTCACGAGTTTTATTTAAATTTCTGCATAATTTACGCACAATTGAGGCTAACACAGCGTAAAAGAGAACTCGAAACGGGAGTATTCTATACGATTTTTTTTGTTATATCTTCCAACATGGTGGCCATGGCTTTTGTTATTTGACTCTCTTGGGTGATGATTGCAAACCAAGAACATCTTGATTCAGTAGTTCTCTCTGTCAAGTTTAACTCTAGTAAAACACTAGTGTCTAGAGCCTCATGGGATATTCCACGGTATACCACTCGAAACCATTGTATAACTAGTAGTTTCTAGTATATACACAAGCCTTTAGGCGAGTGAGTATACAAAGAAAATATAAGTGACGAGTGGGATATCCACGGTATGTCACTAGAAACCAATGTATAACTATTTTATCCCACACTATAGAAAATACAAATGCATAGATTCAAAGCGCAGTGTATGATGGGAAGGAAGAGTGAAATACTGACGAATATACAACGGCTGTACTGCTTTCTGATTGGCTGTATTTTCTATGGTGTGGGATAAAATGTTTTATAACCTTCACGTTCCTGTGAGTGACCATTATTATTATTATTATTATTATTATTATTATTATTATTATTATTATTATTATTATTATTATTATTATTATTATTATTATTATTATTATTATTATTATTATTATTATTATTATTATTATTATTACCATCACCACCACCACCATCACCATCACCACCACCACCATCACCATCGATATTGTTGGGTGGCGGTACCTCCTCCTGAAACAAAGAAAAATACTTTCGACATTACTGCCAGTCTCATATATACAGTATTAATTATATAGACATATTGTTTTGACTGGGACTAATACGCAACTCGCCTTTTTCATACCAACTACATCCGGAAACTTAGTGACATATTTTCCATATCCTCGCACGCGAAGATATTGATGACGTCACTTTCGATGTTTTCCCGCTCACTCAGATAGATAGTTTATTTCTAAAAGCATTGCAACCTACAGGGTTGAATTACGCTAATATCTACAAGTATAAAAACTATAAGAAACTAAATATATGCAAAAAATATGAAATATATACTAATAAGGAAATGAAGATATATACGCTAAATTGATAAAAGCTTAAAATTACACTGGATCAAAAACTAGTGTATAAAATGCAAAATCTAGGGTCGTGATTAGGCCTTAAGGGCATTATGAATAATAAAACTATTTCGAAATCTATTGGTCTCAGTTAAATACAGGCTTAAAACTAGGCTTCTTCCTTAAAGTGCGAGTACACGAATTAGGCGCCGGCAGCAGCTTCCGCAATCTATATTTCAGGTGACTCAAAAATAGTAGAAAAAAGCTTATCTGTCAATTCTTGACGGCGATCAGATAGCATGTTTTAAAAGGCGTGGGGAAAATTATGCGCATTGCTCACTTTTGGATAGGCTCAAGATCATGTGAAAGATAATCAGGCAGGCTATCGTGAAACACAGGGCACGCATATGCGGCAATGGGACGTATACACGTACGGAAAAATTGAACCAATTCGCCGGTTCCCAAACTAGAGCGCTTAAGCTGAGATAAGCAGTATAAACGTTTCCTGATTTTCTTAGTAATTTCGCTTATATGGTAATTACTGGGTTACCTGTGGTAAACCAGTCATAAAATACCTTCGTTTTTTTTCGTTTTCTTTCTGATTCCGCGACAAAATGGCAAAGTTGCGCAATACTACCCAGAGGGTCATTGCGGCCTTACCCAAGAGTCCTTAGCGGGCATCAATGTCACTATGTTGCCAACTAATTAAGAGAGGGCGGAGCTAGCGTATCACGTGACATAAAGTAATGTCTACGCATGCTCTATTTCGTTGACTGCTGTAATTAAAGAGTGAGCCGAGTCAGAATTTTTAATTTATTCGTAAACAAGGATAATTCTAATCCAACCTAGTCTCCTGCGCAGCCGCTGTGAGGCGCTTCCGGTTCCCGTCATTTCCCCACTCTAGCGGGGGAATGACGGGAACCGGAAGCGCCTAAAAGCGGCTGCGCAGGAGACTCCAACCCGGAATTCTGAAGAATTGTCATTGCTCACGGCAAATGGCTAACTTTGATTAACTACTCGTGCTTTGACTCCGCTATTTAAAGCTGTATTATCTGTAGTATCAGTACAAAAGGAAAAAGCTAGCCACAAGGCCAATATTTAATTCTTGTGTTAAAGAATTTTTACGCGCTCCAAGCTAAATCAAACTGATGGGATGTCCTGACTTCATTTGAGTTTTATGTATGAGTCAATTCCAAAGTTGCCCATCCCCCCCCCCCCCCCCCCGGCAACCCCCCGGGCATTTGACTTTTTGGGAAAAAATTGGTCAAATTCCCCACCATCTGGGCAAATTGAATGGTCAAATGCCCGCCCCTCTGGTCTGATAAAATCAAAATTTACCTAGAGTAAAAAATATGCTTCAGCAAAATATCGACGTTTGTAGTCGTGAATTTGACCTTTTTGATGAAAAATGCCATTTTAAAGTTAGAACTTTTTTGTCTTATTTGATTATCAATCTTTAACTAATGTGCTTCGATTCACGAGTGAATGCAGACCAAACGTACCTGTTTAACTCCTATAGATAGAAATATGTACATTTTTATTAGGCATGGGCTACCTGTGGTTAGGACTCCAATGCTTTGTGGGTAATTTTCAAGATGGCCGACAACTCGTCAAATGCCCGCGTGTTCGGGTAGCCATTCGGCTTCAAATTCCCCACTATACGGAACTCAAGTCTTGTCAAATGCCCGGGGTATGCCCGGGGGGGGGGGGGATGGGCATCTTAAGATTTGACTCATACATTACCGACACGATTTTCGGATGCTTTATTTAATTGTTTGACTCAACAAGACTACTACAAATAAACATGAGGTACAAAGAAGTTTATTGGGTCCGTGTAACACTCCACAAAGAGATTTTCGATTTCCTAGACACTAATTAAAAATGCGAAAATAACTTTATTGTACCATTTTTCTTTTTTCTATTATCATGTTAAAAATTGAAAATTATCGTACAAGTATCATTTTTTGCTTTCCGAATTTAAAACTCAATATTAAAAACAAGCTTTTGAATGACTTTTTGTAATTTTAATTTTTTCACTGCGCAAAGTCATCAGACATTTAAAAATCCGGTTTGAAAAAAACAGGGGGAGGAAAAGAGACTCACGCCTACAATGACAAATCCGAGTTAGCCGAGCCGAGGCCAGTCTGTCAGAAGCCGAGTAACCAGGGGCGGATCCAGGAATTTTCAAAAGGGGGGGCCGGACAGGATCAAATTAGGGGCGTAGCGTGGCCATTTTGATAAGACACCTAAAAAATCGCCGAAGCAAAAAAAAAAAAAAAAAACAACGTGGCGCACTACAATGTTGACACTGTTCCATAAATTATTACCAAGTTTTAACACATTAATTTCAAAAGGGGGGGCCGGATAGGATCAAATTAAAAAATAAAATAAATTTCCTTAATGCATGAGGCAGTAGAAAAGCAAAAAAAAACAAAAAAAACCGGCAGCTAAAGAGGGGGCCGCGGCCCCCCCGGCCCCCCCCCTAAATCCGCCCCTGGTAACGTAGTACGACGCGTAACGCAACGCTGTGCACTACACTTTTTCTCACATATACTTCTAGCAAACTTAGAATTTAGCTTAAAGGCAGCACTCATCCACCTATTAGGCAAGCTAGCATAGTAATACTACTTACCTCAGTAACAAGTTGTCTTGCAATGGTATCGATACCAGATTGTGAAATCCTACCATAGGCGAATCGATGAATATTCCGTAAGGAACAAAACACTTGTAGGTTCCTTTCAGAGCATCCTCGCTGTATTCCATAATTTTCTGTTAGAAAAAAACTAACCTCGCGAAGTGTATAACCATTATCTTCTATCAAGTGCTTGATTTCGTGTTCATAAGGATCTAAAACACTTCGGTTTGAAGCCATGTTGCTAGGGTTAGTGTTACAAAATTGCGCGCATTTTTTCGAGTGTGCTTATCACGTAGAAACCTCGTGCGTGAAATTCCGTGTAGTTATAGGTAGTAGTACCTCCCCTCCCTCGGATTTGTCATTGTAGGCGTGAGTCTCTTTTCCTCTCCCTGTTTTTTTCAAACCGGATTTTTAAATGTCTGATGACTTTGCACAGTGCAAAAATTAAAATTACAAAAAGTCATTCAAAAGCTTGTTTTTAATATTGAGTTTTAAATTCGGAAATCAAAAAATGATACTTGTACGATAATTTTCAATTTTTAACATGATAATAAAAAAAGAAAAATGGTACAATAAAGTTATTTTCGCATTTTTAATTAGTGTCTAGGAAATCGAAAATCTCTTTGTGGAGTGTTACACGGACCTTATTGGGGCTTTCATTTTGATATTAAGAACTGAAGAGTAATGAGAAATATTGTTAAATCGAACGCATGTATTTTGATTCTCTCTTATAAAGTCATTCAACTCGCGGCTCACTCGTCAAACATTTACGAACTGTTGATTGATTTACAAATATATACGGACAAATTGTAAAATGTAAAACAATTCTGAGGGTAGTTTTGAGCAATTATTTGCTCGTCTTACCGTTCTAAACGAAGGATTCATGTAGTAAACAAATAATGCTGACCTCAAGCAAACGTGTCTCCGTCAGCTCGCTTTGCCGACTTTCTGTCTGCGACTTAATTAAGTATGATAAAACTCGGACTGGAATCGGAAAGATATGGAAGTTGGACTTCATCTAAATGGGTATTTTCGAAGATTTAGTTTTTGATTTAATTTTTTTTCCATAATGGGTTTCACTGTACATTTAAATTAGGCAGTCTCTGACTGTCTTTTGAAAAACGACGAAAAAAGAAAACGAGGGCCTCGATAGTACGATACATCAGAAATATTAAAATCCAAATTCCAGTCAGCTTATTTTATAATTGATCACTCTTTTTCCACAAAGGGTGGGTCAAGGGCGCCCTAGAACCCTCCCCCTGCCCCTGCCCCCACCCGGTCCAGGTAACCCAGTGCACGCTGCCACCAGCGTCTTGTTCCATTTAAGATCATTTGAAATGTGGAGGCCTAGGATTTTAGCATTGGAAACAATTTCAATTTGACAACAGGGTCAAAAGAAGTGTTCTTTGTACTAAAACAACTAATACGCAGTTCCTTTCATTTTGACTCATTGAGCTCGAGCTTGTTCATGTTGGTGCAACGAGCCAAAACGTCAACAGCGGTCTGGATATTGCTGACTTCGTTCTTTAGGATCGTTTCTGAGATAGTCGTATCGTCAACTTACTTCCATAGCTCAGTATCAGGAATGTCGAGATCGTTGATCATGATGATAAACAGCCATGGGACTAGTTTAGTACCCTGGGGCACCCCTGCCGGTATCATACCCCATTCCGAGAAACAATCTTGGAAACAATATCAGTAACGCGCGTGGCGTAGTTTTTCTCGCGCGAACGTAACGATTAGATATTTTTCAACATGAAAAAATAATCTTCGTTTCCGGTCCAGTATCCTGCGCCTTCCTCGCGCTAAACATCAAAGCAAATCACAAAACAAGTGGAAAAATTAATGGGAAAATGAATAGGTTATTTACCGTCCTAAAGTCGGTTTCTCGGGCATAGGTTTTCCCTATCTGGACCTCCTGGCCGGTAAATAACATATATATCACGGCTTCGCGCCACAGTCAGGAATATCATCTATCGTATTGCATTCCTTTACGGATTTGTCGTGTCCTGGTGTGTCTGGCTGTTCGCCCCCACCCTTCCACACACAAACATGGCTACTCACTCTAGTTCTTGCATGTCTGGTCAATCTGTTCCTGACATAGAGAAAGATTGCAGCTATAAAGCACAATGGGACAATCACTCCCACCAGCATTATAATTATCTTATCGATATCACTTGGGTTTCCTGTACTTTTACTCTCGGTCAGTTTGTGCTCCGCTGTAGAAAGAAGGGAGAAATTTATCTTACTCAATTTCATCATCATTATCTTATCATCTTATCATCCTCATCTTATCATCATCATCATCTTATCATCATCATCTTATCATCATCATCATCTTATCATCATCATCTTATCATCATCATCTTATCATCATCATCATCTTATCATCATCATCTTAACATCATCATCATCTTATCATCATCATCTTATCATCATCATCTTATCATCATCATCTTATCATCATCATCTTATCATCATCATCATCTTATCATCATCATCTTATCATCATCATCTTATCATCATCATCATCTTATCATCATCATCTTATCATCATCATCTTATCATCATCATCTTATCATCATCATCATCTTATCATCATCATCTTAACATCATCATCATCTTATCATCATCATCTTATCATCATCATCTTATCATCATCATCTTAACATCATCATCATCTTATCATCATCATCTTAACATCATCATCATCTTATCATCATCATCTTATCATCATCATCTTATCATCATCATCATCTTATCATCATCATCTTAACATCATCATCATCTTATCATCATCATCTTATCATCATCATCTTATCATCATCATCTTATCATCATCATCTTATCATCATCATCTTATCATCATCATCATCTTATCATCATCATCTTATCATCATCATCTTATCATCATCATCTTATCATCATCATCATCTTATCATCATCATCTTATCATCATCATCATCTTATCATCATCATCTTAACATCATCATCATCTTATCATCATCATCTTATCATCATCATCTTATCATCATCATCTTATCATCATCATCTTATCATCATCATCATCTTATCATCATCATCTTATCATCATCATCTTATCATCGCGTCATCATCATCTTATCATCATCATCTTATCATCGCGTCATCATCATCTTATCATCATCATCTTATCATCATCATCTTATCATCGCGTCATCATCATCTTATCATCATCATCTTATCATCGCGTCATCATCATCTTATCATCATCATCTTATCATCATCATCTTATCATCATCATCATCTTATCATCATCATCTTATCATCATCATCATCATCTTATCATCATCATCTTATCATCATCATCATCTTATCATCATCATCATCATCTTATCATCATCATCTTATCATCATCATCTTATCATCATCATCTTATCATCATCATCTTATCATCATCATCTTATCATCATCATCTTATCATCATCATCATCTTATCATCATCATCTTATCATCATCATCTTATCATCATCATCATCTTATCATCTTATCATCATCATCTTATCATCATCATCTTATCATCATCATCTTATCATCGCGTCATCATCATCTTATCATCATCATCTTATCATCATCATCTTATCATCATCATCTTATCATCATCATCTTATCATCGCGTCATCATCATCTTATCATCATCATCTTATCATCATCATCTTATCATCATCATCTTATCATCATCATCTTATCATCATCATCTTATCATCATCATCTTATCATCATCATCTTATCATCGCGTCATCATCATCTTATCATCATCATCTTATCATCATCATCTTATCATCATCATCTTATCATCATCATCTTATCATCATCATCTTATCATCATCATCTTATCATCGCGTCATCATCATCTTATCATCATCATCTTATCATCATCATCTTATCATCGCGTCATCATCATCTTATCATCATCATCTTATCATCATCATCTTATCATCGCGTCATCATCATCTTATCATCATCACTATATATTATGAGGATTTTGTCGGTTACATGTCATTTTCAGTATTGAGGATTATTATTATTATTATTGTCATCATCATCATCATCATTTTTATTTATTGTCATTATCATTGATATCATTATCGTCATTGTTATTTTTATTACCATCATCATTGTTAGAATCATTGTCAATATTATCATTATTGATTATCATCATTATCACTGTAAACCAGAAACTCATAAGGATCATGTTGAAACGTGTAGAATCATCACCGTGCTCTGTAATATTCAGATATGCAAATTATTGGGTTTTTTTTTTTGATCATATTTGGAACTTAAGCTTGATTCAAGATGGCTGCTTATATGACATTCAAACTTTTTGGCTTTCAGAGGAGATTTACTGAATCTGTCAATGGAACATACTTGATACTTGTCTTTAGTTAAGTTCAATTTAGAGAGTTTTTGAATCATGAGGACATGATTTACTGGTAAGAAATTTATCAGCGAAAAATTTGAATATTACGGAGCATATTACCAAAGAAATGTATGGTTGTTACAGGTTTCAACCCCTTTATGAGTCTGTGTAAACATTATAATCATCATCATGGTTATCATTTATGCTCGCCATGCACTTAATTATCATAATATTCTAAATTCACATTTTCTTTAAGCACTGCATTAGAATTATAGGTTATAGAAAATTTGAGGTAAAAATATTACATTCTTGAGAAAATGTCTTGCGGCCACTTGACCAACCTACCTGCTTGACATGTTTGGCTATTTGGACAGAAACAGCGATGCTTCAGAGTCAAAAGGATCGGAAGCTACATGGATGAATAAGAAATTGATATCAATAGCAATAAAACAGCTCGTTACGGTACGGGAGCGTATGGTACTGACCAAACTGTTATTTACGTACAACAAAATGAAGTATGAGACGCCTTAGCTAACGGCTTCAAATTTGTCGTATATTGCTTTCCACTCATGTGACAACTGTTCAAGGTATTCACTATTCGATATGCCGTATTCCATTATTTTTACTTCTCTTCTCTTCTCTTCTCTTCTCTTCTCTTCTCTTCTCTTTCCTTCTTTCCTTTATCTTCTTTTTTTATTTTCTATGTTTTCTTCTCGCCTCTTTCTGTTCTTTTGTCTTTTCTTCTCTTTCTTTCTTTTTCAGTTTCTCTCCCTTTTTTCTCTTTTCTTTCTTTTTCTTTTCGTTTTGCTTCATTCTTTTTATCTTCTTTAATTTATATATCTTTTTGTTTTGAAAACGAAAAAGTTATATCCACTTAAACATACAGTATCATTCTCCAGCACAGTCATGCTCATGTCACTGCTTGATGTTGAACACTCAAAACTGATAACAGCTTTCAAAGAACCACCCAACAGGTTTTCTCTGATTTGAATAACAAAACCTGTAGGTCTAGCGACAAAATCAATACTATCACTGTAATATGCCAAAGCCTTGGATTCTTGACCTTCCGTTCTACATATCTAGACAAAAAATATTAAAGAAAACGATGATAAGAGAGTTTATTTGCCATCAGGGTATTTTAGATGCCTAGTAACATATATTAAAATTCAATAATTTTGTATCGGCTTTTTAAAAAAAAAAAGATTTTAAGCTGTTATTGCTGTAGCAGCAATTTCCTTTTTTTGATGTGATATACCACAGGGAGCCCAATTTAGATAAAAGTAAAAGGTGAAAATAAAATCGGAAAAAAATCGCGTTTAATTTTTTTTTTTTTAATTCCAGGTCAAGATAATGTCCTCTATAATACGAACGAGCAAAAAAATCCGTAAAAAATGCACCAGAACATTTTTTTTCGCGCGCGCCTTTGTTTTCCAATGTAATTTCCCTATGGTATCCTACGTGTGGATTTCTGTTAATATAATTTAACAAGGGAGGAAAGTCAAGTCGCCATCTTGAACAACACAACACACATTAAACCACGATTTCACCTTCTTTTAAACCACAAACTCCCGAAAAAACTTGACCAAAATGTTCCCTAGGATGGGGGATTCATTTTTTTAAAAGTCGTTTTGATCTTCCTCACCGATTTCTCGAAACGAAATTTACGTGCAGAAAATTTTTCGCTTGCTGCAGATTTTCTGACTATGTTCTGTACGATTCGTTAAGTACACGGGACTGGGGCGAGAACCAATTTCGACCTCACTACTCTCCCGCCTAGGCATTTTGTCACGTGTACACAACCCACCACCAACCACCCCACAGGGCTAGTTTTGTTGTTGAAAAATTCTTTGACAAAGTTCGAAATTTTTACAGTTTGTTGGTTATTTTACTTAAAAAACGAAAGATAACTACAGATAATCCAAAACAATATCAGGTTTGGGGAATTTACCTTGGATGCCATTCATTCAACTTCAAATTTTGGAAATTTCCGTACTTTCTCAAGACAAAGCTGCACCAAACAGATGAAAACTGGTAAAAAAGAGGTGAGCAAAAAACTACACTTAGCTTCTAGGGTTCTTGTCTTAGCCGAAACTCGTAAAAGGAATGAAAATATATTTTAATAAATGAAATACAAAAGGATATTTCAACTGATATCAGTTTGGTATTGTCGTTTCGGACCTTCAGAATAGTTTACTCAGTATTAAATCAAGCTAAAGATCGACATCTAAAAGCTTATCTTATTTCCAGCTTCTTTTTGCTCCGACTAACGCATCTATATTTATTTTCATTGCGATGAAGATAGGGTTCATATGACAACGTAAAACTCTTCATATTAACCACTGAAGATTATCATGTAAAAGAAGCTAAGTGTAGTTTTTTGCTCACCTCTTTTTTACCAGTTTTCATCTGTTTGGTGCAGCTTTGTCTTGAGAAAGTACGGAAATTTCCAAAATTTGAAGTTGAATGAATGGCATCCAAGGTAAATTCCCCAAACCTGATATTGTTTTGGATTATCTGTAGTTATCTTTCGTTTTTTAAGTAAAATAACCAACAAACTGTAAAAATTTCGAACTTTGTCAAAGAATTTTTCAACAACAAAACTAGCCCTGTGGGGTGGTTGGTGGTGGGTTGTGTACACGTGACAAAATGCCTAGGCGGGAGAGTAGTGAGGTCGAAATTGGTTCTCGCCCCAGTCCCGTGTACTTAACGAATCGTACAGAACATAGTCAGAAAATCTGCAGCAAGCGAAAAATTTTCTGCACGTAAATTTCGTTTCGAGAAATCGGTGAGGAAGATCAAAACGACTTTTAAAAAAATGAATCCCCCATCCTAGGGAACATTTTGGTCAAGTTTTTTCGGGAGTTTGTGGTTTAAAAGAAGGTGAAATCGTGGTTTAATGTGTGTTGTGTTGTTCAAGATGGAAAAAAAAATGTTCTGGTGCATTTTTTACGGATTTTTTTTGCTCGTTCGTATTATAGAGGACATTATCTTGACCTGGAATTAAAAAAAAAAAATTAAACGCGATTTTTTTCCGATTTTATTTTCACCTTTTACTTTTATCTAAATTGGGCTCCCTGTGGATATACCGTTGCGGATGCTCTTGTTATTGCCATTACTATGCTACTCTGTATTGCAGCACACTTACCTCTAGATACCCCCTTTGGTTTCTCGGGTTCGATTTCTATAGACTAGGCATTGCATACGAGATTCGAAGACTTCGAGGGATTTTACCTTGTGCCCAGTTTTTCTAATCAGACAAAAAAGAAACCTTGTTTACTTACCATAACGTTATTGTCTGCAGGACACTGAACTTTCCCCGCACAAAACCCGAAAGTATATTTGACTCTTGAATTTATAGACCTGAAAGTGTATAGTAAAAACATGCAATGTGATGTGATAAAAGTCTGACCTTTTGTATTAACAGTCCTCTTTCCTCCCTCCCTCACTACATCCTTCCCTCCCTCACTACCTCCCTCCCTCCCTCCCTCACTACATCCCTCCCTCCCTTACTACATCCCTCCCTTACTACTCCCTCCCTCCCTTTCTACATCCCTCCCTCCCTTACTACATCCCTCCCTCCCTCACTACCTCCCTCCCTTACTACATCCCTCCCTCCCTCACTACATCCCTCCCTCCCTCACTACATCCCTCCCTCCCTTACTACATCCCTCCCTCCCTTACTACATCCCTCCTTCCCTTACCACATCCCTCCCTCCATTACTACATCCCTCCTTCCCTTACTACATCCCTCCCTCCCTCACTACATCCCTCCCTCCCTTACTACATCCCTCCCTCCATTACTACATCCCTCCTTCCCTTACTACATCCCTCCCTCCATTACTACATACCTCCCTCCCTTACTACATCTCTCCCTCCCTTACTACATCTATCCCTCCCTCACTACATCCCTCCCTCCCTCACTACATCCCTCCCTCCCTCCCTCACTACATCCTTCCCTCCCTTACTACATCTCTCCCTCCCTCACTACATCCTTCCCTCCCTTACTACATCCCTCCCTCCCTTACTACATCCCTCCTTCCCTTACTACATCCCTCCTTCCCTTACTACATCCCTCCATCCCGCCATCATTCCGTTCCCCCGTCCCTCCCTCCCTCACTACATCCCTCCCGCCCTCACTACATCCCTCCCTCCCTTACTACATCCCTCCCTCCCTTACTACATCCCTCCTTCCCTTACTACATACCTCCCTCCCTTACTACATCTCTCCCTCCCTTACTACATCTATCCCTCCCTCACTACATCCCTCCCTCCCTCACTACATCCCTCCCTCCCTCCCTCACTACATCCTTCCCTCCCTTACTACATCTCTCCCTCCCTCACTACATCCTTCCCTCCCTTACTACATCTCTCCCTCCCTTACTACATCTATCCCTCCCTCACTACATCCCTCCCTCCCTCACTACATCCCTCCCTCCCTCCCTCACTACATCCTTCCCTCCTTTACTACATCTCTCCCTCCCTTACTACATCCCTCCTTCCCTCACTACATCCCTCCTTCCCTTACTGCATCTCTCCCTCCCTTACTCCATCCCTCCCTCCCTCACTACATCCCTCCCTCCCTTACTACATCCCTCCATCCCGCCATCATTCCGTTCCCCCGTCCCTCCCTCCCTTACTACTTCCCTCCCTCCCTTACTACATCTCTCCCTCCCTCACTACATCTCTCCCTCCCTCACTACATCCCTCCCTCCCTCACTACATCCCTCCCGCCCTCACTACATCCCTCCCTCCCTTACTACATCCCTCCCTCCCTTACTACATCCCTCCTTTCCTTACTACATATCTCTCTCCCTTACTACATCTCTCCCTCCCTTACTACATCCCTCCTTCCCTTACTACATCCCTCCCTCCCTTACTACATCCCTCCCTCCCTCACTACATCCCTCCCTCCCTTACTACATCCCTCCCTCCCTTACTACATCCCTCCCTCCCTTACTACATCCCTCCCTCCCTCACTACATCCCTCCCTCCCTTACTACATCCCTCCCTCCCTTACTACATCCCTCCCTCCCTTACTACATCCCTCCCTCCCTCACTACATACCTCCCTCCCATACTACATCCCTCCCTCCCTCACTACATACCTCCCTCCCTTACTACATCCCTCCCTCCCTTACTACATCCCTCCCTCCCTTACTACATCCCTCCCTCCCTCACTACATCCCTCCCGCCCTCACTACATCCCTCCCTCCCTTACTACATCCCTCCCTCCCTTACTACATCCCTCCTTCCCTTACTACATATCTCCCTCCCTTACTACATCTCTCCCTCCCTTACTACATCCCTCCTTCCCATACTACATCCCTCCCTCCCTTACTACATCCCTCCCTCCCTCACTACATCCCTCCCTCCCTTACTACATCCCTCCCTCCCTTACTACATCCCTCCCTCCCTTACTACATCCCTCCCTCCCTCACTACATACCTCCCTCCCATACTACATCCCTCCCTCCCTCACTACATACCTCCCTCCCTTACTACATCCCTCCCTCCCTTACTACATCCCTCCCTCCCTTACTACATCCCTCCCTCCCTCACTACATACCTCCCTCCCTTACTACATATCTCCCTCCCTTACTACATCCCTCCCTCCCTTACTACATCCCTCCCTCCCTCACTACATACCTCCCTCCCTTACTACATATCTCCCTCCCTTACTACATCTCTTCCTCCATTACTACATCCCTCCCTCCCTTACTACATTCCTCCATCCCTCACTACATTCCTCCCTCCCTCACTACATCCCTCCCTCCCTTACTACATCCCTCCATCTCGCCATCATTCCGTTCCCCCGTCCCTCCCTCCCTTACTACATCCCTCCCTCCCTCACTACATTCCTCCCTCCCTCACTACATCCCTCCCTCCCTTACTACATCCCTCCCGCCCTCACTACATCCCTCCCTCCCTTACTACATCCCTCCCTCCCTTACTACATCCCTCCCTCCCTCACTACATACCTCCCTCCCTTACTACATCCCTCCCTCCCTTACTACATCTCTCCCTCCCTTACTACATCTCTCCCTCCCTTACTACATCTCTTCCTCCCTTACTACATCCCTCCTTCCCTTACTACATCCCTCCCTCCCTTACTACATCTCTCCCTCCCTTACTACATCCCTCCTTCCCTTACTACATCCCTCCCTCCCTTACTACATCCCTCCCTCCCTCACTACATCCCTCCCTCCCTTACTACATCCCTCCCTTACTACATCTCTTCCTCCCTTACTACATCCCTCCTTCCCTTACTACATCCCTCCCTCCCTTACTACATCTCTCCCTCCCTTACTACATCCCTCCTTCCCTTACTACATCCCTCCCTCCCTTACTACATCCCTCCCTCCCTCACTACATCCCTCCCTCCCTTACTACATCCCTCCCTCCCTTACTACATCCCTCCCTCCCTCACTACATACCTCCCTCCCTTACTACATCCCTCCCTCCCTTACTACATCTCTCCCTCCCTTACAACATCTCTTCCTCCATTACTACATCCCTCCCTCCCTTACTACATTCCTCCCTCCCTCACTACATACCTCCCTCCCTTACTACATCCCTCCCTCCCTTACTACATCCCTCCCTCCCTCACTACATACCTCCCTCCCTTACTACATCCCTCCCTCCCTTACTACATCTCTCCCTCCCTTACTACATCTCTTCCTCCATTACTACATCCCTCCCTCCCTTACTACATTCCTCCATCCCTCACTACATTCCTCCCTCCCTCACTACATCCCTCCCTCCCTTACTACATCCCTCCATCCCTCACTACATTCCTCCCGCCCTCACTACATCCCTCCCTCCCTTACTACATCCCTCCCTCCCTTACCACATCCCTCCTTCCCTTACTACATATCTCCCTCCCTTACTACATCTCTCCCTCCCTTACTACATCCCTCCTTCCCTTACTACATCCCTCCCTCCCTTACTACATCCCTCCCTCCCTCACTACATCCCTCCCTCCCTCACTACATCCCTCCCTCCCTTACTACATCCCTCCCTCCCTTACTACATCCCTCCCTCCCTCACTACATACCTCCCTCCCTTACTACATCCCTCCCTCCCTTACTACATCTCTCCCTCCCTTACTACATCTCTTCCTCCATTACTACATCCCTCCCTCCCTTACTACATTCCTCCATCCCTCACTACATTCCTCCCTCCCTCACTACATCCCTCCCTCCCTTACTACATCCCTCCATCCCTCACTACATTCCTCCCGCCCTCACTACATCCCTCCCTCCCTTACTACATCCCTCCCTCCCTTACTACATCTCTCCTTCCCTTACTACATATCTCCCTCCCTTACTACATCTCTCCCTCCCTTACTACATCCCTCCTTCCCTTACTACATCCCTCCCTCCCTTACTACATCCCTCCCTCCCTCACTACATCCCTCCCTCCCTTACTACATCCCTCCCTCCCTTACTACATCCCTCCCTCCCTCACTACATACCTCCCTCCCTTACTACATCCCTCCCTCCCTTACTACATCTCTCCCTCCCTTACTACATCTCTTCCTCAATTACTACATCCCTCCCTCCCTTACTACATTCCTCCATCCCTCACTACATTCCTCCCTCCCTCACTACATCCCTCCCTCCCTTACTACATCTCTCCCTCCCTTACTACATCTCTTCCTCCATTACTACATCCCTCCCTCCCTTACTACATTCCTCCATCCCTCACTACATTCCTCCCTCCCTCACTACATTCCTCCCTCCCTCACTACATCCCTCCCTCCCTTACTACATCCCTCCCTCCCTTACTACATCCCTCCCTCCCTTACTACATCCCTCCCTCCCTTACTACATCCCTCCCTCCCTTACTACATACCTCCCTCCCTCACTACATACCTCCCTCCCTTACTACATCCCTCCTTCCCTTACTACATCCCTCCCTCCCTTACTACATCCCTCCCTCCCTTACTACATCCCTCCCTCCCTTACTACATCCCTCCCTCCCTTACTACATCCCTCCCTCCCTTACTACATCCCTCCCTCCCTCACTACATACCTCCCTCCCTTACTACATCCCTCCCTCCCTCACTACATTCCTCCCTCCCTCACTACATCCCTCCCTCCCTTACTACATCCCTCCCTCCCTTACTACATCCCTCCCTCCCTTACTACATCCCTCCCTCCCTTACTACATCCCTCCCTCCCTTACTACATACCTCCCTCCCTCACTACATACCTCCCTCCCTTACTACATCCCTCCTTCCCTTACTACATCCCTCCCTCCCTTACTACATCCCTCCCTCCCTTACTACATCCCTCCCTCCCTTACTACATCCCTCCCTCCCTTACTACATCCCTCCCTCCCTTACTACATCCCTCCCTCCCTCACTACATACCTCCCTCCCTTACTACATCCCTCCCTCCCTCACTACATCCCTCCCTCCCTTACTACATCCCTCCCTCCCTCACTACATCCCTCCCTCCCTTACTACATCCCTCCCTCCCTCACTACATACCTCCCTCCCTTACTACATCCCTCCCTCCCTTACTACATCTCTCCCTCCCTTACTACATCTCTTCTTCCATTACTACATCCCTCCCTCCCTTACTACATTCCTCCATCCCTCACTACATTCCTCCCTCCCTCACTACATCCCTCCCTCCCTTACTACATCCCTCCATCCCGCCATCATTCCGTTCCCCCGTCCCTCCCTCCCTTACTACATTCCTCCCTCCCTCACTACATTCATCCCTCCCTCACTACATCCCTCCCTCCCTTAATACATCCCTCCATCCCGCCATCATTCCGTTCCCCCCCGTCCCTCCCTCCCTCTCTCCTCCATTCCGTCGATTCAAGTTTTTTCCACTGATTACTTACTTAGTTATGGAGCTGTTTGCACTCAGTGGCAATTTATACTCATGGTTTGAGTTGCCGCAGCGGAAAGAGTTTTGTTTGCACTGGATCTTAAAAAAGTCTGGAAATGTGCATTGTTCATTTGGAATGAACTCGTAACAAGCCGCAGAAGTGTTCCAGTGAAACAAAACCTCAGGGTTGGATTTGGTTGGGTTTCGTCTTATTATTGGTTTTCCTTTACCCTGTTGAAAAAAAGGCGCAGAGGTAAGGAATTATTCATTATTTTTCACAATGGATGGTCAATGAAAATGGCGAACAAAAAATGCGTCCTGCACAACCAAGTGGTTTCCTCAATGGCATGAATTGATCAGAGGATGTAGTTCCTTTGGAATTGGCGGGAAAATTTTCGGCGCCAAAACGTGAACGCGAGACACTGTACGTCACAGCTGTTCAATATATTTTGATGCACCATAAGTTAAAATTGCCTGACATTCTGGCTTACCGTTATCCTTTCATCGCAGTAAAATCCAATCACCGTGCTTAGCTTTCGTTTGGAGTTATCACAGTAATAGCACGGCCCTCCTTGCATGGTGATGAATGCAGTCGATCCTTCCAAGTCCCCACTGCTTGTTTCTGGAGGGTATACCGCTTTCGGCGTCCAATTTCTCTGGTAGCCATACGAATCTGCGGTGATTTGGTCATTCAAATGACACACGCCGTTCGTATCTTGATTATTGTTACATTGGAATGTCACGTGGCTTACCAGACATGACGTGGAATATGGCGGACAGTTGGTAGCTGACAGATCAGGTAGCTCTGATAAGTTGCGCTTATTCGCTGCAGCTTGTATCCTACCAACAGGGTTTATACGGTAATACCTATCGCTATAAAAACAAAGATTATTGATTGAGGTCATTAGATCGATGCCGAGGTATCACCGTTTCAGCTCAGTTGACGTCATGAACATATCAGTAATGACATCATTCATATAATCACTTGATGCTTTTTCTCTTGAACAGTTAAAATAATATTAAACTTTTAAAATAATATTAATTCTTTTAACATGGAAAACAATGGAAATAAATAAATAGAAATAAAATTTTATCCAATTCGCCTTCCCACAGGAATTGAGGAAAAGACTGGAAACGATTATTTCCACATTACATGTTATAGTTATACCTAAACAGCTATTTCAAAAAACGTTGAATACTGAATACTGCATACTAATTAGTGCATTCCAAGACCCAAGGGCATTGTGTGTCTCCTTAATTTGAAATAAACAGTAAGTATACAGCGATTTGCTCTCTATATGTAGCTAGTATATTGTTTCAGATGGAATGCACTAAAAATAAATTTTTTTGAAATAGCTGAATACTAATATATAACCGTGTGATTCGTACATTTTATAAATGATTTATTTTACTTTATATTAAAGTATAGTATCAGTCAATAAAACAGTGGCGTTCAAGTTTCTGATCAAAACTCACATGTTTATTGATGGCGAATTTTCCCCAGAGGACGTTTTTTGAGAGACGATTTGATTTCCTTTCAAAGAACACAGATCAATTCGGGAATGGAATTCTCCAACTTGAACATCCAAGGAACAATTGAACACTATTGCGTCTGGTACAGTCGAATTTCCCAATTCCTTTTTGGCAAACACACTCGAGAACACTGAGAGTACAACTATACCAATGGCTGCTTGGATAACGTTCTCTAACATATTGTCTGGATATTGTATTCAGTCAGTTTCAGGTCGTCCAGAAAGAAGTTCGTTTAGTTATTGCATCACAGAATAAAGCCTGACATAACGTTCTTTAAATTTTCTATTTTACGGCGGCTTGTTGTTCAGCTTGACTTTGTTGCATCTACTTGTCACGCGATGTATTTCCAAGAAATCTAGATCTATAGTCACGCGATCCAGGGTTGAGATGCATGGAGGAGGACTGGCCGGTCCAGACCTGTTTGGAGCGGAGGTTTGAGGTTGCTAGCTAAACTTCAGAACTTTTAAACTTTGACTACACAAACAAATGAATCTATATATGAATAAATCAAAGAAAAGGCAAGAATAGAAACAACGAACTACTACCAGCTACCCGGAAGTGATTGTTGTGTTCAGTCATGCCTAACTCACGTGAGTCTGTGATGTCAACTGGGGTAAATACCGAACTACGATCGATTCCTGGTTCAGCCTCATACGAACTGGTTTGGTTCGTGTTTGCTGCAGAATGATAAACGGTAAGAAATTTTATAAAAAGTTTCATTCGTTCTGAAATGCACACATTCGGCGTGACAAACCAAAAGAGTGCCTCGGTTCCGAATTAACGTGTAAATGTTGGAATATAAAAACCGATAGTTCTTATAGTTTTGTAGAAAACATGTACTTTATACATACTGTATCCGCTATGGAAAAGTGTTATTAGTGCGCTGCATCCACTCGCATGCATTCCTTCCGAACATGCATGTCCTTATAGTACAATCTTGTAAACGACTTCGAGGTCTCTGTCACTTACTATAACAAATCTGTGTTGCTTTTTGTTTTAAAATGATAGAATTTAAAGCAACTAGTCTGATCAAACAAAAATATTTTAGGAAAAACTTTTATTTAAAAAATACACAGAATGTTCCAATCTGATTTTTTGTGCATGGTTTAACTTTACTGCTTTACTGATTTCAGAACAAGATGGCGACCGAGAACCAATCGTTCGGCAGCAGCAGGAACCCGAGCAAATAGATCGTTATGCCGAAGATATCCGACTACTTTCCGCAGCGTGCCTGGGTTTTGCACTGACATTTCTGTCGATTTTCCACAGCTACATGAACCATCAGTTCCCGGGCGAGCAACCAAGTAAAGAAAAAACCGACTGCTCTTCGTCTAGTACAGTAACAAAACAATCTCTAAGGAGGGCATACGTGGCTCTTGGAACGGCCGGGTTTATGTGGCTTTTTGGCATAGCACTGATAAGCTTCGAGTTATCTCTTCTGTTTAGACGTGGCAGGCCTACAAACCCTCATCAAAGACGTACCATTTTACACTGGTTCTACTTTCTGGCCTTTTTGGGAGTCGCTTGCAGTCTTGTTTCGCACGCCGTCGGGATCTACCTGGTACATTGTCACATCTTCTTTTCCTACGTTGGGCCAGCCGCAGGGATTTTCGGTTTAGTGCTTATAGTAGTACTGGGAATATTAACATACTTTAAAGAATAGGTCAAAAGTATTGGGGTGCTATGTTCTAAGACGCCCTATGTATTAGCAACAGACCTAAGTTATTGGGGGGGGGGGGGGGGGGGGCGGCCCCCAGGCCCTTCCCCCTGCTGTTCTAGGTTTAAAACAGCCACCCCTTATGATCTAAACCGTTCTCAGTGGTTTCGATTCGCCGTGGAGCTAGATCTATCAGTCGTATCTCGACTATCCTTACCCTTGACCCTGTACATATTTTCCCTTTTGTAGCTATATATATAATCAATTTTTTCAATAAATAAAATCTTGAATCTTTAGAAGGAAAGAGATTTGAATAAAAGGAGATTCCCGGTATGAAATTACCGACAACAAGATAGTCAATATATACCTATATGTTGTATCGACTTGTCGCGCGATGTATTCTAAGAAATCTAGGTCTAGTATATATATAGTCACGCGATACTACTTGAGATAGGTCGAGATACTATGAGAACGCGTCCAGCCGTGTTTGAGCTATGAATTGCTAAACTGCAAAATTTTTAAACATTGATTACACAAATAAATGAATCCTTATATGAATCAATGAAAGTGACATAAAATACTACCTTTACTACCAGCTACCAGCAAGTGGATTATTTGTGTTTGTGTTGAGTCATGAGTTGAGTCACGTGAGCCTAACTCACGTGAGTCTGTGATGTCAAGTGGGGTAAATACCGAACTACGATCGATTCCTGGTTCAGCCTCATACGAACTGGTTTGGTTCGTGTTTGCTGCAGAATGCAACCAAGTATTCCCATAAACGGTAAGTTTAATTCCCTCTGGAATGCACACATTCGGGTGACTGAGTGTAGAATACATATTAATATTGCAAAAGTTACTCAGTATCAATGGTAAGCTGAATTCAAGCTTTGAAGTCCTTATGAACATGTTCGATTACATGAATGCACGGCGTGACACTGGAGTCAGGCACGAACCTCTCGTCGACTGCGAGGTCTTTACCATACTTCCGTTGTTTGTTGTAAAAGAATGATATTGAAACAACTAGTTTGACCGAACAATAAGTGATTTTTTTGGACGGTTGGACGGTTGGACGGTTGGACGGTTGGACGGTTGGACGGTTGGACGGTTGGACGGTTGGACGGTTGGACGGTTGGACGGTTGGACGGTTGGACGGTTGGACGGTTGGACGGTTGGACGGTTGGACGGTTGGACGGTTGGACGGTTGGACGGTTGGACGGTTGGACGGTTGGACGGTTGGACGGTTGGACGGTTGGACGGTTGGACGGTTGGACGGTTGGACGGTTGGACGGTTGGACGGTTGGACGGTTGGACGGTTGGACGGTTGGACGGTTGGACGGTTGGACGGTTGGACGGTTGGACGGTTGGACGGTTGGACGGTTGGACGGTTGGACGGTTGGACGGTTGGACGGTTGGACGGTTGGACGGTTGGACGGTTGGACGGTTGGACGGTTGGACGGTTGGACGGTTGGACGGTTGGACGGTTGGACGGTTGGACGGTTGGACGGTTGGACGGTTGGACGGTTGGACGGTTGGACGGTTGGACGGTTGGACGGTTGGACGGTTGGACGGTTGGACGGTTGGACGGTTGGACGGTTGGACGGTTGGACGGTTGGACGGTTGGACGGTTGGACGGTTGGACGGTTGGACGGTTGGACGGTTGGACGGTTGGACGGTTGGACGGTTGGACGGTTGGACGGTTGGACGGTTGGACGGTTGGACGGTTGGACGGTTGGACGGTTGGACGGTTGGACGGTTGGACGGTTGGACGGTTGGACGGTTGGACGGTTGGACGGTTGGACGGTTGGACGGTTGGACGGTTGGACGGTTGGACGGTTGGACGGTTGGACGGTTGGACGGTTGGACGGTTGGACGGTTTGGTTGTGGTTGTTATGAATTATTTTTATGATCACAACTGATTGTGGTTTAACTTTTATCTGCTCTACTGATTTCATGAGAAGTTGACGACAGAGAAAGAATCATTCAGCAACAGCAGCAGCAGCAGCAGCAGGAACAGCCCGCGGACCCTGTGCGAAGAGATCATTATGCCAATGAACTCCAACTTCTTTCTGCAACGTGCCTGGGTTTCGCACTTGTATTTCTCTCGATTTTCCACAACTACGTGGGTAATCGGTTCCCGGGCGAAAAACTGTGTGCAAGTCAAGAAGTCTCCTCTTCACCTGGTGTAACAACTGCAACACCAACAGAAGCTTACTCACAGAATCTACTAGTGATTGCATACGTGGGTCTTGGAACGGCTGGGTTTATGTGGCTTTTTGGCATAGCGCTGATAAGTTACGAGTTCTCTCTTCTATTTAGACGTGGCAAGCCTACAAACCCTCATCAAAGACGTACCATTTTACACTTGTTCTACTTTCTGGCCTTTTTGGGAGTCGCTTGCAGTCTTGTTTCGCACGCCGTTGGCATGTACCTGGTACATTGTAATCATGATCACATCTTCTTTTCCTACGTTGTGCCATCTGCAGGGATTTTCGGTCTAGTGCTTATAGTACTATTGGGAATATTAATATATTTTAAAGAGAACTAACGCGTACTACCTGTAAGTGGCATGGAAATTCACCTACTAAATTGACTAAATTTTTCCAGTTAAATGAAACTTATATTTCTTCCATTGTAAGAAATATTGACCCAATCCACTCTTTTCCCATTTTGGGTCATGTCTTATCCTCTACTGAAGTGAAACCCTTTCCCCATCAGACCACGTGTCGTTTCCTTGAGCAAGTCTTTGATAATGGTTGTGCAAAAGAAGACACATAAATATGGGAAACGCTTAAGCTCCGAGCCGGAAATGAGTTCGAACGAAAGAATGGAAACGAGGTCTAAGGACCATAAGCTAACAAAGATAGAAAATGAAATATCTAAAGATTCCGTTCACCTGAGAGAAAAAAAAGCTCCTTTACAACAATGGGCCAATTGCTGCCATCTTATGAAATGAGATTAGTTTGTTATTGAAAAAAGGCCCTTCCATACTACTTCTGGCTTAGAGCGTAAGTGGCTCACGGCCTTAGTTTTTTTTTATTATAATTGCTTGCTATTTTTTAGGAACTAGTTACGAAGCGCGCAGCATATATTGTAGTGAGCTATAGGTATATTGTTTCAGGCATCCATATATATACTCTTTTCCCTATTGAATCACATATATTTTGCCCCTTTGTACCTAAATGAATATCTTGAATCTTGAGAATGGATTTACGGAAGGAAGCAGCTTTGAATGGCACTGAGGATCGGTGACATAAATCCTGCAACAAGACCACCACTATTCCAGCCAAGCCCAAAGTTGTAGTTTCAATTAGTTCAATAGTTATTATGATTCTTCATTTTTTATTATTATTTTATCCCCCGTTTTATATTTTCAAATTTAGCTGTGCAGAAATAGACCTCTTTACTAGTACCTCGGGCGTCATAAAGTTTACGCATTTCAGACCACGTGTCATTCCCTTGCCTTGAGAATAGGATTCTTTTTAACATTGTTTGAGTTGTATCCATATTCATGCGTCTTCTCGTGCGCAACCATTAAATAAAGAAATCTTGGGAATAACACGTGATCTGAATTAGGAAAACTTTACGCCCAAGCTCGGCTTATAAGAGGGTCCATTGTCCCTTCTGTAATTAACAAATAAAACAGCTTCTTCCGTGCTCCGTTCAGTAATAAAGCACGCAGGAAGCGATGTAAGCACGAAAGAAGGGTGAAGAGAAGTACGAGCCATAGGCGAGTGCTTCTCACACTTCTTGAGTGCTTTCGGCGCTTCCTTACAGATATGTGCACTGGATGAACTGCTTAGTTTTTTCATATATTTTTTTGATGTTCTTCTCTAAGTTTTTCTTAATTTCGAGTCTAGATATTCCCCCAACGATATGACATTCTGTTGTGCGCAATTTGATGGCAGCTGATCAATTTTGCACCCCAAATAAATGGAGTATGTTGGAAGAGCCACTGTCCCTACTGCTGCCCATGGCAGGAATATATAGATCTTATAGTTTTTAAAAGTCTTGATGAGATCTACATTGGTGTATCCTCCTTGCCAGTGGACAATATATGTCTCTCCTTCTTTTTTAATTCGTGTTCCCTTTTCCTCTGGAGGTCGGCCAGTCATGGAAACTTTTATCTTGAACAGTGAGCTCGATATGTTCTTCAACAAGGATTTACAATCCCCTACAAAGGAAAACTTAATGTAGGCTAGGATTGGTATCCTGAACTGTGACGTGTTAGCTGCAACACAGTAAAACAGCTTCTTACAGTCGGCAGGATTCGAGTTACTCAGCACTGGAATGCAACCTGGAATTGAAAAATTTAGACAATTAAGTCTTTAGTAGCGAACAAATCTGGTACATCGTCGAAGAGTAGTAACTGGAGCGCGTTCGTCACAAAAACGCTTCATCAGGGCCGGATCCAGGATTTTTCAAGGGGGGCTTTTGTCTTTTTATTCCTTGATACTGATGGCAAGAACGCATGCAAGCACCAATACCACAGGAAACCCATAAAAGACGCCGAAATGGTGGGGGAATGGAGTCTCTAATTCAATGAAGATAGAAATAAAATTTGATTGCTTCAAGAAAATAGAAAGTGAAAGTTTATTTGGATTTTTTCAAATATAACGTTTTCTTTTGGCGCAAAAAAATGCATTATTATTATTATTATTATTATTTTATTTTATTTTTTTATTTATTTATTTACTTACTTTTTTATTTACTTATTTATTTATTTATTTTATTTTTTATATTTATTTATTTATATTTTTTATTTCTATAATTATTATAAAAGGGCATGATTAGTCACCCCTGATAAGAATAACTAAGGTCATACACGAAAAGTTATTTGGAGATGACAAGCTTACAATATGCTATCTTTTCAGTGTAGTGCACTATTACTTCATTGGCTGTATTCAAAAATTTTATTTCAGAAACTTAATATTTTTTTTGTTAAATTTTGGAAAATCGCACTTCCGGGGGTCTCAATTCCAACTTAGGGGGAGCATCATACCCTTCTAGGTGCTCCTGCCTTTGGTGGTCGTTAGTCCCCCAATCAAAATTACACTCCGCGGTCCCTTGTAAATGGAGCTTCTTCTTCATTTTTCGGACCATTTCTCATCCTCGGACATTTAATATCAGCCGATATCCCAGCCCGGTAGGAAGGGGTTTATTTACTAAATATATAACAAATGATATATCGTAGAACTCCCTCGTTAGCCAGTTCATTTTCCTATAGAATGGTGTTTTGATTGTTTTCCGTTGGTTTTATCCACTAATTAATAAATATAAAGTTTCACCGGTCAATTGTAGTTCGATAATGAAATGCATTAAATTAGATTTGTCGTAGGTGCAAATCAAAACACGCAAGGAAGAATTCAAAAACACAAACCTTCGTAGCTGCGTGAATTGTTAGCCAGCACATCTAGATCTCCACCAGCACTTGAACCTACATTAGTAGGGATTAGTAATATGGAAAGAATGAGAATCAGCTTCGCCCAAAGAGGAAACATTTCATGTCTTTTTAGTATATAACATGATAAAGCGAAACTGCGACATTTTTGAAGACCCGGAAATGCAAATCTAAACCTTGAAAACATTAGAACCCAGTTTGATAAGCACAGGTAGCCCAAACAATGTTCTTGTGTATTTCGATTTACAGTGAAGCTATGGGTTAAAAAAAATAGTTAAGATTATAAATTCATGAAATTAGACATGCCTTAATCATCTTTCATAAAGAGAGAGTCTCTTAATCCATTTTTGCTGGTCTTTATTTTTCCGCAATTTCTCCCCACGCTACCTCCCTCAGGTTCTGTTGATGTGTCATGTGACATTATTGGTGCGCATGTGCAGTAGTATAGTAGTCATGCCGGTCCAAGATGGCCGACACCAAACCACACAACAACAAGTTCTCTCACATTTAAGGCTTTATAGCCCCTAAAAATGGCCGATACAGGTCAACAAAACACCTCCAATCCATCAGGACTAGACCTCCTGTCCGAAGCTTTGGGAGAAAGTGGTCTAAATCTTGAAGAACCTTTGGATTTATTCGATACTGCAGCGTCAACCACGCTGTCAACTTTCGATGGTTTTGACTACCTTAGTGTACTGAATGACTTGAATTCGTTGACAAATACTACAACAACACCACCGATAGTCAATCAACCGGTTGTCCAGAATGTACCTTTAGATTTGAACTTAGTGCAGAGGGATAATTTTTTTCCAAGACCTCAACCAATTTCAACACAGCAAAGCTTGCAAGTTCAGAGTACTGTTACTTCTGAACCTTCAAATGTTCAAGTTCCGGTCGTACCTGCTCAATCTACGAGGCTTTTACAACAAATTCTTTCTCAAAATGCTTTAAATACGAGTGCACAGAGACAGACTTTTGGTAATTCTTCACCTCGGATGATTGATTTAGCGAGTACCTCGAGTTCTGTTCGCAGCAATCAGATACAATGGGGAACCAGTTCTATGTTGTCTAAAACGATTTCAAGTGAACAGGCAAAAAAAGAATTGACGAAAAAGTAAGTATTTTTCACTATTCCTTATTGTTTAACAAGAAAATAACCTCCTGCCTTTCATATGATAAACCATATTCTAGCGCTTTCATTATGAACTGAATCTTAACAAGTACAAGAAGCACGATATTTTTGGTACAAATTTTGTAAAACTTCTCTTGCATTTTTTATTTCCGGTTTTCGAAACATTTCCTTACGTGACAGAAAAACCAAAAATACTTCATATTTATAATTGTGGGTGTTTATAAATAACTTATTATCATGGTTTTTGGAGTCATTGTGAATGACATTAAAAAGAAAGAGAAAACGAAAGCAGAATTGAAAGCAGTACCTTCAGTGAGCTTCATGAATTACATGCACACGTAAATTTTAAGCTTAAATATGAATTCTATTTCTTTGGCACTGGATTTCAAGTAAGTAATAAAAAGTATTAAAAGTAATAATACCATACGAAAAAGTAATAACAGCTTATATAATTGAATATTAGAATATATATTTTTATTCTAATATTCCCAATTTTTGCTGAGCAAGCATATATGGAACAACGCTATTTCCCATAAGAAATTTCAGGTTGCATGTGTGGATTTTCAATTCTAATCAGACACTGGTATTCTAACTGTGCATTGAAATTAGATTTCTTTGCTGCTGTGAATCAGAAGTACCATGCAAAGAATTACATTTACCTGAAAAAGTGAACTAAACAAAGAGCCAGTACTTATTTACTTACAATTGAATGTAATCAAATGTACAGATTTTACCAAAGTGTTGCACATGCTAAAAAATTGCCGGTGTATTTGTGTGCCAGATGTCTGCGACTTTGGACAAACATCAATGTTTTAGTCTGCATTCCTTTCCCCACGGGTCAGCATCCTTTGGATGGTTTTCTTCTCTACAACTCTTCAAAAGATTGCCGACCCATGAAGAAAGGAATGCAGACTAAAATGTTGATGTTTGTTGGAGGAGTCCCATGCGTCTGGCACACAAATCAGATGATTTTTTGATAATCAAGTTTTCAATTGTGTTCAATTCACTTAAATTGTTTTTGTGAATTCAATTTTATTTGATTGCCGGATGCAATCATTATATAAAAGGATTCAGTGGAATCAATTATTGATTTCATTCTATTGGTCATGCTGAGTTAGCATTGATCATTATGCTAAGTCTTACTCTAATTAAGATAAGTCTCATACAATGGTATTATTTTATTATAGAGATGTGTCAAGATTGTGGTCAAATGAGGATATTACAAGGATCAACAAGGAGGTATTATATTTTCATACTTTTATAACTTGAAAAAATATTAACATTCTTCAAAGCACCTCTTGTAGTAACTTCAAAAGTATTGTAACTCATTTAGGAGACTTATCCAAATAAATATATTGTACAACATTGAAACATTTGGATGTGACGACCTACCACTGCCATGATGATGATGATGATGATGATTGTCATCATCACTACCAACATCATCCCATCATCAGGAAAAATGCTGATAAACCCAGATTATTTGTTTTACACATTTTTTGCAACTATTGTTTCTTAATTTTTGTTATATCAGCAGGATATTATTACAGTCAGACTAAGAAAACCGTTAACACTGAAAATATGCCTGGAATGTTTATGTGTTTGATCACAGCACGGTCATGCAAAGTTTTTTCCCGTTTAAAAGTTTCAAACTTCATATTTTAGTTTTATTCTCTTGAAATTAGAGGTTTTTATTCAAGACAGACAAATACACAAGAGAAGGATTCTAAACAAACTCTTTTCATGGTGGTGGGAAACATCTTTTTTAAAAGCAACGGTCTAAATAAAAAGTTTGACTGTAATACTGATACATAATTGTTGGTGATAATTGATTTAATTCATTTGTATATGTTATATTTATAGGATCAAGTAGATTCTACTGAATCGGTAGATGCAGAAGATGACGAGGAAGAAGAAGATCTTGGGTATACTGATACTTATGCTGATTATATGCCCAGTAAATGTAAGTAATGCGTTGTAGATGAAATAATATCACCACCATTATATTAGTCGGTGCTACTTGTAAGCATTTTGTATCATTCTCGACCCCAGAGCTCTGCTATTCTTACTGCACATGCTCAACAAAGTTTCAGAGACTCTTGGAAACCCTAGCTCGCAGTAGCCAGAATTGTGGCGACCGAGCGTAATGTGCATGCTCCAAATCGTCATCACCACAGGGAGCATTATCTAATTTGAATTTTTGATAGAGATGCTCAGTAAATCAGCGGTTTTTATTTCACTCCAGGAAAAAAAAAAAATTTTTTATTGCTTTACAAAAGCACTACTATTTTATCTACTATCAAGGCAATTGTTATCCATTTTTGCAAGGGCTCTTGTAATCAAATGTTTTTGTGACAAATATTATGACCAATGAGAGCTCTTGAAATTCTAGGGTTTCCAAAAGTCTCTGAC
This sequence comes from Anthopleura sola, assembly GCA_023349425.1. Lineage (NCBI taxonomy): Eukaryota > Metazoa > Cnidaria > Anthozoa > Actiniaria > Actiniidae > Anthopleura > Anthopleura sola. The sequence continues at coordinate 14,904,350 of JALHLI010000002.1, forward strand.
ATTTTGTCGAGCATGCGCAGTAAGAATTGCAGGGCTCTGGGGTCAAGAGTGCAATTCGTATGTAAAGCTTCTTGGGCTACCTGTGGTTTTTCCCCACAGGCATCCCAATTCACATTACATTATAGACGTTCAGTATTACTAACAATAAGTTATTCCTTTTAGTATCTATTGGGAAGCGACATCCAGATCCTGTAGTAGAAACAAGGTATGTATATTTAGATCTTTACACTTGAATGCACATCATTATGGTTTGTAACCAACCTCTACCTTGGGTGTAATATTTTCCCATTTCAGACCATAAGATTTTTTGTTTGAGTTGTATCTATATTCATGTGTCTTTTTATGCAACATCAAACAACCATTAAACAAAGAAATGATAGTCAAGGGAATGATGCATCTCAAATGGGAAAACAATACTCCCAAGGTAGAGGTCTGTTACTTTCTGTTGACCTTACTTATTGATATTACTGTTTATTTTGGTTTCAGTTCTTTAGCTAGTGTTTCTCCACCCAATATTTGGTACAGATTGAAACTACCTCAAGAGGTGATAGAGAACGGGTTTTTATCGGCACTACAGCTGGAAGCTGTTGTGTACTCATGTCAAAAACATGAAACATTTCTGCCGAATGGTTCAAGGGCTGGATTTCTAATAGGTAAGCAGACCAGAATATTGTTGTTAAACAGTATGGCTCAAGGTCCTGGTCTGGGCTGATACACATGAAAGTCAAAAAGGGTTAATACACCATTGAATTGCAATGAATAAGATAAATGAATAAATAAATAAATAAATAAATGGGATTTAGCAGTGGCGTCTCTACAGAGTATCTATTCATCCACTGAAATTCCAATTGGAATTTACAAGTTGTTTTTTGTGGAGGGAGGAAAACTGGAGAACCTGTAGAAAAAACCCCAAAGCACAGAGAAGCAACAAGCAAGCGTTCTCATCACTACGCCACCTGTGCTTCCCATGACATGGATGGATTTGAGGAAGGAGGGAACAGTAGTAGAACCCATGGGAAATTCCTATAATCAAGGGATGAGTAACCCCAAAAATGCATGTGATATGTGATACCACACTCCAAGAATCAAACCTGAAACTAGACCTACACTATCTTATTGATCAATGCTTTAATTGCAGTATTGATACTTTTCATAATGCATTATTCATTTAATCTTTCCATGGTACTCAGGTGATGGTGCAGGTGTGGGGAAAGGAAGAATAGTTGCAGGTAAATAAAAAAGTATAGGTCAATCATGTACATAGAAGATTTCAATTCCCATCAATTCATTTTGTACTTTTTTTTAACTTTGCTTTTCTTCTTCCTCTCATGCTCCTATATATTTTCTTTAAGTTGCTTCCTCCCCTTTCTCTTTCTCTTTCTCTTTACTCCCATTCCCTTCTCTTTAATCCTTTCCTTTCCTTACAGTATATTTTTCTATATTTTCGATATTCTAATTGTATGATACTTACTTAGGGATTATTTATGAAAACTATCTTCTTGGAAGGAAAAGAGCAATATGGTATGTATGATAGATGACATCCATGTATGTTAAAATTTATTGACATTAGTTTCTCAGGATGTTGGAAAATAATGTAAAATACAAAAATTATCTTGACGTTTCATCAGTGTTCTCATCAAGTAGATGCCTCCAACCAATCAGAACGCAAGTTTTATAACAGTTGTTTCACCTGCAGTCTTAAGTAAATGGTTTAAATATCTGTGTGTTTCAGGTTGAGTGTGTCAAATGATTTAAAGCATGATGCTCACAGGTAAATAGCAGCATACACTATCTATTTCAGGGTACTTTATCATTGAAGTGAGTTTTCTAAAACCCAAAAATATGTCATGTTGCTTTTTGTGTGTGTTTTTTCATCAAGAATTCTTGGTTTTTAACTGTTGTTTTACATATTTTTTCTAGGGACCTCAAGGATATTGGATGTCATATCCATGTTAACTCTTTGAACAAGGTAAGATTCAAGTACTGCACACTCAATGAACAACTGATTAGTTTTTGTATAACTGATGAATGTTGTTGTTTTCTTTTCAGTTTAAATATGATGTAAAGCTGTCAGCCAAGCCTATGGGTGGCATTAAGAAAGGTGTCATATTCGCAACATACTCATCTCTCATTGGAGAGAGTCAGAGTGTAGGAAAGTACAACACAAGACTAAAGCAGCTACTGCACTGGTGTGGATCAGACTTTGATGGAGTTGTATCCTTTGTGATTCTCACACCTGGAAAAATCAATATAAGAATTCAACATAATTAAATAATGTAGATAAAATGTGGTACATGTAGAATGGATCAGCCCTTTACTGTAGGGAGTTTTTAGAACTATACAACATACCCTTATAAGATTCTTGTGCTGGGAATTTCTAGCTCTCCTTGATGAGGAAGATATAGATATTTTTTCAGATCCTCTTCACCCTGTGGAAATTGCAGTTCCCTCTATTCTTGGGGTGCCACCACATGCCTCTAACTCTAAATCCCTTGAGATATAAATAACAATAAAACAGCCACCATGTTGGTTGATATAACAAGAGAAGCTCATGAGGAATGCTTTGTTATCGTCAACCAATATGGAAGCTATCATGTAACATGCACCACAAGAATTGTAACTTAGGGAGAAGTGCAAACATTTTCTGGAAATACACCATAGGTTAACCCTAAGCCCTGACTAGTTTATCAAGGGTACCTTTTTGGAGTGTGAATCCTTAACTGAAGGAAAGATTATTCTTGATGAATGTCACAAGGCTAAAAATCTTGTTCCAACTGGTTCATCTAAGCCAACCAAGACTGGTTTGACAGTACTAACACTACAGAACAGCCTACCTAATGCAAGAGTGGTTTATTGTAGTGCTACAGGTATGGTCCTCTGGCTTTCCTCCCTTCACAAAAATCCATGATGTTCCATTTGCCCAGATGCCTTAATCAGCAATACTTACTACTCAAAGCATACTTTAAATTCTATTCTTGTTTGAACAGGAGCATCAGAGCCGAAGAACATGGCTTACATGTCACGTCTGGGTATATGGGGCATAGGGACACCATTCCGTGAATTCAATGAATTCATCCAAGCTGTGGAAAGAAGGTAAGGTCTTTGCTTCACTAAGCCGGCACACTGATCATTTTCCTAGTTTAGTTTTCACAGGACACACGCAGGTATAGGATTTTTAAATCTGGGGAATGGATCCCACATGGGGTATTAGATAAGATACCTAATAAAATAAGGAATAAATCTTTCTGCAATGATATGATATATGATAATATATACATGTAAATGACAATCAACTCAATGGAATATGGAACTCAGAAATAAATCTTTCTATGTGTTAATTCAGGGGTGTTGGTGCAATGGAAATTGTCGCTATGGACATGAAGGTAATTAACAAATTTTCAGTTCTTGTTATAATCCATTCCTGCTTGACTGCTCTTTTGTGCTGCTTTAGGCATACTCACTCTAGCCATGGACCTTCATCATACAACTGTCACCAATGTTTTGCATAAACTCATCTGCTATAATGCTAAGCTACACAGGGAAAAATCACTTTTTCTAGCCACCAACATGAATACTGTGTGCAAAAGACCCATTTTCCCTCAGGGCTCAACACTAACTGTTTTAGGTACTAGTCCTTAGGCTAGTCACTGTGGATAATCACTAGTCCCAAGGTCTTTTTCTGAATAGTCCATAGCAAACCTTCACTAGTCTGAGACTAGTAAATGTATGTTAGTGTCGAGTCCTGCTCCCTGCATTGTTTCTGCCTTTCTCCACAGTCCTTTCTCCAAGTCCTCATTCCATCATACTTCCATATCATTTTTCAGTTACGTGGAATGTACATGGCTCGTCAGCTCAGTTTTGCAGGAGTTGGTTTTGATATCAAGGATGTCTGTCTTAGCCAAGATTTTATTGACATGTACGATGCTGCTGTAAAACTGGTAAGGAACAGTGACCATACTAGGGGAGAGAACCCTACCACTTACCTAACTCTATCTCAGGATATGATATTGAACGTGCCTGATCAAAAGGAACCCTTGAAAATTACTTTTTTTGGGTGCTCAGTCACTGTACTGTTCTCACCTTCAGTACTGTCTGTAATTACATGTCTCAAGCCCTGACTATGAACCAGCTTTTGACCATGTATCTATTTAAAACGTTTAATCTTGTGGGTTGGTTGAGTGATTTTTTCCATTTCAGAACAATTTAGAACTTTATCTTTTAATCATTTTAATTTGTTTTAAGGTATTCAGAAATAGAAGAATGGAAGACAGTTGATAACATGTTGATTTTCTTTGAATATTTCAGTGGGTTGAAGCACGTGAAAAGTTTGAGAAAGCGTCAGATATGATGGATGCTGGTAGTAAATTTAAGAAAACCATGTGGGGACAGTTCTGGTCAGCACATCAGGTCAGTACATATGTAGTATATGCAGTGGTGTAGGCCAGATATTATCATGTCATTATTGAAGCATTACTTTGTCATTCGCATGTCTTGAATGACAGGAAATCAGGATAAATCTGTAACCATGCTGTAGACATACTGTGTCTTCCTGTAGACAACTCAAACCAGAAATTCAAGAGAGATATTTTATTTTGTTGGTCCTAACAGTAACTTGTTTGTTTGTTTCTATTTGATAGCGGTTTTTCAAGTATATGTGCATTGCATCAAAAGTCAAAGCTGTCGTGGAGATAGCACGAAGAGCCATCGACATAGGCAAGGTACTGTAAGCCAGTGTTAAAGGTCAAAAGGTCTAGAATGCAGTGCAAACGTTTTGCTGCGGGTTGAGTGATACATTCTGGTCTGTTCTTGCCATTGCGCATCATGTTTTTTACCCATGGGGAAAAAAGGCAAAACCTTTAGTCATAAGTGTAGTTGCCCAATTAATTTCTCTCTCTTGCCCATTCTATATTTCTATTAAGATTTGTCGACTTTGTGCGACTTGTCACACAGATTGACAGATTTAACATTAACCTTGGTTGACGTGACTTGTAATGTTTCAGTGTGTTGTGATTGGACTGCAATCAACTGGAGAGGCAAGAACACTAGAGCAGTTAGAAGAAGCTGGTGGAGAACTAACAGACTTCGTCTCCACAGCCAAGTTAGTACTTTAGTTCTTATTTTAATGCAGCAGATGAAAATGCTTACCAGACTTACCTTATATGACTAGTAAAGTGTGGGGAAGGTAGAAATGCCTCAATACTTAAAGGGAAGGAAGGGTGGAATACTGCAGAATATACAGCTTTTCTGCACTATGAATGACAGTATTTTCAATGGTGTGGGATAAATAAATGATACTAAGATTCTCAATGTTTGTACTCCCCAGGGGTGTGATTCAGACTTTAGTTGATAAACACTTCCCTGCTACAGACAAGAAGAAGATGGCTGACTTGCAGGGCTTTAGAGATTCGTACTTGAATGGTTCGAGGTCTGAGGTGTCATCACCTGTACCAAAGAAGAAACGAAAACTGAACAGTAAGTCCATCACTCCCCTCATTCTCCCCATCTTCTTTGCTGTTTTTTCTTCTTCACATAAATCATTTAAAGGTAATTCTCTATGTGAGCAAATTTAGAGCAAATTTTGTACTGACATGCTGTGAAACTACCGCGCCCATGTCCGTGCCGTGTCTAAACCTATTGGATGAACAGTAATTTTGCGCACTGTGATTGGTTCAAAGGATGTTGTCTACACTGTACCATGGTACTGCCCCATGTCATTTCACAGTCTGCAAATCCACTCTAATCAACTGAAAAAAACTGAGGAAAACATCCTTATATTCCCAGTTTCTATTACATTTTTCTGTTGGCCTCAATTCCAATATAATTTGAGGGTGGTCTAGGAAGGGCCGAAACTGGTATGAAACACCGGAAATGATGTCGAGAGAAGGATAGGAGGTCTCATATTGTTTGTTTCCTTTAGGTGTGAAGAAACCCAGGCCTTCCAAGAAAATCAAGTCTGGTCTTGAACGCATCTTTGACTGTAAGTACCTTCCGTCCACAGAATAATGATTAAAGCAAGATGGCAGTTGTATGTAACCTGACTTGCAGGGCTTTGACTGTCAAATGGCTGACACTGTGAACCACTTGAAAAGTGTCTCTGATGATGATGATTGATGATAGTGATGTTGACGATGATGTTGATGATGATGATGATGATGACAAAGTAATTGGTTCAACTAATGTTGTCAATTCCTTGTCATGACTGTGACAGTAATATTTTGGTGATGTTTTTGTTGTGTATGCAGTGAGTAGTGGATCAGAGAGTGATTCCAGTGATAATGGTATGGATGTCACCAAAGAGAATGAAGACAGCCTGGATTCCATCGAGTCTGATGTCAATGAGCATTCATCAGGTGAAGAGTCTGATTCTGGTGAAGATGACTTTAATCCTTTTGGTGGCTTTGAGTCGGATCAAGAAGGTAGGCCTTTTCTTTCATCTTTATTGTTTCCGGTAGTGGGATACCTATGGAGCAATTCTACCACAGGGACCCCGTCATTCATAACGTCTTCTTTTTTCCAGACCCTTGGTTGAATCGTAAAGTCAAAAAGAAGTCAAAAAGCAAGTCTCGTGGGGAGAGCCCAAACTTGGGTGGTCCAAGTATTAACACAGCATTAGCTGCAGCAGGTCTTAGCGTGTCTACACCCATCTGGAACAGACCTGTTAATGGGTTACCGAATCTATCATCTGTCAGGACATCGAGTCCTACTCCGTTTTCAATGAATACTGGTTGGTTAGCCTATCTTATGATAAATACCATGTTAGATAACAAATGCGGTTATCATACACGCACTTAGCTTGTGTACAGCCTCTCTTACCACTCTCTCCCTGGGGAAAACAAAAACTTTTTTCCACAGGTGAAATGGTAAGTGCGGCTGTACACAAGTGAACTCTCATATTCAATAATTCTCTTATATTAGTTTTTTGGATGCCACTACCTCTGAAGCGTGGACCAATGTTTGAAGGTAATAAGTCCCTCTATTGTTGTTGTTTACCACAGGGAACCCCATGGCCAGAATACAGCATCAGAACATGCATCATTCACAAAGTGCACCAGTACTGTCATCCCTACTCCAGAAGGCAGAAGGTAGTCCTACGTTAGGATCAGCTGGTGATCAGTGCTCCGCTATGAAGAAAGAACTATTGGAAAAGATAGAAGACCTAGGAAAGATCTTACCTCCTAATACACTAGATGAACTGATCAACTCTCTAGGAGGACCTGATAATGTTGCTGAGGTTAGTATTCTTTCCTTCTATTCTTTTTCTCCCATTTCTCCCATTCATTATTTTTTCTGATTCCTGGATTGATCGTGCGTCTATGTGTTGGTTCGTCCATCCGTCCATCCATCCTCCCGTCCATCCGTCCATCCGTCCATCCGTCCATCCGTCCATCCGTCCATCCGTCCATCCGTCCATCCGTCCATCCGTCCATCCGTCCATCCGTCCATCCGTCCATCCGTCCATCCGTCCATCCGTCCATCCGTCCATCCGTCCATCCGTCCATCCGTCCATCCGTCCATCCGTCCATCCGTCCATCCGTCCATCCGTCCATCCGTCCATCCGTCCATCCGTCCATCCGTCCATCCGTCCACAATCCATCCATCCATCCACACTTCCTTTCTTTGTCTGATGGCTTTTTTTAATGTTATGAGGTGTTCTGAGGTGTTCTGAGGTGTTCTGAGGTGTTCTGAGGTGTTCTGAGGTGTTCTGAGGTGTTCTGAGGTGTTATGAGGTGTTATGAGGTGTTATGAGGTGTTATGAGGTGTTATGAGGTGTTATGAGGTGTTATGAGGTGTTACAAGTGTTTATTTGTTGTTCAGATGACAGGTCGTAAAGGACGAGTGGTCAGTCATGAGGATGGCAGTGTAAGCTACGAATCCAGAAGCAGACAGGACGTATCTTTAGAATTTCTCAACATTGAAGAGAAGAGACGTTTTATGAACGGCGATAAGGTAAGCTAACAATAATTGCATCGCTGAACGAAAGGCAACTAATCCCTTAGATGATAACACTTACATAGAGAGACGTTTGTTGATTTGATTGATGTGATGTTCGTTTCTCAGCACATTGCTATTATCTCGGAGGCTGCAAGTTCTGGTATATCACTGCAGGCAGATCGAAGGGTCAAGGTAATGACTGATATTCATTTCTCTTCCATTCCTTTCCTCCCTTCCTCTTTTCCCCTGTCTCTCTCCTCCATTCTCTCCTTCTCTTTCACCTCATACTCCTGATTATCCTCCTTTCTGTCCCGTTTCCCCATTCTCCATCCTCTCCACCTCATCGTCGACACTATCTTATACCATCCATCATCTATTATCTATTTTCAAATCATCATCATATTATTACTGATATTTTTAATTCTAGAATCAACGAAGAAGAGTCCACATCACCCTTGAGTTACCTTGGAGTGCTGATAAAGCTATTCAACAGTTTGGTAGGAAAGAATTCACTATCTTCAACCCTAAATTGAACAATGATTGTTACGGAGCTTTCGACCTAGCTCAGTATTGAAATACACTTGTTAAGTGCAGCCTTACCGGTAGTCGGTGTAGGGTATATAATGTAAAATATCTGAAGTATAGCGCACTCGCTGATTGGCTGGCTATCGTGTTTTCAGAGAACAGACAAGTCATAAAATGGTCAAAAACTATTTTATTAAAGTAATATAAATAAACGCTCGTGTCTCTGACTGTAGAGCACTCAAGCAGGAGAAACACTCGGTTAAGCCTTTTCTCGTGTTCTACAGCTCCCAGCCGGTGTGTTTACTATCGTATTAGTATTGGTTTTCTTTAGCACTAAAACCTACCTTTACATTTGTATCTAGTCCTTTCTAGTGCTGCTCCCAGCTTGTTTGTATTACAGTATAGAGACGCGCGCATTATGTATTGTCTCATTAGAAACATGATTACTAATACACGTAATATTCCTCTAACAGGGCGATCACATCGGTCAAACCAGGTCAGTGCTCCAGAATATATATTTCTGATCTCGGAACTGGCCGGCGAGAGAAGATTCGCATCTATTGTAGCCAAACGACTTGAAAGCTTGGTGAGTATGAGGTGCTAGCAAGCGAAAAATATTTTGTAGAATCCCACTAACATGGCGGCAATGAGATAATAACTAATATACTTACACAAGAAGCCGACGAAAAAATGTTGAATACCACCGACATGTGGGCCTTGACGCACGAGACATTGCAGCCATTGCACTTATTGTACCGTGGAGCCAAAGAGCATGAGAATATCACAGAATATCACAGAATACCTTATCTATACGACGATATGTTTCTATCAACAGGGAGCTTTAACACACGGAGACAGACGTGCCACCGAATCACGTGACCTCAGTAGATACAACTTTGATAATAAGGTAACTAACATATCAACCATTATCACAGATAGTCTCGTATCATCTCCTGTGTCTACCAGTTTTTGTTTTAAAGTTGCTGTATTAATAATAATATAATATTGATATATTTTACCAGTATGGTCGTGCAGCTCTAGAGACTGTGCTCAAATCTGTTCTTGGTCACGTTCCTCCAATGGTTTCTCCACCATCTGAATATAAAGGCAATTTCTTTAATGGTGAGTACCTTTTCCACTGTAACATTAAACCTTAATATCGATGTATTATTAACCATGTGTTATTGTCTAGATGTGCGTGTTGCTCTTCTTGGTGTTGGTCTGGTCACAAAGGATGATCGAGGCTCCTACAATATGCTTGACAAAGGTAATCAATCCCATCTGGGGCTCAGAATTTTTTCTGAGTCCATTCAGTATGGTACGATCACATATACATTTCAAAGGTAATCAATACACAACAACCGATGCTGACAACGCGATTTTTAGGTGAAAATGATGTTGGTGTGGATGGTGATAGTGATAATGATGTTGGTGTGGATGGTGATAGTGATATTGATGGTGTTGTATTTGGCCTGATTTGGTCGTGTCGTGTCGTGTCGTGTCGTGTCGTGTCGTGTCGTGTCGTGTCGTGTCGTGTCGTGTCGTGTCGTGTCGTGTCGTGTCGTGTCGTGTCGTGTCGTGTCGTGTCGTGTCGTGTCGTGTCGTGTCGTGTCGTGTCGTGTCGTGTCGTGTCGTGTCGTGTTGTTGCCATTAGTTATGGTGGAGTGATGTGTTGATTGCGAAACGGGTGTTGACCTGACGCCGATTACATCGATTATCGTGATAGTGAAGTCGCTACTGATGATGCTGATAGACATGTTAATGTTGAAATTAAAAGTGATGATGACGGACATCTAATATACAAATTTTCAATGCTTGCTATTTATTTCCATGTCAGATTACACCAACCTATCGAGGTTTCTTAATCGTATCCTGGGTGTTACAGTACTACTACAGAACAGTCTTTTCGTGTATTTTATGGATACTCTTGCAGCTGTGATCCAACAGGCCAAGAGGAATGGTCGATGGGATGAGGGGATTGTAGGTAAGACAATCAATCATGTGTGCGTCTTTCAAGATACCTTTGTGGGAAGCATGTGGTTTGTAGTGATCTTCTTCCACTTCTTTCCATTGACCTTTTCTGACTTCGATAAACAGGATGCATTGTGGTCTAGCTTGGGTACAAACAACACCATATAAGGCATGGTAAATAAAAGATGTTTGTACCCAAGCTAGACCACAATGCACCATGTGTGCTATTCCAGAAAAGGTTCATTCCGTTTGAATACCTTCAGTGATTGAGAAAGGGGGTAAAGTGCTTAATTTAGTTGTACTTTACTTTTATGGGGGGATAGGAAGAATGAATGAATGAATGGGTAAAAGAGATAATTCCCCCGTTTTGTTTTCTTCAGATCTTGGTTCACAAGGAGAGGAAGTGACTGAACTTAGTGTTCAAACATTCGTTGGCAGCAAGACAATAGGAACAGCAACTACTGAACTACACACTGTATGTAATAATTCTTTGTTTCCTTCCTTCCTCCCTTCCTTCCTTCCTTCCTTCCTTCCTTTCTTTAACCTTAGGGTATATTTTCTGTTGATGTAGGTGTGTGTAGAGCGTGGTATGTCATGGGACAAAGCCTACAGCATGTCACTCAGCCAAATTGATCCCAACGAAGGGTTCTACTTATCACACCAGGTAAACAATCTTGTACCTAATAGTGCTACCGTGAATCTTTCACTTTAGCCAAGGGCAAATATTTGTAGAACATTTTTACGATCGTCTATACTAATACATGGTCAAAATCGCATTAAAAAAAGGTTTTAGTCATATTATAGAGTGCTTCTTTTACCACTTCTCTCGTGTTCTGCCAACCCCCCTCCCCCCGTGCGTTATAACTGCACATTATTTCTATTTCTCAGTCCGATATTTCCTTTACACTCATTTTTTCTTTCATTCTCAACGTGTTTATTGTTTTCTCTCTCACCAGGTTCGAAATGATAAACGAATAGCTATATTCGTGGTATCACAAAACACTAAAAAGAAAGTGTATGGTGTCTATCGACCCAACACGGGACTTCAGTCTAAACAAGAAACGGTACAAGACATCAAGAAAAAATACAACAAGGTAATAGTAACAAGATATTCTCACTTGTTCTCATTTCTTCTATCTTCTATCCTCTTCATTCAACTATTTGTTCTTCCCTACAACTGTTGCCAAAATATGGACAGATTCGTGCTTAACTAAGGTCATTCTAAGTGAATGAATGAATGAATGAATGAATATATTAATTGATTAATTAATTAATCAATTAATGAGATAAATGAATTAATGAAATAAATAAATGAATATATCAATTAATTAATTAATTAATGAAATGAATGAATGAATGAGTCACTAATGAATTAATGTATTGGGAATTTATGAATGGACGGATGAATGGATGGATTATCGAATGGTAACAAAAGATTTCTTATTAGTCTTTCTTGTTCATCCTGTTCATCTTGTTTCATTCTGTTTCATTGATTTTAAGGTAACATCATCGGAAGCGAAGCCTTACTGGCTGTCTCAGTACGAAACATCTTTCTCTCAATGCAGCCATGCATATTGGTACGTACAAGTTTATTATTAGTTTAGTAAAATACAAAAAACCATGTCATTCAATCGACTGTAAAAAAAAACTCACGGCGCAGTCTGTGCATTTTCATTGGCCGCAGCACTATATGATTGGTTCAAAGGATGTAGACAATTCCGTGACCGTGACAGTACCGTGCTGTAACCACAGCACTATATGATTGGTTCAAAGGATGTAGACAATTCCGTGACCGTGACAGTACCGTGCTGTAACCACAGCACTATGATTGGTTCAAAGGATGTAGACAATTCCGTGACCGTGACAGTACCGTGCTGTAACCACAGCACTATATGATTGGTTCAAAGGATATAGACAATTCCGTGACCGTGACAGTACCGTGCTGTAACCACAGCACTATGATTGGTTCAAAGGATATAGACAATTCCGTGACCGTGACAGTACCGTGCTGTAACCACAGCACTATGATTGGTTCAAAGGATATAGACAATTCCGTGACCGTGACAGTACCGTGCTGTAACCACAGCACTATGATTGGTTCAAAGGATATAGACAATTCCGTGACCGTGACAGTACCGTGCTGTAACCACAGCACTATGATTGGTTCAAAGGATGTAGACAATTCCGTGACCGTGACAGTACCGTGCTGTAACCACAGCACTATATGATTGGTTCAAAGGATATAGACAATTCCGTGACCGTGACAGTACCGTGCTGTAACCACAGCACTATGATTGGTTCAAAGGATATAGACAATTCCGTGACCGTGACAGTACCGTGCTGTAACCACAGCACTATGATTGGTTCAAAGGATATAGACAATTCCGTGACCGTGACAGTACCGTGCTGTAACCACAGCACTATGATTGGTTCAAAGGATATAGATAATTCCGTGCCGTGGCTTGCGAAATTAGCTCTGTATATTCAGGCTTGCAATGCAGTCGTATTTCGTAATGAGCAACAGTAATGGATTTGTTACCAGGCTTGGTTCAGCGGTTTAGCTCCGTGACCGTGCCAGATCCAGGATGCTTTGGAGGAAGGAGTGTAAAAGTGGTTCCTGATATCACAAACTTTCCCCCTCCCCATGGATCCATCTTTGATGCGCTAAGATTTCCCACACTTGTATAATTCTGCCATATGACTTTCACGATATGTATATATTTTTTTAATTTCTCCACTCGCGACGGATCTAACCAGTTTTACTATCCACTTCCGCAGGAAAGGAAACTGTAAAAGATCAACACTTGGTTTATCGTGTGAAGTTGGTCTTCGTCGTCGTTCATACAACATTCTCAGTGGTTCAGTGCTCAGTGTGTGGAGTAAGGTAGAAAGTGTCCTTGCAGGACAATCAGGAAGTAACTCCAAGGTCCAAATTATACGGTGTAAACGAAGCGATGGCGGGAAAATTGTGGGTAAGTTTGCGCGACAACAATGCCTAGCTTGGGCGTCATTGTTATTCTCTTGAGAATAAGATTGTCATCATTGATATTGTAGATACTATCTCTTGTTCAGTTCAGTTCAGGTCACTGTTAATGACTGTGTTTGTTTTGGTTTATGACAGGATGTCTCATCCCCAGCAATTGTGTACCGGCACTTGCAAGAACATTGTCGCCCCATGAGGACGGCCAAACAGAAGCCATTGAGATTTTATAGAGCTTTACTCATGAGGCAACAACACGCAACGTTATATAAAAGAAATGTTCCACGACGTACTTCCAGAGAAATGGATGGTATTGGTTAGCTACCTAGAAGGTCCTTGCCATCACTGCAAGTCAAACTTGATAGACTCACCATCAGTAATGGAATAGAATTATTCGAGAGGTTATACACAATGTTCCATGGCTGTCTTCTTCGCACATGTTGTTTGTTTCTTCGCTTACGTGGTTTTGACAGCCGCAGTTCGTAACTAGAGCGCACGCATTGCATTGGTTATAATTGTAACATTATCGTCCATACGCACATAAGATAAATAATCTTAAACCACAGCCATGTCGAATGGCTCTGTCATCCAACATGGATCCTCGCGCGTGATGGCGCGTCCTAGTTGTCCCATTCTAACACGTACATAGTGTAATTTATTGACAAAAGCATCAATTTATTTTGTAGAAATAATGCTCGCAATATGCGATGCATTAAGTATATCGGCTTTGTAAGATACGTTAATACGCAAAACTGGAAATCTTGACATTTAGGTTTCGGACAAGCCATGTCTGTTAATATTAGAGAAATATATGGAAAAAATCCGTTTAGATAAAATCGCGTTCTCACTTTTCAGAAGAGCGTTGCTTGAGGTATGTCATTGCATGTTATTCCACTGCAATATAGCTTTACTGGTGAAAAAAAGCAGTCCTTTAAATGCGATTTTTTTCCATTCGACACCCTGTTAGGAGCACATGCAAAGGCGGTTCCTCTTCTACTTTTCCTGTCCATGTCTTCTCTAAATTACGAAGATTCTCAAGATATTCTTTATTCTCGGTGGATGTAAAAACATACTAAATACGGTGGTTCGTACCCGGCCAAGTCTTATAACACATGTTGTTAGCTTTTGGCTATTACACAAGACTTCAGATTTAAAGTTCAGTGGCTTTCCTTCTATTAAAGTCAAATTTGTTCAGTGAGCCGATACCATAAAGCAATTTTTGAAAGCTCAGCGGCTGGTTGCCAGGAATCCGACTTTTAGCTTAGCAACCAACAGCTGGACTATATCTTTGTCATGGACATAAAGGTGACCAATCAACGCGAGGTCACATGACTTTCGATTATTTGACATTTTTCGTAGAAATCACGTTAAAAAGTACTGTATATGTAGAGGTACTGTTAATAGTACTCTTTGTAAATCAAGAAAAAGATTAAAGATAAAGAGCTTTGAAAATATGCCATGTAGATGACAGTAGTGGGTGGTGTAGTATGTAGATGATAGTAGTATGAGAGGTGTATTGGTGGTGGGGGAGGGGTGGGTGGTGTAGTATGTAGATGACAGTAGTATGAGAGGTGTATTGGTGGTGAAGGAGGGGTGGGTGGTGTAGTATGTAGAGGACAGTAGTATGAGAGGTGTATTGGTGGTGAAGGAGGGGTGGGTGGTGTAGTATGTAGAGGACTAGTATGAGAGGTGTATTGGTGGTGAAGGAGGGGTGGGTGGTGTAGTATGTAGATGACAGTAGTATGAGAGGTGTATTGGTGGTGAAGGAGGGGTGGGTGGTGTAGTATGTAGAGGACAGTAGTATGAGAGGTGTATTGGTGGTGAAGGAGGGGTGGGTGGTGTAGTATGTAGAGGACAGTAGTATGAAAGGTGTATTGGTGGTGAGGGAGGGGTGGGTGGTGTAGTATGTAGATGACAGTAGTATGAGAGGTGTATTGTAGGTGAGGGAGGGGTGGGTGGTGTAGTATGTAGATGACAGTAGTGTGAGAGGTGAAGAGTTATTTCTAGTGTAAATAGACCTTTTTCAAGAACGACGGTCACAAATTCAAATGAGCTACATTTGAAAACCATCACTAGGAAGTGCACTCATACCTTAGTAGCCCTACGGAGATTCATTATGTCAACTGTCATATCGACGAGGCCGAAAAGTTAAGAATTAACAGCTTTACAGACGTTAAGTGTCTATGAAATAATGATATTTTTTTGAAAAACTATCTATGATAACAGGACGAAGTGACAGCAGCCCACCCAGATGTCTTGTGCCATAAAGTATCATCATCCTGCTTAGAATAACAATGAGTTTAATAACAGGGGCGGATTTAGGGGGGGGCCGGGGGGGGCCGCGGCCCCCCCTTTAGCTGTCGGTTTTTGTTTTTTTTTGCTTTTCTACTGCCTCGTGCATTAAGGAAATTTATTTTATTTTTTAATTTGATCCTATCCGGCCCCCCCTTTTGAAATTAATGTGTTAAAACTTGGTAATAATTTATGGAACAGTGTCAACATTGAAGTGCGCCACGTTGTTTTTTTTTTTTTTTTTTGCTTCGGCGATTTTTTAGGTGTCTTATCAAAATGGCCACGCTACGCCCCTAATTTGATCCTGTCCGGCCCCCCTTTTGAAAATTCCTGGATCCGCCCCTGAATAATCTCTATTATTTCGAATTCTGCACTGAAAATGAGAAAAACGCCAAGGGAGGTCTTACTAAGCGAAATAAACATCACAAACTTGTCATGTCATCTTACAATTTTCTGAAATCTGCCTAGAATTTGTTAGGACATATTTTCCAGCTTTACAGAAAAGGTGTTGTTTTTTGGATTCAGGAGTTTTAAATATTTCATCTCTCTACCTTCTCTCACTTGACGCAGGTGTTCATGGGGGGGGGGGGGGGGGGGGGTCAGGCTTTTCCCCGCTAAACAAACAAAGTCTGTAAATTATAAATGACAGTTCTATACATCCGTTACACGAATAACAATATATTTTTCATCGACTTAGGCCGGGAAAATAATAAAAATATATAAAGGCGATCGACGAAATATATAATTTTTTCACAGAAACCAAAAACTTCATATCCTTTGCAAGCTGATTATACGAATCGTTTGATTGCTCATGTGAATTAACTACCGCCCTATTTCATTACTTTGTTTGTTCTGCGAGAGTCATTAACTCGTCAAAAAAAGTCCAGCACTCAAGATCATAACAACCGCTCAGAAAGCTCGTATAACTCGTGAGGCTCAGGACGGATTTCTTCGAGCTGGGGGAGTCAAGAGTTCGTGTAACTCTTCAGGTATAAGTAAAAAAAGATAGTTTATAGATTATTTAACTTATAATACTAAGGTTGAATATTCGTTTTGATGATTTCAGGCAAGGAAGATGCATTGGAGGAGATTTTTTGGACGATTTCTGCCCTTCGTCTTTTTCCACATCAGCGTTGTTTCATTGAAAGGTTTGTAAAACCGAACAAATTTTATGATATTTTTACTTTAAATATTTCTTTAATCATAAAATAATTTTATTTCTTTCCAAACTCTGTAAATGAAATCGAAAAAAGAGTGAATTCTGTAGAGAATACAGAGATAGGGGAGTTGATTCAAAGAGTCCATTGTATAGCACCTTCAGAAATTTTATAGTACCTGAATTTGGGATGCCAATTTCAAACAAGTTGCAAACATCTGGCCCATGTTTTGAATCAAAATGAAACAATCTTTATCGTCTATTATCTAGTTATTCCACATATCAGAAATTTCTGGAGATTGATTATAGATTTTTTTTAAATAAATTATTAAAATTGCCCTTGTAAGGAAAATTAATTTATGAAAATGCCAAAATATTTCTCCTTCCCAGAACAGTTTGTTTAATGAGTGTCTACATATCCCTCTTGGAATCCACCAAAGAAAGGAAGATAAGAACAGAATTTATAAACTTTGGCAAATTTGATTAACGTTATATTTTGAAGAAATAACACGCGAGCGCATGCTGTGTGCAGTTACAACGCACGCGAAGATTCGCAGAACACGAGCATCATATAACTTGTTTTCAACTTGTGTCCTAGATTCTCGATTGGTTATCATTCAAAACTCGAGAGGTAACATTTCAACCCCCAACTACCCAGCACAATATCCTAAAAATACCGAAATCACATGGAAAATAACCATTCCAAATGGCACTAAGATAGCTTTCTGGATAAACGACATGGATGTCAAGAAATACGGCAATTGCTTTTGGGACTGGGTACAAGTGGATGATGGTCGACGTTGGTGTGGTACATCCAAAGGGTTCCCAATCCTGTCTAGTGGTACAAGCCTCGTTGTCAAGTTCATTTCATCTCCTCATGAAAAAACTGGTTTCAGGGGATTCTTTGCGAGCTTTTCAACAGCCAAACCGGGAAAACGTAAGCCATCGATCTTCATATAACATTCTTACACACGTAGCCAAATATATATTTTGAAACGCATCTTTTTTTGCTTTTCGCCATTTTCCAAACATAGCTACTATAAAAGGTTGTAGGGGCGAACGGCGAGTGTTGATCGGTGATTAGCGATTGCACGACTTATACTGAACAATACTGAAGATTTTTTTCATATTCATACCTAAACAATGCTTGCACTATTCAGTGAAGACTGCAGATTGCGAATAGTATGGCTTGTCTTCTTGTGAATTTTCAACTTGAACTTTCTTAAAATTATCTTAGATGCGAGACTAACATGAAACACAAAATAAAAAAAATATTTTTCTCGATGGACTTTCATTTCTTTTGTATTTCCATGTTAGCCTCGCGTTCAAGATAATTTTGAGAAGGGTCTTTGAAAAGGTCTAGGTCTACTTGGTTATTGGACATCACCATCGCCAATCACCGATTGGTTATCGCCGTTCGCGCGCCCCTTCAACCTTTTTTGAAATAGCTGTATACATCGGTTCACTGGTCACAGACAAAGCATGCGAGCGAGACTACAAGGTAGTTGTGAAGGATTATTCAAATTTGAACCTTACAAGCTAGACTGAATGTTTTGTGTTTGACGAGTGAACCGATGTATAGAAAGTAGTGAATGTCTTTGCATGTCGTCTCGATGGACATAGTCAAGAGATATAGAAAATAATATATTTGGACATATGGGACGATTGATCTAAAAATAAGATTATTTATGAAGAATGTAATATTGACCGTCTTCGTTCCAACTGAAATAATGACTTTACCATCTGTGTGTTTTTTTTAGATATTTTAATTGCTTTTGACTTCAAAATCCAATTATAATGGCACAATATTCCATTTGGGGATAAACAAAAAAACAGCTAGCTGTGGAACTAAATGAGAAACATTGAAATGAATCAATGAAATATAAAGTAGTTTTACTGCAGCCATGTTGTGACTCAAAACAAGACATTTGAATAATGAATTGTTCCTGCCCTACAACATGGCGAGTACCGGCATAAAGCATATATATTTCACGCCAATTACCGGCTGTATTATCCATTATATTTCAGCTTGTATTCCATTCTCTGGTGTCACCCTGAAAGATCCTGAAGGAAATATCTCGACACCAGGCTATCCGCAGCCATACCCATCATACACCGCATGTCGATGGGACATCATAGCAAAAGAAGACCATTATATTCAGATTACATTCATGGATACCCACTTCAAGCGTGTATTTCGCAATTTTGACCAAGATCAGATATCCGTGAGGGATGGATTGGACAAGAATGATAAAGAGCTAATGCGCATCTCGCGTACTGTTTCCAAACCAGTTCTAGTGACATCAAGTGGAAGAATAATGTCTGTACAGTTTATCAGCCTAAACAAGGACAGCAAGAACTTCTACCGAGGATTTCATGCTACTTATAAGACTCTATCAACTAGTAAGTTAATTGAGCCAATCATAGTCATCCTTAGGGAATCCTTAGGGAATCCTTAGTTTGACGATTTAGTGATGATGTAGGCACACAATAAATAAATAAGATAAATAAAATGACATATATAATCATAAACTTACTATTTTTCTGCTCTTTTAGTTTGTGGTCATTTCTCTGTCAAGAACCAGTCGTCCACACGAGGTTACTTCCAAAGCACCAACTTTCCGAACCAATATCCTCCAAACCACATTTGTATTTGGCGATTTGATGCTCCCGATGGACACTTCGTTCGTCTTCTCTTTCTGACGTTTGAAACTGAAGACCGTTATGATAAAGTAACTATCTATGACGGTAACAAGACATACAGTGATGTGTTGGCTACTCTGAGTGGCTCTCATGATGGGTATTTGGTCGAATCTACTGGACAACGTTTGATGGTCCAGTTTAAATCGGACCGAGTAACGCATTACAAAGGGTTTAATGGCAGCTACCACCTTATACTAGATAAACGTGAGTATTATTTTATTTCATGGCCTAACTAAGAACCAGGGGCTCGGCCGACCATGCAAACAAACAACCAACCGACCAAACAAAAAAACAATCAACCGACCGACCAACCAACCTTCTACCAACCAACAACCCAAACGACCGACCAACCGACCGACCGACCGACCGACCAAGGAAACGACCAAAACTCCTCAGCTCCAAAAGGAATGTTCCTCAACAACATTGGTCTAAAGTGTAATAATAAGACATCTTACTTTTTCTTTCTTTAACCATGTCAGGTTGCAAGAGAGGAGACGTGATAACCCTGAACAAGTCCTCAGGATCTTTCCACAGCTCTAACCATCCATTTCCTTACCCTGTCAATTCTCTATGCACCTGGAACATCACAGCACCAACTGGATACAGAATCAAACTGTCCTTCAGTTCCATGGACATCGATCCTAGTCAACACTGTATATCAGATTCCATGGAGATACGTGATGGGATGACAAGAGAAAGTCCTCTTCTTGGAAGATACTGTGGTAATAACAGTGCTATTCCATTACCAGTCGTGTCTAGTGGTCCATACATGTTGGTTATTCTTACATCTGATGGTATCAATAAAGCTACAGGATTCTTGGCTGATTATTCGATGATCCCTGCTCGTCAAAGTGAGTACTTGACTTTCCCGGTTTCTTCGTGAACAAATTTCACGGACGCGTCTTCGGTAAGCGCGCGAAAATCCTCGATGATGATTGATGCAATAAAAAAGTCTTGGTATGTGACTTGTGCAAATTATCTCTCCACACCTGATGGCAGTGTTTGTCTCATTTCCAACGGTATTGGTAATATATCATATATAATGCATGAGTCCCGTTATTTTTCATCTTATATAGACGAGTCTTCTATGCTCAACTGCTCGTTTGACTATGGTCTATGTGGATGGCAGAGGTTGGGATCAGAATCATCTTACTCCTGGGCCTTGTACAGCGGCAACTCATACATGAGGTCCGACAACCGACCTTTATCTCACCGTTCACCGACTAAAGGTATGATGTTATTTTGAAAGCATCGCTGATGATGATGTTCTTGTTGTCGTTGTGACTGCTGCTGTTTCTGGTAGTGGTGATGGTGGTTTCATCGTCTTCATCGTATCCTTCAGACATCATCCCTGCCCTGCCCTGCCCTGCCCTGCCCTGCCCTGCCCTGCCCTGCCCTGCCCTGCCCTGCCCTGCCCTGCCCTGCCCTGCCCTGCCCTGCCCTGCCCTGCCCTGCCTTGTCTCGTATCGTATCGCATCGTCTTGTCTTCTATCTTCTCACTTCTCTATTTCTTTCCCATAGGAAGATACGCCTACATCATCCATGAAGGCAATGACCACAGCAAATCACCAACTCTCATCTTCTCTCCATTCACTGGATCACACTGTATTTCCTTTCATTACATCTTGCTTGGTGATAACCAGACGAAACTGACATTAAGTAGTGGACACACACAAGTCTTCATAATGAATGGTAACCAAGGTAACGAGTGGAAGAAGGCACTCATCAACGTCACAGGACTGACTGGCAAGGTGATTCAACTTGATTGATTTGGTGGTGAGAATGATATGGTGATGATAACAAAGATAATTATAGTATAATAAGTAATCTGTTATATTTTTATCTGTAGCTATCTTTTAATGGCACTGTATACGGCAAATCGTTCATTGCTATCGATGATGTTAGCAAATCCGACACTTGCAACGGTAAGTTGAAAAGGTTTACATCCTCAGGAGAGACGTTTGTGAAGTCTTTATATGTATTACCATGGATACCAGTGGAATGAAAACCCGTTGATGTGGTACAGGGAGAAATGACTGAAAACTGCATTAGTGGTTCTCACTCCCCCCCTCCCCCCTGGATCCCTGACGGGTGTACATGGGTTTCTTTCACATTCTTACTTGGATAAAAAACCGAATTGCCTCATACAAGATCGGCTTATGGATTCAAAATTAACTTTGTGATACAAAATCTATGTTTTCTTCTTGTTTAGTGACGTCATGTCAAGCGTTAGAAGCACCAGCCAATGGAAGTATGACCTGTACATCAATCACTCTGATTGGTAGCAAGTGTACATTTACATGTTACCATGGTTACATATTGGAAGGACCGTCTTCTCGATCTTGTCTTTATGGGACGTGGACGAAGTGGCAGCCATTTTGTTGTAAGACCGCGTTTGTTTCTTGTTACAAATATCATTCAAGGCGAGCTATAGGCATGTCATGATCTTGATCTTCCCAGAGGTTGATTCAGTGTTCAATAAATTGATTTGTTTTGATTGTTTCTTTGTTCTAGTGAAAGTACGACTTGTGGACGGATCATCGCCATTACAAGGCCGTGTAGAGATCTCACGTAAAGGGGTCTGGGGCACAGTGTGTGGACAAGCATGGACCTTGAAAGAAGCTCGTGTTATTTGTAGAATGCTGAATTTATCTGACGCCTTTAGAGCCATGAAGCATTCATTCTTTGGTCGTGGATCAGGACAGATATGGCTGACAGGAGTTCAGTGTACTGGGCTAGAGCGATCACTGACCGAGTGTAAACACGCGGACTGGGGAGAGACATCGAGCTGTTCTCACAGCAATGACGTTGGAGTCATCTGTGGACGACCTGCCTGTAAGTTCAATCTCCCTTTATCATTTAGTTTCGAGGATTAAGAGACTGAGTTGGAGTCACGACCGCTAAGGATGCATGGATAATTCCCGTGCTAGTCAGACCCACCATTTTGAAATTTTATAACTTCCAGTGCAAACCTGTCAGCCCTCAGTGTCGAGTTATTGTTTACCGACAGATTTACCACTGCTTCTTTGTATTTTTGATTTTCTAAATTTTTGAAAGATAGATTGAAGGTTTTTTTAAGAAAAGAAAGTGAACTTGACTATCTCAGTGACACAGGAAACACGTACCTCGTTCGCGGATCCTATACTTATACCACAGGTATCCCAATAAGCACTAGATTGGGTAAGGACAGGAAAGGGATTGATTTACGTTGTATATTCGTGAGTTAATTTTATGTTCCTATTCTATCTTTTCTTAGTATCAATTCGTTTAGCCGATGGCCATTTTTCAAACCAAGGTCGCGTCGAGGTTTCAGTCAATGGTCTATGGGGACAAGTCTGTGATGATTCATTCGGTAAAGAAGAGGCCATGGTTGCTTGTAGTATGCTTGGCTTACCTCCTCCCTATTCAGGCAGCACTGTTTACCTTAAAGGAAGCAAGTATGGCGAGGACAGTAAACCTGTTTGGATGTCAGGTATTCGATGCTATGGATGGGAACAAAGCCTCCTAGCTTGTAATTATGAGTTAGGATATGGTGACAAATCACCATATTGTAGAGGATTATGGCGAAGAGCAGGTCTGATATGTGGCGACACTCAAGGTCAGTTTGTTGTATCATATCAGTTGATTTTTTCAATCCTAGTTGTTGGCGAATACGAATGGAGGAATTGAGCGCTTACTTGTCGCTTGAGGACCAGTACTACGCTTTTGTAGACAGTCAGTAGCTCCAGTAACATTAGATAACAACACAAAAAGAAAATACCGAGAAACCAGGCAGAGTAAGAGCTTTTCAGTAACCATTTCCCAGGCAGCATTTTAAGGCAGGAAAGCAAAGATAGAAAGGCGAGTGCTCTACTGCTACACAATCCTTGATGCCCATCCTTGATTCTGAAATACCTTTGAGGATAGGGAAGGGGGGGGGGAGGGTTGGGTAGAGGAGGGAGGTTAAACGTGAATATTTATTGATGTTATTTGAATCCAGTTTGTAGCTACGGCAGACCTACCATCATGAATGCTACCAGAGGTGCTATAATGACCGCCTATTATCCAGTCCCTACATTAATGGTTAATAAATGCAACTGGCTGATCACTGCCCCAGTGGGTAGTCATGTGGTAATGACTGTAACGAACATCAAGTACAAACGGTATGGAAGTATACAGTTTCGGGACGGTTATACCATGCAAAGCCCCTTACTTGCTAACCTGTTGCAGTACAAAGATGTCTCAAGAACTCCATTGACATTCAGGTCTACCAGTCGGTACATGTTGGTCTGGGATTTAACCACTGATATAGGCTTTCATGCTAGATACAGAACTGAAAAAAATGGTCTAAGTAAGTGTATCCCTCCGTTCCTTCATGCCTCCGTCCCTCCGTGCCTTCATGCCTCCGTGCCTCCGCCCCTCCGTGCCTTCATGCCTCCGTCCCTCCGTTCCTTCATGCCTCCGTCCCTCCGTGCCTTCATGCCTTCATGCCTCCGTCCCTCCGTTCCTTCATGCCTCCGTCCCTCCGTGCCTTCATGCCTCCGTCCCTCCGTGCCTTCATGCCTTCATGCCTCCGTCCCTCCGTTCCTTCATGCCTCCGTCCCTCCGTGCCTTCATGCCTCCGTCCCTCCGTGCCTTCATGCCTTCATGCCTCCGTCCCTCCGTTCCTTCAAGCCTCCGTCCCTCCGTGCCTTCATGCCTCCGTCCCTCCGTGCCTTCATGCCTTCATGCCTCCGTCCCTCCGTTCCTTCATGCCTCCGTCCCTCCGTGCCTTCATGCCTCCGTGCCTCCGCCCCTCCGTTCCTTCATGCCTCCGTCCCTCCGCCCCTCCGTGCCTTCATGCCTCCGTTCCTCCGTGCCTCCGTGCCTCCGTCCGTCCCTCATTCTCCTTGTATAATTCTATATTCCCATGTATTTCGTTTCTTATTTTGCCATCCTAGGATCTAGCTGTTCTCTTTTAGAAACCCCTGTCAACGGTAACATGACGTGTTCATCCGGGAACCTAACTGGCAGTGTGTGTTCATTTGTATGTAATCGTGAAGGAGCCTTAAGTGGCGCTGCTAATGTAACATGTGGTGTTAATGGACAGTGGAGTGACGACAGGCCGTTCTGTGGTGAGTAATTTGATTTACAAAACACTGGAGTTGAGGGTAAGGCAGAGAGGGAATTGAAAATAATGGAAGTGAAAGAAAGTGAATGGGAGAGAATGGAAGAAAAGCGAAAGGAAAGGAAAATATCTATGCATAACGTTTGTTTCGAAATATTTCTTTTTAGTTGATGTCAAATTATTCAACGGTGAAAAACCAAACATAGGAGATATCTATATTTCTATTGAGGGTACCTGGACAAGCATCTGCAATAGTAATACCGATTCAAGGACACGTGTGTGGGGGTTAAAAGAAACCAATGTCGTGTGCAGGATGCTTGGATTCCCTAACGCTACTCTGACAATGACATTCAACTTGAAAGTAGGTTCATCCTTCTCGTTGGGTATAGACACAGCTGTGTGTTCAGGAGAAGAAGAATCCTTAGCAAAGTGTCCAAAGTTCTTTCCCTACAGACAGGGACGTTATTGTATGGAAATTACTTCTGCTGTTTGTGGAACACCTCCTTGTAAGTAGAGTAACTTGGTATGATGGCAATCAATAGCAATCAATGGCAATCAATGGCAATCAATGGCAATCAATGGCAATCAATAGCAATCAATAGCAGTAGATAAACAACAGCAGTAGCAACAACAGAAACAGCGTGTATTAATTCCTAAATGTATAATGTTTGTTACTTGACAGTATGCCAGACCTGTACGTGCTTTCAGAATGCAGCTTCTACCGATGTAACCATTAACTGCACCAACGTAGGACTGAAAAGAATTCCACAAGAATTGAAGTTCTACATAGAAATCCTGTATAGTATAACAGACTATCACTAGAAAATAATTCCCAGTTTGGCGGATTAATTAATTTACAGGAGGTGAAGCGACCCTCACTCTTCTTCTTCTTCTTCTTCTTCTTCTTCTTCTTCTTCTTCTTCTTCTTCTTCTTCTTCTTCTTCTTCTTCTTCTTCTTCTTCTTCTTCTTCTTCTTCTTCTTCTTTTTTTACCGGGTTTTCTAATTCCATCCACTCGTCATGATGTATAACTAAAGAGATGATAACTAGCGGTAAGCTAGTGTGGGCTGCGTCGGTGTTTCTAATGAAACAGTTGTGATAAAAAGTTAAATTTTACACCGTAAAAAATAAGAGAGATCCCTTACTGACGTTTCGGACGCTAGTCCTTCGACGCTAGTCCTTTTACTCCGACGAAAGACTAGCGTCCGAAACGTCAGTAAGTGATCTCTCTTATTTTTTACGGTGTAAAATTTAACTTTTTATCACAAATGATATATAACTGCACAATTCTAGCTTTTGTGTATCATTTTTTTTATTAAAAGGGATCTTACGAATAATCAAATCCAGAATATCCAGAAAGAAGAGCTTGAAAATTATGAAAAGTTAATGCAATTGTGAGTAAAAGGTCTTATAGTTACTCTAGTGCCACCATGCCCTTTCACGGCTGGTGCGCGTGAAACCATTTTATGTGGAGAGAGACGCACACCACTTGATTACTGCAGTTTTCATTTTAAAACACCATATCTTAGAATGTGTGCTTATCAATAACAGAAACCTGACGAACAATAGGTTATCATCGATAAACGAAACTACCTTCCAAGGATGCATAGCTCTGATTGTACTGTAAGTATTCTGATTTATATATTAGTTATAAGAATAGAGAATCGCGGGTACGAAGTCATATATTAAGATTAAGGCCTGCGGTCGTATCAGGCTCGCATTTTGATAGTATCAGCAGTATGTGTCATGTCCTTTCACTTTAGAAGCAGACTTTTCTTGCTGCGGATGTGCCTTACCGTGACATGGCGGTGACATATCTGAACGTTTTGATTGGTTGAGTAATGATCTCGCGCGTAGTGGTTGGTTCAAAGGATGTGGTCACGTCCGTGCCGTGACTGTCCGTTTCACAGTCATACCGAATCTATGCTTTAAAACGAGTGTACAAAATCGTAGGTCACTCACTTACTTTGTGCAAATGACATTATAGAACTTTCGAAAATAGAGTTGAATTCCTGTGTGCTTTGAATATTAAATGTAGTAGTAGTATAATGTACGTAGTGAGTGAAGAGTGTGGTGTATAAATATAATCAGAAATTTAGAACTAAGTCCCCAGTTATTAACGTTCAACTTTCTGCAGGAACTTAGAAGGAAATCCAATTCACCAAATGAATGGCCAACCTTTTCTCAAAGGAGTAGTTCACATATTGTAAGCAAACATTTTAGATGCTGAGAATATTTTGGGCCGGAGCAGTGCGTCCAACACTATTAACATTTCTGTTTTACAGGTCATTACGACAGACCGACCTCTCCACTATTAGGGATAACGTATTCTACTCAAGATTTCTGAAAACTCTGTAAGTCACGACATTAGGATTCACGCCTACGCCGAACCCCCGGCCCTCAAGCACAGCCCTGATCAGTGGCGGATACAGAATTTTACAAAGGGGGGTTTCATTTCGTCTTCACTCTTTCAACAACTGATACTTAAAACCTCATTGCTGGACGCATTCTCATTATTTCATATACCCCTTTTCAAAGGGTCTGATGCTCAAAGGGGGGGTTCCGTGGAACCCCCCCTGGATCTGCCACTGCTGATTCTACTCCCCACCCCAACCCTCTCCCCAACTTCACCGCACCCTGTTACAAGTTTAATCTAATCTTTTGATGGACGTGTCTTTATTAGAGATTTATCGATGAATTCCCTCACTACGATCAAGACAACAAGCCTGGGATATGTAATGAATCTAGAAGTACTGTAAGTAGAATGGTTCTTGATGCTATAGGTCGAGAGAGTGTGATGCTTGTTTGGATTCTTGCACCACCTATGACTACGTCACCACCTTGACTTTGATCAGCCCAGAGGTTGTTTCAGGGTTCAATCTGTGAGTTAGCCATGCTCTGACTTAGATCAGCCCAGAGGTTGTTTCAGGGTTTGATCTGTGAGTTAGCCGTGCCCTGACTTAGATCAACCCAGAGGTTGTTTCTTGGCTCAACCTGTCTCATCGAGTCTTTCCACAGTCGATCATACGAAATTTGCGCTAGCGTCTCATTGTGCAGTTGATTGTGCAGTATTGATCCACATTCACGTAGGATAATTTTTCATTTGATCTCCTTCCTCAGGTTTTTGTCAAGTAACAAAATCTCTACCATCGGAGATGCAGCTTTTGCATCATGCCCAATGCTGGAGAATTTGTGAGTAAAACAATGGTTGATATTCTGTATCGCATGAGTTATTTGGCACTTGACGCTGCTGCAGCTAGACACAAGAGAGGAGTCGCACAATATTCCTCATTATTGTGGTTGATTCTTTACTTAAGAACATTGCCTTTACTATCTACCGTGAGTCGTTAGTAAGTTCTTTAACGCTATTATGTGAATTCACTACTGTTGATTGCGATGAATTGCGCTCTATATATATTATCTAAAAACTGCGCGCATTTAATGTAACAATCAAATGGTTCATACTAAACTTAATTATAAGATAACTGGCAAAACTCTGGCTTTCTGATTAGTTGATGGCGCGTGCATTATGAGAGCACACAGCACGTGCGCGCACTTTCTGTCTCGTCGATCACTCCTATCCAAAAACGGCTGTTATTTTGTATTTTATGAAATAAGCGAACTTGCTTGCTGTGCTGTGTGAAGTTATAAAGCACTTGGGGATTGTCAGAACACTCGAGAAGTGTTGAAAAACTTCTCCTAACACTTCTCTCGTGTTCTGCCATGCGACCCCGCGTGCTTTATAACTGCAAACAGCACGTGCGCGTATTTTCTATTCCTATGCTTTCATGCAGCAAAGGGAGTCTTAGGAGGCTTGCTTGCAGGCTCGTGTACTAAGTAACCAATCAAAGCGCGTGTTTAAAGTTTAGTCATGTTACAATAAAGCTTCCTTTTCATGTTGTGCAGCTGACATGCGCGCGCATTCAATGAATGTCATTACTGACATGCATGTTACTTTTTTAGGTTTATTGAAAACAATCAGATTCGCGTCATCACCTCCAAAATGCTATACCTAGCTAGAGATCTTGAAATAATGTGAGTAACATCATCTAGTGTCTGTTAATTTGACATACGGGTTTAATCTAACCTGGAGTAAGTATACACTATGTCCTGTTACGACAGGAAATAACACTGAAACCTTACTTAAATTGACTTTGCATGTTGTCTTTTGCGTCGTTTGCACTTTATAAACAAGGCTTTCTTATTTAATTGACTTCTCTATTCTCTTTTAATTATTTTTTTTTCAGAATTCTCTCCAATAATCCTCTTCAGTTCATTGAACCTGGAGCGTTCTCGTCCAATATTAAACTCACAATGATGTACGTATGTATGAAGCTTTAATTTTTTTATAATATCAATTGATTATCAGTCGATCACTTGGATGCACAGCAATTGGTTGGCTGGTCGTTTGGTTGGTTGGTTGGTCTGTCTGTCTGTCGGTCGGTCGGTCGGTCTGTCTGTCTGTCGGTCGGTCGGTCGGTCGGTCGGTCGGTCGGTCGGTCGGTCGGTCGGTCGGTCGGTCGGTCGGTCTGTCGGTCTGTCGGTCGGTCGGTCGGTCGGTCGGTCGGTCTGTTGGTCGGTGCACTCTCATCTCAAGGATTATTTAATGTTTAATGATATTTATCTTTTGTCAGTTACATGCTCAACACCAACATTCACACGCTGATGATGGGCAAGGCGTATTACATACAATCAAGTCTATCGTCAGTCGTGTAAGTAATTAAATTAGGGTAGATTTACTGATTATTGGATTGGGTGTCTGATAATGGACTGGGTGTCTGATAATGGACATGGTGTCTGATTGGGTGTCTGATAATGGATTGGGTGTCTGATAATGGACTAGGTGTCTGATTGGGTGTCTGATAATGGATTGGGTGTCTAGTAATTGACATGGCGTCTGATATTTAACTGGGCGTCTGATTGATGGCTGTCTGTTTGTCACAGGTCAACATTGAATCAACCCCCTCCTGTGATTGTTTCACGTGACTCAAAAGCATCTCTAGAGAACTCAGGCTACGTGTGTCATCTGCGAGAGTTGACTGGTTACACCACGTGCTATCCCTGTGCACCAGGCAGCTTTAAACTTGGAACCCTCTGCATAGAATGTCCAGTCGGTCAGTAATTTTGATCAATCAATTGTTAATTCAAATGCCTCGGCACTCATTAAACCATGGGCTGCGCTTTGTTGTGGGTTTTTTTTTTCCAGGAGGTTTTTATCAGGACTCTATTGCCCAGTTTAAGATCTTCCCTTATGGTAATGGATGTCTGGAGTGTCCAACAGGTTCGTTTGTAAGCTCAGACGAAGCACCAGGAAAAGCGGAGAGTGACTGTTCTGTTTGTCCACAAGGTAAGAAACCTTGCATTATAATTTTGTCTATTCTTTGGTTGCATGCATGTCATGATATATATAGCCCTCTATACAATGCAAAGAAAAGACAAGACAAGAAGCACAGGGAGCCCACTTGAGATAAAAGCAATAACTTCAAAAAACCATTCTTTTGTTTCAGGTACTGACCTCACAAGGAGGTCTGGGCACCAGGCTTGTCTTTGCCTGACCAATCACTATCGACTTGATCGTTTTGGCCCCTGCCTGCAATGCACCAAGGGATACATATGTCATAATGACTCAGTCAGCTTATCAAAGGGTTTCTACTGGCATTGGCCCAGTAACACTTCACTTCAACTCTACAATTCTTTTACTGCAAATCTTCAATTACAAGGAGTTCTCTATGACAAAAGTCTGACTAAATACAATAGGTCTATTCCTAAAGCGTATGCGTGCCCCATGGCTCATTCGTGCATTGGAGGACTCGAGTCGAATTGTGCGAGGGGTTATAAGGGTCCCCTCTGTGCTGTCTGTAGTCCTGGCTTCTACCCTCTCATCTCAAGGTGTGAAGAGTGCCCCACGCTACCCTGGATCGTAGCCCAGATTGTCATCATTACCATAGTTCTTGTGATTTGCCTTGTGCTAGTTTCGTACCATCGGAAACGGAAAGATTCATCTAGACGATCAACGTCTGACATAATACTTGCTAAACTAAAAATTATCATTGGTTTTTACCAAGTGACATCTGGAACATTGGAGTCATTTACATATGTTTCTTGGCCACCTGCCATCATGACACTAGCCAAGTATGCCAAGATGATGCAGCTTAACCTTCTCCAAATCGTCCCTTTGGGTTGCTTGAGTGATTCTTTTACTGTTGATGCATACTTGAATCTTGCGTTCATTATGTCCTTCAACGTAATGGTCATCGTTACTTGTGGGATGTACTTCTTGGTGAAAACACTATTGGTTCAAAACACTACCCAGATTGACGAAGACAAAAGAAATGTTGTGCAGAAGGAGGCCAAAGCAAGCAGCTTGAGAATTGCTTTTGTTCTTCTCTTCATTACTTATCCATCAACCTGTGTCCAGATCTTCCAGATGCTTCCAGAAACTTGCCATGAAGTTTGCACGGGATCTGACGCAAACAACTGCGATTCTTATTTGAGATCAGACTATTCTGTAAACTGCAATGATGACAAGTACAATAATCTCCGGCCTTTGATCTACCTTCTTCTTGTTTACCCAATTATTTTTCCTGTCTTGGCTCTTTTTCTTCTTTGGAAGTACCAGCACAAAGTTGGAGTCATCACAAACACGACCAGCACAAAACAAGATACTGAGGCCACGCTACTACAAGAGAATGCAGTATCCATGGGATTAAGATTTCTTTACGAGAACTACTCAGATGATTGTTGGTTTTGGGAGGTGACGGAGCTAATGCGCAAGGTTCTTCTTACATCAGTCATGTCACTGATGGATTCCGAAAGCCGTACCTACCTTGGTATATCCTCCATCCTTTCTGGATTGTTCAGCGTATTATTTGCCTACAACAAACCAGTTCCAGATTTGTTTGAGCACTGGTTACAACTCGCTTCTTTACTGGCCACTAGTATTAACATGACGGCTGGCTTACTGCTCAAGATACCTGCACAAGAAACTACATCAGGTCTGAGCGGGGAGATTGAAGGAATCGGTGTGACTGTACTTCTCCTGTTTGCCAATGTTTTTGTTGTTGGAATGTTAGTTGGTGAGTATGGAGTAATCTAGTACATAGGAGTTTTAAATTCAAACGTTTACATGAAGCTTGCCTCTAATTGCTTGTCGCGCACAACCAAATATCACTAGACCTTTTTTGGCTTGGACATGTTTTCCCATTTCAGACCACGTGTCATTCTCTTGGGAATAAGATTCTTTGTTTGAGTTGTATCCATATTCTTGTGTCTTCTCATGTGCAACCGTTAAACAAAGAAATGATACTCTAGGGAATAACATGTGGTCTTGAGAATAAGATTCTTTGTTTGAGTTGTACCCATATTCTTGTGTCTTCTCGTGCGCAACCGTTAAACAGAGAAATGGTACTCTAGGTAATGACACGTGGTCTGTAATGACAGAACATTGTACTCAAGCCAAGAAGGTCTATTCTAATTCCACGTATGTCTGTATTTCTTCTCAATAACATTATTTTTATCTTGGAGGGAGTGTGGAGTATGGAAGCCCATATTGCGGCAAATGTTCGATGATAACGATTATAATCATATTTGCTTACTTTACAGTTAGTTACTGTAACGAATGGATTATTACTTTGTATTATTTCAGCTCAGTATGTCGTATCAGTTGGGCAAATTGCTTGGAAATTCAAAAACAGCCCTCGATGTTCGTTTGAATGCTGTTTCACGCTGTTTCTCACCCTCAATGAGGCTGGTGTGGAAGCAAGTGGAGGCAAAACCATGTCAGGTCTCCGTGCAGTCCAGTTAGAACAGCTTGATCAGATGGCAGTACCAACAATGGACGACAAGCCTGACGCAATCGAAATGAAAGTCCTGAGTACCTCTCGTAGCCCTGTCGTTGATACTTCGGGAAGTCACATGTCTATCACGTGATTATATAACTCCAACGTGTTCACATTGCATCAATGATGCTTTGCTAAGCAAATTCGCTTTAGTGCTTTGAGGATAAAAAATAATGTTAAATGATAAGCAAAATCATTACGAAACCCAGTCACCAGCACATAGGCATTTTGTACTACGCATGCGCACGAAAATCAATTTCAATGATAATTACCGCTGGTTCGCACGTTAAAGACTGTATGCTTCTATGTGTTGAGCAAATATATGATGCTTTGCCAAGCAAATTCGCTTTCGCTTTGAGGATATAAACAATATAATATGAGAAGAAATTTTTTAGAACTTCATGCAATTGCAATTGCAATTGCGGGTTGCTGCTGTAATCTGAATGCCATGCCATACCTTTACTAGCTGCTACGCATGCTACACACCTACGATTCGTTGTTGGTTGATACCCTAACCCCCGATTTGTCCCCCTCCCCCTGGGGACAAGAGTCCGGGAATCGGTCCTTCGCCTCTCTCCCCTCACACACAGCTTTATGGTTTAGCTGTCTACACCTATAGCTAGTTCTGGGCATTTTTCTCAAATGTCAACCCAGTCTAATTGTACATCGATCGTATGCTGCACATAGTTAATGTAACAGGCCTTTGGGAATGTTATGTAATAATGCGATATTAAAACAATGCTTGGAATAATTGACCAATGTTTCATGTTTATATTCTGTATTCCCTGGCATCAAGTTACACCTGATATTATCATCTATAGCAGAGCACAGGTGCTTTCGCTCACTCCATCACCTCGTCAGACTATCAGTGTAACGCTGGAAAATCAAGACAAAGGAATTTCATTGTTCATTTTTATGGAGGGAGGAAAACACTAGAACACGGAAAAAATTCCTTCACGTTCAGGAGAGAACCGGCAAGCAACTCTAACTCACTTACGACATCAGATCCGAGTAGCGCGCGCCACCGACGCGCCAACCCTGTTTTAAAAATTGGGCTCCCTGTGTTGTCCTCTTTCTTCTCTTGGGCTCCCTTTGTCCTAACAACCAACAATCAAGTTGTTGATGATGTCGTGTTTTGATTTGTACATAAGTATTTTAGCAATTTTTAGTATTTTAAAAGTTGCTGGAACTCAATCTAACATCACATTTGATGAGAATGGATATATATTGTATTGTCCGTGCATGGGTAAGACTTGATTTATTTAGAAAAGTTGTAGATTTTGTAGAGTTTTACGTTACTTATTTGTTGGGCGTCATTCGAGGGGATTTAAACTTCGCGATTGATAGCAATGTTTATTCACTTCTAAATCTTCTTTAACTTGAAAGAAGATAGATTCCTCCGTAAAATCATCCGCTGTCATCCTTTTCTGTTATACTATATTAATTTCTTCCTTTCTTTTTGTAACGTCTTTCATTGCATTTCTTATTCAAAGGCAACTCGTACAGATAAATATCTTATCGTTTATTTTGATCAGTTTGATGAACTTTAATCAGGAATACTTCTTTCTAATTTTGTAGGGAGATACGGTAATCAAGCAGATCATTTTCTAGGATCAATAGCATTTGCTAAGGGAGTAAACAGAACTCTAGTGCTACCGCCTTGGCGAACATATGTAAGTCAGTAACAGTCTTGATTTGAATCGAATATTAATAATCTTTCTCTTTCTCGCACCTGTAAAAGTTTCATCTTCATCACAATAGTTGTTCAAGTTCACCTACATGTATGTCATCTGCCAAATCATAAAAATTTAATTGTTTATGGTTTTCAAGATTTTTTTAAAAACTAAAACAAAATATTCTGTAGTACATAATTCATATTCATATCTTTATTTATTTATTTATTTTTCTCTTTCCTTTCTGCAGAAAAATATACCATTTTCAGAATTTTTTGAGGTAGCTCCTCTACACGAATATCACAGAGTTCTTTTGATGGAAGAATTTTTAGAAAATATAGCACCAAAATATTGGCCTGTTGGGAAGAGAATAGGTTACTGTTGGTTACCACCTCAATCTACTGTCAAGTGTACGCTCAAGGTGATTTATGACAAAAAATCATTCAATTTGCTCTCACGATAACATAGGGTTTTGGTCAGCTTCAATCAAGCCATTTCCATGACAATTCATAGAAATGCGCCCTTGAAAACTTGTGGTTTCCAACAATGTCATGGAAAAACTTTGATTGATGTCTACCAAAAGCCTATTTTTATTGTGACTATTTTGTATTGATCATGTGCATGTGATTTGGAAGCTTGAAGGATTTGAATATTTTACCAGTTGCAGTTCTACCGTGAGCTTGTGTGTGCATAATTGATCCTCAAGCTTCGATTTTGCATCCAAAAAAAGCATTTCTTCATCATAAAGTTGACTGACTTTATTTTGTTAGATTTAAGTATACTTTCTATGATATACTTAATATAGTTTGCAGTATCTCTAGGTATTTGCAGCTAGCTGTAAAAACTAAACAGTTGATAGTACTAACTGAAGCTCATGTAGCTCAGTTGACATCCAAGTATTTGCTATTAATCTCAGTGAAAGGCTACAGGGGGTCTAATAATTAATTAATTAATTAATTAAACATATTACATACAGCTATTTCAAAAAGGTTGGTGAAGGTTTTGTTGCTTGTTGCATGTTGCATGTTGCATACCAAACCTGAAATGCAGTTTGGGTGATAGGAATTCAGGCAGCAAAAGGACATAACAATATGGTATTTTCCCAAACTTTGTCTGCAGGTTTTCCCAGCATATTTTCTTTTGTTCTGACATTATTTACATGTGAATATAATACTTTTCAAGTTTGGTAAGCAACAAGCAACATGCAACAAATTAAAACCTTCTCCAACCTTTTTTTCAAACAGCTATATTTGTGTTGTAGCTGATTTAAATCAATTATGTTGGTATAAAAGTGTAATTTGTGGTACAGCTTTATTGGTTGCCTAGGTTACATGTTATTAAAGTCATCCTATCATTTTATCAAATGTATGTGTGCTGGGGAGTGGGATGGGGTGGTGGAGTAGAAGAGTGAAGTGGAGGGATTCCCAAACTGGTGCTTCAATTCCTTGTATGAAATGTGATAAAAGAGAAATAAATTTTGTTCCTTGATTGATTTCCTATTTTTCATTCTTGCATCATCTTGTTCAACTAACTGTACTTTTATTCCTTTCATTTGATGATTTTCAAGGAAGGGAATCCATTCCAACAGTTTTGGGATGAGCTTGGTGTTGACTTTGATGGGTATATGTCACATCATCTTAGCTTTGATGTAGAAGATCCCTACATCAAGAAGGAATGGGAGCAAGAGTGAGTATATATTGGAGTATATATTGGACCATTTTTGAGTTAATGCATATACTGCTGTAATAATTTGACCAATTTTGTCATTTACAATAACCGGTCCCCCTACCCCACCCTTGTCTTCAGATTTGATTTGACAATCAAGGTACAGTGGCATTAGTAGCAGTGCACTCTCATCTCATTGGGGAGGGGAGGCAGAGGGATTCACTTGGTAACCATACGAGAAATCTGCCCCCCCTTTCTCCATTGTTGCATAAAAATAACCCCTCCATTGTTTTCCATTCTGCTTATTGTAAAAGTGCTGTGTGACTCAAATTCTTTTGTGCGGCCCCCCCTCTTAAGCCTGACTGTTTTTAATGCCCCTCCCAAAAATCCACCAGGCCCCCCTCCCTAGTAAAAAATTAGTATCAACAGTCCCTATCAAGCTAAAACCCAAATTCATCTGTGACCTATTCTTGACTTTGACTGTTTCCTAAACAGTTTGTTCTGAAGCACTAGGCTTCTACTCTAGCTTCTCCCATTCTTCTCCCATTTCTAAAAAAATCAACTTCTAAATTCTAATTCGTTCTAGAAGGGCTTAGGTGAAAATTACTCTGTGTAACTCTAGTAACCCTGGCAAATTGTGAAGTTTTTTCCCTTCCCACTCTCTCATTCTTCCCACTTCTGAAACATGATCATTTGATGTTATATTTCTAGGTTCCCACCCTCAACTTATCCAGTATTAGCATTAAGAGGAGCCCCCGCCAGGTACCCAGTGAATATGGAGCACAGAAACATACAAAGATATCTGAAATGGTCACCTGTCCTACTGGACCGAGCCAATAAAGTGATCAGTGAACTTTTGCCCAAGGGACCATTTGTTGGTATTCATCTTCGCAATGGATTAGACTGGGTAAGCAATAAGTGTGTCATGTTGACTGAGCTGAACGAGTTATCTCAGTTAGATATCTCATGGACCCACACACCTTTAGATAGAGTGCAGGCAGCAAGATGGGGTAAAGTGTGCACCATTAGCATGGTGCGCAAACTCATTAATTAAACCAATACTCATGTTGGCTCAGTTGGTTAGGTATCTGTCTGTTGCACGAGAGGTCTTGGGTTTAATTGGTTGAATTCCCAACTGGGCCAACACTCAGAGTCTTATAGATATCTGAGTAGGAAGTGGTGATTTTACTCTACAGTGCCTTGCGCGCGCGTTCTATGAAAAAAAATCTGAAATAACCTAAATCCTTATGCAAAATGAATCAACGTATTGTTTTCCAGGAGAATGCTTGTCTTCATGTCGAAGGGCTGCCCAACTTCATGGCATCTCCACAGTGCCTTGGTTATACCCACTACCGCAAACTGACCAAAGAGATTTGCTTTCCGTCAAGAGGAGAAATCCTGAACCGAACCAAGGCAATTGTAGAAAGTATCAAAGCTAGTTCTGTGTATGTTGCTACGGATAATGATCCAATGCTTTCAGACTTGAAAGCCACTCTTTTGAAATATAAGGTATACAAACTGTCCTTTATTTCGTTTGATTTGAGCCGGGGTGGCTAAGAAAAAAAAAAAAAAAAAAGCCTATGGCCTTCGTTCTGTAATGAACGCTCGCATGATAGCATTATACAATATGAGATTGGGTTGTGTTATCGTATAATCTTATAGTGTTCTCTGTTTTTTTCCCAGACACCCGTCGTTCATGCGAATCCCCACCTCCCACAGATAGATCTAATTATTCTTGCCAAATCAGACTTCTTCATCGGGAACTGTGTTTCGTCGTTTACTGCTCACGTTAAACGTGAAAGAGACGTTAATGGTTTGCCTTCTTCATTCTGGGGATATAATGAAAAATAACAACAACACCAACAACAATAACAACAACACCAACAACACCAACAACAACAACAACACCAACAACACCAACAACAACATCAACAACACAGCATACAACAGTAAAAACTAAACAAACTACAGTATACGTAATAAATAAATAAATAATTGAAAGTGACACGAGTACACGATGCACATTATGTAGAATACACCTTAATAAAGTGATGGCGAAAAATACTAGCGTGTAGGGAGAGGGGTAGGGAGAGGGGGTAGGGAGAGGGGGGTAGGGAGAGGGGGTAGGGAGAGGGGGTAGGGAGAGGCAGACAAGATAATTAGTAAAAATTGCCAAAAATGAAAAGGAAAAACAAATAAAAACAAACATGTTCAAAGCATTGTTTTATTAGAGAAATGAGCTTCATTTTTAGAGCGTGTAGCGGCAAGAGTCCCGTCCCATGGTTTTGTTTCTCAATACACGATCATTGCGTCGGTGTCTCAAAAGCGCGCATTCAGTTTCAGTCGAATAAAGCTACCGACACACAGTGCAACATTGTGCGCAATGATGCAGCCAATCGATGTTGCGAGCCATGTCACACGACGCGATTTGTTGCACGCAATGTTTCTTACTTCAGCAACACTGCCAGCAATCATTTGCGCTCAATGTTGCACCTCGTGTCTGTGCTTGACCAACGTTTTCTTCAGTTTCTTTAGCCGGAAACACCTACGCAAAGGAGTTTTCAAGTTTTTCAAACAGTTGTGCATAATATAATGCCGAAAATGTAACGCAAGATCATCCTTGTTTGCAGAACTCCCAGGAAACCTACCAGTTCGATTCAGAGCGAGGGTCAGTCTGTCACTGCGCAAAAATTGTAAAGCTTCCCAAAATTGAAATATTGATGCATAAAGTCATCAGCTATTAAAACGCCTTATTTATAAAAACTTTTCTCGCTAAAAAAACAAACCAACAAACAAAT
This sequence comes from Anthopleura sola, assembly GCA_023349425.1. Classification (NCBI taxonomy): domain Eukaryota; kingdom Metazoa; phylum Cnidaria; class Anthozoa; order Actiniaria; family Actiniidae; genus Anthopleura; species Anthopleura sola. The sequence goes on from JALHLI010000002.1 coordinate 14,942,968, forward strand.
AAATTATGGACACAAGCAAAAAAGAAAAGACGACCTTTCGTTTCCAGGTTCTCCTGTCTCCTCGTCCTGTACTATCGCAAAGGTTCATGGGTAATCTCATCCACGTGCTTCATTCCACAGAAGAAGAAGATCTGCTTGGTGGTTTTGGTGAGTTACTCTTCACTTTCCGCTCTTTTTTTCCTACTAAGAGACCAAAAAGGCACTAAATATCTTTGTAGAATCCAAGTGATGAGAAAAATCCCAAGTAAGACTGCATTTAGTGTAGAATGACTCATTATTTAAGTCTCTGATGGATGATTCTTTGACTGACCATGTGCTTGCCGGCCATAGTCTGGCATAGTCCAACTGCTTTCTTGTCCAAATGTTAAGTCTGCTTTCTTATTCTTTCAGGTATCTTTAGATCGCTTGGATTTCTAAGGTAAGATATTATTTCAATGAGATTTTATAGAGATTAATTTAAAAAGCGAACTATAGGAGAATACGATTTTTCTGCTTGAAGTTGAAGCTGAAATATAAGCTCAAAGTAGTGGAATTCTAAGCTGGAATGATGAGAAAAAAATAACTTTCGTTCTTCTGAAGGAAGACATGTGGAAATATTTAAAGATTCTGACCAGCTTAGCCAGCAAATAATTGTGCAAATGTTTCTTTTAATTGTTGGGTTTTAGTTCTCTGATCTTGTGAGTAAGTTCTGAGTGCATTTTGGATAATTGTGTGCAGTTTCGCTACCCATGTGCCCATGTGTCTTTAGATAGCTATAGAATCACAGGAGGTGGGGGTGCAAGAAAGTTTATGACATATGCCTTTGGAATAAATGGTAGTGTATCAAAGTGTACACTTACCTCTGGGGTCTCAGGTTAGATTCCTGGACTCAGCATCACATGTGAGTAGAGTTTGATGGGTCTCTCCCTTGATTCAACAATTTTTTTCTTGGTTCTCTGTTTTTCCTCCCTCCACAAAACCCTTCACACTAAAAACATACCCTATGTTTGTAATTGTTAGTATCATAGTCAAAATATACAATTTATAAGAAAAATATAGTTTCTATGCTAATAAATTCTCCATCTAATGTAATTTGCATTACCACAACACAGTTATTTTGATGACAGCAGTCAATATGTATTCCACTAAAGAAGAATCCTATACTATATCTGGCAAGCTGATACAACAAAGTTTGGATTTGGATTTTGTAAGTTTTTTCTCTTTATCCTGTTTTTAAACTTTATTAATCAATGTAGTCTGTTATGTGAAGTTCATAATTAAGTTTGTGTTTCTCGATAGACATAAACATGATCCAGTTACCAGCAGGATGATTAAAGCAGTTTCACCAAAGTGCTTGAAGAAGTTCCTCTCAGGTACTTAATTAAGATCTTTAGTAATTAGTATCTTCTAGATAACAGGATGCAATGATGATTAACAAAATGAATTTCTTCACCTGAAAATATATTAGTGAAGATAATTAATTCTTCTGAGCCAAATTCAAGTCAAAACTATGTTTAATTTATGGTTTAACAGAGTGCTAATGTGACTTCCAATTTATTTTGTAGATTGGCTGTCCAAGAGAGTCTTAATAATTGAGCAATTCTGAACAGTACAATGACACGTCTTCCCCACTCTTACATTCTAAGTACACAATTATGAACAAAAGGTAAAACTGAAAGAAAAAAACATGCAATTTGTAATCAGGGAAATCAAGGTTGTCATTGTGCAAGTGAAAGCACCTCCTACCTGTTAGGTTTGTTGCCTGGAATTGTCTTGAGTTTGTTTGATATCTCCCTTGATTTGAGAGTTTTTCTCTGGGTTCTCCAGTATCCTCCTTTCGCAGAACATTGCACTAAATTCCAATTCCAAAATCACCAGAACAGGTGTTTTTAGTTGACCTTGTTGAGCTGCTGTGATGATATTGAACAGATAACTGAATATCTGTGTAGAAAAAATCCGAGCTTTTTAAATCTGAGCAGCTATATCTTTGAAATATTCCTTTCCATAAAGTCTTTTTTCCAGAATTGTATTGATACTTCATATTGTTCTGTATTAGATAAAGATGAAGACGTGTCATCTCATAGAAGATGTTGAACAGCAGTCTATTTTGTATTTTAAGAATGGTCCAAAAAGAAGCCATCTTCTCAAACATACTGGTAAGTAGCTGTTTCAGCAGATAAGAATTATTTTTATTTTTCATTCCTTTCACACCCCAGCTTGTATTAATTTGAACATCCATATTAAATGAATTCTATAATTACAGTGCTTCTCAATAGCACTCACAGAATCTTCATCAAAACCAATTAAATTTTGTTGGACATCAATCAAGTTATTTCCATGAAATTCCATAGTAACATGCCCTAAGCTTGAAAACCTTGTGTTTTCTAACACTTTAATTCATTTCCACTAAAAACCTTATTCTTTGGTGACGACAAATTGTACAATTTAGCATACTATGTAATATTCCTGTAAAGTATTGAAAGTAATGTGATTCCCAAGTGATGAGTTGCACACATCACCAGTGCCTGGGGAGTACCTAGGTACTGGCTGATATCATGATGACACCCAGAATGCACAGGGGCCATCTGATGGGATCATGTGATCATAACTGTGACAGTCATTGGACAGATGCTATATGTGTAACTACCTACAACACATGATTTGAGCATAGATAACCACTAAATTATGGTCAGGTTAAATCTGTGAGAGGAAATCATTATAAAAACTCTTTGAGCTAAAAAACATTGTTAAACTGCACAGAACTTACTTTTTATTACCTATGTAAAATCATTAAACAGTTATTCCAGTGGCTGTAAGGGTTTTTATGTGAAATTGTGAACAGGTTTTTTAATTTTTATGAATCATCTGTGATGAGCAAGGTTTAAACTTTGTGAATCATGAATTTTCTTGAATTTGAATGTTTGATATTTTCTGTGAGCCATGATAGTCCTCTTTCTAATTTTTGTGAACTGTGCTGAGACCTCCCCTTATTTGTTGTTCAAATATTGGCTTCTCACAAATGTGAAAATTTCCAATTTGCATGCAATCATTTATGCGAAGCTTTTAGTGACCACTTTAGAGGAAGAATAAACCCCAAATATCTTGTATGAAACTCATAATATAGATTCAACTTTGTCTGACATTGGCTGATAAATGTGTCCATTGAGATTGTTTTGTATGTGATATGGAGTGTTCAGTATTGGTTGAAGGTGTTTTTGTGTTCATCAAGGTTGATTTGATCTTGAACATGAATGAAGATTGGTTTTTGATTTTAATTTTTTGTTTGTTTGAACAGGTTGAATGGAGGCTGAATCAACAGAAACCAGTTTGTTCCATGCATTTGCCATTACCTTGTTCAGTTATAGTCATGTTTGACTTGAATAAAATGAAAATTTCATCAAACTTTATTGTTATTTGTTGTAATGTTTTGGGACCACATCTGCTTCACATGTAGCAAACTTGTTTACCAGTCAATGTTTGATTCCTGCCTTCATTTAATTCAGCTTTTTTTTAATTTTGATTTTTAATTTTAATTTTTAAAAAGAAGATATTTTAAGAGTATTCGTTGTTGCTAATAGTCCTTTTCCTAGTTTCCTGCATCATCTTGAAAGGCAGCCTTGTCTTTGCATGGAAGAGACACACAAGGTGACCTTGCAATGATAGAGACCTTTTTTTAACACCTTGTTCAATTATTCACATGTCACTATCATTGCAAGGTCACCTCTTGTCTTACTTTGATGCAAAGACATAGTGCAGGGAACTGTGGAGAGGACTATTTTTGTTACAAAATTTGATCATTTTCGAATCACTTTGCAACAGTTTCTCCACGAGTCCCCTAACCCAAGGACTATAAAGGGTGTGGATCATTTGTGTTGTACCCACACCCCAAATATTTTGAAATAACATAGAAATATCATGTGACTACTTTGGCCCCCTCATCCTTTCATCCTCAATCAAAAATCTGTTCTGCAACCTCTCTATTTAGCCTGTGTGTAGTGACTTCTCACTTTCACCCCTCCCCACGGGGGTGGTGGTAGGATAAGTTACTTTACAATACTATCTTTCCAACCTCGTCCTTCTATTCTACAAATTTTCTTGATATCCCTGAGACAACCTCTGGGCTGATCTAATTCAGGGCCATTCTAACTCACCTAACGAATTGCAATTTAGCTTGATGGGTTATGCTGAGGAAAACTGGAGAAAAGTTTGAGCGAAATATCATCCTTGATGTTTCATGTTGATGCTTTTTGTAGTGCTACTTTGGCCTTGAAATTATCCTTGAACTGCTGAGCAACAGGACACAGTTCAGGCCTGTTAAAATGCTATTGCAGACTAGTTCCTGACGCAACCGTCTGTACACACCCGTGACCGTGCAGGACTTGTAATTAGATAAGGTTGGACAAAAAGCAGGCATCATGATAATATTGTATTTTTCATGTGTTTTCCAGGCATAAAAATGAATGATTTTAAAAGTTATATTTAGTAAGATTGTACAAGGATTGAAAGGTCGTAAGCTGACGCATTTTGGAATCTGCGCATTTTGGATGAGCAAGCGAGACCACGTAGTACATACGTAGTTAGGTTATTTGACAAATGACTGTACTGCTTTATATGAAAAATAGATGATGTTGAAGGACGTCTAAGAAGATTATGTGATTATGACAAAAGGAAACTTGAAGAGATAAGGTGCTCCCGAAAAGAGCATACAACTGATTACCAGGTCATTTTATTTAAAGCATTTTATTTTTATCTCATTATTGTTTGTTTAAAGCTTACGCCGCTTATATATATTGAAAAAACTTTCTGTTCATATCTTAATCGTGGCTACAAATTCTAGAAAAGGAATCTAAAAGCATAGTCTTCAAATGGTGAAAAAATAATTCCTGAATATAATATTTTTTTTCGTGAATTTAGCACTCAAGGGTTCAAATTTATTGACTCATTATTTTAAATGCTAATTAATGGACAGCGGAAAACCCATTTGTTACTCAGGAGTTGGACAGTATTTTTGTCGTTAGCCGATCTCATTAACCAGTGGTAATAGTCTTTGAGCGAAGCACAAAATTCTGTTTTAATGTACGACGTTTCTAGCTTAGGATAAGAAAATTCTAGCCCAAAATCCAATAGCTTTATCTCAAAATATATCTATCTTTTTTTCTTCATTTAATCGTGTTGGCTGATAAGGATTTCATTTACTATTCCAAATGCACGGTACATCATGGTAGTGTTAGCACATCAGTGGCACACAGTAAAATATACTAATAGCTCTCGCTTATATTTATATTTCCCCGACTGAAACATGCCAGGGGAAAAATGTGAAGAATCTGAGGACTGAAGGCCGATTTGCGAATTCTAAATTGGATTTGACGATTTGACGATTTGACAGGGTCAAAGGTTCTGTTCTTGTAGTCCTTCTTCTAGAATTACAAATTATTATTCGAACATGAGTGTATTGTGATAAGAAAAACACGACTGAGAAATATCGGGAAAATTTACCTGTTTTCGAGACAGGAATTCCCCCTTCATCGAAATATCTGTCAGAATTGGAGTATTAGGCACCGAGAAGTGTAATATCTCTATCAAATAAATATTGTCGCTTAAAGAAACGCATAGCCGAAATTATATTATTCAAATGAAGCTCAAGCTATTCCACTTCTGAATGATATTGAATATGTTCTAGCTTTTGTAATAAGTATTCTTGTGGTGACGTCAGCCTTTTAACAGTCGCGTTGCCATAGGGAATAGTCATTCTTCAAAGCCGTCCGTCCTCATTTGAACAAGGCTTGGCACTGTGTTTGTTGCGGGTCTTATTGCATTCTGAGCAGTTTACTTGTTCAGTTTCATCGCTGAAGAGAGCCACCATACCTGTTTTAGTGGATAACAAGTACAACACAGTTAAGGTAGAAGCGACAGTTGAGAATTCCCGATAAAGTTAGTGTTTACAACTGCCTGGCCAAGCCCACCGAATCGTGATTCAATCGACCGCCGCTGTATATCGACGTAAAAGTGTTTTGAACGAAGCGTTGCCTGGTATCAAGGTTTATCGAAGCCATGTTTTTTCGCGTCTGTTCGCTTGGTCATTGGGAATCTTCTACCGAGCATGTCCAATCAGTTTAGCATTCCTCCAGGATTGACTAGTCTTTTAGAGGGATTCGTTGTTAAATGCATACAGGAAAATCCTGACGATTTAGTAGAATTTGCAGCCGATTATTTCACGATGTTCAAGAGAAGAAAAGACAAGAATCAAGCAAGCAAGGCCGAGAAGAAAGCCGCCGAAAACGAAGTTAAAGATGATTTACCGAGCTGTGATGCTCCGAAGCCTACAACTGGAAGAAGGCGCCGACAAGCCGTATCGGCCGATGCCTATGATCCAAACAAAGAAAGCGATGTGAAAACTGTTCATTATCCGAAAACCGACGAACAGTTGAAGCGCTTGAAAGAAGCTGTAAAGAATATCCTGCTCTTCAAAGCATGTGATGTCGAACAGTTACAAGAAGTGTTGAAAGCTATGTTTGAAAAGCGAGTTAAGCCCGAAGACTTGCTGATAAAACAGGGGGACGACGGAGATAATTTTTACGTTGTCGACAGCGGCGAATACGATGTTTTTATTGACCAACCCGAAGGGCCCCCTAAAAAGGTCTTTACCTACCAGAATGCTGGGAGCTTTGGCGAGCTAGCTTTGCTATATAACTGTCCAAGGAATGCTACTATCATCGCCAAGACCGAGGGAATTGTATGGGCTCTGGACCAGGCGACCTTTAGGCGAATTGTGGCCGGTGCATCCATGAGGAAACGCGAAAAATACATAAATCTTCTTAAGAAAGTCGACATGCTCGAGAATCTTAAATCAGAAGAACTCGAAAATCTCGCCGATGCTTTAGAGCAGAGTGTGTTTGAAGATGGTCAGTGTATTATCAAAGAAAAAGATGAAGCTGATTGCATGTATTTTATTGAAGAGGGCACAGTTCGCATCGCTGTCTCCGATGGAAAGACCGAAAAAGAGATCTCCATCTTGTCAAAAGGAGGGATCTTCGGTGAGCTGGCTCTAGTCATGAAACAGACTCGCTCAGCTTCAGTTTATTCTAAAGGCAAATGTAAATGTGCTCGGTTAACAGTCGATGCATTTGAACGTCTTCTTGGCCCATGTATGGACATTATGAAGAGAAACGCATCGCATTACGAAGCACAGAGGAAAAAACTAGGCCTGGAATAAGATATGAATATATCAGGCAGGTCGATCATCGCTGTTTAGTGAGTCAATGTTTCACTATCAGCCTAACACCTGCTGTCGCTAATGAAAAAAAAGCATCGAAGATCTTTCCTCGTTAATAATTCTGCTTAGGAACTTTTAATTAAATATACTGTATGTGTTCCAGAAAGAAAAAAATATTCAAATTTAATAATAATAATAATAGGATTTTTTGTTTTCTCTCTCTTGTAGTTTATAGCTTTATTCAATATCTTTTGCTTTCGCTTCATAATAGTGTTCTTTTACTTAGTTTGCAGTAGTATTGTGAATCAGTATAAGCGGGTTTTGTCAGTAGTGTCGGTTCCAATGAATCATACAATTCTCACAAGGTGTAATTTTGTGAAATTTTACATGTAAAAAAGCCCGCCATTCCACATGTTCAGTCTCAAAGAGCACAGTCCGTACCTCGAGGGAAACTGGTTATTTCCAAAGAATATACCGAATTAGCATTAAAAAAAATAGGTTTATTATTTCAGTGTTATATTCGTAGTTCCACAATAAAGTTCAAAAACAGCTTTCTTTGAAAGCTCCAAAAAATCCCGCCTCTTTTTGTTTCTTTTCTTTTCAATTCATTCATTACATTTCATTTCTTGTTTTAAAACCACATTAAAACCTAAAGTTGAACCTTGTGGTTAGACTTGGGTTTCTCTGTTATGAATCAAAAAACGAATTCGTAATTCAAACAATATATTAGTATTCAGTTTCTGCTTAAGATCCTCGGCGTGTGATTGGCTGGTGGCAATTCCTCCTTAAGATTCTCGGCTTGTGATTGGGTGATGGCTTTTATATTTATCAAAAGCAGCAGGTAGAGTTGCAAGTAACAGTGAAAAAGAAAGTATATTCTAACTAACGAGTGATATTTACCACCCATTGGTTCGTTTTGTTCACGTTAATACCAGACCATCAAAAAAAGCCAGATTTTATCTCCACAAAAATCTCAGCCACAATTTGAGGTTAAATATCTTACACGAACAGATGAACTACCAAATTTGCCAAAACATTTTTTTTCCATATTGATATATTTTTTTCTTTTTTTAAATTACATCAGATTCAGAGTCATAATTACAAAGCTGTATATATCAGACATTCAATCCAGTTTGGTTTTTAGATAATATATTTGCAATAATTTTATTCCTCCCACGGGTTTTTATTTACTTTTGATAATATTCTTAAAATCTTTGAAAAATTACGCTTAAAGTAAAAGCAGTAAAGTTCCGGGTGTAATTCTATTATCATGACGAAAATAGCGGCTTACGGCAACAGTGACGCTAGCGATGACGAAGACTGTGATAGTCTTTCGCAATTTTAGGAAGTGATTGTGCTTTATGCTTTCAGAGTCTTAGACTTGTGGCGTGGTAGAAGCATACAGCAGCACGGCAGCTGTCGTACATATCGGTCGTTCAGTTGAATAACTGACAGTTAGAGAGAATAAGAATACAACTCAACATGCATAATTCAGTAACAGATCACTAGATTGTAGAAATGAAGCCGCTAAAATTGCATCGATTTTTAAGCCCAAGTAGTTCGCGCTGCACTACACAATAAATAAATGGATCAGGCCTTGATTTAATCGTGTAGGAAATGAGAAAATAAGAATGAAGAAATATAAATGAAAGTTGAGGAAAGAAAGGCAAACGAAAGAAAGAAATTGAGAAAATAGGAAGGAAGTAATGAATAAATAAATGAAGAATGAAAGCAAAAACTGAGATGAAAAAATAATGACTTCATTTCCACTTTTATTCAGTAGATTTTAATTTTCAACCACAATTTTGATCACTTTTTCAAAGGATTATTTATGCATGAAGAAAAACGACGCAATTCTTTCTTGCCAGCCATCAATTGTTCTCCATATTCATTTCTAAATAAAAAGACCAATTTCTCTTCGGTTAAGCATAACCTTAACACACTCCTCGTCAGTTATCATTCATATAAGTAAAAGTAAAGCATCTTAAATCTCCTTGTGTCCGAGTAAAAACCGAATCAATCGAACCTGTCTTGGTAAATGCAAATATAGACTAGATATATCTACATAGACTGGTTCCAGCTTGTCGACTTTCGCCAACCCTCTTCCTCGCTATTATCGTTGTAGGTCGGTACGAAACATGTTGGCTTGTTCTATTGATTTTAAATAGAAAATAAGTTTTTTTCGTGTCGTGGTTCGTTTTCCTAGATGTTAAGATGACAGCAGCAAGCAATAATCTTGTGATTATTGACGAGATGTTATCATCTTTGATCTGTTATTGACATACACCAAATAACACCGCCAATAACTATTTAGACGAAAGTCTCCGAACATAATGAAAAAATCTTCTTTCATTTGTTCAGCGTCCTATCCCAGACGATTTGATAGCTAACTTCACGTTTCAAGGATTAACGTAGATTAAAAACTACGTAGTTTGATCAATGCTTAAGTGGCTGTTGGCAAGAGACGATTGATTGTCGATGGATGAAGGTTCGCGCGCAGTCCTTGGTTCCTAAGCAACGGCCATAATGCTCTTAGAAAACACAGCAGCTATTGTTCAATATTTTGTTGAAATACTGATAACTTCTTTAGGGCTTTAAGTCGCTTCCAGCGGCATAAGTCTGCTACTCTTGGTTCTTTTCACTAATTAAATTTTTGTATTGGTTAATTTAAAAAAGTACTTTGGTCTAGTGTTTTCCCATTAAGTTCGGCTTTGTTTGGATCGCGTCTTTCCAAACGCTAACGCTATTCAAATAGAAAAACATCACGTGCAAAAGGGAGATGGACTATGATATTCAGGGGGGGGGGGGCACAGAAGTGGTGCACTCACCCGTCTACCCGGGGTCACAGGTTCGATTCCCTGACTCATGATCCATCATCATATGAATAGGCCCAGTGGGTCTTGTTGTCTCGCAAAGCCCCGACAACACGCTGCTAAATTCCAATTCTTTTTGTGAGTTAGCTGTACCCTGACTGAGATCAACCCAGACGTTGCGCGTGAACTTTGGGTTGTGATGAAACAACTTTTGCCATACGAAGCGAAACATGTTAGTTGCCGAATGTAACCATTCACTTCACTTCGCTCCCTCAGTTGGTCTCTGGGAAACTTTGGGTTGTTATGAACTGAAGCACGTACCTTTTGCCAAAGCAACACTCTGTCTCATTGGTGACTTCATGATTTGTACATCTAATAAAGTGAGGTGTTGCGTGTCCATGAAACACATAATTAAACCATACCAATGATTATCAACCAATTCATCATCGTTTAATCAGATTACAAAAGCTTTTTAAATTATTTTCACTCATTTAGCTTTAGTGTTTGGTTATCTTCAGAAAATGTGATGACCAAACTGATTGCGGTTGATAGGACTGCCCAATGTTGCTATTTATTTAACCAGGAATGGTAAATATCCGAGAAAACGAGAACTATGATATTATTGATGCCTTGGAAAACATCTGGAATGCTTGCCTTTTTGCGATACGCATATTATTTATTCGAAGAAAAGACAATTGCGGTGATGACGAAGTTCTTTTTTTACTCTAAAATTAATGAGAAGAAGACAAATCGTGGAGGTTTCGAGATATTGATGAACATCTGGAAGACGCATGGCTCACGTCCTTCAGAATTACTTCCGAATTTTGTCCGATCATAAAAAAAGTTTGTTTTTAAGAGTGGTTGGAATCCGCAGGGATTCAGAAAATTGTTCCTGTGATTGTTATTACCGTGACACCTTTTCCCAGGGTTTGGAAACCACCGATGAAAATCACCTGAGTTTTGACTGCAAAAGTGTCGCTCTTTGACCAGTTTTTCTTCCTCTGAAAAAGATGCTAAGTTTGAAGTGTGTTGGAGTGTTGTTTGTTGTAGGGATCCTCTTCATTGGAGAATCTCAAGCAACCATTTTAAGGAACATTGTAATTGGTAAGTAGGCAATTGTTACTGTTTTATACCTATTTCAGTATTAACTGAATTCTTAACACTAGTTCTCAAATCCTAAATATCGTGATTTCAGCCACATGTAGTCTTGAAGCTAAGTATGTGAGAGTTAAAATCAAAACTTTGTGTTTTAGTAAACTACTTAGTTGTATCGCAGGCCATCATCATTTAGTAGGAATGAAATAATGAGATATATGTGAAAAAAATTCAATTTGAAAGTTTTTTAATAAATCTCACCAAAAAATGACCATCTGTTCGGAAGAGCGTGAAACTACTGAGTGTGAATACAACTGAAAGCTAGTCAAGAGTCTCTCTTTTCTTTGCCCTAATATCAGAAGTGTTTTCCGTGGTCTAGCACGGGAAACACTGCGTCGCTCACTGGTACAAACTAGTCATTTTCATAAGATACTAAAGGTTTTGCCCGTTTTCTCTTTGGTAAATTATCTAGAATGACTCAGTGAATACAGTGTTTGTTATCAATGGTGCAGTCAATGATAATGGTTTGGAATTGAAAACTCGAAAACGAAAATTTGCGCGCGTATGCTTATAAAATTTAGCGGATATATATATATTTTTTCAGTTGTTAGAAATGATAAACATTATGGAATTGCATTCTTTCGATTTTCTCGTTTATAATTTGAAATTATGACACACATTCGCAATAAACTCCTAGCAGTCGCATCTTGATTGTCAGGTAAACACTGGACTAAATAGAGAAAGGACACAACATCAACTGAACAAACTCGACCGGCTCACATGAACACCCGATCTACATTCAACCATCAACCTTAATGCTCCACCCTACTTCAGTCCCCATTCATGCTTCTTTCTTCCTTTCTTCTCAGGTGTTATTTATAACAATGATTACGAGAGCCTTGTCAGTACACTACAGTATCTGATTAACTATGAAATCAATGGGAATAACAAGCTACTGCCTCAAGCTTATCGTTTCAAAACTGTGAAAGTCAAAAGCAAAGGAACTGACCTTCTTTCCAGAGGTGAGTGTGGGTCAAAGCTTTTTTACTCCAACGAAGGATATTGACATCTGAAACGTTAGTTACAAACGTTACTTTTCAACACGGAGTTCAAGTTTCCTTATTTACGATTTATTGCATGTATGGTTTGTTTTATTTGCCCAGAAAGATTGTCGGAGATACAAGTTAAAAGATATTTCATGCCAAGCCCGAAAGCCAACATGGCCATGCATCTTGTTGAAGAAATAGAACACGCGCGCGCGTGCTGGGTGCAGTTATAAAGCACGCGAGGGTTGGCAGAACACGAGAGTGTGAGGAGGAGCACGACTTGAAGCGGAGAGATTCTCAACACTTCTCGAGTGTTTTTCCAATCCTCAAGTGTTTTTTAACTTCACACAGCACAGCAAGCAAGTTTTTTATTTTTTTTCCATAATAATTTTCTCTCATAATGCAAGAGCCATCAACCAATCAAAAAGCAAGATTTATAACAGTTATTTTATGAAGTAAGCAAGTGCAGCAAAACAAGACTTAAACGAAATGGCTTTATCGGCTGAGAGCAGCGCTGCTAAGCATTTTTGCCTGATCATTACTTGCTATCAATTTGTCTTGTACTTCGTCGTATCGTGCAATATCTCTTTACAGAAGAAGGTATGCGATTCAGTGTAAAAAGTCATTTTATACTTTTTTTCAGAAGTAGCAGCCAAACTTTCCACAGCGGTTTGTATCTTCGACTTGTATTCCAATGACCCTGATACGTTTGCATTGAGTGACATGTTGAGAATACCGCTAATCATGGCCGACACTCTGGACGATGATCCTCTCAACAAGTACGCACTGTCAATGCGACCTCATTACTCGGTTATCAGCCAAGCCCTGTATGATGTGGCCATGTACTTTAAATTTGATGAGGTAGCCATAGTATACGATGGTAAGTAATATCAGAAGGTCACGTGTCTGTTTCTATGACGACAATATCAGATGACTGCTCCAGTGATGACATCACGTGATGGGGACTACTGCAGTACTATTGGAGTATTAGCGTTTCTATAAATGACAACGGTAGTGACAGACATTACCATAGTAACTGCCTCAACGGCCCTCATTGAGTATACTGATAGAAGTATGTCACGTGATCATGATCCCTTTAAATCTATCTTTTGAAAAGAGATACAAAAGTCTGCCGGAATCCCATATCCTTGTCGATGTTACTGTGTTCCGTTTTTCGAAGAATGATTTTCATTTTGGCTCCGGCATAAATTCATATTTGCACGAATAAGATTGTTTCTCATTTCTCACCTCCCATGCGTTTTATCTTGTTCCCAGTGCGTAAGACTCGGCTAGCTTCCCATTTTTACGCCAAAGCTCGTACTGAAGACAGATTTAAAGTTCAGTTGATACCAGAACTAGACCTCAAAGATCCTAAGAAAACCACCTCCTCGCTGCAGATACTGATGACTACCTACATCAAGAATGTCATCTTGATATGTGATCATAAAGACATAGCATACATTATGAACCAGGTGAGATCTGTTCACAATATCGACACAACATGCATTCTGCCACGTCAGTTTGGCCATAATGTTTTTCCATTTCAGATCATGTACAGATCGTATATTACAGAGCAATTTTCCTATGGCTATGAAAAACATACGGCACGGACCGCGCCTTGCCGTGACCGTGTCAAAGCCGTGCCGTGTATGAAAACATTCGACATTTGATGCCATGTCCGCGCCGTAACCGTGCCGTGACTTTTCACACTCGTACGAAATCTCCTCTAAAAGAAACCCTAATAAGTCTATAGTGCTTGCGTTTGTTGCTTGTTCTTTGTACTGTTAGAGTGCTAAAGCGAACGCGCATCGTTCTAAATACTTAAAACACTTGGTTTCTCTTTAGCGGTTTCTATTTTCTAAGTTCCTTTGGTGTTTGTTCAGGTACTGCGCGTTGGAATCAATGACCAAGGCTACAAGTGGTTTTCATCAGATGTGGTAAGTTGATGACGAAGAGAGCGGATTTCCTACTTTAGGTCACAAAATGATTACAGCAAATTCGTAGTCGATTCACTCAAAAATCTTGGAATTTAGCGTGTTAGGTTTTGTGGAGGGAGGAAAACCAGAGAACCCGGAGAAAAACCCTCGAAGCACAGGAGAGAACGAACAAACGCTACTCACATGTGATAACATGCCAAGTTCAGGAATCGAACCTGAGAACCCAGAGGTGAGCGCAATACCGCTACACCACCCTTGATATCCTGCGTTACAACTGCTTGTGTTCTGGATCCACAGGAAGTAGCTGGTCCCAACACGACGTACCCGTCCATACTAGGAATGGTTGGACTCAGTCTTCATTTATTCAGCAAAGATGCTTCAAGACAACTGGAGATGATATCTTCGAGTGTTGGCGGGGGGTTACCATTAACACCGGTAAGAACCGCGAAACGGTACGCCATGGCACGGTACACGCCGGGCATGGTCCACGATACACACCGGTTACAGTTGTGGTCACATTGCACGTCGGGTACGCGGTACATTCACGCTACACGCCGGGTACGGTCACATTCACGGTACACACCGGGTACAGTTGCAATCACGGTGCACGTCGGGTACGCGGTACACGCCGGGTACGCGGTACATTCACGGTACACACCATGCACGTTACACGCCGGGACGGTACGGATTCAGACGTTATCCGTTACATTTAAACAATAGGTAGCGCGCAAAACTAGTGGTCATCCATGCAGTCACGGCACGTCTGGTCGCGCGCAATATCCTTTCTGGTGTTAATGTTCTAATCACACACTTAAATACGGTTACAGTAACATCAAAGATGCAGCCGTACGTCACCCACTCGTACCAAGGAATGACACTCTGTAATGAACGACATTATACTTTTGTGTCTTGTACAAGGTTGCATACGCTGCAATGAATGATTCTCTTCACATGGTAACAAGAGTCATAAAAAGTTTGATAACAGCCGGGATTTGGCCGAACATTTACCCGAGCGTTTCAAAAGACAGCTGCCCCCTTAAAACCAAACCCAGTCTTGTTGGACCTAAGATACTGGAACCGCTGAAATCGGTGAGTGAGGCTGAGGGTATTTGTTAAATATTAACTGGGTATCAAGACAGCCATGTTCCAGGGCACAAAAAATCCTTGGGAAATCAAATCAATCAAATCAATCTAGTCATGCAAAAATATTGCATGAATGAATAAAAACATGTGAGTTGAGAGTTGTCCTCATAGAATATTGAATGTAGTGGTAGTGTGTGTGTGAGTAACATAAAAGTGTTCTAAATCGGAATCTGTGGTTCACCCACAGCCATTAAAATATTCTAAATTTGATTTTCTCAACATGGTTTCCGTCCATGAAAGTTCCCTGTTTTGAAGCATTCGTAAAAATGTTTTGTATCAGTTCGACAATTGAGCAGAGGGATTGTATTCTTTACAACACGCTTGACAAACTTGAGGTGTGTAATGGTGAGCGCACACCATGCGCCAATTTCACCGACCCTGAAAGAAGTCCCTCTTGGCTGATCAGGCCACGCCTAACGCTAAGCCAGTACTTTATTTGTCCCTAGCTCTTGTAATCAGGCGGCGATGATGCAACATATAAAAAACGTTAAAACCACTCTATTAAGTCACGTTGTCATATTGCAGATAACCCACCGTGGCCTAACAGGACTTGTCAATTTCGATAGTAATGGAAAGCGGAGGTCCAAAAGAGCTCTCGACATACTTAACATTGGAGAGAATGGCGTGGAGAAGGTTACTACACCATAACGTTGCTACTGTAGCCTGTTATAATCGTTATTCAGTTTAACGTCAATACGTATTCACGAATTCTATTTTTTGCCAAACAAATTTGGAAATCTTGAAACCTTCTTTGTTATTTGTTATTTCTCGTACACGTAGGTTGGCTCTTGGAAACCGAATCCCAAAAACAACGAAGACGCCATCACGATGAAGAACGTTAACCCAATCAAGTGGGTGGGTGATTTTGCTGAGATGGTGAAGTGTCATAATCCAGGAAAACCGGGGAAGAAGTTCTACAAGCAAAGAAAAGTCCTGAGAATAACCGCTGTTATTGTAAGTTTTGTTGGGAAACTTTCCCTTTCTCTTTCCTTCTTTCCTTCCTTTCTTCAACCTCCCCCTCCTTCCTTCCATCCTCCCTTCTTTTT
The DNA here is from genome assembly GCA_023349425.1 of Anthopleura sola. NCBI lineage: Eukaryota > Metazoa > Cnidaria > Anthozoa > Actiniaria > Actiniidae > Anthopleura > Anthopleura sola. The sequence continues at coordinate 14,959,240 of JALHLI010000002.1, forward strand.
TTCTTGTGTTCGTTCGTTTCATCTTTTCTTCCTGCCTTGTTTCCTTTAATCCTTCCATCCCTCCCCTTTCTTAATTTCCTTCCTTCATATATTGCTTCCTCCATTCCTTTTTCCCTCCTCCCACCCTTCCTTTATACGTTTTTCTTGTCATCTCATTTATCAATCTTTCTTTTCCATCATCTATCCCCAGGAGCCTCCTTTCCTGGAGTGGAGTAATGGTAGCATAGAAACACGTCCAGTGTCCAACAGCAGCTTGCAGGGATTCTGTTTGGACATACTGAACGAACTCTCAAGAACTGTCGGCTTTGATTACCAGATCTTACTCAGGAAAGATACCACTTATGGCAAAAAGGTGGAGGGCAAGTGGACTGGTATGATCGGCGACCTCATCCAGAAGGTATGAACAATTTTACACCGATATTATTGAACCTTGAAACAACTCTGAGCTGATCTAAGTCAGGGTGCGGCTCAACTCACAGATGATACCTTGGAAATACCTCTGCGCTGATCAAAGTCAGGGCACGGCTAACTCACTGATCAAACTGGAACTCAGCGAGGAAAACCTGAGAACCCCCGGAGAAAACCCTTTGAATCAAGGGGGAGACCGAGACCTAACAAACTCTCACGTGTGATGTTATCGAGACATATTTTTTATCTCTTTTTCTTTTCTAGAAAGCAGATCTTGCGCTTGCTCCAATCACTATCACCTCCGAGAGAGAACAACTGATTGATTTTAGCAAGCCATTCTGGGATTTTAGCATGAGTTTGATCATGCAGAAAGAAACAGAAGAAGAGGTTCAGTTATTTGCATTTGTCAAGCCATTTGACGGCCTTGTCTGGCTGCTCACCATTGGTGTTGTAAGTAGTGAAATATGTGTTAGTATATGAAAAGCCCCCCCCCCCCCCCCTCCTCCATCGTGTTTGCCGTTTTTTTCTTTTTGGTTGGCCGTTATTTTGGTTGGCCGTTTTGGTTGGGTGCTGAGTGGCTGCCAGTAGCGCCTTAATGTAGCCAAAAGGTTCTGAACAACTTGCCATATCCCATACGACAGAAAATACAGCCTTTAGAAATGCTCAAAAATCGTTGTATATTCTTCGGAAAGGTTCTGTAGTATGAAGTAGCATGGATGATGTAATGTTAGCGACAAAACCTAAAATGATTGGCACATTAGCATCACGTGTCTACCTATACAAAACTGATAAGCCCTGCAATGTATGTGTGATTTTCTATGGTATATATCTAGTATACACTCCTGGCTTTCAGTCCCTGATTCTTGTTTTTCTTTTTCGTTTTTCAAAGGTTCTTTTCGTGACAGTTATGATGTACGCTGTTGATCTGTTCAGTCCCTTTGGCCACAGAGCTGAAGCCCGGGAAACAGGAGAGGGTGCTGGTGATGAGTTTAACTTGTTCAACAGTCTGTGGTTTGCTACAGCTTCCATGCTACAACAAGGGGGTGACAACACTCCAAAATCCCCGTCTGGGAGGATATTAGCAGCTGCGTTTTGGTTCTTTATCTTGATTATCATTTCTACGTACACGGCCAACCTAGCTGCATTCTTTACCAGTAAGTATAATGTGAATATTGGTTCAAGTTAAGGTCCCAATATATGACATTGTGGCACTCCTAGATAATGTGACAGTGACCTGCATGGTCCTGTAACAAAACAAGACCTTAGGCATTTGAATAAACAAAGTACCACCCTTAAAACAGAACCTAAAATATTTTAAGTTTTAAAATTTATAAGTTTCCCATTAATATATTGAAATCATCAAACTCCAGAAAAAGAGCCCCAAGATAGTTCCTTGAGGTACTCCATACTGCACGTGTGCAATGCCTTGGTTTTGTTTTTTTATGTACTTATTGACTGAGTGGGAGGTCCGAACGGGAAAATATTTGGCTTGAGGTCCTGAAGTACGGAACGAGCGCAGCGAGTTCCGTGCCAAGGACCGAGAGCCAAATATTTTCCCGTTCGGACCGACCTTAACTCAGTCAATAAGCATTTTATCATATGACCACATATAAAAAATCGATTTCAAAGCGTTTTTAATAAATGCGAATCAAAATCGGCAGCGAGTCCGAACGGCGAGTCCGAACGGGAAATTACTACACTTTTCGGAAAAGCGTACTTTTTTGCTGACGACATTTTCCCCAAAGGTTTTTCTTAGAATCACGCGTACAGTGAAATACGGTCATATGATAATATTAGTTATTCGTGCACATACTACTAAAAGCGACTCGTTAGCAGCGTTCGCCACCCATGCTACCATCACTTGATGGTGCAAAGATTCTATATTATACGTCCTATCTCAGAGTATTATTCTTATAGTCAAAGCAATCATGGCCTTATTCAAATGATGCTCATTTTTTGTTTAATTCTAGTTAAACAGTCCAAAAGATCGATCAACTCTCTTCAAGATCTAGTCAAACAAGACAAAATCAAATATGGCGTCCTCAATAGTGGAGCAATGAATGATTTCTTTGAGGGTTCTCAAGTAACTCTGTATCGGCAGATGTTCTCTCAAATGAGACAACAAAACAGCTTCGTATCCAGCACCAAGGAAGGTGTGGCTAAAGCTAGAGCAGGAGGGTATGCATATCTCACAGAACAGCCTTACCTTGACTACTATAACCAGAGAAAACCTTGCAATACGATGTTGCTTAATAACCTTTTGACGGCCAAGAGTTATGGCTTTGGATTACAGAGAAACTCCCAGTATGTCAATGCGCTGTCTGTGGCTATATTAAATGTAGGTATAAATTGAAGTTCTTGAATCTACTGATGATCATAAATAATTAACGTTGTCACTCCATTATATATGTTTATGGGGAGTGGAATTAAATACCCTGACGTAGGTAGGAATAAACGAGAAAAGAAGAGAAAGGACAGGGAAGGGAAGGGAAGGGGAGGGAAAAGAAGAGCAGAGTAGAGCAGGGCAGGGCAGGGCAGTGCAGAAAAACGAGAAGAGAAGAAAAGGGGAGAGAGAAAAGAAGTAGAGAAAGGAGAAAGGAAACGTAAGGGATAAAATGCAGGTTGTAAAAATATTGTTAAATACTGAAATATTACTTGTTCAAACCATGTTATGATTATATCATGTTACAGCTTCGAGAGAATGGTTTCATCGAGGAAACACGTGCCAAATGGTGGGATGAACGTAGTGAATGTACCGGCAAGAAAGAAAAAGGCACCGGATCAACGACAAGTCTTGGAATCCAAAACATGGCTGGTGTATTTATCATTCTTCTCGGTGGCGTCGCTTTCTCTTTCCTTCTTGTTGTCATAGAGATAAGATGCAAAAGAATCGTCAACATGTTGACCAGAAATCAGGTAACTCAAGTGACCGTTCGATGACGTCATTCAATAAAGTTAGGAGGGGCCTGGGTACCACTGTCTGAGGTTGCTGTGCAGGGGATAAGTTTTAGCACAAAACTTGGCCAACTACAATAGGTTTGTAAGGCAGTAAGTGCATCCGAGAGTTTCGGAGTCCCTCTAGAACCTTTGAATGGTACCCGAGCCTACCCATCCCTCTGGCTTACATTAGTTAAAATCTTTGACTCATTTCTTGATTCACCGAGCTACCTTAAATGTTGCCCAAGTTTTGTACTGAAATTTATTCTTGTGCTCCAAGGGCAGCACCAGGGAAGTTTCTCGATCACAAACAATAAAACCAAACGAGGCTTCTCGAGATAATATCGATGCCAGTCAGATACCAGTGAGGGTTGTAGTGTCGCAGGGACCAAGGCAGCTTAAACCAGTGGTACTCCAGGAACAGCCTGCTCCCCCTGAGGAGGAGGACTCTTCTGGGTGGAGGGCTTGGTTTGGTCGATGGATTTAGCGAGGGAATGAATGATGTGAGGTATGATTGACGTACAGAAAGATTTTCTATAATATTTAGTAGGAATTTTAATTTAAAAATCAATTTAATCTTATCCCATGCTTTCCATGATCTTATTTCAATCTTTCATACATGTGTTATTCATATTTTCTTATTCTAGTGTTTAACAAACGAGGAATACGACGTTTCAAGTACTAGTGAGCATCTGCCTGACATGCATCTTGTACCAAAGCGGCCAAACTATCTAAACTTACCGGAAAGCTACGCCAACACACAAGAAAGTAAACTCTAAAATATCATGTTGTTAACATCTAGTGCTAGTTCTCTTACTTTGGTGAGATGTTCTCCGATTTCACCGTGCTCGTAAACGTCTTCTTTAGTATGATTTCTTTCTTCAGCATTGATGAGACATGACACATGAGACAGACAGACAGACAGACAGAGAGACGCTTTTGAACACGAATAAGGCAGTTGCTCGCTTGATTAAAACTATGACTCAATGACCACTATATATGGTAACTGTCGCCTGATAGTACACCATGGAGACGCAAAATAAACAAACATTGTGTCTAATCTAATACTAATAACGTTAAAATATCCTAAATTTGATAAATTGGTTTACGTGGGAAACCTACAACATCGTGCTGCGTGTAATTTTAAAAATTAATGTTTTCTCTCGTTTTCTGATTGGCGAAAAAATGTTGCTTTTTCTTGCATTCTGATTGGCTCGTTTAGAACGACATTTCTGCGCGTGTCTTAAGTTTTCCACTTCCCCAAAAAAATACATGTGTAAAAATGCTGTATCTTTAGACTCCTTTCAGCACGTCGGAATGCAGCTCAGTTTGGAGGGCAAAAAAAAAAAGTTTCCAATTCTCCGGAGGTTGAAATTATTTTGTGTTGTTCTCCAAATTGAGCTGCGATGTCACGTGGAAGGGGGTCTATTGCCTGTAAGTCCTTTGAACGACCTCTTCGCTGATTAAATTAAAAAATAAATAAACAATCAAAAATAAAGCAAAATAAATAAAAGATAATTTGAATCATAGAAATTAAAATTAGAAAATAATCCGTCTCGCTAGCGATATAACCAAACCATGTAATGCTGTAAAGAGAACGTCCCTTGATAAAAGAATAATCCAAGTCACGAAATAAAAAAACTAAAGCCGAGCCTGAGTATTTAAAACCAGAGAAGGATGAGATACGACAAAAGTTGAGTTTCAAGGTTGGGTTGTCTTGTAACTCCCTGTATTGCTCGGTAAACTGATCTAATTAAGACTAGTTTGTTTCCTGGTCATATATATGCATCAGTCCAACATCCCACATGCGTCAACCATAGTGTTCTACAAAACTATATTGAGTAGATCAAGCATCATGTTTTTTCTTCCCTCACACGACGGACATGACCACGTTTTTTATCGTTTCCCTGCGTTTTACTTTACATTTTGCAAACCTTCTCACCAAAGTATTAGCCTTTTTTTTATCTACCACTTTTTTTCGATTCCTTTTCACTAATTCTGAAGAATATTTTCCTCGCCAACTGACGTTTATATTTTTACGTTCGTAAACGAGGTACTTCAACTCTCTAATATTGTGGTCAGTTAAGCGAAAGAGAGCATGCGGAGGTAATTAAGATAAGTCTGGTCTCTTGATCGAAGATTCACGTTTCTGTCTTCTTTGTATTTTAAATTTTTGCCCATTTTCGTATCAAAACATTTTCATCTATACATGTTCGTTTTTCAGATCTCGGGTTCGATTCCGGCTCGGCATCACATGTGTGTACATGTTGTTTTACCTCTCCCTTGATTCGAGGGCTTTTCTCCCTCCTCAAAACCCAACAAGCTAAATTCCAATTCGATCTGCGAGTTGGTCTTGTCAGTTTCAGTTGTCAGCTCGTCCATACTTGTGTATGATCATTAGATAGGAGAGGCGTTCTAGAATTAGGGCACGGCTAAGTCACAGATTGAACCCTGAAACAACCTCTGGGCTGATCTAAGTCAGGCCACGGCTAACTCACAGATTGAACCCTGAAACAACCTCTGGGCTGATCTAAGTCAGGGCACAGCTAACTCACAGATTGAACCCTGAAACAACCTCTGGGCTGATCTAAGTCAGGGCACAGCTAACTCACAGATTGAACCCTGAAACAACCTCTGGGCTGATCTAATTAGGGCGCGGCTAACTCACAGATAAGTAAGCACTACACCATCATACAGCAGACACGCAGACCTTTTTTACGTATATGTCATAATACTGGCTAGCTAGCGGAAGTACTTTTTTTTCTAATTCTGATTGAAAGTTGACATCAGTCATAGTAAAGACTTTCCTTCCAGTTTCTGAAAAATTCTTCTCACATTTAGTTAACATGACAAGTATAATGACCTCCTATCGAGATGTATCCCATGTTTATTCATGCCTTGACAACGACTAAAATGACCTCCCATTCTGTTTCTTATTAATTTTAATACTAACTACGTTTATTCACGGTAGTGCGCAGTTCTAGATGAACATGGATTATAATCACCACCTACTGGCCACGCCTACTTGGCCATAACCACAAACATCGACTGACTCCAAAGGTCACCACTGGAGTGATTTTTTCTAAACTACATACTCGGGCATTTTTAGGGTTGAGTAATATTTTTTTCAAATGTAAAACTTTCAATAAGGATACTTTTTTAAAATAATATCTAATGTCTCAGAGAACGAAGTTGGCAGAAGGTTGTTCCAGGTCGTAAGGAAAAGATTAAACTTTGAAAGAGAGAATTTTCTACAACATGACAAGGCCAAACCAACTCATTACGTGCACCCGTTTGGACGTGATCCTTTCATCCAGAAAATTTAAGATCAAACCGATATTTTTATTTTTATTTTTTATTCATGTAACGTTTCACACGAAACTATTCTACTTCGGATTCAACGTATAGAAATAAGAATAGATCGAAGAACAAAACGTTCAAATGAACAACGAAAAGCACAATTTTTACTCATTGTATTTTTTCGTACTCCAATCTGTTCTTTCGTTGTTCTTGCACCTTGTGTGTGTGACACATATGAAGTTATTTATTCGTTAATTAATTATGAAAAGTTGAAAACTGATTTGAGGATACAATAGGATTAATTTTCCACAGTTTTTTTAGAATAATCATAAAAAAATCTGGTGATAAAATAGTTGAAAAATGTGGATTGCCTAGAATGATGGGAATATTTACTAAATATGCCACGATAAATTTTCCTCCAGCTTACTCTAAGAAAAGATTCCAATAAAAAAAGGCTGGAATGGAAAAAAATTATTTAAATTCTTTAACCACTTGACGAAAAATTATTTGTCGTTTATTTTGAAAACATAATTCATTGCATTATTGATGAGCGTCAAATTTTATTTATTTATATGTTGGATGAAATCCTAAAAAGACTTACAAAGGTAGTTTGGCTTTCAAATTTGGACTAAAATGCTTGATAAACATTTTAAAAATGCGAGCAATTTTTTTTATTTTCAGTAACATTTTTTTGTCCTTAAACCGGATTTTTTAAGAAAAATTATGAGTAAATGTGCTGATTCTTGCTCTAATCAAGTGCCAACACAATTTTCTTTCCGTAATACAGATAATTCCTTAAATAATGATAGAGAATCAGCCAGATAGCCCACAATTCTTACTCATTGGCCAAAATAAAACAAACTAAATCGAAGATTAGGAGATCACCAGCGAAATAATGTAAATTCTTTAACAAATTCAGTCAAAAAACCCGTTGAGATTATCTTCAGAACCCTAGTGTTGATTAAACCAATAACATCGGTATTGGGCTTTCTCCTCGCTTTCTTGTCATTGATGCAACTACTATGTGTACAAGTCATAGCTGATTTGAATACTGCTTCTATCTCGAGCAGTTAACAGCTGAAAATGGCTAAAAATCCTAATGCAATGATACTCAGGTCTTGTTTGGTTCTACTTTGTCTTCTACCGAATTCTCTTGCCGCTTTGCGTGAATGGCAACCAATTCTTGGTAAGTCTCATTCCTTCTTCATAAATATGGCTGGAATAATCCTTTGTATTATATGTCCAATGCTACAAACATCTTAACATTTTCAAACTACGGAATGAGCTTATTTGTGTGTCATAAAGCCATATTTTAGCTACGTGTTTGGATTATTTATGGGTGCATTTCAGTTTGAAAAAAGAAACATTTATAATCAACTAAATATTTTTTAAGTTAGATATATAGCTCAGTATTTCAGGACATTTAACTTAAGCAAGATCGTCTACTCAGTAGTAAACGTTTTTTTAATGTAAATGATAGTTATCAGACTCGCTATTTTATAATTTTAAGTTCTATTTAACTCATAGTTCGAAAGATCCTCCCATCACCCTTGATAACACTTGATTGCTTCGATTTTTAGGCGCGATTTACCACCCAAAGGATGAGCTTCTCTTCACAGCGTTTAAACAAGCAATTGACCGCCTCAACAAACAGAGTTTACCTCAACAACTTATGATGGTCAGTTTCAAGACATACGGACGCGAGAATATCCTGAGTTACGGTAAGTTGTGAAGGGGTTCCACAAGGGTCTACATTGGGTCTTCTTTATATCGCCTAGAGCTAAAACGTTAGAGGAAAAAATGATAAATTAATTGATTTTTGTTAAAAACAAAAAAGTATTATAAGGAAAAAGATAGAAATTCTTTGTTTTAATGCGCATGTCAGGACACGGCGCTTTTGCGCCGGTAAGTACCGGTGGTCAGCGGATACTAATAATATTGTATCCATTGTTGTATAAGATACTGCTTTGCGCCTCAGGGAAAAACATCATCAAATCGACTACATTTATATTTTATACATTTTGGTTATATTTGACCATAAATGCAAAATGTATCAATGTCAATAATCTAGTCACAACACCCACAAAACAGTCTCCCATCGTGTAATTACATCGATATCTTTCCCATTTTCTTTGATTTTTTTTTCAATAATAAAACGGTTATGTTAAGTCATCTTTCAAATATTTATATTGGTCCATATATAAGTCCATTTCTGGATTCCTTGGAATGGCTGCTTTTTATTTGTGTTTGTTGACTTGATTGTGTTTCCGTGCCTGTCTGTCTGTCTGTTTGTCTGCTTGTTTGTGTTTCTGTGTCTGTCTGTCTGTCTGTCTGTCTGTATTTGTCTGCTTGTTTGTGTTTCTATGTCTGTCTGTCTGTCTGTCTGTCTGTCTGTCTGTCTGTCTGTCTGTCTGTGTTTGTCTGCTTGTTTGTGTTTCTGTGTCTGTCTGTCTGTTTGTGTTTGTTTGCTTGTTTGTTTTTCTGTGTCTATCTGTCTGTCTGTCTGTCTGTTTGTGTTCAAATGTTTTAGGATCACTTTCTGATATTTTCTGTGTATGTTCTGTACTTTAATATTTTGGTTTGCGTGTGTTTGCTTGTCTTTTAATACGCGTACGATGTAAAACAAAGATCCTTTCTTCGTTATTTTCCAATGCCTACTTATTCTCCTTTCGTTTCCATTTTGTCATAGAATCTGCCAAGAAACTGCGCTCGTCAACCTGCATCTTCGACCTGTCCTTCAACAGTGAAAAAACCTACGCATTGGCAGAGTTACTTCGCATTCCAATGATCACTCTAAAATCAATCAGGACTGACATTCGCAACTCATACATCTTCTCGCTTCGTCCCTCTGACGAAACTATTGCTCTGGCCACCAATGATCTAATAAACTATTTCTTCAAGGATAATCGAAAAGTAGCGATAATGGGAGACGGTTAGTATGCTTGGGGTTCAACTGAATTATGCCTATTCACATGATATCTATTTCAAACACGGTGGGCTTGGTTTTCGTATCAGGATATTATAGTAAATGTATGGATGTAGATGATAATGAAATCGCTTCTTTCCAAAGACTTTTGGAAAATTCAAGAACATTTTTCATCTACTTTTCTTTGGTATCTTGTTCTTAGATAGAGCGAGCGGAGTTTTAGCGCAGTCGAAGCCTTTTTAATAAAAACAGTGAAGTATAAGACTTCAAAAAAGTGATTTATTATCAAAAACGTTTGAGCATGCGCAGTTCACAAAAACTGTTTGGCTATAAACAGGCCTTGAGCATGCGCATTGATAACCGTGGATTAATGTAAACATGACATCCCATTTCAATTATCTCTTTTTACTTGACCAAGTCGAGTTTTATTATTTCTTTTCAGTCAAACGAGCCCATCTTACTTCTCGTATCTTCTCCATTGCGAGATATCGGAATCGAGTAAGACCCATCATGATTCCTCTACTAAACTCGGATAATGGTAGAGAAACCCAAAGAGGTCTGACTGTGTTACTGAGGTCAAATATCAAGTTTGTAGTACTGGTAGCCGACCCACAGAATATCAGCAAACTCCTTGAAAGGGTATGGTGTTAACTGTTACTTATCTGTTGACGTCTAGCATTCGTACTTGGGTCACACTTTGTTTCAAAAAATTCTTGGAATTCCGGCAGTATTTTGATTCGTCATGGGTCGGTGAAACAATGAGAAAGCAAAACGAATAGAGGGGGCAAAGGAAAGGAAAGGAAAGAAAAGAGGGAAGAAAAGGAAAGAAAAATCTTAAAGAAACTCTAATTATTTCAACCTTCACTTATAACATGCTTCGAGTTTTGATTTAGTTTGAACATTTTTCTATTACTAGTGCTAATGTACGTAATTGTTCATTTGAATGTTTTACAGGCCATGCGTAGTGGTTGTGTGCATTCAGAGTCGAAGTGGATCGCAGTTGACATGGTATGTTGTGCATATATATTTATATATCTAATGCAGGGAAGCACGGGTGGCGTAGCGTTGAGAGCGCTTGCCTCTCACTAAGGCGACCCGAGAATTACAAGGGAATGACGCGTGTTTTGAAATTTAAAACATTACACTCAAGTGGATTGGATACATTCGATCTGTGATCGCTTAGATCAGCCCAGACGTTGTTTCAGGCTTCTATCTGTGAGTTAGCCATGCCCTGACTTAGATCAGCCTAGAGGTTGTTTCAGGGTTCTATCTGTGAGTTAGCCATGCCCTCACTTAAATCAGCTCAGACGTTGTTTCAGGCTTCTATCTGTGAGTTAGCCGTGCCCTGACTTAGATCAGCCCAGACGTTGTTTCAGGCTTCTATCTGTGAGTTAGCCGTGCCCTGACTTAGATCAGCCCAGAGGTTGTTTCAGGGTTCTATCTGTGAGTTAGCCATGTCGTGACTTAGATCAGCCCAGAGGTTGTTTCATGTCAATGTTATCCTTGTCCTCCCTTCCTCCCTCAGGAACTGACTGGTAATATCTCAGCTCTTGAGTATCGCGGTCTTGTGGGACTCCGTCTTTACTATGACTATCAACATAAACTAAAACGAGAAGCAGAAAGACAAACAAGATCAGGTCGATCTAAAAGAATATCAATGGTGAGTATTACTGGACGATTTGGAAGTCGACGTCTTCTTTTTCATCATCATCATATCGTCACCATCATCATCACCATCACCGGTACCACCACTACCACCATCATCCGTCATCATGACAACATCATCGCCACAACCACCACCAACAACCAATACCATCATCCTCATCATGACATCATCATAAACATCATTATTATTAGAAGTTTTTTCCAGTTTGCCGTCCAAATGTCTAGTCAAAACCTACTGTTACTATTGTTCACATTATTTGGTGCCTGGCACGCAGTAAAGTATCTAAATTTGGCACCCTGTGGTTTCTATGTAGGCAAGCTTCGCAGTCCTCAATGACTCAATACACGCTGTCAGCGAAGCTATTCGCCAGATCAAGCAAATCCCCTACAACATTAGAGGGAAAGATGACTGCCCGATCAAAGATGCTACTGGAACAGATGACAGAGGACAAAGTTCGTTTATCAATAACTTAATGATGGTAATTATACTCAGGTTTGGCTTGTTGATTTCAAAGTTTAGTGACTTGTGAATTGGGACTTCTAGCATTTCATACATGGCAATCTGTATTCTGCAGAATTGCTTTGATTGTTTTGCATCACACCGTTAAGATTAAACAAAAATGTTCTGTTTCAGGTTCGGTTTCAAGGACTTACTGGGCCAGTCAAGTTCAATCCTAAATCACGTGACCGAGAAGTGCAACTGATCGACATTATGAACATTCAAGTTCAATCAGGATTACCGCCATCCTATATGTATCCGGTAAGAGCACTGTTCATTTTACCCCTCCATTTACCCGGTACTCGTACATGCACTACTACGGGTATCCCTCCATTTACCCGGTACTCGTACATGCACCATTACGGGTATCCCTCCATTTACCCCATACTCATACATGCACAACTACGGGTATCCCTCCATTTACCCTGTACTCCTACATGCACCACTACGGGTCTCCCTCCATTTACCCCGTACTCATACATGCACAACTACGGGTATCCCTCCATTTACCCTGTACTCGTACATGCACCATTACGGATATCCCTCCATTTACCCCGTACTCATACATGCACAACTACGGGTCTCCCTCCATTTACCTAGTACTCCTACATGCACCACTACGGGTATCCCTTCATTTACCCTGTACGAAACCTCACACACCTCGCAAACCCGTACTCCTATACTTATACCACTACGGGAATTCCTCCATTTATCCGGTACGTGCATACCTCTCAAACCCGGTATATACACCCATTCAGAAGGAATTATTTACCAACTTGTTTGTATCCCTGTTTTTCCAGATCGGTTACTGGAAAGCAAGCAAGAATTCTGTTGTTGGTTCCGTGGTCCTTAAGAATAACGATGTGGTGTTCTGGAATGGTTATTACTGGGAGGAAATTCGCTGTGAATTTAGAAGTATTGCTGCTAGACAAGAGTTCAATCGCCATCACAGACCTTTAGTGATAGCTACTATTATAGTAAGAAGACAGACAGACTTTTCTTTTACAATATTCAGGATATTTTCTTCAATGAGGCGAAGGTATTTTAATGCCGTAAGGAACTAAAAAACCTTTGGCCGCTTCCCTAATGTCAACAAAAATATAGCACGATTATAGTATGGAGGGGAATCAAGGGTGGTATAGAGGAAGTTGTATTATTGTATCAAAATTGTATTGACTATGCTAGGCATAATTGACAACCATGTCACATTGCTGTAAGCTTTAAAACCTCTTTGTAGTCGCGACGAAGTAGGTTTTGGTCGATATCAGTCAAGGCGTTTCTATGACGTTCCATATGCACGTGCCTTTGAAAACTTTGTATTGTCCGACAAGTCATGGAAGCACTTTGATTGACTTCCGCCAAAGCCTTATTTTGTCGTGAGGATTTCTTACGTGACATTGAGAAGGCCTGTAATCTCTCAAAAGGACTCTCCGTACATGATGATCAAGAGTAACGCGTCCAACCTGAAAGGTAACGACAGATTTGAGGGGTTTGGAGCAGATCTCATCAAGCTTGTAGCAGACAAACTGATGTTTAAGTATGAGATTGTGGTCAGTAGAGAAACGTCCTATGGCTCACCAGTTGGAGGAGAGTGGAAAGGACTGGTGAGAGAACTGATTGATCAGGTCAGTATATAATAATTGTGGCAGAAAAACAATATCAAATGACAAGTCAAGGATTTTGCAAGTATCCGTTCAACCAGCTTTCCCAAGTCTGCCACGCCCATCACGTCAAGGATTGGCAGGACAAAACCAACCGAAGTTTGGCGGGGGAAAAAGTGACGCGGAATAATTAGTTTCGTTGTATTTTCTGCTACTTTGTTTCCTTTGTCTGCTTTGGTTTTTCACTCACACACACCACGTGTCATTTCCTTGAGTATCATTTTTTGTTTAATGGTTATACTTGTAATGCTTAGAAGATTCATGAATATGGAGTCTAAAAGAGTTTAATTCTAACGAGGTTTTTGAAACTTAGATTTAACATTACACATGCAATAGCCCTGCTAAGGACTGAAATAAAAGTCGCAAACGTTTTATTTGGCAACCATTAAATTTTGAGTTATGTTTAATCCTTTATTATATATATATATATATATTTAATAACTAAAGTTAGTAGAAGGCTTATTTGTCATTTTCCTGCAGCAAGCTGACGTAGCCGTTGGTCCAATAACTATCACAGCTGAACGCGAAGAAGTAATCGATTTTAGCAAACCCTTCCTGGATTTTAGGATCGCGATGATTTTAACAAAACCAACCGAAGAAGAGGTGAACCTGTTTGCCTTTCTCTTGCCGTTTGAGGAACAGCTGTGGCTGTGTGTTTGTGGAGTTGTAAGTATCATCTTCTAGACGTGTTATTGATCCTCAACATTTTGTGAAGTTATCTTTGAGTTATCTTTCTAAATATATTGTGTCTGCTGTGAAAGTGACCATCATCATCGTCATTATCCGGCATCAGCGTCATCATCCAGCATAATCATCATCATCATCATCATTACCATCATCCTCATCACCATCTGTTTCATCATCATCATCATCATCATCATCATCATCACCATCATCATCATCATCATCATCATCATCATCATCATCACCATCATCACCATCATCATCATCATCATCATCATCACCATCATCATCATCATCATCATCATCATCATCATCATCACCATCATCACCATCATCATCATCACCATCACCATCATCATCATCATCACTATCATGTGTTTCATGACCATCATCATGTATCTTGACATTTTCATCAAGTAACATAGCTAACTAATAGTCCTTGTTGTTCAGGTTGGTACAGTAACCATCATTATGTGGGTCCTTGATCGCTTCAGTCCCTACGGTTATCGCGCAGACGCAAAGAACACCGGTGAAGGTGACGGAGATGAATTCAGTCTGTCGAACAGTCTATGGTTTGCTACAGGGTCAATCCTTCAACAAGGTGCAGATACCACACCCAGGTCTGGATCAGGGAGAGTATTGGCGGCTTCCTTTTGGTTATTTACTCTGATATTAATTTCTACGTATACAGCTAACCTTGCAGCATACTTTACAGGTATATTATGTTATATATGTATTATATGTATTATATGTATTTATAATCAACATTCTTCCGTGACTCGCCCCATCTCACTCATGCCACCCATGCCCACCCACGCCACCCATGCCCAGCCATGTCCACCCACGCCACCCATGCCCAGCCATGTCCACCCACGCCACCCATGCCCACCCATGCCCACCCATGCCCACCCACGCCACCCATGCCCAGCCATGTCCACCCACGCCACCCATGCCCAGCCATGTCCACCCACGCCACCCATGCCCACCCATGCCCACCCATGCCCACCCATGCCCACCCATGCCCACCCATGCCCACCCATGCCCACCCATGCCCACCCACGCCCACCCACGCCACCCATGCCCACCAATGCCCAACCATACCACCCATGCCCACCCATGCCACCCATGCGCAACCATACCACCCATGGCGCTCATGCCACCCATATCCAGCAATGCCCACCCACGCCACCTCTGCCCACCCATGCCACTCATGCCACCCATATCCAGTAATGCCCACCCACGCCACCTCTGCACACCCATGCCACTCATGCCACCCATATCCAGCAATGCCCACCCATGCCCACCCATGCCAACCCATGCCACCCATGCCCACACTGCCCACCCATGCCACCCATGCCCACACTGCCCACCCATGCCACCCATGTCCACCCATGCCCACCCAGAGTATGTATATCAAAATCTATAAATTATACTCATATTACTGAAAGATCTGAGAGAGTTTTAAAGTCATAAGAATCTGAAAACTTTTCTATCATCTTAGATAAACATATTTTAACATATATAAACAGCTCTTCTCTATTATTCTCCACAGCAAAGAACACCAAGTCATCAATCAACTCACTAGAAGATCTCGTCGGACAAGACAAGGTTCGTTTTGGTGTTCTTAAAGGAGGCTCTCTGTACACGTTTTTTGAGAACTCCAAAGTTCGCACCTATAAAAAGATGTTCGGGAGGATGAAGACCTTGGACACGTTTGTAAATAGTACAAAATTTGGCGTCAAGCTTGCACGGCAAGGAAACTTTGCTTACTTGACAGACCAGCCATCGCTTGATTACTACAACCAAAGGAAACCATGTAATACAATGCTGGTGAAGAATCTACTTGATGCGAAAAGTTATGCCTTAGGGCTGCAGAAAAATTCTGAATGGACTAATGAGTTCTCTGTTACTTTACTTGAGGTAAGAAAGCAGTTTAATGGATATTGTAAAACATATGGCAGTTGTTGTTTTATGTTCTCTATGTGAATTTTGTACATTTCATTGTAAGTTTAAACTTTAAAAGAATGATGATGATGATGATAATGGTAATGATGATACCGATGGTGACGATAATTATGATGATGATGGTGATAATGATGATGATGACGATGTTGATGACGATGATGCTGATAATGATGATGATAATGATGATGATAATGATGATGATGATGATAATGATCACGATGATGATGATCATAATGATGATGATGATGATAACGATGATGAGGATGCTAATAATGATGACGATGATAATGATGATTATAACAATGATGATGATCCTTCTATATACTTCTATACAGCTTCGCGAGGAAGGAGAAGTCGAGAAGCTACGACTGCGTTGGTGGGACGATCGTAGTGAATGTCCTCCCGAAGACCCGTCCAGTGCGCAGCCCACAAGGCTAGCCTTACACCATCTAGCTGGTGTGTTTATTATTCTAGGGGGTGGTGCAGCAATCTCGCTAGCTTTGTTACTGGTGGAAAACAGATGTAGAGATGTGATGGGCAGTGGTACCTCACAGGTATGTATCTACTCTCCTGGTATGTACTGTCAATGTTTATGACTAGACTGTTTTCATATGAGTGAAAAATATGATGCGGCAAATATGTAGCCGTACTGTAGCAGTTCCGTATCTTATCTTACCGTAGCCGTGACTACGCGCTGTGATTGGATGAATAAATGGAAGACAATGGGAAACCATTTCAATGTTACTGCATGTCGTACCGTCCAGTAAGTGCTGTAAGTCCGTACCGTACGTTTCCCACTCATACGAAAACCGCTCTAGTTCATTTCCCGTAATCGTTGGGGTGGATTTCCTTCTTGCTGCAGCTGCAAGTTCGTTAGGTATATAAATGATGGCTTCAGTCGCTATGAAGTAAATAAATAAACAATGAAATATTGATAGTTGAAAAGTAAATCTAGCAGCGCTATGCACGTCTAACTAAAAGAACAGTCTGGCTCCTCTCTCTTCAACAGACTGCAGAAAGCACTAGGGACGATATTGATGGAAGATCCCGCAACCCTACCTCGCTCCAGACCAGTGGTAGTGCAGAAATGAAACCCTTAAACAACAACGAGAGAAGGTCTCCAAGACCACCAGGTTTTGATATCAGGATACCCAATGCCTATGCTACTGCTCCTGAGAGCAACCTATAAATCCGACCAGTGAATGTCAACCAAGCAGCTTAGGCCTACAGCATGGGTATTAATAGATAGTCATAGTGCTATCGTATTATTGATCATTTATATAAATAATGAGTAAACACTTTAGAGCAGTTTTTGTAACACCGTGAAAAGCTCGCGGCAACAACACAGTCGTGACACGGTCAAGGCATGGCAAGGCACGTCCAATGCTCATGTTACAGGTACTCTCAATTCAATCAAATGCCCAAAAAACGGCATGACACAGTCACGCCAAGGTCGCGGAACTCCCAGACCAAGCTCATTGTGCAAGAATAAAAGAGTCAGCCAATCAAAATTCTAGAAAATATCAGGGTCATGGCAAGACACGCATACAGCACCGCCCTCTTCACAGTCATACGAAAACTGCTCTAAAAAAACACCTAGAACCGACCAACCGACCAGTGAAGACCAATGAGGGTGAATCCTATTGCATGTGTTATAAAACGTCATAGTAATATGGTTTTAAATTTTTAGCATTAATCATTAATATCAATGACACAAAAACCTGTAGCACCGACCAGGCATCAACAAGAACTGACCAGAAAAGACAACTGGTGGCCATAGCAGCCTGTAGAAAGAGACCTTTACCAACCACTGCTGGTCATGATTATCACGTGTGTTAAATTTAATAATAGTATAATTGAATTGTAATCGATCATAATAACTAATAAAATAAATTTAAAACAATTACAATAAAATACTCTAAAGCCAATTGATTGGATGGACTTTGACCCTTTTCAGCACCTTTTCTCATCCAATAAATCTGGTATACATTTTCAAAATTTGATTTTTTTTACATGGGCTATAGTCCATGCTTTTTGGTCGAAAATGGCCAAAAATGACCTATTTGTCACTCTTCATAAAAAATTAATAATTTTGAAAAAGGTGTGATAATGAGGCAAAATGGATCAAAACCATGGGCTATAGTCCATACTTTTTGCCCGAAAATGGCCAAAAATGACCTATTTTTCACTCTTCATAAATAATTAATAATTTCAAAAAAGTTGTGAAAACGAGCCAAAATCGATCAAAACCATGGGCTATAGTCCATGCTTTTTGGTAGAAAATGGCCAAAAATGACCTATTTTGCACTCTTCATAAATAATAATAATTTTGAAAAACGTGTAAAAATGACCCAAAATCGATGAAAATCATGGGCTATAGTCCATGCTTTTCGGTAGAAAATGGCCAAAAATGACCTATTTTTCACTCTTCATAAATAATTAATAATTTTAAAAAAGGTGTGAAAATGAGCCAAAATTCATCAAAACCATGGGCTATAGTCCATGCTTTTTGGTCGAAAATGGCCAAAAATCACCTTTTTTTTATTCTTCATAAATAATTAAAAATTTTGAAAAAGGTGTGAAAATGAGCCAAAATCGATGAAAACCATGTGGTATAGTCCATGCTTTTTGGTCGAAAATGGCCAAAAATGACCTATTTTTCACTCTTCATAAATAATTAATAATTTTGAAAAAGGTGTGAAAATGAGCCAAAATTGATCAAAACCATGGGCTATAGTCCATGCTTTTCGGTAGAAAATGGCCAAAAATGGCCAAAAATGACCTATTTTTCACTCTTCATAAATAATTAATAATTTTAAAAAAAGGTGTGAAAATGAGCCAAAATCGATCAAAACCATGGGCTATAGTCCACGCTTTTTGGTAGAAAATGGCCAAAAATGACCTATTTTTCATTCTTTATAATTTTGAAAAAGGTGTAAAAATAAGCCAAAATCGATCAAAACCATGGGCTATAGTCCATGCTTTTTGGTAGAAAATGGCCAAAAATGACCTATTTTTCACTGTTGATAAATAATTAATAATTTTAAAAAAGGTGTGAAAATGAGCCAAAATCGATCAAAACCATGGGCTATAGTCCATGCTTTTCGGTAGAAAATGGCCAAAAATGACCTATTTTTCACCCTTCATAAATAATTAATAATTTTGAAAAAAGTGTGAAAATGAGCCAAAATTCATCAAAACCATGGGCTACAGTCCATGCTTTTTGGTCGAAAATGGCCAAAAATCACCTTTTTTTTATTCTTCATAAATAATTAAAAATTTTGAAAAAGGTGTGAAAATGAGCCAAAATCGATGAAAACCATGTGGTATAGTCCATGCTTTTTGGTCGAAAATGGCCAAAAATGACCTATTTTTCACTCTTCATAAATAATTAATAATTTTGAAAAAGGTGTGAAAATGAGCCAAAATTGATCAAAACCATGGGCTATAGTCCATGCTTTTCGGTAGAAAATGGCCAAAAATGGCCAAAAATGACCTATTTTTCACTCTTCATAAATAATTAATAATTTTGAAAAAGGTGTGAAAATTAGACAAAATCGATCAAAACCATGGGCTATAGTCCATGCTTTTTGGTACAAAATGGCCAAAAATGACCTATTTTTCACTCTTCATAAAAATTTAATAATTTTGAAAAAGGTGTGAAAATGAGCCAAAATCGATCAAAACTATGGGCTATAGTCCATGCTTTTTGCCTGAAAATGGCCAAAAATGACCTATTTTCACTCTTCATAAATAATTAATAATTTAAAAAAAGGTGTGAAAATGAGCCAAAATCGATCAAAACCATGGGCTATAGTCCATGCTTTTCGGTAGAAAATGGCCAAAAATGACCTATTTTTCACTCTTCATAAATAATTAATAATTTTAAAAAAAGGTGTGAAAATGAGCCAAAATCGATCAAAACCATGGGCTATAGTCCACGCTTTTTGGTAGAAAATGGGCAAAAATGACCTATTTTTCATTCTTTATAATTTTGAAAAAGGTGTAAAAATAAGCCAAAATCGATCAAAACCATGGGCTATAGTCCATGCTTTTTGGTAGAAAATGGCCAAAAATGACCTATTTTTCACTCTTCATAAATAATTAATAATTTTAAAAAAAGGTGTGAAAATGAGCCAAAATCGATCAAAACCATGGGCTATAGTCCACGCTTTTTGGTAGAAAATGGCCAAAAATGACCTATTTTGCACTCTTCATAAATAATAATAATTTTGAAAATGGTGTGAAAATGAGCCAAAATCGATCAAAATCATGGGCTATAGTCCATGCTTTTTGGTAGAAAATGGCCAAAAATGACCTATTTTGCACTCTTCATAAATAATTAATAATTTTAAAAAAGGTGTAAAAATAAGCCAAAATCGATCAAAACCATGGGCTATAGTCCATGCTTTTCGGTAGAAAATGGCCAAAAATGACCTATTTTTCACACTTCATAAATAATTAATAATTTTGAAAAAGGTGTGAAAATGAGCCAAAATCGATCAAAACCATAGGCTATAGTCCACGCTTTTTGGTAGAAAATGGCCAAAAATGACCTATTTTGCACTCTTCATAAATAATAATAATTTTGAAAATGGTGTGAAAATGAGCCAAAATCGATCAAAATCATGGGCTATAGTCCATGCTTTTTGGTAGAAAATGGCCAAAAATGACCTATTTTTCACTCTTCATAAATAATTAATAATTTTAAAAAAGGTGTGAAAATGAGCCAAAATCGATCAAAACCATGGGCTATAGTCCATGCTTTTCGGTAGAAAATGGCCAAAAATGACCTATTTTGCACTCTTCATAAATAATAATAATTTTGAAAAACGTGTAAAAATGACCCAAAATCGATGAAAATCATGGGCTATAGTCCATGCTTTTTGCCCGAAAAAGGCCAAAAATGACCTATTTTTCACTCTTCATAAATAATTAATAATTTTAAAAAAGGTGTAAAAATAAGCCAAAATCGATCAAAACCATGGGCTATAGTCCATGCTTTTTGGTAGAATATGGCCAAAAATGACCTATTTTTCACCCTTCATAAATAATTATTAATTTTGAAAAAGGTGTGAAAATGAGCCAAAATCGATCAAAACCATAGGCTATAGTCCACGCTTTTTGGTAGAAAATGGCCAAAAATGACCTATTTTGCACTCTTCATAAATAATAATAATTTTGAAAATGGTGTGAAAATGAGCCAAAATCGATCAAAATCATGGGCTATAGTCCATGCTTTTTGCCCGAAAATGGCCAAAAATGACCTATTTTTCACTGTTCATAAATAATTAATAATTTTAAAAAAGGTGTGAAAATGAGCCAAAATCGATCAAAACCATGGGCTATAGTCCATGCTTTTCGGTAGAAAATGGCCAAAAATGACCTATTTTTCACCCTTCATAAATAATTAATAATTTTGAAAAAAGTGTGAAAATGAGCCAAAATTCATCAAAACCATGCTTTTTGGTCGAAAATGGCCAAAAATCACCTTTTTTTTATTCTTCATAAATAATTAAAAATTTTGAAAAAGGTGTGAAAATGAGCCAAAATCGATGAAAACCATGTGGTATAGTCCATGCTTTTTGGTCGAAAATGGCCAAAAATGACCTATTTTTCACTCTTCATAAATAATTAATAATTTTGAAAAAGGTGTGAAAATGAGCCAAAATTGATCAAAACCATGGGCTATAGTCCATGCTTTTCGATAGAAAATGGCAAAAAATGGCCAAAAATGACCTATTTTTCACTCTTCATAAATAATTAATAATTTTGAAAAAGGTGTGAAAATGAGACAAAATCGATCAAAACCATGGGCTATAGTCCATGCTTTTTGGTAGAAAATGGCCAAAAATCACCTATTTTTCACTCTTCATAAAAAATTAATAATTTTGAAAAAGGTGTGAAAATGAGCCAAAATCGATCAAAACCATGGGCTATAGTCCATGCTTTTCGGTAGAAAATGGGCAAAAATGACCTATTTTTCATGCTTTATAATTTTGAAAAAGGTGTGAAAATGAGCCAAAATCGATCAAAACCATGGGCTATAGTCCATGCTTTTTGCCCGAAAATGCCAAAAATGGCCTATTTTTCATTCTTCATAAATAAATAAAATTTTTGAAAAAGGTGTGAAAATGAGCCAAAATCGATCAAAACCATGGGCTATAGTCCATGCTTTTTGCCCGAAAATGGACAAAAATGGCCTATTTTTCACTCTTCATAAATAAATAAAATTTTTGAAAAAGGTGTGAAAATGAGCCAAAATCGATCAAAACCATGGGCTATAGTCCATGCTTTTCGGTAGAAAATGGCCAAAAATGACCTATTTTTCACACTTCATAAATAATTAATAATTTTGAAAAAGGTGTGAAAATGAGCCAAAATCGATCAAAACCATAGGCTATAGTCCACGCTTTTTGGTAGAAAATGGCCAAAAATGACCTATTTTGCACTCTTCATAAATAATAATAATTTTGAAAATGGTGTGAAAATGAGCCAAAATCGATCAAAATCATGGGCTATAGTCCATGCTTTTTGGTAGAAAATGGCCAAAAATGACCTATTTTTCACTCTTCATCAATAATTAATAATTTTAAAAAAGGTGTGAAAATGAGCCAAAATCGATCAAAACCATGGGCTATAGTCCATGCTTTTCGGAAGAAAATGGCCAAAAATGACCTATTTTTCACCCTTCATAAATAATTAATAATTTTGAAAAAGGTGTGAAAATGAGCCAAAATCGATCAAAACCATGGGCTATAGTCCATGCTTTTTGCCCGAAAAAGGCCAAAAATGACCTATTTTTCACTCTTCATAAATAATTAATAATTTAAAAAAAGGTGTAAAAATAAGCCAAAATCGATCAAAACCATGGGCTATAGTCCATGCCTTTATGTAGAATATGGCCAAAAATGACCTATTTTTCACCCTTCATAAATAATTATTAATTTTGAAAAAGGTGTGAAAATGAGCCAAAATCGATCAAAACCATAGGCTATAGTCCACGCTTTTTGGTAGAAAATGGCCAAAAATGACCTATTTTGCACTCTTCATAAATAATAATAATTTTGAAAATGGTGTGAAAATGAGCCAAAATCGATCAAAATCATGGGCTATAGTCCATGCTTTTTGCCCGAAAATGGCCAAAAATGACCTATTTTTCACTCTTCATAAATAATTAATAATTTTTAAAAAGGTGTGAAAATGAGCCAAAATCGATCAAAACCATGGGCTATAGTCCATGCTTTTCGGTAGAAAATGGGCAAAAATGACCTATTTTTCATGCTTTATAATTTTGAAAAAGGTGTGAAAATGAGCCAAAATCGATCAAAACCATGGGCTATAGTCCATGCTTTTTGCCCGAAAATGGCCAAAAATGGCCTATTTTTCATTCTTCATAAATAAATAAAATTTTTGAAAAAGGTGTGAAAATGAGCCAAAATCGATCAAAACCATGGGCTATAGTCCATGCTTTTTGCTCGAAAATGGACAAAAATGGCCTATTTTTCACTCTTCATAAATAAATAAAATTTTTGAAAAAGGTGTGAAAATGAGCCAAAATCGATCAAAATCATGGGCTATAGTCCATGCTTTTTGCCCGAAAATGGCCAAAAATGACCTATTTTTCACTCCTCATAAATAATTAATAATTTTAAAAAAGGTGTGAAAATGAACCAAAATCGATCAAAACCATGGGCTATAGTCCATGCTTTTCGGTAGAAAATGGGCAAAAATGACCTATTTTTCATTCTTTATAATTTTGAAAAAGGTGTGAAAATGAGCCAAGATTGATCAAAATCATGGGCTATAGTCCATGCTTTTTGCTAGAAAATGGCCAAAAATGACCTATTTTTCACTCTTCATAAATAATTAATAATTTTAAAAAAGTTGTGAAAATGAGCCAAAATCGATCAAAATCATGGGCTATAGTCCATGGTTTTTACCCGAAAATGGCCAAAAATGACCTATTTTTCACTGTTCATAAATAATTAATAATTTTAAAAAAGGTGTGAAAATGAGCCAAAATCGATCAAAACCATGGGCTATAGTCCATGCTTTTTGGTAGAAAATGGCCAAAAATGACCTATTTTGCACTCTTCATAAATAAATAAAATTTTTGAAAAAGGTGTGAAAATGAGCCAAAATCGATCAAAACCATGGGCTATAGTCCATGCTTTTTGGTAGAAAATGGCCAAAAATGACCTATTTTGCACTCTTCATAAATAAATAAAATTTTTGAAAAAGGTGTGAAAATGAGCCAAAATCGATCAAAACCATGGGCTATAGTCCGTGCTTTTTGCCCGAAAATGGCCGAAAATGACCTATTTTTCACTCCTCATAAATAATTAATAATTTTAAAAAAGGTGTGAAAATGAGCCAAAATCGATCAAAACCATGGGCTATAGTCCATGCTTTTTGCCCGAAAATGGACAAAAATGGCCTATTTTTCACTCTTCATAAATAAATAAAATTTTTGAAAAAGGTGTGAAAATGAGCCAAAATCGATCAAAACCATGGGCTATAGTCCATGCTTTTTGCTCGAAAATGGCCAAAAATGACCTATTTTTCACTCCTCATAAATAAGTAATAATTTTAAAAAAGGTGTGAAAATGAACCAAAATCGATCAAAACCATGGGCTATAGTCCATGCTTTTCGGTAGAAAATGGGCAAAAATGACCTATTTTTCATTCTTTATAATTTTGAAAAAGGTGTGAAAATGAGCCAAGATTGATCAAAATCATGGGCTATAGTCCATGCTTTTTGCTAGAAAATGGCCAAAAATGACCTATTTTTCACTCCTCATAAATAATTAATAATTTTAAAAAAGGTGTGAAAATGAGCCAAAATCGATCAAAACCATGGGCTATAGTCCATGCTTTTTGCCCGAAAATGGCCAAAAATGACCTATTTTTCACTCCTCATAAATAATTAATAATTTTAAAAAAGGTGTGAAAATGAGCCAAAATCGATCAAAACCATGGGCTATAGTCCATGCTTTTCGGTAGAAAATGGGCAAAAATGACCTATTTTTCATTCTTTATAATTTTGAAAAAGGTGTGAAAATGAGCCAAAATCGATCAAAATCATGGGCTATAGTCCATGCTTTTTGACCGAAAATGGCCAAAAATGACCTATTTTTCACTGTTCATAAATAATTAATAATTTTAAAAAAGGTGTGAAAATGAGCCAAAATCGATCAAAACCATGGGCTATAGTCCATGCTTTTTGGTAGAAAATGGCCAAAAATGACCTATTTTGCACTCTTCATAAATAAATAAAATTTTTGAAAAAGGTGTGAAAATGAGCCAAAATCGATCAAAACCATGGGCTATAGTCCATGCTTTTTGGTAGAAAATGGCCGAAAATGACCTATTCTTCACTCTTCATAAAAAATTAATAATTTTGAAAATGGTGTGAAAATGAGCCAAAATCGATCAAAACCATGGGCTATAGTCCATGCTTTTCGGTAGAAAATGGCCAAAAATGACCTACTTTTTCACTTTTCATAAATAAATAAAATTTTTGAAAAAGGTGTGAAAATGAGCCAAAATCGATCAAAACCATGGGCTATAGTCCATGCTTTTTGCCCGAAAATGGCCAAAAATGGCCTATTTTTCACTCTTCATAAATAAATAAAATTTTTGAAAAAGGTGTGAAAATGAGCCAAAATCGATCAAAATCATGGGCTATAGTCCATGCTTTTTGCCTGAAAATGGCCAAAAATGACCTATTTTTTCACTCTTCATAAATAATTAATAATTTTAAAAAAGGTGTGAAAATGAACCAAAATCGATCAAAACCATGGGCTATAGTCCATGCTTTTCGGTAGAAAATGGGCAAAAATGACCTATTTTTCATTCTTTATAATTTTGAAAAAGGTGTGAAAATGAGCCAAGATTGATCAAAATCATGGGCTATAGTCCATGCTTTTTGCTAGAAAATGGCCAAAAATGACCTATTTTTCACTGTTCATAAATAATTAATAATTTTAAAAAAGTTGTGAAAATGAGCCAAAATCGATCAAAATCATGGGCTATAGTCCATGGTTTTTACCCGAAAATGGCCAAAAATGACCTATTTTTCACTGTTCATAAATAATTAATAATTTTAAAAAAGGTGTGAAAATGAGCCAAAATCGATCAAAACCATGGGCTATAGTCCATGCTTTTTGGTAGAAAATGGCCAAAAATGACCTATTTTGCACTCTTCATAAATAAATAAAATTTTTGAAAAAGGTGTGAAAATGAGCCAAAATCGATCAAAACCATGGGCTATAGTCCATGCTTTTTGGTAGAAAATGGCCAAAAATGACCTATTTTCCACTCTTCATAAATAAATAAAATTTTTGAAAAAGGTGTGAAAATGAGCCAAAATCGATCAAAACCATGGGCTATAGTCCGTGCTTTTTGCCCGAAAATGGCCGAAAATGACCTATTTTTCACTCCTCATAAATAATTAATAATTTTAAAAAAGGTGTGAAAATGAGCCAAAATCGATCAAAACCATGGGCTATAGTCCATGCTTTTTGCCCGAAAATGGACAAAAATGGCCTATTTTTCACTCTTCATAAATAAATAAAATTTTTGAAAAAGGTGTGAAAATGAGCCAAAATCGATCAAAACCATGGGCTATAGTCCATGCTTTTTGCTCGAAAATGGCCAAAAATGACCTATTTTTCACTCCTCATAAATAAGTAATAATTTTAAAAAAGGTGTGAAAATGAACCAAAATCGATCAAAACCATGGGCTATAGTCCATGCTTTTCGGTAGAAAATGGGCAAAAATGACCTATTTTTCATTCTTTATAATTTTGAAAAAGGTGTGAAAATGAGCCAAGATTGATCAAAATCATGGGCTATAGTCCATGCTTTTTGCTAGAAAATGGCCAAAAATGACCTATTTTTCACTCTTCATAAATAATTAATAATTTTAAAAAAGTTGTGAAAATGAGCCAAAATCGATCAAAACCATGGGCTATAGTCCATGCTTTTTGCCCGAAAATGGCCAAAAATGACCTATTTTTCACTCCTCATAAATAATTAATAATTTTAAAAAAGGTGTGAAAATGAGCCAAAATCGATCAAAACCATGGGCTATAGTCCATGCTTTTCGGTAGAAAATGGGCAAAAATGACCTATTTTTCATTCTTTATAATTTTGAAAAAGGTGTGAAAATGAGCCAAAATCGATCAAAATCATGGGCTATAGTCCATGCTTTTTGACCGAAAATGGCCAAAAATGACCTATTTTTCACTGTTCATAAATAATTAATAATTTTAAAAAAGGTGTGAAAATGAGCCAAAATCGATCAAAACCATGGGCTATAGTCCATGCTTTTTGGTAGAAAATGGCCAAAAATGACCTATTTTGCACTCTTCATAAATAAATAAAATTTTTGAAAAAGGTGTGAAAATGAGCCAAAATCGATCAAAACCATGGGCTATAGTCCATGCTTTTTGGTAGAAAATGGCCGAAAATGACCTATTCTTCACTCTTCATAAAAAATTAATAATTTTGAAAATGGTGTGAAAATGAGCCAAAATCGATCAAAACCATGGGCTATAGTCCATGCTTTTCGGTAGAAAATGGCCAAAAATGACCTACTTTTTCACTTTTCATAAATAAATAAAATTTTTGAAAAAGGTGTGAAAATGAGCCAAAATCGATCAAAACCATGGGCTATAGTCCATGCTTTTTGCCCGAAAATGGCCAAAAATGGCCTATTTTTCACTCTTCATAAATAAATAAAATTTTTAAAAAAGTTGTGAAAATGAGCCAAAATCGATCAAAACCATGGGCTATAGTCCATGCTTTTTGCCTGAAAATGGCCAAAAATGACCTATTTTTTCACTCTTCATAAATAATTAATAATTTTAAAAAAGGTGTGAAAATGAGCCAAAATCGATCAAAACCATGGGCTATATTCCATGCTTTTTGGTAGAAAATGGCCAAAAATGACCTATTTCTCACTCTTCATAAATAATTAAAAATTTTGAAAATGGTGTGAAAATGAGCCAAAATCGATCAAAACCATGGGCTATAGTCCATGCTTTTTGCCTGAAAATGGCCAAAAATGACCTATTTTTCACTCCTCATCAATAAATAAAAATTTTGAAAAAGGTGTGAAAATGAGCCAAAATCGATCAAAACCATGGGCTATAGTCCATGCTTTTCGGTAGGAAATGGCCAAAAATGACCTACTTTTTCACTCTTCATAAATAAATAAAATTTTTGAAAAAGGTGTGAAAATGAGCCAAAATCGATCAAAACCATGGGCTATAGTCCATGCTTTGTGCCCGAAAATGGCCTATTTTTCACTCTTCATAAATAAATAAAATTTTTGAAAAAGGTGTGAAAATGAGCCAAAATCGATCAAAACCATGGGCTATAGTCCATGCTTTTTGCCCGAAAATGGCCAAAAATGACCTATTTTTCACTCCTCATAAATAATTAATAATTTTAAAAAAGGTGTGAAAATGAGCCAAAATCGATCAAAACCATGGGCTATAGTGCGTGCTTTTTGCCCGAAAATGGCCAAAAATGACCTATTTTTCACTCCTCATAAATAATTAATAATTTTAAAAAAGGTGTGAAAATGAGCCAAAATCGATCAAAACCATGGGCTATAGTCCATACTTTTTGCCTGAAAATGGCCAAAAATGACCTATTTTCACTCTTCATAAATAATTAATAATTTTAAACAAGGTGTGAAAATGAGCCAAAATCGATCAAAACCATAGGCTATAGTCCATGCTTTTTGGTAGAAAATGGCCAAAAATGACCTATTTTTCACTCTTCATAAATAATTAAAAATTTTGAAAATGGTGTGAAAATGAGCCAAAATCGATCAAAACCATGGGCTATAGTCCATGCTTTTTGCCCGAAAATGGCGAAAAATGACCTATTTTTCACTCTTCATAAAAAATTAATAATTTAAAAAAAGGTGTGAAAATGAGCCAAAATCGATCAAAACCATGGGCTATAGTCCATGCTTTTTGCCCGAAAATGGCCTATTTTTCACTGTTCATAAATAAATAAAATTTTTGAAAAAGGTGTGAAAATGAGCCAAAATCGATCAAAACCATGGGCTATAGTCCATGCTTTTTGCCCGAAAATGGCCAAAAATGACCTATTTTTCACTCCTCATAAATAATTAATAATTTTAAAAAAGGTGTGAAAATGAGCCAAAATCGATCAAAACCATGGGCTATAGTCCATGCTTTTCGGTAGAAAATGGGCAAAAATGACCTATTTTTCATTCTTTATAATTTTGAAAAAGGTGTGAAAATGAGCCAAAATTGATCAAAATCATGGGCTATAGTCCATGCTTTTTGCTAGAAAATGGCAAAAAATGACCTATTTTTCACTGTTCATAAATAATTAATAATTTTAAAAAAGTTGTGAAAATGAGCCAAAATCGATCAAAATCATGGGCTATAGTCCATGCTTTTTGCCCGAAAATGGCCAAAAATGACCTATTTTTCACTGTTCATAAATAATTAATAATTTTAAAAAAGGTGTGAAAATGAGCCAAAATCGATCAAAACCATGGGCTATAGTCCATGCTTTTTGGTAGAAAATGGCCAAAAATGACCTATTTTGCACTCTTCATAAATAAATAAAATTTTTGAAAAAGGTGTGAAAATGAGCCAAAATCGATCAAAACCATGGGCTATAGTCCATGCTTTTTGGTAGAAAATGGCCGAAAATGACCTATTCTTCACTCTTCATAAAAAATTAATAATTTTGAAAATGGTGTGAAAATGAGCCAAAATCGATCAAAACCATGGGCTATAGTCCATGCTTTTCGGTAGAAAATGGCCAAAAATGACCTACTTTTTCACTTTTCATAAATAAATAAAATTTTTGAAAAAGGTGTGAAAATGAGCCAAAATCGATCAAAACCATGGGCTATAGTCCATGCTTTTCGGTAGAAAATGGGCAAAAATGACCTATTTTTCATTCTTTATAATTTTGAAAAAGGTGTGAAAATGAGCCAAAATTGATCAAAATCATGGGCTATAGTCCATGCTTTTTGCTAGAAAATGGCCAAAAATGACCTATTTTTCACTCTTCATAAATAATTAATAATTTTAAAAAAGTTGTGAAAATGAGCCAAAATCGATCAAAACCATGGGCTATAGTCCATGCTTTTTGCCCGAAAATGGCCAAAAATGACCTATTTTTCACTCCTCATAAATAATTAATAATTTTAAAAAAGGTGTGAAAATGAGCCAAAATCGATCAAAACCATGGGCTATAGTCCGTGCTTTTTGCCCGAAAATGGCCAAAAATGACCTATTTTTCACTCCTCATAAATAATTAATAATTTTAAAAAAGGTGTGAAAATGAGCCAAAATCGATCAAAACCATGGGCTATAGTCCATACTTTTTGCCTGAAAATGGCCAAAAATGACCTATTTTCACTCTTCATAAATAATTAATAATTTTAAAAAAGGTGTGAAAATGAGCCAAAATCGATCAAAACCATAGGCTATAGTCCATGCTTTTTGGTAGAAAATGGCCAAAAATGACCTATTTTTCACTCTTCATAAATAATTAAAAATTTTGAAAATGGTGTGAAAATGAGCCAAAATCGATCAAAACCATGGGCTATAGTCCATGCTTTTTGCCCGAAAATGGCGAAAAATGACCTATTTTTCACTCTTCATAAAAAATTAATAATTTAAAAAAAGGTGTGAAAATGAGCCAAAATCGATCAAAACCATGGGCTATAGTCCATGCTTTTTGCCCGAAAATGGCCTATTTTTCACTGTTCATAAATAAATAAAATTTTTGAAAAAGGTGTGAAAATGAGCCAAAATCGATCAAAACCATGGGCTATAGTCCATGCTTTTTGCCCGAAAATGGCCAAAAATGACCTATTTTTCACTCCTCATAAATAATTAATAATTTTAAAAAAGGTGTGAAAATGAGCCAAAATCGATCAAAACCATGGGCTATAGTCCATGCTTTTCGGTAGAAAATGGGCAAAAATGACCTATTTTTCATTCTTTATAATTTTGAAAAAGGTGTGAAAATGAGCCAAAATTGATCAAAATCATGGGCTATAGTCCATGCTTTTTGCCCGAAAATGGCCAAAAATGGCCTATTTTTCACTCTTCATAAATAAATAAAATTTTTGAAAAAGGTGTGAAAATGAGCCAAAATCGATCAAAACCATGGGCTATAGTCCATGCTTTTTGCCCGAAAATGGCCAAAAATGACCTATTTTTCACTCCTCATAAATAATTAATAATTTTAAAAAAGGTGTGAAAATGAGCCAAAATCGATCAAAACCATGGGCTATAGTCCATGCTTTTCGGTAGAAAATGGGCAAAAATGACCTATTTTTCATTCTTTATAATTTTGAAAAAGGTGTGAAAATGAGCCAAAATTGATCAAAATCATGGGCTATAGTCCATGCTTTTTGCTAGAAAATGGCAAAAAATGACCTATTTTTCACTGTTCATAAATAATTAATAATTTTAAAAAAGTTGTGAAAATGAGCCAAAATCGATCAAAATCATGGGCTATAGTCCATGCTTTTTGCCCGAAAATGGCCAAAAATGACCTATTTTTCACTGTTCATAAATAATTAATAATTTTAAAAAAGGTGTGAAAATGAGCCAAAATCGATCAAAACCATGGGCTATAGTCCATGCTTTTTGGTAGAAAATGGCCAAAAATGACCTATTTTGCACTCTTCATAAATAAATAAAATTTTTGAAAAAGGTGTGAAAATGAGCCAAAATCGATCAAAACCATGGGCTATAGTCCATGCTTTTTGGTAGAAAATGGCCGAAAATGACCTATTCTTCACTCTTCATAAAAAATTAATAATTTTGAAAATGGTGTGAAAATGAGCCAAAATCGATCAAAACCATGGGCTATAGTCCATGCTTTTCGGTAGAAAATGGCCAAAAATGACCTACTTTTTCACTTTTCATAAATAAATAAAATTTTTGAAAAAGGTGTGAAAATGAGCCAAAATCGATCAAAACCATGGGCTATAGTCCATGCTTTTCGGTAGAAAATGGGCAAAAATGACCTATTTTTCATTCTTTATAATTTTGAAAAAGGTGTGAAAATGAGCCAAAATTGATCAAAATCATGGGCTATAGTCCATGCTTTTTGCTAGAAAATGGCCAAAAATGACCTATTTTTCACTCTTCATAAATAATTAATAATTTTAAAAAAGTTGTGAAAATGAGCCAAAATCGATCAAAATCATGGGCTATAGTCCATGCTTTTTGCCCGAAAATGGCCAAAAATGGCCTATTTTTCACTCTTCATAAATAAATAAAATTTTTAAAAAAGTTGTGAAAATGAGCCAAAATCGATCAAAACCATGGGCTATAGTCCATGCTTTTTGCCTGAAAATGGCCAAAAATGACCTATTTTTTCACTCTTCATAAATAATTAATAATTTTAAAAAAGGTGTGAAAATGAGCCAAAATCGATCAAAACCATGGGCTATATTCCATGCTTTTTGGTAGAAAATGGCCAAAAATGACCTATTTCTCACTCTTCATAAATAATTAAAAATTTTGAAAATGGTGTGAAAATGAGCCAAAATCGATCAAAACCATGGGCTATAGTCCATGCTTTTTGCCTGAAAATGGCCAAAAATGACCTATTTTTCACTCCTCATCAATAAATAAAAATTTTGAAAAAGGTGTGAAAATGAGCCAAAATCGATCAAAACCATGGGCTATAGTCCATGCTTTTTGCCTGAAAATGGCCAAAAATGACCTATTTGTCACTCTTCATAAATAAATAAAATTTTTGAAAAAGGTGTGAAAATGAGCCAAAATCGATCAAAACCATGGGCTATAGTCCATGCTTTTTGGTAGAAAATGGCCAAAAATGACCTATTTTTCACTCTTCATAAATAATTAAAAATTTTGAAAATGGTGTGAAAATGAGCCAAAATCGATTAAAACCATGGGCTATAGTCCATGCTTTTTGCCTGAAAATGGCCAAAAATGACCTATTTTCACTCTTCATAAATAATTAATAATTTTAAAAAAGGTGTGAAAATGAGCCAAAATCGATCAAAACCATGGGCTATAGTCCATGCTTTTTGGTAGAAAATGGCCAAAAATGACCTATTTTTCACTCCTCATCAATAAATAAAAATTTTGAAAAAGGTGTGAAAATGAGCCAAAATCGATCAAAACCATGGGCTATAGTCCATGCTTTTTGCCCGAAAATGGCCAAAAATGGCCTATTTTTCACTCTTCGTAAATAAATAAAATTTTTGAAAAAGGTGTGAAAATGAGCCAAAATCGATCAAAACCATGGGCTATAGTGCATGCCTTTTGCCCGAAAATTTTGAAAAAGCCCATGGTTTTGAAGGAATTTGACCTTTTTCACACCTTTTTTCATGCAATAAATGTGTTGTATATTTTCAAGATTGTATCATTTTAAGTGGTTTTTGACCAAAAAGCATGGACTATAGCCCATGGTTTTGATGGAATTTGACCATTTTTGACACCTTTTTTCATGCAATAAATATGGTATATTTTTTCAAAATGGTATCATTTTAAGTGGTTTTTGACCAAAAAGCATGGACTATAGCCCATGGTTTTGATGGAATTTGACCTTTTTCATACCTTCTTTCATCCATTCCATCTGGTGTGTATTTTCAAAATTGGTTAGTTTTTGACCATACATCTTATAGTATTAGTATTTTTTATATTAGAAGAAGTGACAAAACGATGCACATAAAACGCAGGGTTGAAACCAAAGAAAACCATAATAAGCGCGCAAAGGCACTTGGGATAGTACCAAACCAAAAATACGGTGTGTTTTGGTAGCTTTACTATAGAGCGAATCGTTCGTGTTATGTAAATAAAGTAAGGATGATGTGAATATTTTTATTTATTCAGAATATGTGTATTGTGGGTTTTAATAGAAAAGGGTAAAAAGTAAGATAAAACAACTGGAATCATTAGGAAGAGAAGATGACACTTAACTGTCCAGGAATAATCAACTCTCAAATTTTTATCGATACACTGAATCCTCATGACTGATGTGCTAATCATACGTGCTGTTTATACACAAAAGCCGGCGTTTCTAAGAGAGAAATCCCATTAGTGGTGCTTAGAAAGAATTTGGGTTCTTAGGGGATAGGATGTCAAAACAATCAACAAAAAGCTTCTTTATCATACAACTTAAAGAAAGTTTCAAAGGTAAAGAAACCGAAACAAAAACTCATTTCGTACGGTAACACGGTTAAAAATCTTGTTACATCTTGCGACTATTCAGTTTTGGCCTTTTTACGCCTTACGGTGGCCGTCTTATCTATGTTAGTTTTTTTAATGAGTTCAAAGAGTTAAATAATAGACGAGTTAAACTGAAAAATAAATTCACTGAGAAAGTTTTTCATCGCTGAAAAAAAGCCCTCTGAAAAACTCTTGTCAGTAGCTTAATGAAGGAGTTGCCAAGCAAACTGTAAAATAAACTCTCGTTCAAGTTTCTTGCTGATGTTCCTCTCAACTTAACCATAGAAAAAATACTCAAGGGCTAGAGATGACATCAGTTTACTGATGAAGAGACAAAACATGCTTTGTTTAGAGCAACGGCGAAACTTAAAATGCATACGAACGGATTGAAAAGCCCTGCAGGCTGCAGTAAAACGATAATGATGTCAAAAGAAAACTGCATTTTCCCCCACAGAAGAGAATCTGTGAAAAATTACTAATGAGTGGTGAGAGTGAGAAAAAATTCTTCAAATCTCACTGATACCCTGCATGGAACAACCTCTGGGAACTTTTTTTGTGATTGTAAGGTTTTTCGGAGGGAAGAATGCTACTTTTTTGGTCCAAGATTACTTCACGGTAGTATTTCAGGGCTCACGTTTTCACAATAACAAAAAGTAAAACACTCACGGTTTAAAAAATAGCCACCGGATGGTAAAAAATACAGATTCAGAAAAATATTTGAAAGCAATGGGAAAAAACACATCATTAGTATACAGAGCCGATGGCCGTGGGTTCAAAACCCACCAGGAGCTCGGATTTTTCACCAAGAAAAATAACTTGATGACAAACAAATATTCACATCAGTAGTAAGAATTCTTGAAACAAAATTTCTGAATCCGGGATAATTGGTGTGAAATATTGACGTCAAAAGGAGGCAATTTGCGTACTTTGGTAGGTTTATGCTTTCATCTTTGAGGTCCTTATCCGGGCAGCCATTTGAAAATATATAAATACACCCCCGGTGTGTTTTGAATAGAAAGAATATAACCCCCTTAAAAAAAGACGTCGTCATTTATCATTGCCATTCTCGTCGACTACATCAATAATGATGGAGTTTTCTACCCTTTTCCTCAGTTCCGTGTTGTTCTTCGTGGGTTTGACGGACGCTGTCACGGACGATGATATTCGAGGCAAATCCTTCAAGTACAAAACAAACCACAAGGCAGATGGTCGGGATATTCTGCAGAACTTGGCTGTCAGTAGTATAGCTAAATGTGCCTACCAGTGCACTGCTAACAAAGACTGTGACGATGCTAACTTTGACACGGTGTCTAAATCCTGTCAGTTGTTGAGGAAAAAACCGGAGAATGTGATGTTGTCGCTGGTTGAACAAACTGCCTTCACCTACCTTGGAGATGTAAGTATTGTTTCTTCTCTTATTCTCTCTTTTATTCCGACAAAGGACTAGCGTCCGAAACGTCAGTAAGTGATCTTTCTTATTTTATACGGTGTAAAATTTACCTTTTTATCACAACTGTTCCATTAGTAACACCGACTAGCTAGTTATCATCTCCTTATTGTTTCTTCAGTTGTGTCTTACGATGACCTAGAAAAAAGAGTTCAAAAGAAACACAGACCAGATAGTTTGAAAGTTAAAAAAAGTTAGGGTTCATATCTCGAAATTTAGAGGAAGAAAAAAATACAAAAAGAGAAAATGTAGAGGTTTTTCCAAGAAAAAAAAGAAAAAAAAAGAAAAGCGAAATTTAAGTTTAACAACTCAAATCAGCGATTCTAAATCTCAGTCTGTTTGAAAAATGAAATTGCCGGAATTTGCTACTGATTGTTGACTTATTAGCAACATAAAAATATTTATTCCTGATATTTTAACAGTCAGTAACACTGTTTTTTTCTTCCTTCAGGACCGTGAAATCAAATATGAAGAGCAGCGCTCGGAGGAGATGAAGAAGAAAATAAGAGGTAAGATTATTCCTTTACTAGTGTGCAAACAATATAAGATCTAGACGGCTGGGTCCATCAGTTCCTCCAGACTTGATATTCCCTTCCTACGCACTAGACCCTGAATCGAAAACTGCACCTGCATGTGTAGAAACTATCAACACGAAAGTTATAGCAAATATTAGTATTCTAAACATTCAGTTTGTATCAGAATCAAGAAATAACCCCCAGTGATATTTAGTTTATTCTTCAATAGGCTCACAATTTGGAGGCGAGTGAGTTAGTGAACTGGCTTCTAAAACGGCAAAACAAAAAAGGTCGACAACGACAAACGACCGAATAAACGACTTTTGAAATAAAGCAATACGAGGAATAACCGAATCATCAACGACTTTTGAACGAAATCACTACGACAAACACTCAACGAATAACCGAATAATAAACGACTCTTGAAAGAATATTCTAGTCAAACGACCAAATAAACGACTTTTGAAATAAATCAATACGAAGAATAACCGAATCATCAACGACTTTTATACTAACCTGGCAGGTTTCTAGCAAGAACTTCTTCTTACCGAATAGATTAAACAAATTTCTCTTTTCTTCAACAAAAAAAAAAAACAAAAAAAAACCCGAACAACCCAGGTGGATATTCTTTTCGGGACAAATAGTTAGCAATATTTTAATACTGGAAATCATCCACGGTTTTTCGAATTGGTTTCTTGAATTTAGATTTCTATAGAGATTTGAGGTACATCTCACAAAATTCCTGACTCTCGCCTCTTTACGGAATGATTTGAAAATTCCGTGTTGGTTTTGTTTATCGTTGTTGTTCATGTCGGGTTTTTGTTATCATTTCTAGAAAGTTCAAGCTGTAAGACAATCTACGACAGTGGAAGGTATGTTATGAATAGTCTCTAGCTTTAGATAACTGGTCTATATCGCCATTTGGCAACACTGTCCAACACATTTAAGGTGGCTGCCTACTATAGAAAAATGAAACTTCTGCGCACGCTCTATCTATGCAACTGCGCCATGGTTTTCACTTCTTTTTCTTCAAAACATGTTTAAACGCTTGTGTTTAATCGTGAATATCTCGAAAACGACCTTCTTTCCATATTTAAATACTTTCCATACTTTCTCATGGTTTTTTGAACTGTCCTGTCTTGTTATCATGCAGGTCAACTGGAAGCAGGGCATATAACCTAACGTTCGGTATGAGCACCGATTGGTCCATGACATATTGTATGATGGATCCCATCCCTGGATGTGGACCTGGAGGATGGACCCTGGTCATGAAGGTCGATGGAACAAAGGTAAACAACAATAATCGTACCTTTAACTTGTTAATCTAATTGTTGTTCTCTTCAAGGTGTTGGGTAGCGTCAACCAGAATAAACTCTGTCTTAAACCAATGCTGAACTAATCTTAATTATTCCTCAAACTGATTTTGATTTCATAGAACACCTTCAACTATGCTTCCCCAAAGTGGAGTGAAAAGACAGCATACAAAGAAAGTGCTGGACGAACAGGAATCGAAGACTTGACTGAGACAAAGATGCCTGCATATTGGAAGACTTACTTCACCAAGATTTGCCTGGGTATGAGGAGCAGCAGTACAGGGAGTGTCAATTGGATGAAAATCGACATGACGGCAGAATCTTTGCATTCCCTTCTTGCTGACAATACAGAAAAGTCCACTGCACTGGGAAAACCTGCCTGGGAATCCCTGTTCCCTGACAATGTGCTGCAGCAATATCCTTGTAAGGAAGGATTTAATGTCAGATATGACACACTTCCAAGGGCAAGATCGAGAATTGGCATTGTTGCTGATAACTCGCTATGTGATGCTCCTGAATCATGCATGGGTGTTGGAATACGGTCTGGTTCTCAATACATTGCTTGTGGCAGCGCCATTGAATCAACAGCTGTTCATTCTAACTGCTTCGTGTTTGTGCAGTAACATGGATGGGGATACCTATATATCAACACTTTTGATCAACACTAATTATCAAGCGCATTAATATTCATCACCCTCATAACGAGGTTATGACTGACAATTACACAGTACGTGGATTGGGCTACCTTTATATAAACACTTTTGATCAACACTATTCATCAAGCCTATTAACATTCATCACCATCATAACGAGGTCATGACTGACAAGTACACAATATATGGATTGGGCTACCTTTATATCAACACTTTTGATCAACACTATTCATCAAGCTCATTAATATTCATCATGCACCATCATAACGAGGTCATGACTGACAAGTACACAGTACATGGATTGGGCTACCTTTATATAAACACTTTTGATCAACACTATTCATCAAGCCTATTAACATTCATCACCATCATAACGAGGTCATGACTGACAAGTACACAGTACATGGATTGGGCTACCTTTATATAAACACTTTTGATCAACACTATTTATCAAGCCTATTAATATTTATTATTCTTAGAACGAGAAGTACATTGATCGGACTGCACTTTAGATGGACAATCAAAGTCTTAGTTGTAATACAAATGCTACTTTATATGGCATTTTTCATATATGGCATTTTTTTACTCAGCTATGAGTTTGAGAGTTTTAACACTTTGACTCCTACGATGCTCAAAACCTGGCCCCTGATCGAAGAAGGTACCTTCTTTGAAAAATGCAAGGTTTCTTAATTTTCAGCAAGTTGCCTAATAACAAGGGGTTAAAGCTGTTTACTGGGAATCAGAAAATATTCTGATATAAAAAATATGGGAGAAATATCGGAACTTCTACCAAGAACAAAACGTTTTTGGGAAACCAAAAATGTCTATTTTTGACGTCTTTTTCAAGAGCCATAAAAAAAAAACCACTCTTTTTCAACGAATCTGTTTTCCTTTTTTATTTTATAATTTCTACTCAAAAAGTCCTTTTCACGGCAAAATTCTGACCAAGTCCTTGGTTTATACTACTTTTTAAATATTTCACAATATTCTCCACAAGCCAAATATATACTCGAAACAATACCACAGCAGGTCCTGGCTGTCCATCTATTTAGAAAATTATTCTATACGACATTTTGAAGGTGAAATTCTTTGCATATTATCATTTCTTCGTGAACATGCTAATTTTATAAGCTTTGCCAGGGTTTTATGATGACCTCCAGCACAAAATGGACAGAATGGCAAATAATGCAACCGGTAAACGTCGTTCTTCATTATTATTAAACACTAACAGTCACCAATCCAATATGGTTTTTCTAGGGCTTGCAAAACTTTTAGGTCCAGAAAAACACCGAAAAATCTCAAAAATGCCCGGGAGTGAAAGGGTCAAAGGAGAAATACGGCTACGTTTTTAAAATAGATACATTTTCCTTGCCGGATGGTGTATATTCTTTGCTAAACCCGGCACAGAATGCTGTTGTAATTCCACGTTGCATTGTACCTGAAAAATAAAAGTAAATCCGAGTGGTGGCACCCAAAAATCAATCATAATCATTGTTGATATATAGCACGCGTATATACCCCACCATTGTCCGGGTATATACCTACCCATACATATCCGTATATCCGGTATCTACACGGTATTGTGATCCATGTTTCTTCATGAACTCCTTATATGGATTTAAGGTCCAAGTTGGGACCTATTTTGGCAACTGTTTTGACCTTGTCCCTTAGGGGATAGGATGTCAAAACAATCAACAAAAATCTTCTTTATCATACAACTTAAAGAAAGTTTCAAACGTACAGAAACCGAAACAAAAAGTCATTTCGTACGGTAACACGGTTAGAAATCTTGTTACATCTTGCGACTATTCAGTTTTGGCCTTTTTACGCCTTACGGTGGCCATCTTATCTATGTTAGTTTTTTTAATGAGTGGAACGTGTTAAATAATAGACGAGTTAAACTGAAAAATAAATTCACTGAGAAAGTTTTTCATCGCTGAAAAAAAGCCCTCTGAAAAACTCTTGTCAGTAGCTTAATGAAGGAGTTGCCAAGCAAACTGTAAAATAAACTCTCGTTCAAGTTTCTTGCCGATGTTCCTCTCAACTTAACCATAGAAAAAATACTCAAGGGCTAGAGATGACATCAGTTTACTGATGAAGAGACAAAACATGCTTTGTTTAAAGCAACGGTGAAATTTAAAATGCATACGAACGGATTGAAAAGCCCTGCAGGCTGCAGTAAAACGATAATGATGTCAAAAGAAAACTGCATTTTCCCCCACAGAAGAGAATCTGTGAAAAATTACTACTGAGTGGTGCATGAGAGTGAGAAAAAATTCTTCAAATCTTACTGATACCCTGCATGGAACAACCTCTGGGAACTTTTTTTGTGATTGTAAGGTTTTTCGGAGGGAAGAATGCTACTTTTTTGGTCCAAGATTACTTCACGGTAGTATTTCAGGGCTCACAATAATAATAAAAAAAAAAAGACACACACGATTTTAAAAAATAGCCACCGGATGGTAAAAAATACAGATTCAGAACAATATTTGAAAGCAATGGGAAAAACACATCATTAGTATACAGAGCCGATTGCCGTGGGTTCAAAACCCGCCAGGAGCTAATAATAATAATTAATAATTTTATTAACTTATATTGCGCAAATCTCAATCCTTGGCGAATTTTCATTTGCGCATTACAATATTTACAATATAAAATCAGTATATAAGATATAATACAATATAAATGTAAAAGATGATTATCTATGAAATTTATTAAAATACCACCATACTCAAGACCACGCGCCGGCACCATCCCAAATCGCACCGCAGACCCGGCGATCCTCCAAGTCTGCAATGCGACCCGAAGCGGCGACAGCGCGCGCAGTCATGAACATAGCGGCAGTATACACAAAATAAATATATTGTCTAAAAATGTTAAAATGAAAACAAAAATAAATAAGTAAATAAGTAACTAAGCTCGGATTTTCC
Source organism: Anthopleura sola (assembly GCA_023349425.1). Lineage (NCBI taxonomy): Eukaryota > Metazoa > Cnidaria > Anthozoa > Actiniaria > Actiniidae > Anthopleura > Anthopleura sola. The sequence continues at coordinate 15,000,373 of JALHLI010000002.1, forward strand.
CCCAAGAAAAATAGCTTGATGACAAACAAATATTCACATCAGTAGTATAAGAATTCTTGAAACAAAATTTCTGAATCCGGGATAATTGGTGTGAAATATTGACGTCAAAAGGAGGCAATTAGCGTACTCTGGTAGGTTTATGCTTTCATCTTTGAAGTCCTTATCCGGGCAGCCATTTGAAAATATATTTGGTACTATTATTATTATGTAGTTCATTACCTGTTTGGGCAAAGACAAACTATTTATATGAGCCGAAAATAGCAAGTTGAATAGAATGATTCTGTGATCATTAGTGACTTGTTGATTCAAAGAATGATGATGATGTCGTTAGTTATGGAGTCAGCGAGTACCCCCCGGTGTGTTTTGAATAGAAAGAATATAACCCCCTTAAAAAAAGACGTCGTCATTTATCATTGCCATTCTCGTCGACTACATCAATAATGATGGAGTTTTCTACCCTTTTCCTCAGTTCCGTGTTGTTCTTCGTGGGTTTGACGGACGCTGTCACGGACGATGATATTCGAGGCAAATCCTTCAAGTACAAAACAAACCACAAGGCAGATGGTCGGGATATTCTGCAGAACTTGGCTGTCAGTAGTATAGCTAAATGTGCCTACCAGTGCACTGCTAACAAAGACTGTGACGATGCTAACTTTGACACGGTGTCTAAATCCTGTCAGTTGTTGAGGAAAAAACCGGAGAATGTGATGTTGTCGCTGGTTGAACAAACTGCCTTCACCTACCTTGGAGATGTAAGTATCGTTTCTTCAGTTGTGTCTTACGATGACCTAGAAAAAAGAGTTCAAAAGAAACACAGACCAGATAGTTTGAAAGTTAAAAAAAGTTAGGGTTTATATCTCGAAATTTAAAGGAAGAAAAAAAATACAAAAAGAGAAAATGTAGAGGTTTTTCCAATAAAAAAAAAAAATAAAAAACAAAAAGAAGCGAAATTTAAGTTTAACAACTCAAATCAGCGATTCTGAATCTCACTCTGTTTGAAAAATGAAATTGCCGGTATTTGCTACTGATTGTTAACTTCTTAGCAACATAAAAATATTTATTCCTGATATTTCAACAGTCAGTAACACTGTGTTTTTCTTCCTTCAGGACCGTGAAATCAAATATCAAGAGCAGCGCTCGGAGGAGATGAAGAAGAAAATAGGTAAAAAAAAAAGAGGTAAGATTAAAAAAAGAGGTAAGATTATTCCTTTGCTAGTGTGCAAACAATATAAGATCTAGACGGCTGGGTCCATCAGTTCCTCCAGACTTGATATTGTCTTCCTACGCACTAGACCCTGAATCGAAAACTGCACCTGCATGTGTAGAAACTATCAACACGAAAGTTATAGCAAATATTAGAATTCTAAACATTCAGTTTGTATCAGAATCAAGAAATAACCCCCAGTGATATTTAGTTTATTCTTCGATAGGCTCACAATTGGGAAGCGAGTGAGTTAGTGAACTGGCTTCTAAAACGGCAAAACAAAACAGGTCGACAACGACAAGCGACCGAATAAACGACTTTTGAAATAAATCAATACGAGGAATAACCGAATCATCATCAACGACTTTTGAACGAAATCACTACGGCAAACAACCAACGAATAACCGAATAATAAACGACTCTTGAAAGAATATTCTAGTCAAACCAAATAAACGACCAAATAAATCAATACGAGAATAAATGAAACATCAACGACTTTTATATCAACCTGGCAGGTTTCTAGCAAGAACTTCTTCTTACAATTTCCCTTTTCTTCAAAAAAAACCCGAACAACCCAGGTGGATATTCTTTTCGGGACAAACAGTTAACAATATTTTAATACTGGAAATCATCCACGGTTTTTCGAATTGGTTTCTTGAATTTAGATTTCTATAGAGATTTGAGGTACATCTCACAAAATTCCTGACTCTCGCCTCTTTACGGAATGATTTGAAAATTCCGTGTTGGTTTTGTTTATAGTTGTTGTTCATGTCGGGTTTTTGTTATCATTTCTAGAAAGTTCAAGCTGTAAGACAATTTACGACAGTGGAAGGTATGTTATGAATGGTCTCTAGCTTTAGATAACTGGTCTATATCGCCATTTGGCAACACTGTCCAACACATTTAAGGTGGCTGCCTACTATAGAAAAATGAAACTTCTGCGCACGCTCTATAAACTATGCAACTGCGCCATGGTTTTCACTTCTTTTTCTTCAAAACATGTTTAAACGCTTGTGTTTAATCGTGAATATCTCGAAAACGACCTTCTTTCTATATTTAAATACTTTCCATACTTTCTCATGGTTTTTTGAACTGTCCTGTCTTGTTATCATGCAGGTCAACTGGAAGCAAGGCATATAACCTAACGTTCGGTATGAGCACCGATTGGTCCATGACATATTGTATGATGGATCCCATCCCTGGATGTGGACCTGGAGGATGGACCCTGGTCATGAAGGTCGATGGAACAAAGGTAAACAACAATAATCGTACCTTTAACTTGTTAATCTAATTGTTCTTCTCTTCAAGGTGTTGGGTAGCGTCAACCAGAATAAACTCTGTCTTAAACCAAATCTGAACTAATCTTAATTATTCCTCAAACTGATTTTGATTTCATAGAAAGGCTTCACCTATGGTTCCCCAAAGTGGAGCGAAAAGGCAGCATACAAAGAAAGTGCTGGACGAACAGGAATCGAAGACTTGACCCAGACAAAGATGCCTGCATATTGGAAGACTAACTTCACCAAGATTTGCCTGGGTATGAGGAGCAGCAGTACAGGGGGTGTCAATTGGATGAAAATCGACATGACGGCAGAATCTTTGCATTCCCTTCTTGCTGACAATACAGAAAAGACCACTGCACTGGGAAAACCTGCCTGGGAATCCCTGTTCCCTGACAATGTGCTACAGCAATATCCTTGCAAGGAAGGATTTAATATCAAATATGACACAAATGCAAGGGCAAGATCGAGAATTGGCATTGTTGCTGATAACTCGCTATGTGATGCTCCTAAATCATGCATGGGTGTTGGAATACGGTCTGGTACTCAACACATTGCTTGTGGCAGCGCCACTGAATCAACAGCTGTTCATTCTAACTGCTTCGTGTTAGTGCAGTAACATGGATTGGGCTACCTATATATCAACACTTTTGATCAACGCTATTTATCAACCTCATTAATATCCATCACCATCATAACGAGGTCATGCATGACTGACAAGTACACAGTACGTGGATTGGGCTACCTATATATGAACACTTTTGATCAACACTATTTATCAAGCTCATTAATATTCATCACTATCATAACGAGGTCATGACTGACAAGTACACAGTACATGGATTGGGCTACCTATATATCAACACTTTTGATCAACACTATTTATCAAGCTCATTAATATTCATCACTATCATAACGAGGTCATGACTGACAAGTACACAGTACATGGATTGGGCTACCTATATATGAACACTTTTGCTCAACACTATTTATCAAGCTCATTAATATCCATCACCATCATAACGAGGTCATGACTGACAAGTACACAGTACATGGATTGGGCTACCTTTATATAAACACTTTTGATCAACACTATTCATCAAGCCTATTAACATTCATCACCATCATAACGAGGTCATGACTGACAAGTACACAGTACATGGATTGGGCTACCTATATATGAGCACTTTTGCTCAACACTATTTATCAAGCCTATTAATATTTATTATTCTTAGAACGAGAAGTACATTGATCGGACTGCACTTTAGATGGACATTCAAAGTCTTAGTTGTAATACAAATGCATGCCACACAAATTATACTTTATATGGCATTTTTTTACTCAGCTATGAGTTTGAGACTTTTAACACTTTGACTCCTACGATGCTCAAAACCTGGCCCCTGATCGAAGAAGGTGCCTTCTTTGAAAAATGCAAGTTTTCTTAATTTTCAGCAAGTTGCCTAATACCAAGGGGTTAAACTGTTTACTGGGAATTAGAAAATATTCTGATATAAAAAATATGGGAGAAATATCGGAACTTCTACCAAGAACAAAACTTTTTTGGGAAACCAAAAATGTCTATTTTTAACGTCTTTTTCAAGAGCCATAAAAAAAACCACTCTTTTTCATCGAATCGGTTTTCCTTTTTTATTTTATAATTTCTACTCAAAAAGTCATTTTCACGGCAAAATTCTGACCAAGTCCTTGGTTTATATTACTTTTTAAATATTTCACAATATTCTCCACAAGCCAAATATATACTCGAAACAATACCACAGCAGGTCCTGGCTGTCCATCTATTTAGAAGCTCATTCTATACGACATTTTGAAGGTGAAATTCTTTGCATATTCTCATTTCTTCGTGAACATGCTGATTTTGTAAGCTTTGCCAGGGTTTTATGATGACCTCCAGCACAAAATGGACAGAATGGCAAATAATGCAACCGGTAAACGTCGTTCTTTATTATCATCAAACACTAACAGTCACCAATCCAATATGGTTTTTCTAGGGCTTGCAAAACTTTTAGGTCCAGAAAAACACCGAAAAATCTCAAAAATGTCCAGGAATGAAAGGGTCAAAGGAGAAATACGGCTACGTTTTTAAAATAGATACATTTTACTTGCCGGATGGCGTATATTCTTTGCTAAACCCGGCACAGAATGCTGTTGTAATTCCACGTTGCATTGTACCTGAAAAATAAAAGTAAATCACCCAAAAATCAATCATAATCATTGTTGATATATAGCCCGCGTATATACCCCACCATTGTCCGGGTATATACCTACCCATACATATCCGTATATCCGGTATCTACACGGTATTTTGATCCATGTTTCTTCATGAACTCCTTATATGGATTCAAGGTCCAAGTTGGGCCAACGGGTGCATAGTCAATCCCTTTGAACAAGCCATATCCAAGACGCGTGTTGATATCAGGGTGAGTGTCCTCGACTACCAAATAGTCCCCTGGTTGGGTAAAGTTAGTAAAGTAGCCAAGAACGCCAGTGAGATTGATGTGAGCATCTTCTGTGATGAGCCATGGATGAGGAAGACTCTGGAACGATAGCATCACAAATTAAAATGTTACTTGTCATAAAATAATGTTATGCGGAAAGAAATGGACGAAGAAAGAGGACGAGAAGGGAAGAAATAAGAGAGAGTCAGGAGAAGTAGAGGAAGTAGAGAGGAAAGGAAGGAAGATAGGGACGATCCTTGTCTTCCCAACACTGTTATTACCTTCAACATGTCTTCAGGAAAAGCTTCTTCAATCTTATAAGAATCTCCTCGTATGGGTGTAATGTCTGTCCTGTTCGTGATTCTGGGATCCAAGTACGACATATCAATATCCATTGAGTATACATGTGTCTTCACATCATGAATCTTCATAAGGTCAGCAAACCAAAGGGCGCTACCTCCAGTAAATGTACCAGTTTCTATGATGGTGGCTGGTTTGATCTCTTGAAGCATTAATTGGTATATGCAATAGTCAAGAGGAGACTTTAGGAGTGCAACTCCTCTCCACTGCATCAAATATTTGCCTTAAAAACACGAGAAGAAGACTATAGTAAGATGGTATGATTAATAGACAGGACAGACTGCAAACAAGCATGCAAACAAGCAAAATAAATCAATAAACAAGCAAACAAGCTAACCAACCGACTGACTGACCAACAAACCAACCAACCATGGCCAATTACATTCTAATAAACAAGCAAACAAGCGAGCAAACAAAGCAATGTATAAAACCAACTATTACCCGTAGCTTGTCTGACAATATCTTCTCGTGTTAGTTCAGACCTGTCCTCTCGATCATCAAACTTCACCAATCTTGTTTCCTTACATACTGCTCTACTTGGCTGCAGACGTTCACCAAAATTTGTTTTCAGCTTTTGGAGAAAAGAAGAGTATGTAACACTACACTCGTCCACGACTTCACTCTCCTCATTCAGCATTTTGTTTATTTTTATCTGCAATAAATACACATATATCAAGTTTAGTTCAATACTATAAAATAATATGTAAAAATGTATGTAAATCAGTCTGCTGTAGGCGATCGGAGACAAAACAAGCTAATAAGCTTCCCTTTTTTACTCCGACGAAGGACTAGCGTCCGAAACGTCAGTAAGTGATCTTTCTTATTTTTTACGGTGTAAAATTTACCTTTTTATCACAACTGTTTAAGGGGGGACTTATCCTATTTACCAGCCACGGTTGCTATGGAAAGCATTTAAATCTCTAAAAGGTTTTTCTTATATTATAACTTCATATATAAAATCAAATTGTGAAATGGATATTTCCTGATATGTGCGATGACGTCATCTCTCTTACGCAGTTTATGACGTCATAGTTCATTAAAAATTAAAAAACAAGCGTGCATTTCGTTGGATTGACTCACAAATAAGCATGGGACTTAGAGTCCCGTTCGCACTTTCCTCATTTGGGTAGTACTATGTATAATTTCCCAATTCTGTAATTTTTCTTTTCACTGATACCCAATAAAATTGTAAAAAAAAAAATTTAGGTGATATTGGTAAGAAAAATCATAGCGGATATAAATTGAAACAAAGTTAAGCATTATTTTTGAAAACGATGAAAAGGCCAGGCTTCCAAGCCATGTTGATTTTTTTAAATCACAATATTTTCCCACTCTCTTAACGTAGAGTAAAATCCATGCTCAACTTTGTTCCAATTTATGTCAGCTATAATTTTGCTTATTTGTGGGTCAAAGGGACCTATTGCACGCTTGTTTTTTAACTTTTTATGAAATATGACGTCATTAATGACGCAAGAGTGATGACGTCATCACACATATCAAAAAATGGTCCATTTCACAAATTGGTTTCATTATGAGCTTAAAACATTAGAAAAACCTCTTATGCATTTTTAAATCCTTTCCTTAGCAACTGTGGCTGTTAAATAGGTAAGTCCCCCCTTAATAAGCTTACAGTGAGGACACTCGAACCGTGAACACTTTGAGGTTTTTTCATACTTTTTTCTAATTTATCCCTTGTGTCAATCGATTGAAAATGTGATTTATTTTGAACAATAAGATTATTTGAGTTCAGTACTTCATTTTCAGAAGGTTTGAAGCAGTAGAAAGTTCATAAAATATGAAATATAAAAATATCAAGTGTTCATGGTTCGAGTGTCCTCACTGTAAGGTCTTGTATCAGTAGACATCCATCCCTCACGATATTTGATTTTAAATGCTTTTGGCTCGGTTTCCATCTAGGGAATAATACTACTAAGTAAGCCTAATAATCGATAATAAATAAGAGCATATTTTGAGGACCGAAGTACAAGTTTCTCTTGAAAAGTGGCCATGCGAGCTGGCCATGCATGCTTGACTCTCAATGCTTAGTATTTCTAAGACGTGCTGCTGATTTTTTAGAAAAAAAAACCCAGAAAAAAAACCCGCGTAGTATGGAAGAAAAAAGCACATCTATTAAAAATTCAGCTGATCACCGCATGATAACTATAACTGTGCATATAGGACTCGAGCCAAGCACTTTAAAATTTAGAAAAGAATGGCGAGTTGTTGTGGATCACTTCGCCAACTGATCAGATCATAACTGAGAATACTTTCCATATACCTTGATGCACACCAAGTTAGATGTTTCCTACTTGCAACCAAAATGTTGATAATTGAAGAAAAGAATCAAGAAAATCTTGTGAATAATCGTGATATGGTACGTAGGAGCAGTGACAGGAGCAGTACTTCCCTAGCCTGCATTGCAGGCGTTCCTCGTTGGTTCTTTTCGGGACGGGAAGGATTGGGGAGGGCAAGGGAGAGGAGAAGGCCTGGGGGACTCAAGCAAAATTAACTTTAGTCACTCTAGTTTTAGAAGGCTATAAAAAAAGGTGTTGTTTTCAAACTTAGAATAGACATAGCCCCAAAACCCATGCATACTGAAAAGCATAAATAAACAGTGAAAACAAAAACTAAATAAACTATTTTTTTAGCCGTTTTTTGGTTAGCCGTTTTTTTTGGGGGGGGAGGGGGGGTTGTCATTTCTTTGGTTCATGTTCTGAAAACGGCTTTTGGGCCCCCCTATGCCAAAATCCTGGCTACGCCCCTGTAACCCCCAATATTTTTGACATAGCCCCCCCCCCCCCCCCCCCCAATATTTTTGCACTTGTTTGCAATTTGTTTTGTTGTTCCCCCTCTCAAACAGCCAATCAGAATGCACGATTTTTAGGATGCCGGACCGGAAAAACAATATATCCGATGTATTCATTAGAGAAACACAGTCGATATGAAAACGTATGAAACACATGCAAAAGCTTTAATGCTTCCTGACAGTGCAACAGTTTTTGTACTGACATTCCACGAGTTTCATCACTAGGCGGAGATACGGTACATCTATTTAAAGAAATTCTCATGTACCATTTTGTTGTCAGCTACTGTGTTCTTAAACCAGGCAATGATTTTGCAATTGAGTGTATGATTAATCTCTATCTTAAGATAACAGGCTTAGATGACTAAATGACTTAAGCTGTTTTTGGATATAGAAGATGCATATGTGTTGAGATTGAGTAAAGAGAAGGATGGATGGGATGGGATGGGATACCTAGCCATTTAGCTCGATTAGCTCTGCTATTTCTAAATGCCTAGCGCCTATCCACATATATTTTTTTCGTTTAGATAAAGTTGTAATAAATTTTAAGGAGTGCTAAATAAAGATGTTATCTGATGATTGTGGCATAAATGAATAAAGGAAAACGGGCATACCATGACTTCTAGATCTCGGAGTTTTTATTCTTAAGGCAACATTCATCACCCTCATGCACAACGAAATCATGACTGACATGTACACAGTACGTGGACTGGGCTACCTATATATCAACACTTTTGATCAACACTATTTATCAAGCTCATTAATATTCATCACCATCATAACGAGGTTATGACTGACAAGTACACAGTACGTGGATTGGGCTACCTATATATCAACACTTTTGATCAACACTATTTATCAAGCTCATTAATATTCATCACCATCATAACGAGGTTATGACTGACAAGTACACAGTACGTGGATTGGGCTACCTATATATCAACACTTTTGATCAACAGTATTTATCAAGCTCATTAATATTCATCACCATCATAACGAGGTTATGACTGACAAGTACACAGTACGTGGATTGGGCTACCTATATATCAACACTTTTGATCAACACGCGGAAGTAGAGATAAAAGTAAAGAGATGATAACTAGCGGTAAGCTAGTGTGGGCTGCGTCGGTGTTTCTAATGAAAAATAAGAAAGATCACTTACTGACGTTTCGGACGCTAGTCCTTCGACTCCTACAAAATTTACCTTTTTATCACAACTAGAGGTAAAAGTGTTTGCTAAACCCGGCACACAATGCTGTTGTAATGGAACGTTGCATTGTACCTGGAAATAAATAAAAGCAATACGATCAAAACGTATTCATTGTTGATATATAGCCCGTATATACCCCCACCATTGTCGGTATGTATGTACCTACCCATACATGTCCGTATATCCGGTATCTACACGGTATTGTGATCCATGTTTCTTCATAAATTCCTTATATGGATTCAAGATTTTAGTTGGACCAACAGGTTCATAGCCTGGGATATTAGTATGAGCATCTTCTGTGATGAGCCACGGATGAGGAAGACTCTGGAACGATATAGCAATATAAAAGAAAATCAGGTTGATTATTGAGTACGCTGTTTCAGTTTGGGCATCATTGCCATTGTACCTCAGTGATGAGATTAAATCAGTGTACAGCAAAGAGCATTGAGGATAATATTCAGACACGACTTATACTGGCTATGCTAGCTGCCTTGAAAAAGCTCAACTTCTAACCGTGTGTCAGAGAAGAATATACATTTGCACCGAATTTGTTAAAAACAATATGAACATTAGCCCAATAAATAAAGTCGGGTTATTCTCAACCAACCTCGCGGTAATTATAATTTTTACCACCACGCGGGATATAATTTAAGATCTGGAGGTGCTAACTATAGTTCAATCACAACTAAAACGTTAATGAAATATCTTATGTAGATTATATATTAGATTTTATAGATAGTGTCCTTTAGTTGTGTATATCATTTTTATGATATGCGTAATTTCCTGGATTTCATTTTGTCTGCCATGGGAAATTAAATTATTAAAGTATTATTATTAAATGATATTCAAGAAGGAAGAAGAGGAGAGAGATTCTGGACATGCATGGTGTAAAAGTTCTGCTATACCTTCAACATGTCTTCAGGAAAAGCTTCTGCAATTTTATAAGAATCGCCATGTATGAATGTGATGTCTTTCCTGCTCTTGATTCTTGATTTGGGATCCAAACGTGTCACATCAATTATATCCATTGTATATACATGTGTCTTCACATCATGAATCTTCATAAGGTCAGCAAACCAAAGGGCGCTACCTCCAGTGAATGTACCAGTTTCTATGATGGTGGCTGGTCTTATCTCTTGAAGCATTAATTGGTATATGCAATAGTCAAGAGGAGACTTTAGGAGTGCAACTCCTCTCCACTGCATCAAATGTCTACCTACAAAATTAAACAAGGGAGAAAAGATATATTCTTTGAATACCTAATTGGCCTAAGCTGCCTATAGTATAGCAAATTCGATAAGACGAGAGAGAGAGAGAGAGAGAGAGAGAGAGAGAGAGAGAGAGAGAGAGAGAGAGAGAGAGAGAGAGAGAGAGCTAGAGAGAGAGCAAGAAAGCAAGCAAGCTAGGACATAACCTTTAGTTTGTCTGACAATATCTTCTCCTGTTAGATCAGACCTGTCCTCTCGATCCTCCAACTTCACAAATCTCGTTTCTTTACTGCTTGGCTGCAGATGTTCATCACGAATAGCGTTCAACTTTTTACTATAAGAAATGTAAGCGTCACTACTGCTTTCATCCACTTGTTGATTCAGCTCGTTTGACACGTTTTGCATTTTTTTTATCTACAATAAATACACGTCAAAAGCTTACTGTGGAACCCGGTTAATACGGCCACCTAAGGTACAGGCCAAAGTGGCCGTACTAGCCGGGTTTCTGTATTAAGCAGGCAAATATAATAGAAAATGTTTTTCGTTGGGACCTACAAAACTGTCTGTCAGTAACCGGGTGGTCGTAGAGCGGGGTTTCATTGTAAATCAATAAAGAATTGGTTTACCATCGTATATCTTAATTTAAACAAAAGTCTACGTTCCGTTTTCGAGATTCTCAAAAACCTATTGCGGAAAACTGTTTGCAAATCGATTATAGGGTGCGTTTAGAAGTTAGAAATTCCATATTTTTTACAACAACTGCATTTTCTGGAAAATTTTCAGCGTCCACACCCTTGTTAAAGAGTTACTGGGCTGCATGACAGTATGAAACCTAAAACTGTACCCCCCCCCCCCCCAGTATTTTGAAGTTTCAAAAAATGTACCCCCCACTTTCAGTTGATTTTGAAAATTGTACCCCCCCCCCCCCCCCACGACGTAATATACGATCGGTCCCTAATAATTGCACGTGCGAAGTTACATTGAGCGGCATTCTAACGTACTGCAAGTTGTTAGTATATGATCGAAGCTAGCTATATCGCTCTTGGGTTTTACGTACACTGGAATTTGCTATATATGATCCATGGATTGTTGCAAATAAATAATGTAGAAGTAGATATTTATATTAGGAATTTGTATTTTGATGTTCGATGTGGGATGATATTTAACATCGAGGCTGCAAACCGCAGCAGAGAATCAAAAGGCTAACCTTCGATATCGGATCCGAGCAAATAAGACAGTTAGCTTATATACCTCATGTACCACACCAAACTCGATACCAGGTTTGCCACCAGAAGGAAAGAATCGAGAATAAAACTTCACGGCTACCCCAAGAAATAATCGTAACGTGCTGCACGAGATGCGATGCGATGAACCGGCGAACGGTGATCGGTTATGATTGGGTAGAAATTGTGTTGTAACATGCCAGAGGACATTATCACCCTTCAGATCACGCGAGCGTGACATTTATACAAGATATTTAATCTAGAGAAAAAAGGAGTTTAATATCAAATTTGTCACATCGATAATAGTAAAATCGCAAAATCCACTCGAATACCTAGTTGACACAAGAAAGGAAATGATTTTTTTTTTAATGTTGTATATACACCAAAATATTGCAAAATCATTGATATACAAATAGGCATGTTGGACATGCATAATTATATGCTTTTTTAAAATTTTCAACAATTATAAATTCATTTGGCAATGATTTTCTTTTCCTTAGGGACTGGTATTGATGACCCCTCCCCATGCACTGGAATATTGCAAATGTCCCATCCATATTTAAATGTAGTTTATATATAAAACTGTCTGGGCCAAATTAAGGAGATACTCTGAAATTAAGCCCCTCCAAAATTAAGCCCCTTATCACATGATTCTATTGTTCTAAGACCAAAATTAAGGCATGTCGAGTAAATATAATCCAAGGGCATGTTTTTGGAGGCTTAAGGTAGGTCATGATAGGTTATTCTAAGACAAAAAGTAATTTATGAACATGTACAACTAAACATTATTAACTGCAAGCAACCCCGTTTGACTCAAATTTCCTAAACCACACACAGCGCAAAAATAAAGTCAAATTCATGGATCTGAAACACTCAACATACATTTACCAATGCAAAACAATACTCGGCACATGTACAGTGCACTGACAAAAAAATCTTAGGCACAACGAAAACAATTTTTTAAACAAGGTATAAATTAGTTTAACAAACTACAAAATATCCATAACTTTTCCATAGCCTGGTGGAACAAAAATCAATTTTACAAAACTTTCAAGATCCTGTAAAAATCCATTATCAATTTCCAAAGCTTTGCAAGATTTTCCAAAACCTGTAAGAACCCTGTCAACAATAACCTCCATTTTCTTAATGAGAATAATAATAAGAAACAAGTAATTCCAGCTATTCCTCCAACAATGTGTATACTTAGTGAATATTCATTTTCTACCAGGAGTGCCGGTTGGAATTGGGAGGGGGGGGGGGGGGGGGGGTGGAGCATAAAAAATCGGGATCAAGATGGCCTGTGCACAAAAGAATTCAAGTTGCACAGCACTTTTGCTATTAAGAGTATGGATTCAAACATTTTTTTATTCAACAATAAAGAGAGGTACATGAGGGGTACAAGAGGGGTCAAGATCTTTTGCATGGGTTACAAAGTGAATCTCCCCCCCCCCCCCCCCCAAATAAATGGTCCCTTAATTTCAGGTTTTTGCTGCTTTTGCTGACACTCTTGAATAATTTTGCTTTTTGTCTTGTTGACATGGCATAGTATGCAATTCCATACACCACAGTTATTGTGCTGTCACTTAATAATGTTCAAAGGGCACTTTTTAAGTATTCCTTTCACTTCTGTTGCGTTTTTGTTTCTTTTTGTTTTACTGAACAAATTCACAATGATTAACTCTTGTATACCTCACACAAACTGTACCAAATATACAAAGCAGACTAGCTGTATTTTCAATAGTTTGGGATAAAATGTAAACCCAAATACTCATATTTTTATCAGCTGCTCTCTGTTCGACTTCCTGACGATATTGAAGAATTTTATCCTTCTCTCCCAGGAGTCAGCCAAGCTCATTTGTCAGTGTCCAGTTTAGATCTGAGATCTTTGATTGATAATTTCTTTTCCTCAACATTCTTCTCAAGTTCCAAGAGAATTTTTTCCTGAAGAAGAAAACTGAAGTTGCACAAAATTCTTTTATAGATTGTGACATCTAGAAGGTTGGGGGAGGTTAGTCTTAATTATGTCAACGAAGCTTTTGGCAAGATCCCATCAAGGGGATATTGAGGGCCATAAGTTAGAAAACTGTTAAAGGTTATTATGTATCCCTCCGTAAATAAAGTTATTGTATTATTGTAAGGTGATAAATCCTTGAGATAGGATAGAATAGTCTGTTGCTCATCATCAATGATTCACCTAAATTCTAGAACACCAAACTGGTCTGTCATAATGCTGTCACTACAAATTGAAACTATTATATTCATACAAATTGTCCTTTAGCATATTTCCCCCCCCTCAAGATTTAGATACCACACTACGAGAGCCAGAATGTCAGGGCTTCTTTAGACACTCAAATTTCCAAATTTCATCTGATTTTGATCAGAATTTCAAGGGTAAAATTTGGTCTATACACATTTCAGAGGAGAATTCTTTTTTTCTGTAGAGAAATTAGGGTGTATAGTATTGTGGTTCACTTTGTTTATGGGAAATATTAGATATTTCCAGGGGAAGGCATCAAATATTACCGTCTTATACAAGAAATCTATAGAAATTTCAGGAGATCATTTTTTTCTTTAGAGAAAATAGAGTGGATAGTATTGGTACACTTGAGTCTATGGGAGGTATTAGTTATTTTGAGGGGAGGGTCGTCTAAAAGTCCTAAGCATTACGGTTCCTCTTTGTTTGCCTTGCCATATGAATTTTAAATGTCATCATTTGTTGTTATTTATGTAATTACTTCTTTTTGTATCAGTATATCATTAAGTAAAGCATTGTAAATTTTATATGGAAGAGAATAAATAAATATTATTATAGGAGGGGGGGGGGGGGATGAAAGATAACTGTACATTCTTAATAATACTAGATATAGATCTATAGATTTTAGGAGAGAATTTTTTTATGTAAAGAAAATAGAATGGATAGCATTGGTACACTTTGAGTTCATGGGATAAGTGTCTTATTAGTGATTTTGAAGGGGGGAGAAGGCAAGAAAGAAAGGTATACAGTTTACTAGAAGCTTACTCGTTGTTGGATGTGGACGTTCTCACGGAAATAAAACCCTGCTGCACCTCCTAACATGGTACCAAGCACAATCACAGCTACAAGCCTGCTGCTGCGTCTTTCAAAAACCATTCTGTACTGACTGGTGGACAAGATGGGATAAAGAATGGCACGAAAAAGAGAATGGCAGGCTAACAGCAGGCTAACATGAAGTATATAACCACATTTTGTTGATTGTAACCGCTGACCAAGTGGAGTTATACATACCCAGGGTGCATTGCGCGCTGGAACTACAGGGATCCCAACGAGTAAAGATGAAGAAGACTGATGAATGTTGATCGCGGAACTCTGGTATTGAAAAGAAATGATAAATTTCGAAATAAATGAAGAGGAAAGGAAAGGAAATCGAGAAAAAGAAAAAAGAAAAGAAAAGAAAAGAAAAGAAAAGAAAAGAATAGAAAAGAAAAGAAAAGAAAAGAAAAGAAAAGAAAAGAAAAGAAAAGAAAAGAAAAGAAAAGAAAAGAAAAGAAAAGAAAAGAAAAGAAAAGAAAAGCAGAGAAGAGAAGAGAAAAGAAAAGAAAAGCAGAGAAGAAAAGAGAAAAGAAAAGCAGAGAAGAGAAGAGAAAAGAAAAGCAGAGAGGAGAAGAGAAAAGAAAAGCAGAGAAGAGAAGAGAAAAGAAAAGAAGAGAAGTGCTTAAATTCATCAACAATTAACGTCTTTCATCCTAATCTTTATTTATTTTTTTTCTTCAAAATTGTCATCATTTTCTTTTCTTTTCTATTGTGTTGTCTAGTCAAGCATATATCTGAATGGCTAAAGACTAAGAATTCTTATTCACAGCAGGATTTACACTTAGTGTGTATTTTATTGAATGTAAGCTTTAACAAGAGCAGTTCCTGACGAATACAACCCTACTGACCCAGCTGCTGTACCAAATAGAATTATCGATATATTAAGTATAATTTGCCACCATGGCAGTACACTTTTCCTTAACTTTAAATGAAAAAGGGGAGGGAAAACGAAGACTAAACACGTCCCAGTTAGGTTACCAATAAAGGACATTAACAGAGCAAAATGTGGTATCAACAACGCTGCTAGTAGTGTTATTACTACTAAGATTACTCGAAGAATGATTAAAAAAGGCGTTATTCTAGATGATTGAGGGACACAACATTTAGATACAACGGATGTTGTAATACATTGAATTACTGTGAACATCGGGAAGGCGTAGGAGAAAAGAACATTGATAACGAGAAGGAAGCACCCTACTGTTCGCACAGCACCTGCAGGAAGATTATTCGTAATTACCTCTTTAGTGTCATTCGAAAAAGCCAAATAAGCTGTTACAGAAAAAATAATTTTTGTAACAGCCGCTAAGATGAAAGATATATTCATTATAAAAGGGAATTTCGATCTGTTTTTTAAGCTCTGTTCTATACCCGGTAAAAGAGGATGGGCGGCGTAACTGAATAAAACTATTCCAATTCCTACAGGACAGGTTTCCATGGTACCAATCTGGATTGAATCAATGTCCCATCTTTCGCTGACTTTGATTCCAAAAGCTGTGACTGCCGTAACAGTAACTAGCAAAGCAGCTGTACTGAACAAGCTCAGCCACGCTACGTGTGATAGTTCCTTGAGGAAGACCGTGGGTAGGACTACCAACGCCCCAATAGCAATCCATCCGCGTATACTGACAAGTGTATTAGGAAAGGTGTGAACCATGAGGGAACCACACAGAACTAAGTACAGTGTAGACACAAAAATTAGCTCTAATATTTGAATAATTATGACAAGTTTGCCACCCAGATGAGGGAAACAAGCTGAACCCACGTCTTCGTATGTCGCTCGTACTCGCTTTCTCTTGACGCTCTTCTCGACCTCAGCTGGATCTTTTTTGTTGTTTTCTTGTGCTAAAATATCATCGTCTGTGGCTTTGGCTTCTTTCTCAGTCTCGTAAAGACAGCTTATCAAAATCTGCCCAGTGTAGTTTGAAATCAAGGCCAAGATAGCTAGTCCAAAGATCACGACCAGCCCACCTTCCTTTACGGCGTACGGTAGACCAAGAATCCCGGTCCCTTCTACCATATTAAACAAGTTCCAAGCCGCGTGCCATGAAGAGCTTTGTCCCTTATCGAGATTCGGATTCTCTTCTGTTTCGTTCAGGCTATCCTGCTTTTGTTTTGTGTCGCGGCCATCATCAGCTGATTCATTCATATTGGTATCAGATACGCTATCTCCTTCAGTATCAGCATCATTATCACTCTCATTAACACTATGGTATAAAATACTCGAGAAAGCCATGCGTACGTACTATAGTTAAGGCGCTTCCCTTCAAAACCACAGTTTTGACTATCGAGGTGGCTGACTAGTCAATGTGTAGGATAAGACCGAGTCGCTTATGCAGTTAAAGGCAAACCTGTCGACTCTCATTCTCAACTTAAGAGTCAAAATACTACTGTACTATATATACTCTCCAATGAATATGTCTTTTTTTGATTGCGTAATTATAATCAAAACGCTCTCCTGCTGAAATAGATATGGTGTTTCAATTCCAGTTCCGTTTACAACCGGAATCAGGAAAAATCCTATTTGTAACGCGTTCGTCCCACTGGCAATTATTAATTCGCTGATGTCTTTCACTGGCTCTAAAACACAACGCGTGGTCGATAGTTCGAGAAGTCATAACCATGCAGCCGGTCACTGGCCGGGGACAAAATCATTGAACCTAAATTGAAAATCTTTTAATCACGAACGTAAATGAAATAAAAGAGATCAATGAAATAATAAAATGCATTGACGAAAGTTTAACTGAAAACAAATTATGGATATACACATATCTAAAGAAATGAGAAAAATATACTGATGAATTATCTAGTCACTTTTACAGCCGTCATTAGGAATTATCTTGATATAAATAAAAATGAAAAATTCTTGTTTGAAATATTGACCTTGTGTGGCCTTGCCATTACAGATTGCTCTGGGTAAGATTTTGTATGAAGTATGAAGTATGAAGTATGAAGTATGAAGTATGAAGTATGAAGTATGAAGTATGAAGTATGAAGTATGAAGTATGAAGTATGAAGTATGAAGTATGAAGTATGAAGTATGAAGTATGAAGTATGAAGTATGAAGTATGAAGTATGAAGTATGAAGTATGAAGTATGAAGTATGAAGTATGAAGTATGAAGTATGAAGTATGAAGTATGAAGTATGAAGTATGAAGTATGAAGTATGAAGTATGAAGTATGAAGTATGAAGTATGAAGTATGAAGTATGAAGTATGAAGTATGAAGTATGAAGTATGAAGTATGAAGTATGAAGTATGAAGTATGAAGTATGAAGTATGAAGTATGAAGTATGAAGTATGAAGTATGAAGTATGAAGTATGAAGTATGAAGTATGAAGTATGAAGTATGAAGTATGAAGTATGAAGTATGAAGTATGAAGTATGAAGTATGAAGTATGAAGTATGAAGTATGAAGTATGAAGTATGAAGTATGAAGTATGAAGTATGAAGTATGAAGTATGAAGTATGAAAGTAGTTTTTTTTGTGATTTGCTTTTTCTCATGACGTTCTTTTTCTGCAGCGTGTAAGTTGCGAAAATCTTCAGTCAGTAACTACTGTATTTTCTAATAAACCCTAACTAGTTAGCAGTTATTAGTGATAAAACGTATAAAACTAAGGATTCTAGATCTATTACCAACAATTTCGCTGATAGTCTCATCTTGTTGGCGGAGGACAAGGTTCATAACTCCTTCTTAACGAATGATACTACCGAACAGTTAGCATGTAGGCCAAGGGGGAAGAGGAGGGGGAGGGGGAGGAGGAGGGGGCTTCCCATCTAAAGGGGGTTATATGGGACTACCCGTATACTATGAAAGATCCCTTAGTGCTACATTGTGTTACCAATTACATAGAAGCAGCCGTTGTTTTTATCAAGTAATTAAATTTGGACGAATTAAGAACGGTTGCGGCTCATTCAGTAAATAAATTCACAAAAGTAGCTGCAAGTAACTGCATCTTTAATGACACAAAAGTCGTTGAAGAAATCTTTCACAACTAGAATTGGACTAATTAAGTCTCATAATCTTCATCCTTTCGAGATTAATTGTGCCTTGTGATGATACTGCAAGCAATGGTGGGTCCGATATTCGTTGCATAGGCAATCCTTGCAATTCTTTTCTGATATTGCAATCTTTTACGGTGGCTGACTACTTTATCAAAAAGAAATTAGAAAACGTTCGAAGAAAATTCTTTACAAGTTAACGTTGATCCAAAAAAAGGAAAGAAAAATGGTTCTGGTTCTCACTAGCGACCCCGGGGGGGGGATACTCCCTATAATTGACTATACGGGGATACTCCGCCCGAAAGGGGTACTAGGGAAGCAAGGGTGGCGTAGTGCGTAAGTTCTCGCCTCTCACCGCTATGGTCCCGGGTTCGATCCCCGGACTCGGCACCTTAAGTGAGTTGAGTTTATTGGTTTTCTCCCTTGCTTCGAGGGTTTTTCTCCGGGTTCTCCGGTTTTCCTCCCTCCGTAAAAACAACCCTAATTCGATCTGAGCTGTGCTCCGTGGTCAGACATGAGTCGTATGGCGGCTGCCGAAGGCGCCTTCGTATGCCTTCGACTCGACCACGTAGAGCTGCGTCCTTCGCAATTCAGCTCTTCAGCTGCAAGTAAGGATGATTAGCCCCTCCAATTTATTTATTTTATTTACTTTTTTCAAGCCGCACGTATAGAAAAGGGGTGAAAATTTGTGAGTTCTGGTATAAATAAGGTAGATTTTCTTCAAAAGTATATGAAAGAGGTACCTTTTCAGACAAAAAGGTATAAAAAGGGGTAACTTTTTGCTGAAATTTGGTAAAGAAAAGGGTAAGGGGTCGAGAGTCGAGAGGCGAAGCATCCTCGTATGACCCCCCCCCCCCCCCGGGATAGCGACGTATGCCGACGCAAGAAAAACAAAATTTTCTGTTCTCTTGTGTTTGCGTTTGCGCCCGTTTTTTGCTTTTTTTCATAGTGAGAACATGCACTAGCTTGGAGTTGCGTCTGCTTGCGTCTATCGGTGAGAACCAGGCCTCATGCAGTGAATGTTTTTATCACCTATCCTTTACGGGATTGGTTAGTTCAGAGTTCATCTACAGTTACTGCACAAATATGAAGCAGTTAGAAGGAACAGCTTTAGAGGGATTGCTACTGCCACATGGGACTATGTTTGAACTTGTCCTCAATCCAACACCTATGCCTGACTTAGGAAGATCGCAATTACTCATGTCACCAGCTACTAAGCCAATCCTTACCTTGGCATAATGTTCATATTCGACATTAAATCCTTCCTTACAAGGATATTGCTGCAGTACATTGTCAGGAAACAGGGATTTCCAGGCAGGTTTTCCCAGTGCAGTGGTCTTTTCTGTATTGTTAGCAAGAAGGGAATGCAAAGATTCTGCCGTCATGTCGATTTTCATCCAATTGACACCCCCTGTACTGCTGCTCCTCATTACCAGGCAAATCTTGGTGAAGTTAGTCTTCCAATATGCAGGCATCTTTGTCTCAGTCAAGTCTTCGATTCCTGTTCGTCCAGCTCTTTCGTTGTACGCGGTCTTTTCCTTCCACTTTGGGGAATAATAGGTGAAGACTTGCTATGAAATCAAAATCAGTTTGAGGATTAACATAAGAAAATATCCTTCATATTCACCCAACGGTGGCTTACCAGGTTGATATCTAGTTATCAACCCCGTGCTTAAGAAACTTCCCCAATGATGATATAATGTGGTAATATACTTTATACCTCGGTGGATATGAGATATATCAGTAACGTTTACATATTGTGTTGTATTGTACGCTACCTAACACCTTGAAGAGAAGAACAATTAGATTAACAAGTTAAAGGTACGATTATTGTTGTTTACCTTTGTTCCATCGACCTTCATGACCAGGGTCCATCCTCCAGGTCCACATCCAGGGATGGGATCCATCATACAATATGTCATGGACCAATTGGTGCTCATACCGAACGTTAGGTTATATGCCTTGTTTCCAGTTGACCTGACAACAAAACAGGATATGTATTACAGTTGATTCGACGACTGTGAAATTACAAGGTACATAGCATTCTTCGAGCCAGCTTGAGACCTGAGACCTCAGGAGTCATGTTTAAAACAATGAATTTTGAAGACTTACCTTCCACTGTCGTAAATAGCTTTACAACTTGAGTGTTCTGGAAAAGAACCAATAGAAATTATACTTTAAAAAACCGGTGCTAAAAAACGTTTCTAGTTAATTGTCAGATTAAAGAGCGTAGCAACTAGTGAAAGATGTGTATTTTTGAAAGATAGCCATAAGCCTTTCGTGAAATGGTCGTTGATTTTCGGTTTGGGATACGTTTTTCTCCCTTGAATTTGCCCTTTATTATTATTCATGTTCATTGGATTGCGAGATAAAGATAATAAGCCTCAGGGGGCTTACTGTAATAGAAGATTTACGGTAAGCTACATCACCAAACGTGTTTCTCGAAGGGATTCTGCTAGAAATTATCATAAGACGAAAAAACTAAATAATATGAAATTCAAAAAACCTATATCTATTTACAATAATACAATACAATACTTAAATTTATTGACACTGGGAGTTTTTCAGTCACAATTACAAAATAATATTTAATTTTAATATAAATTTTTTAATTACGTTTCTTATAAAATTACATAACTAAGATTTTCTTCTATTTTTTCTTTTCTTTCTTCTTTATTTTCCAATGCTAAATAATATATTCCACATAAAACCGATATTTTCTTACCTTTAATCATTTTAAGGTGCACGTGCTCCTCATATTTCTTGATTTGTTCATTCTAAAAATTTGAATTTTGAATTTTTTATTTATTCGAAAGTTTAGCTCATGAAAAACAGAGTACGTTGTAGCTTCTTCTCTCTTCTCCTTTTTGCTCTTCTCTTATCTTCACATCTCTCCTACTTTCTCCTTTTCTGTTGTTTTTTCTTTTTCTTTTTTCTTTTTTCTATTTTCTCTATCGTTTCCTTTGTTACCTTCTTCTTACCTTCCTTCTATTCTCCTCTCCTTTTCAAGTAATTTAAAATTTCATTATTTCCATATTCAAAATACTTACATCTCCAAGGTAGGTGAAGGCAGTTTGTTCAACCAGCGACAACATCACATTCTCCGGTATTTTCCTCAACAACTGACAGGATTTAGACACCGTGTCAAAGTTAGCATCGTCACAGTCTTTGTTAGCAGTGCACTGGTAGGCACATTTAGCTATACTACTGACAGCCAAGTTCTGGAGAATATCCGGACCATCTGCCTTGTGGTTTGTTTTGTACTTGAAGGATTTGCCTCGAATATCAGCGTTCGTCAAACCCACGAAGAACAGCACGGAAGGTAAGCAGAAAACAAGATGCATTCTAGCAAAACTGTCAGTGGAAATCTCAAGTCGAAGATGCCATTCTACTTAGTGGAAAAACGAAACGAAAATTGGAATCTTTCCGTATCTTTCAAAACTTACTGATAAACTCCTGAGTTAGTTTGTTAGTTAGATCCTGCTGATTATGACTAGATTCAGTTGTTGTCCTGATAGCATTATATACAGAACTTGTTCTCACACTGAACCAAGGTTAATTTAAAAGTTTGTATTTCGCACAGCAAGAGTGTAACGAAGATATAATGGAATGTTTCACCGCATTCCTTGGTAACAAAGAAAATTGTTATTAAAATCCAATTCAATTGTTATGATTTCTGTCCATGATGCCTTGGTAACAGTTATTCTATGACTTTCATATGAATGGCTTAGTGTTTTCGGCTCTAAATAAAAGAATTCTAATATGAAGAAGTAATATGAAGAATTATTTCAAATTATTTGTCCAAGTTCGGCTCTTTTCGACAGAATTAGGATAACGTTAATGCTGTGAAGAGAGGAACACGTGGAGAAAAACCCTCGAAGCACACGAGAAAACCCACAACCAAATCTTCTTACAGTGGAAATCTTTTCATTCCTTTTTAAACATAGATTCAAATTAGTATGTTATAAAGAACAAAATTGTGTAAACCAAAAGTGTAAGGTTTACATGGTAATCGCTCCTGACAGTCTCCCCTCCCCCTCCCCCCTCCCCACGAATATTCTGTGACAAGTAAATATTTCGGATGTCTCCACTATATTGGAATAAAGTATCGTCTCCAAAATTCTCAAATTCGTTTATTTATTTGAATAGAGAATACATACATATTTTGTTTACAGCAAGTGTTGATATAAAGGTAGCCCAGTACACATACTGTGTACTTGTCAGTCATGACCTCGTTATGATGGTGATGAATATTAATGAGCTTGATAAATAGTGTTGATGAAAAGTGTTGATATACAGGTAGCCCAATCCACGTACTGTGTACTTGTCAGTCATGACCTCGCTATGATGGTGATGAATATTAATGAGCTTGATAAATAGTGTTGATGAAAAGTGTTGATATATAGGTTGTCCAATCCACGTACTGTGTATTTGTCAGTCATAACCTCGTTATGAATATTAATGAGCTTGATGAATAGTGTTGATGAAAAGTGTTGATATACAGGTAGCCCAATCCACGTACTGTGTACTTGTCAGTCATGACCTCGCTATGATGGTGATGAATATTAATGAGCTTGATAAATAGTGTTGATGAAAAGTGTTGATACATAGGTAGCCCAATCCACGTACTGTGTATTTGTCAGTCATAACCTCGTTATGAATATTAATGAGCTTGATGAATAGTGTTGATGAAAAGTGTTGATATATAGGTAGCCCAATCCATGTTACTGCACAAACACGAAGCAGTTAGAATAAACAGCTGCTGATTTATTGGCGCTGCCACAAGCAATGTATTGAGTACCAGACCGTATTCCAACACCCATGCATGAGTTAGGAGCATCACATAGCGAGTTATCAGCAACAATGCCAATTCTAGATCTTGCCTTTGGACTTGTGTCATATCTGACATTAAATCCTTCCTTGCAAGGATATTGCTGTAGCACATTGTCAGGGAACAGGGATTCCCAGGCAAGTATTCCCAGTGCAGTGGTCTTTTCTGTATTGTCAGCAAGAAGGGAATGCATAGATTCTGCCGTCATGTCGATTTTCATCCAATTGACACCCCCTGTACTGTTGCTCCTCATACCCAGGCAAATCTTGGTGAAGTTAGTCTTCCAATATGCAGGCATCTTTGTCTGGGTCAAGTCTTCGATTCCTGTTCGTCCAGCACTTTCGTTGTATGCGGTCTTTTCCTTCCACTGTGGGGAACCATAGGTGAAGCCTTTCTATGAAATCAAAATCAGTTTGAGAAATAATTAAGATTAGTTCAGATTTTGTTTAAGACAGGGTTTGTGCTGGTTGACGCTACCCAACACCGTGAAGAGAAGAACAATTAGATTAACAAGTTGAAGGTACGATTATTGTTTTTTACCTTTGTTCCATCGACCTTCATGACCAGGGTCCATCCTCCAGGTCCACATCCAGGGATGGGATCCATCATACAATATGTCATGGACCAATTGGTGCTCATACCGAACGTTAGGTTATATGCCTTGTTTCCAGTTGACCTGACAACAAAACAGGATATGTATTACAGTTGATTCGACGACTGTGAAATTACAAGGTACATAGCATTCTTCGAGCCAGCTTGAGACCTGAGACCTCAGGAGTCATGTTTAAAACAATGAATTTTGAAGACTTACCTTCCACTGTCGTAAATAGTTTTACAACTTGAGTGTTCTGGAAAAGAACCAATAGAAATTATACTTAAAAAAAACCGGTGCTAAAAAACATTTGTAGTTAATTGTCAGATTAAAGAGCGTAGCAACTAGTGAGTATTTTTGAAAGACAGCCCTAAGCCTTTCGTGAAATGGTCGTTAATTTTCGGTTTGGGATACGTTTTTCTCCCTTGAATTTGCCCTTTATTATTATTCATGTTCATTGGATTGCGAGATAAAGATAATAAGCCTCAGGGGGCTTACTGTAATAGAAGATTTACGGTAAGCTACATCACCAATCGTGTTTCTCGAAGGGATTCTGCTAGAAATTATCATAAGACGAAAAAACTAAATAGAGCTTATCTTTCAAATAATATGAAATTCAAAAACTCTATATCTATTTACAGTAATACAATACAATACTTAAATTTATTGACACTGAGAGTTTTTCAGTCACAATTACAAAATAATATTTAATTTTAATAGAAATTTTGTAATTACGTTTCTTATAAAATTACATAACTAAGATTTTCTTCTATTTTTTCTTTTCTTTCTTCTTTATTTTCCAATGCTAAATAATATATTCCACATCAAACCGATATTTTCTTACCTTTAATCATTTTAATGTGCTCCTCATATTTCTTGATTTCTTCATTCTAAAAATTTGGAGTTTGAATTTTTTATTTATTTGGAAGATTAGCTCATGAAAAACAGAGTACGTTGTAGCTTCTTCTCTCCTCTCCTTTTTGCTCTTCTCTTATCTTCACCTCTCTCGTAATTTCTCCTTTTCTGTTGTTTTTTCTTTTTTTTTTCTTTTTTCTATTTTCTCTATCGTTTCCTTTGTTACCTTCTTCTTACCTTCCTTCTATTCTCCTCTCCTTTTCAAGTAATTTAA
Organism: Anthopleura sola; assembly: GCA_023349425.1. Lineage (NCBI taxonomy): Eukaryota > Metazoa > Cnidaria > Anthozoa > Actiniaria > Actiniidae > Anthopleura > Anthopleura sola. The sequence goes on from JALHLI010000002.1 coordinate 15,025,738, forward strand.
AATTTCGTTATTTCCATATTCAAAATACTTACATCTCCAAGGTAGGTGAAGGCAGTTTGTTCAACCAGCGACAACATCACATTCTCCGGTGTTTTCCTCAACAACTGACAGGATTTAGACACCGTGTCAAAGTTAGCATCGTCACAGTCTTTGTTAGCAGTGCACTGGTAGGCACATTTAGCTATACTACTGACAGCCAAGTTCTGGAGAATATCCCGACCATCTGCCTTGTGGTTTGTTTTGTACTTGAAGGATTTGCCTCGAACATCAGCGTCCGTGAAACCCACGAAGAACAGCACGGAAGGTAAGCAGAAAACAAGATGCATTCTAGGAAAACTGTGTGGAAATCTCAAGTCGAAGATGCCCTACTACTTAGTTAAAAAACGAAAAGAAAATTGGAATCTTTCCGTATCTTTCAAAACTCACTGATAAACTCCTGAGTTAGTTTGTTAGTTAGATCCTGCTGATTATGACTAGATTGTTGTCCTGGTAACATTATATACAGAACTTGTTCTCACACTGAACCAAGGTTAATTTAAAGTTTATATTTCGCACAGCAAGAGTGTAACGAAGCTTTAATGGAATGTTTCACCGCATTCCTTGGTAACAAAGAAAATTGTTATTAAAATCCAATTCCATTGTTATGTTTTCTGTCCATGATGTCTTGGTAACAGTTATTCTATGACATTAATATGAATGGCTTAGTGTTTTCGGCTCTAAATAAAAGAATTCTAATATGAAGAAGTAATATGAAGAATTATTTCAAATTATTTGTCCAAGTTCGGCTCTTTTCGACAGAATTAGGATAACGTTAATGCTGTGAAGAGAGGAACACGTGGAGAAAAACCCTCGAAGCACACGAGAAAACCGACAACCAAATCTTCTTACAGTGGAAATCTTTTCATTCCTTTTTAAACATAGATTCAAATTAGTATGTTATAAAGTACAAAATTGTGTAAACCAAAAGTGTAAGGTTTACATGGTCATCGCTCCTTACAGTGCTCCCGCCCCTCCCCTCCCCACCAATGGTCTGTGACAAGTAAATATTTGGGATGTCTCCACTGTATTGGAATAAAGTATCGTCAACAAAATTCTCAAATTCGTTTATTTATTTGAATAAAGAATACATATATATTTTGTTTACAGCAAATGTTGATATATAGGTAGCCCAGTCCACGTAGTGTGTACTTGTCAGTCATAACCTCGTTATAAGGGTGATGAATATTAATGAGCTTGATTAATAGTGTTGATCAAAAGTGCTGATATATAGGTAGCCAAATCCATGTACTATGTATTTGTCAGTCATGGCCTCGCTATGAAGGTGATGAATATTAATGAGCTTGATAAATAGTGTTGATCAAAAGTGTTGATATATAGGTAGCCCAATCCATGTACTGTGTACTTGTCAGTCATGACCTCGTTATGAATATTAATGAGCTTGATGAATAGTGTTGATGAAAAGTGTTGAATATAGGTAGCCCAATCCACGTAGTGTACTTGTCAGTCATGACCTCGTTATGATGGTGATGAATATTAATGAGCTTGATAAATAGTGTTGATCAAAAGTGTTGATATATAGGTAGCCCAATCCATGTTACTGCACAGACACGAAGCAGTTAGAATGAACAGCTGTTGATTCAATGGCGCTGCCACAAGCAATGCGTTGAGTAGCAGACCGTATTCCAACACCCATGCATGAGTTAGGAACCCCACATTGCCGGCCATCAGCAACAATGCCAATTCTCGATCTTGCCCTTGGAAATGTGTCATATCTGACATTAAATCCTTCCTTGCAAGGATATTGCTGCAGCACATTGTCAGGGAACAGGGATTCCCAGGCAGGTTTTCCCAGTGCAGTGGACTTTTCTGTATTGTCAGCAAGAAGGGAATGCAAAGATTCTGCCGTCATGTTGATTTTCATCCAATTGACACCCCCTGTACTGCTGCTCCTCATACCCAGGCAAATCTTGGTGAAGTTAGTCTTCCAATATGCAGGCATCTTTGTCTCAGTCAAGTCTTCGATTCCTGTTCGTCCAGCACTTTCTTTGTATGCTGTCTTTTCGCTCCACTGTGAGGAATCATAGGGGAAGACTTGCTGTGAAATCAAAATCAGTTGGAGGATTAATCTAGACAATACTAGGCACAAGTTAAGGACGATATACATGTAGTTATATCATCGATCATTGAGTCAGTTTGTTTTGTTCACTGGGGGGTCTTTATCCTTCATATTCACCCAACGGTGGCTTACCAGGTTGATATCTAGTTATCAACCCCGTGCTTAAGAAACTTCCCCAATGATGATATAAGATGGTAATATACTTTATACCTCGGTGGATATGAGATATATCAGTAACATTTACATATTGTGTTGTATCGTACGCTACCCAACACCTTGAAGAGAAGAACAATTAGTTTAACAAGTTAAAGGTACGATTATTGTTGTTTACCTTTGTTCCATCGACCTTCATGACCAGGGTCCATCCTCCAGGTCCACATCCAGGGATGGGATTCATCATACAATATGTCATGGACCAATCGGTGCTCATACCGAACGTTAGGTTATATGCCTTGCTTCCAGTTGACCTGACAACAAAACAGGATATGTATTAGAGTTGATTCGACGACTGTGAAATTACATTTTACCATAACTTGTAAATTTCTCGCGCGCTGATTGGCTGAGAGCCATGTTCAATAAGAGGACAGACACATAAGATGACGAATCGCTCGCGCACGTAGGTAGCGCGCGCTTGAAACGGTTTTTTCTTTCAAACTTTTTCTTCGTTTTTGGATCTTTTCTTTGCCTGTTATGGTAAAAAACAAATCGAAGTGACTCGCATCGCTCGTGGTTCCACTTGAGTTTGGATCATATTTGACGTCATTTCTATGTTCGATAGGAGTACAGACCATGGAAAAGTCACTTCGATTTGTTAAAGGTACATAGCATTCTTCGAGCCAGCTTGAGACCTGAGACCTCAGGAGTCATGTTTAAAACAATGAATTTTGAAGACTTACCTTCCACTGTCGTAAATAGTTTTACAACTTGAGTGTTCTGGAAAAGAACCAATGGAAATTATACTTTAAAAAACCGGTGCTAAAAAACTTTTCTAGTTAATTGTCAGATTAAAGAGCGTAGCAACTAGTGAGTATTTTTGAAAGACAGCCCTAAGCCTTTCGTGAAATTGTCGTTAATTTTCGGTTTGGGATACGTTTTTCTCCCTTGAATTTGCCCTTTATTATTATTCATGTTCATTGGATTGCGAGATAAAGATAATAAGCCTCAGGGGGCTTACTGTAATAGAAGATTTACGGTAAGCTACATCACCAAACGTGTTTCTCGAAGGGATTCTGCTAGAAATTATCATAAGACGAAAAAACTAAATAATATGAAATTCAAAAAACCTATATCGATTTACAATAATACAATACGATACTCAAATTTATTGACACTGAGAGGTTTTCAGTCACAATTACAAAATAATATTCAATTTTAATAGAAAATTACGTTTCTCATAAAATTACATAACTAAGATTTTCTTCTATTTTTTCTTTCCTTCCTTCTTTATTTTCCAATGCTAAATAATATATTCCACATAAAACCGATATTTTCTTACCTTTAATCATTTTAAGGTGCACGTGCTCCTCATATTTCTTGATTTCTTCATTCTAAAAATTTGAAGTTTGAATTTTTTATTTATTCGAAAGTTTAGCGCATGAAAAACACAGTACGTTGTAGCTTCTTCTCTCCTCTCCTTTTTGCTCTTCTCTTATCTTCACCTCTCTCGTAGTTTCTCCTTTTCTGTTCTGTTTTTCCTCTTTTTTTCTTTCTATTTTCTATTTTCTCTATCGTTTCTTTTCTTACCTTCTTCTCTGCTTTCCTTTCCTCTCCTCTCCTCCTCCACTATCTTTATATCTGATTATTTCCATATTCAAAATACTTACATCTCCAAGGTAGGTGAAGGCAGTTTGTTCAACCAGCGACAACATCACATTCTCCGGTATTTTCCTCAACAACTGACAGGATTTAGACACCGTGTCAAAGTTAGCATCGTCACAGTCTTTGTTAGCAGTGCACTGGTAGGCACATTTAGCTATACTACTGACAGCCAAGTTCTGGAGAATATCCCGACCATCTGCCTTGTGGTTTGTTTTGTACTTGAAGGATTTGCCTCGAACATCAGCGTCCGTGAAACCCACGAAGAACAGCACGGAAGGTAAGCAGAAAACAAGATGCATTCTAGGAAAACTGTGTGGAAATCTCAAGTCGAAGATGCCCTACTACTTAGTTAAAAAACGAAACGAAAATTGGAATCTTTCCGTATCTTTCAAAACTTACTGATAAACTCCTCAGTTAGTTTGTTAGTTAGATCCTGCTGATTATGACTAGATTCAGTTGTTGTCCTGGTAACATTATATACAGAACTTGTTCTCACACTGAACCAAGGTTAATTTAAAAGTTTATATTTCGCACAGCAAGAGTGTAACGAAGCTTTAATGGAATGTTTCACCGCATTCCTTGGTAACAAAGAAAATTGTTATTAAAATCCAATTCCATTGTTATGTTTTCTGTCCATGATGTCTTGGTAACAGTTATTCTATGACTTTCATATGAATGGCTTAGTGTTTTCGGCTCTAAATAAAAGAATTCTAATATGAAGAAGTAATATGAAGAATTATTTCAAATTATTTGTCCAAGTTCGGCTCTTTTCGACAGAATTAGGATAACGTTAATGCTGTGAAGAGAGGAACACGTGGAGAAAAACCCTCGAAGCACACGAGAAAACCCACAACCAAATCTTCTTACAGTGGAATTCTTTTCATTCCTTTTTAAACATAGATTCAAATTAGTATGTTATAAAGTACAAAATTGTGTAAACCAAAAGTGTAAGGTTTACATGGTCATCGCTCCTGACAGTCTCCCCTCCCCCCTCCCCACGAATATTCTGTGACAAGTAAATATTTCGGATGTCTCCACTATATTGGAATAAAGTATCGTCTCCAAAATTCTCAAATTCGTTTATTTATTTGAATAAAGAATACATACATATTTTGTTTACAGCAAGTGTTGATATATAGGTAGCCCAGTCCACGTACTGTGTACTTGTCAGTCATAACCTCGTTATAAGGGTGATGAATATTAACGAGCTTGATTAATAGTGTTGATCAAAAGTGTTGATATATAGGTAGCCCAATCCATGTTACTGCACAAACACGAAGCAGTTAGAATGAACAGCTGTTGATTCAATGGCGCTGCCACAAGCAATGCGTTGAGTACCAGACTGTATTCCAACACCCATGCATGAGTTAGGAACCCCACATAGCGAGTTATCAGCAACAATGCCAATTCTCGATCTTGCCATTGCACGTGAGCTATATTCAACATTAAATCCTTCCTTACAAGGATATTGCTGCAGCACATTGTCAGGGAACAGGGATTCCCAGGCAGGTTTTCCCAGTGCAGTGGACTTTTCTGTATTGTCAGCAAGAAGGGAATGCAAAGATTCTGCCGTCATGTCGATTTTCATCCAATTGACACCCCCTGTACTGCTGCTCCTCATACCCAGGCAAATCTTGGTGAACTTAGTCTTCCAATATGCAGGCATCTTTGTCTCACTCAAGTCTTCGATTCCTGTTCGTCCAGCACTTTCTTTGTATGCTGTCTTTTCGCTCCACTGTGAGGAATCATAGGGGAAGACTTGCTGTGAAATCAAAATCAGTTTGAGGATTAATCTAGATTCAGAATTGGTTTAAGACAGAGTTTGTGCTGGTTGACGCAATACTAGGCACAAGTTAAGGACGATATACATGTAGTTATATCATCGATCATTGAGTCAGTTTGTTTTGTTCACTGGGGGTCTTTATCCTTCATATTCACCCAACGGTGGCTTACCAGGTTGATATCTAGTTATCAACCCCGTGCTTAAGAAACTTCCCCCGCCAATGATGATATAAGGTGGTAATATACCTTATACCTCGGTGGATATGAGATATATCAGTAACATTTACATATTGTCTTGTATTGTACGCTACCCAACACCTTGAAGAGAAGAACAATTAGATTAACAAGTTAAAGGTACGATTATTGTTGTTTACCTTTGTTCCATCGACCTTCATGACCAGGGTCCATCCTCCAGGTCCACATCCAGGGATGGGATCCATCATACAATATGTCATGGACCAATCGGTGCTCATACCGAACGTTAGGTTATATGCCTTGTTTCCAGTTGACCTGACAACAAAACAGGATATGTATTACAGTTGATTCGACGACTGTGAAATTACAAAGTACATAGCATTCTTCGAGCCAGCTTGAGACCTGAGACCTCAGGAGTCATTTTTAAAACAATGAATTTTGAAGACTTACCTTCCACTGCCGTCAATAGTTTTACAACTTGAATGTTCTGGAAAAGAACCAATAGAAATTATACTTTAAAAAAACCGGTGCTAAAAAACTTTTCTAGTTAATTGTCAGATTAAAGAGCGTAGCAACTAGTGAGTATTTTTGAAAGACAGCCCTAAGCCTTTCGTGAAATGGTCGTTAATTTTCGATTTGGGGTAAGTTTTTCTCCCTTGAGTTTGCCCTTTATTATTATTCATGTTCATTGGATTGCGAGATAAATATAATAAGCCTCAGGGGGCTTACTGTAATAAAAGATTTATGGTAAGCTACATTATCATCATTATGCAAGGCCAAATAACAAACTGCCCTCTTGAAAACGCACGCCTAGCGGGCGATAATGGATTTTGGCGGGCCGCAAATACGATTTGCAGCCCTGTTGCTCATTTAATAAAAACATTGAAGAAATTTGCTAAAATTTGGCCCAGTATATTGATGATAATGATAATAACATGACTTTTGGAGGGCATATTGTTTATTTGTGGCCCTTGTAGCAATATTTGCACCCTCGCTGCGCTCGGGCGCAAATGATGCTACTCGGGCCACAAATAAACAATATGCCCTCCAAAAGTCATGTTATTGTCCTATTACCAAACGTGTTTCTCGAAGGGATTCTGCTAGAAATTATCATAAGACGAAAAAACTAAATAGAGCTTATCTTTCAAATAATATGAAATTCAAAAAATCTATATCTATTTACAATAATACAATACAATACTCAAATTTATTGACACTGAGAGTTTTTCAGTCACAATTACAAAATAATATTCAATTTTAATAGAAAATTACGTTTCTCATAAAATTACATAACTAAGATTTTCTTCTATTTTTTCTTTTCTTTCTTCTTTATTTTCCAATGCTAAATAATATATTCCACATAAAACCGATATCTTCTTACCTTTAATCATTTTAAGGTGCACGTGCTCCTCATATTTCTTGATTTCTTCATTCTAAAAATTTGAGGTTTGAATTTTTTATTTATTTGAAAGATTAGCTCATGAAAAACAGAGTACGTTGTAGCTTCTTCTCTCCTCTCCTTTTTGCTCTTCTCTTCTCTTCACCTCTCTCGTAGTTTCTCCTTTTCTTTTCTGTTTTTTCTCTTTTTTTCTTTCTTTTTCTATTTTCTCTATCGTTTCTTTTCTTACCTTCTTCTCTGCTTTCCTCTCCTCTCCTCTCCTCCTCCACTATCTTAATATCTGATTATTTCCATATTCAAAATACTTACATCTCCAAGGTAGGTGAAGGCAGTTTGTTCAACCAGCGACAACATCACATTCTCCGGTGTTTTCCTCAACAACTGACAGGATTTAGACACCGTGTCAAAGTTAGCATCGTCACAGTCTTTGTTAGCAGTGCACTGGTAGGCACATTTAGCTATACTACTGACAGCCAAGTTCTGGAGAATATCCCGACCATCTGCCTTGTGGTTTGTTTTGTACTTGAAGGATTTGCCTCGAACATCAGCGTCCGTGAAACCCACGAAGAACAGCACGGAAGGTAAGCAGAAAACAAGATGCATTCTAGGAAAACTGTGTGGAAATCTCAAGTCGAAGATGCCCTACTACTTAGTTAAAAAACGAAAAGAAAATTGGAATCTTTCCGTATCTTTCAAAACTCACTGATAAACTCCTGAGTTAGTTTGTTAGTTAGATCCTGCTGATTATGACTAGATTGTTGTCCTGGTAACATTATATACAGAACTTGTTCTCACACTGAACCAAGGTTAATTTAAAGTTTATATTTCGCACAGCAAGAGTGTAACGAAGCTTTAATGGAATGTTTCACCGCATTCCTTGGTAACAAAGAAAATTGTTATTAAAATCCAATTCCATTGTTATGTTTTCTGTCCATGATGTCTTGGTAACAGTTATTCTATGACATTAATATGAATGGCTTAGTGTTTTCGGCTCTAAATAAAAGAATTCTAATATGAAGAAGTAATATGAAGAATTATTTCAAATTATTTGTCCAAGTTCGGCTCTTTTCGACAGAATTAGGATAACGTTAATGCTGTGAAGAGAGGAACACGTGGAGAAAAACCCTCGAAGCACACGAGAAAACCGACAACCAAATCTTCTTACAGTGGAAATCTTTTCATTCCTTTTTAAACATAGATTCAAATTAGTATGTTATAAAGTACAAAATTGTGTAAACCAAAAGTGTAAGGTTTACATGGTCATCGCTCCTTACAGTGCTCCCGCCCCTCCCCTCCCCACCAATGGTCTGTGACAAGTAAATATTTGGGATGTCTCCACTGTATTGGAATAAAGTATCGTCAACAAAATTCTCAAATTCGTTTATTTATTTGAATAAAGAATACATATATATTTTGTTTACAGCAAATGTTGATATATAGGTAGCCCAGTCCACGTAGTGTGTACTTGTCAGTCATAACCTCGTTATAAGGGTGATGAATATTAATGAGCTTGATTAATAGTGTTGATCAAAAGTGCTGATATATAGGTAGCCAAATCCATGTACTATGTATTTGTCAGTCATGGCCTCGCTATGAAGGTGATGAATATTAATGAGCTTGATAAATAGTGTTGATCAAAAGTGTTGATATATAGGTAGCCCAATCCATGTACTGTGTACTTGTCAGTCATGACCTCGTTATGAATATTAATGAGCTTGATGAATAGTGTTGATGAAAAGTGTTGAATATAGGTAGCCCAATCCACGTAGTGTACTTGTCAGTCATGACCTCGTTATGATGGTGATGAATATTAATGAGCTTGATAAATAGTGTTGATCAAAAGTGTTGATATATAGGTAGCCCAATCCATGTTACTGCACAGACACGAAGCAGTTAGAATGAACAGCTGTTGATTCAATGGCGCTGCCACAAGCAATGCGTTGAGTAGCAGACCGTATTCCAACACCCATGCATGAGTTAGGAACCCCACATTGCCGGCCATCAGCAACAATGCCAATTCTCGATCTTGCCCTTGGAAATGTGTCATATCTGACATTAAATCCTTCCTTGCAAGGATATTGCTGCAGCACATTGTCAGGGAACAGGGATTCCCAGGCAGGTTTTCCCAGTGCAGTGGACTTTTCTGTATTGTCAGCAAGAAGGGAATGCAAAGATTCTGCCGTCATGTTGATTTTCATCCAATTGACACCCCCTGTACTGCTGCTCCTCATACCCAGGCAAATCTTGGTGAAGTTAGTCTTCCAATATGCAGGCATCTTTGTCTCAGTCAAGTCTTCGATTCCTGTTCGTCCAGCACTTTCTTTGTATGCTGTCTTTTCGCTCCACTGTGAGGAATCATAGGGGAAGACTTGCTGTGAAATCAAAATCAGTTGGAGGATTAATCTAGACAATACTAGGCACAAGTTAAGGACGATATACATGTAGTTATATCATCGATCATTGAGTCAGTTTGTTTTGTTCACTGGGGGGTCTTTATCCTTCATATTCACCCAACGGAGGCTTACCAGGTTGATATCTAGTTATCAACCCCGTGCTTAAGAAACTTCCCCAATGATGATATAAGATGGTAATATACTTTATACCTCGGTGGATATGAGATATATCAGTAACATTTACATATTGTGTTGTATCGTACGCTACCCAACACCTTGAAGAGAAGAACAATTAGTTTAACAAGTTAAAGGTACGATTATTGTTGTTTACCTTTGTTCCATCGACCTTCATGACCAGGGTCCATCCTCCAGGTCCACATCCAGGGATGGGATTCATCATACAATATGTCATGGACCAATCGGTGCTCATACCGAACGTTAGGTTATATGCCTTGCTTCCAGTTGACCTGACAACAAAACAGGATATGTATTAGAGTTGATTCGACGACTGTGAAATTACATTTTACCATAACTTGTAAATTTCTCGCGCGCTGATTGGCTGAGAGCCATGTTCAATAAGAGGACAGACACATAAGATGACGAATCGCTCGCGCACGTAGGTAGCGCGCGCTTGAAACGGTTTTTTCTTTCAAACTTTTTCTTCGTTTTTGGATCTTTTCTTTGCCTGTTATGGTAAAAAACAAATCGAAGTGACTCGCATCGCTCGTGGTTCCACTTGAGTTTGGATCATATTTGACGTCATTTCTATGTTCGATAGGAGTACAGACCATGGAAAAGTCACTTCGATTTGTTAAAGGTACATAGCATTCTTCGAGCCAGCTTGAGACCTGAGACCTCAGGAGTCATGTTTAAAACAATGAATTTTGAAGACTTACCTTCCACTGTCGTAAATAGTTTTACAACTTGAGTGTTCTGGAAAAGAACCAATGGAAATTATACTTTAAAAAACCGGTGCTAAAAAACTTTTCTAGTTAATTGTCAGATTAAAGAGCGTAGCAACTAGTGAGTATTTTTGAAAGACAGCCCTAAGCCTTTCGTGAAATTGTCGTTAATTTTCGGTTTGGGATACGTTTTTCTCCCTTGAATTTGCCCTTTATTATTATTCATGTTCATTGGATTGCGAGATAAAGATAATAAGCCTCAGGGGGCTTACTGTAATAGAAGATTTACGGTAAGCTACATCACCAAACGTGTTTCTCGAAGGGATTCTGCTAGAAATTATCATAAGACGAAAAAACTAAATAATATGAAATTCAAAAAACCTATATCGATTTACAATAATACAATACAATACTCAAATTTATTGACACTGAGAGGTTTTCAGTCACAATTACAAAATAATATTCAATTTTAATAGAAAATTACGTTTCTCATAAAATTACATAACTAAGATTTTCTTCTATTTTTTCTTTCCTTCCTTCTTTATTTTCGAATGCTAAATAATATATTCCACATAAAACCGATATTTTCTTACCTTTAATCATTTTAAGGTGCACGTGCTCCTCATATTTCTTGATTTCTTCATTCTAAAAATTTGAAGTTTGAATTTTTTATTTATTCGAAAGTTTAGCGCATGAAAAACACAGTACGTTGTAGCTTCTTCTCTCCTCTCCTTTTTGCTCTTCTCTTATCTTCACCTCTCTCGTAGTTTCTCCTTTTCTGTTCTGTTTTTCCTCTTTTTTTCTTTCTATTTTCTATTTTCTCTATCGTTTCTTTTCTTACCTTCTTCTCTGCTTTCCTTTCCTCTCCTCTCCTCCTCCACTATCTTTATATCTGATTATTTCCATATTCAAAATACTTACATCTCCAAGGTAGGTGAAGGCAGTTTGTTCAACCAGCGACAACATCACATTCTCCGGTATTTTCCTCAACAACTGACAGGATTTAGACACCGTGTCAAAGTTAGCATCGTCACAGTCTTTGTTAGCAGTGCACTGGTAGGCACATTTAGCTATACTACTGACAGCCAAGTTCTGGAGAATATCCCGACCATCTGCCTTGTGGTTTGTTTTGTACTTGAAGGATTTGCCTCGAACATCAGCGTCCGTGAAACCCACGAAGAACAGCACGGAAGGTAAGCAGAAAACAAGATGCATTCTAGGAAAACTGTGTGGAAATCTCAAGTCGAAGATGCCCTACTACTTAGTTAAAAAACGAAACGAAAATTGGAATCTTTCCGTATCTTTCAAAACTTACTGATAAACTCCTCAGTTAGTTTGTTAGTTAGATCCTGCTGATTATGACTAGATTCAGTTGTTGTCCTGGTAACATTATATACAGAACTTGTTCTCACACTGAACCAAGGTTAATTTAAAAGTTTATATTTCGCACAGCAAGAGTGTAACGAAGCTTTAATGGAATGTTTCACCGCATTCCTTGGTAACAAAGAAAATTGTTATTAAAATCCAATTCCATTGTTATGTTTTCTGTCCATGATGTCTTGGTAACAGTTATTCTATGACTTTCATATGAATGGCTTAGTGTTTTCGGCTCTAAATAAAAGAATTCTAATATGAAGAAGTAATATGAAGAATTATTTCAAATTATTTGTCCAAGTTCGGCTCTTTTCGACAGAATTAGGATAACGTTAATGCTGTGAAGAGAGGAACACGTGGAGAAAAACCCTCGAAGCACACGAGAAAACCCACAACCAAATCTTCTTACAGTGGAATTCTTTTCATTCCTTTTTAAACATAGATTCAAATTAGTATGTTATAAAGAACAAAATTGTGTAAACCAAAAGTGTAAGGTTTACATGGTCATCGCTCCTGACAGTCTCCTCTCCCCCCTCCCCACCAATATTCTGTGGCAAGTAAATATTTGGGATGTCTCCACTGTATTGGAATAAAGTATCGTCTCCAAAATTCTCAAATTCATTTATTTATTTGAATAAAGAATACATATATATTTTGCTTACAGCAAGTGTTGATATAAAGGTAGCCCAATCCACGTACTGTGTACTTGTCAGTCATAACCTCGTTATGATGGTGATGAATATTAATGAGCTTGATAAATAGTGTTGATCAAAAGTGTTGATATATAGGTAGCCCAGTCCACGTACTGTGTACTTGTCAGTCATAACCTCGTTATGATAGTGATGAATATTAATGAGCTTGATAAATAGTGTTGATCAAAAGTGTTGATATATAGGTAGCCCAGTCCACGTACTGTGTACTTGTCAGTAATGTATGACCTCGTTATGATGGTGATGAATATTAATGAGTTTGATAAATTGTGTTGATCAAGTGTTGATATATAGGTAGCCCAGTCCACGTATTGTGTACTTGTCAGTCATGTATGACCTCGTTATGATGGTGATGAATATTAATGAGCTTGATAAATAGTGTTGATCAAAAGTGTTGATATATAGGTAGTCCAATCCACGTACTGTGTACTTGTCAGTCATGACCCTGTTATGATGGTGATGAATATTAATGAGCTTGATAAATAGTGTTGATCAAAGTGTTGATATATAGGTAGTCCAATCCACGTATTGTGTACTTGTCAGTCATGACCTCGTTATGATGGCAATAAATAATGTTACATAGCGTTGATCAAACTCTGAGCTGGTTATGAAGCACAGGAGTCCAATTGCATAAAATGGTGCTGATCTTACTTTAGTTTGTTAGAAGAAGAATTCAATCATACCCAAAGATATGACTGGTTAGTTACTGCACGAATATGAAGCAGTTAGAAGCAACAGTGTTGGATATACTCTGAGAGAGATGCTGAATAGCGCTGCCACATGGGATAAGGTGCAGACCAGTCTGTATTCCTAGACCAACACAGCTGTTTGGAACATTACAGGGATTCTGGTTATCAGCTACTAAGCCAATCCTTACCCTGGCATAATGTTCATATTCAACATTAAATCCTTCCTTGCAAGTATATTGCTGCAGCACATTGTCAGGAAACAGGGATTCCCAGGCAGGTTTTCCCAGTGCAGTGGTCTTTTCTGTATTGTCAGCAAGAAGGGAATGCAAAGATTCTGCCGTCATGTCGATTTTCATCCAATTGACACCCCCTGTACTGCTGCTCCTCATACCCAGGCAAATCTTGGTGAACTTAGTCTTCCAATATGCAGGCATCTTTGTCTGGGTCAAGTCTTCGATTCCTGTTCGTCCAGCACTTTCGTTGTATGCGGTCTTTTCCTTCCACTGTGGGGAATCATAGGTGAAGACTTTCTATGAAATCAAAATCAGTTTGAGAAATAATTAAGATTAGTTCAGATTTGGTTTAAGACAGAGTTTGTGCTGGCTGACGCTACCAAACACCGTGAAGAGAAGAACAATTAGATTAACAAGTTAAAGGTACGATTATTGTTGTTTACCTTTGTTCCATCGACCTTCATAACCAGGGTCCATCCTCCAGGTCCACATCCAGGGATGGGATCCATCATACAATATGTCATGGACCAATTGGTGCTCATACCGAACGTTAGGTTATATGTCTTGTTTCCAGTTGACCTGCATGATAACAAGACAGGATATGTATTAGAGTTGAATTGACGACTGTGAAATTACAAGGCATACAGGATTCTCTTGCTACGTGTTTGAGGACATTCATCGGGCCAGCTTGCGAGCTCGATCACTGATTGTCCAATCAGGGCAGGGCAGGGCAGGGTAGGGCAGGGCAGGGCAGGGCAGCATTTTTAACTGATTTAGTTTTTGAATTTCGGAGCCGTTGATCGGAGAATTGAAATGTTAGTATGAAGCCTTGAAAACTACATTTGAAGTCTCGGATTTACTGGTCACGCGTGACGTAATTTAGCCTTACCTTCCACTGTCGTAAATAGTTTTACAACTTGAACGTTCTGCAAAAGAATTAATAAGAAGCTAGACTTTAAAAAGCGGTGTTGAAAAACATTTGCTAGTTAATTGACAGATCAAAGAGCATAGTATCAACTAGTATAAAGTGATGTCTATTTTTGAAAGATAGCTGTAAAATTTGGGATACGTTTTCCTCCATTGAATTTGTCCTTGATTATCATGTTCATTTGATTTCGAGATAAAGATAAAAAGAAAGAAGTTCTCGACATAATCCTCAGGAAACTGGATTTTATAGTCTATCATTATTCACCTACATCACCAAACGTGTTTCTCGTAACTATGCTGAAGATGAAAAAATTAAATAGAGCCTATCTTTCAAATAATATTTAATTTCAAATAGAAAAATCTTAGATACTTTTCTTATAAAATTACATATGTATTTACTCGTTTAAGCGCCGCGGCGCTCTTTAAATTTTGTGTTACAGTTGCTGCGCTTATTTGTGGCGGCGCTCTCTTTGATGTTGCTCTCATATGCGGCGCTTAATCGGGGGAGGGGCATAAACGAGTAAATACGGTAAGTAATATTTTTTTCTTTTCTTTCTTCTTTCTTTTCCAATGCTAAATAAAATTCCACATCAAACTGATATCTTCTTACCTTTAATCATTTTAAGGTGCTCCTCATAATTCTTGATTTCGTCATTCTAAAAAAATTAACCAATTTTTACTGTTAAGCGCATGAATAACCGAGTACGTTGTAGCTTATCTCCTCTCCTTTCTGCTCTTCTCTTCTCTTCACCTCTCTCGTAGGTTCTCCTTTTCTATTCTGTTTTTCCTCTTTTTTTCTCTCTCTTCTATTTTCTCTATCATTTCTTTTCTTACCTTCTTCTCTGCTTTCCTCCCCTCTCCTCTCCTCTTCCACTATCTTAATATTTCATTATTTCCATATTCAAAATACTTACATCTCCAAGGTAGGTGAAGGCAGTTTGTTCAACCAGCGACAACATCACATTCTCCGGTTTTTTCCTCAACAACTGACAGGATTTAGACACCGTGTCAAAGTTAGCATCGTCACAGTCTTTGTTAGCAGTGCACTGGTAGGCACATTTAGCTATACTACTGACAGCCAAGTTCTGGAGAATATGCCGACCATCTGCCTTGTGGTTTGTTTTGTACTTGAAGGATTTGCCTCGAATATCAGCGTCCGTGACAGCGTCCGTCAAACCCACGAAGAACAGCACGGAAGGTAAGCAGAAAACAAGATGCATTCTAGGAAAACTGTATGGAAATCTCAAGTCGAAGATGCCCTTCTACTTAGTTGAAAAACGAAACGAAAATTGGAATCTTTCCGTATCTTTCAAAACTCATTGATAAACTCTAGAGTTAGCTTCTTAGTTAGATCCTGCTGATTATGACCAGATTGTTATTCATGGTAGCATTATATACAGAACTTGTTCTCACACAGAACCAAGGTTAATTAAAAAGTTTGTATTTCGCACAGCAAGAGTGTAACGAAGATATAATGGAATGTTTCACCGAATTGCTTGGTAACAAAGAAAATTGTGATTAAAATCCAATTCAAGTGTTAATTAAGTTTTCTTTCCATGTTTTGGAAGCCATGCCAGCAGTTACTATATATAATCAATAACTCGATATTAACTTGTTTGTCTCAAGTTTTTTAGCTTAATATTTTCTTCAACTTCAGCGGGGTTGGGAATAAAGAAGTACTGAACTAGAACTTTTTTCAACGTAAATTCAAATTATTCTGTTGAAATAGAAAAGTTTGAAACCAAAAGTTTGTCTTTTTCGCTGTCTACTTACCGTTCGCGAATGGCGAGCGCTTCTCGGGACATTAAATTATCAGAATATAACATTGTCTTTAGAATTCTCAAATTCACATCAGATTTATTTGAATCTGATAAAGAATACATTTATTATGTTTTTGTTTTACGGTTTTTGTTGGTATCTGTGTTCTTCTTATTTCTGTTTTTGTTCTTGACGTTAGCAGTATCGTAGTAGTGGACACCGACTCGTTTCTTATTCATTGTCATACGGGTTTTCTGAAAACATGAGGATTAAAACATTGGCATATATCATTCAGTGCTATATATTTAGTCAAGGTTCAACCAAAACTTAATTCAAAGTTTGTATTTCGCACAGCAAGAGTGTAACGAAGATATAATGGAATGTTTCACCGAATTGCTTGGTAACAAAGAAAATTGTTTTCAAAATCCAATTCAATAGTTAAGTTTTCTGTCCCTGATGTCTTGGTAACAGTTATTCTATGACTTTCATATGAATGGCTTAGTGTTTTCGGCTCTAAATAAAAGAATTCTAGTAATATGTAGAATTATTTCAAATTATTTGTCCAAGTTCGGCTCTTTTCGACAGAATTAGGATAATGTTAATGCTGTGAAGAGAGGAACACGTGGAGAAAAACCCTCGAAGCACACGAGAAAACCGACAAGCAAATCTTCTTACAGTGGAAATCTTTTCATTCCTTTTTAAACATAGATTCAAATTAGTATGTTATAAAGTACAAAATTGTGTAAACCAAAAGTGTAAGGTTTACATGGTCATCGCTCCTGACAGTGCTCCCGCCCCTCCCCTCCCCACCAATATTCTGTGACAAGTAAATATTTCGGATGTCTCCACTGTATTGGAATAAAGCATCGTCTCCAAAATTCTCAAATCCGTTTATTTATTTGAATAAAGAATACATACATATTTTGTTTACAGCAAGTGTTGATATAAAGGTAGCCCAGTACACAAACTGTGTACTTGTCAGTCATGTATGACCTTGTTATGATGGTGATGAATATTAATGAGCTTGATGAATAGTGTTGATCAAAAGTGTTGATATATAGGTAGCCCAATCCATGTTACTGCACAAACACGAAGCAGTTAGAATGAACAGCTGTTGATTCATTGGCGCTGCCACAAGGAATGTATTGAGTACCAGACCGTATTCCAACACCCATGCATGAGTTAGGAACCCCACATTCCCCATCATCAGCAACAATGCCAATTTTCGATCTTGCCTTTGTACGTGTGTTATATTTGACATTAAATCCTTCCTTACAAAGGTTGTTCTGCAGTATATTGTCAGGGAACAGGGATTCCCAGGCAGGTTTTCCCAGTGCAGTGGTCTTTTCTGTATTGTCAGCAAGAAGGGAATGCAAAGATTCTGCCGTCATGTCGATTTTCATCCAATTGACATCCCCTGTACTGCTGCTCCTCATACCCAGGCAAATCTTGGTGAACTTAGTCTTCCAATATGCAGGCATCTTTGTCTGGGTCAAGTCTTCGATTCCTGTTCGTCCAGCTCTTTCGTTGTACGCGGTCTTTTCCTTCCACTTTGGGGAATCATAGACGAAGACTTTCTATGAAATCAAAATCAGTTTGAGGATTAACATAAGAAAATATCTTTCATATTCACCCAACGGTGGCTTACCAGGTTGATATCTAGTTATCAACCCCGTGCTTAAGAAACTTCCCCAATGATGATATAAGGTGGTAATATACCTTATACCTCGGTGGATATGAGATATATCAGTAACATTTACATATTGTGTTGTATTGTACGCTACCCCACACTTTGAAGAGAAGAACAATTAGATTAACAAGTTAAAGGTACGATTATTGTTGTTTACCTTTGTTCCATCGACCTTCATGACCAGGGTCCATCCTCCAGGTCCACATCCAGGGATGGGATCCATCATACAATATGTCATGGACCAATCGGTGCTCATACCGAACGTTAGGTTATATGTCTTGTTTCCAGTTGACCTGCATGATAACAAGACAGGATATGTATTACAGTTGATTCGACGACTGTGAAATTACAAGGCACATAGCATTCTTCGAGCCAGCTTGAGACCTGAGACCTCAGGAGTCATGTTTAAAACAATGAATTTCGAAGACTTACCTTCCACTGTCGTAAATAGTTTTACAACTTGAATGTTCTGCAAAAGAACCAATAGAAATTATACTTTAAAAAACCGGTGCTAAAAAACTTTTCTAGTTAATGGTCAGATGAAAGAGCGTAGCAACTAGTGAGTGATGTGTATTTTTGAAAGACAGGCATGAACCTTTCGTGAAATGGTCGTTAATTTTCGGTTTGGGATACGTTTTCCTCCCTTGAATTTGCCCTTTATTATTATCCATGTTCATTGGATTGCGAGATAAAGATAATAAGCCTCAGGGGGCTTACTGTAATAGAAGATTTATGGTAAGCTACATCACCAAACGTGTTTCTCGAAGGGATTCTGCTAGAAATTATCATAAGACGAAAAAACTAAATAGAGCCTATCTTTCAAATAATATGAAATTCAAAAAATCTATATCTAGTTACAGTAATACAATACAATACTTAAATTTATTGACAATGAGAGTTTTTCAATAACAATTACAAAATAATATTTAATTTTAATAGAAAATTTTTAATTACGTTTCTCATAAAATTACATAACTAAGATTTTCTTCTATTTTTTCTTTTCTTTCTTCTTTATTTTCCAATGCTAAATAATATATTTCACATAAAACCGATATCT
The DNA here is from genome assembly GCA_023349425.1 of Anthopleura sola. Lineage (NCBI taxonomy): Eukaryota > Metazoa > Cnidaria > Anthozoa > Actiniaria > Actiniidae > Anthopleura > Anthopleura sola. The sequence goes on from JALHLI010000002.1 coordinate 15,044,781, forward strand.
TCTTACCTTTAATCATTTTAAGGTGCACGTGCTCCTCATATTTCTTGATTTCTTCATTCTAAAAATTTGAAGTTTAAATTTTTTATTTATTTGAAAGATTAGCTCATGAAAAACACAGTACGTTGTAGCTTCTTCTCTCCTCTCCTTTTTGCTCTTCTCTTATCTTCACCTCTCTCGTAGTTTCTCATTTTCTTTTCTGTTTTTCCTCTTTTTTTCTCTATTCTATTTTCTCTATCGTTTCTTTTCTTACCTTCTTCTCTGCTTTCCTCTCCTCTTCCACTATCTTAATATTTCATTATTTCCATATTCAAAATACTTACATCTCCAAGGTAGGTGAAGGCAGTTTGCTCAACCAGCGACAACATCACATTCTCTGTTTTTTTCCTCAACAACTGACAGGATTTAGACACCGTGTCAAAGTTAGCATCGTCACAGTCTTTGTTAGCAGTGCACTTGTAGGCACATTTAGCTATACTACTGACAGCCAAGTTCTGGAGAATATCCCGACCATCTGCCTTGTGGTTTGTTTTGTACTTGAAGGATTTGCCTCGAATATCATCGTCCGTGACAGCGTCCGTCAAACCCACGAAGAACAACACGGAAGGTAAGCAGAAAACAAGATGCATTCTAGGAAAACTGTATGGAAATCTCAAGTCGAAGATGCCCTTCTACTTAGTTGAAAAACGAAACGAAAATTGGAATCTTTCCGTATCTTTCAAAACTCACTGATAAACTCCTCAGTTAGTTTGTTAGTAAGATCCTGCTGATTATGACTAGATTGTTATTCATGGTAGCATTATATACAGAACTTGTTCTCACACAGAACCAAGGTTAATTTAAAGTTTGTATTTCGCACAGCAAGAGTGCAACGAAGATATAATGGAATATTTTACCGAATTGCTTGGTAACAAAGAAAATTGTTATTAAAATCCAATTCAAGTGTTAAGTTTTCTTTCCATGTTTTGGAAGCCATGCCAGCAATTACTATATATAATCAATAACTCGATATTAACTTGTTTGTCTCAAGTTTTTTCGCTTAACATTTTCTTCAAGTTCAGCGGGGTTGGGAATAAAGAAGTACTGAACTAGAACTTTTTTTCAACGTAAATTCAAATTATTCTGTTAAAATAGAAAAGTTCGAAACCAAAAGTTTGTCTTTTTCGCTGTCTACTAAGCGTTCGCGAAAGGCGAGCGCTTCTCGGCGATGTATTAAATTATCAGAATAAAACATTGTCTTCAGAATTCTCAAATTCACATCAGATTTATTTGAATCTGATAAAGAATACATTTATTATCTTTTTGTTTTACGGTTTTTGTTGGTATCTGTGTTCTTCTTATTTCTGTTTTTGTTCTTGACGTTAGCAGTATCGTAGTAGTGAACACCAACTCGTTTCTTATTCGTTGTCATACGGGTTTTCTGAAAACATGAGGATTAAAACATTGGCATATATCATTCAGTGCTATATATTTAGTCAAGGTTCAACCAAAACTTAAATTTACCGAGTTGTGAGAGTTCATTTTTAACCTTGAACTTTGATTAATATCTTACAAAACATTGGTTATCTATTTTCCATCTTAACCATATATAATAATAATAATAATAATAATAATAATAATAATAATAATAATAATAATAATAATAATAATAATATTTAATATTTATGTTGCGCATATTCTATAATATGCGCATATACACTGTACACACATATATACACTACCTTCCACTCTTATTCTCTCTTTTACTCCGACGAAGGACTAGCGTCCGAAACGTCAGTAAGTGATCTTTCTTATTTTTTAAGGTGTAAAATTTAACTTTTTAACACAACTGTTTCATTAGAAACACCGACGCAGCCCACACTAGCTTACCGCTAGTTATCATCATGTTACATAACAACAGATTACGTCACGTCGTTTTTGTATGAGTGGGAAACATACGGTACTGACTTTCAGCACGTACACGGTACCACATGCCGTAACATTGAAAGGGCATCCCATAAGAATGGTTATCGTATGAGTGGGAAACATACGGTACTGACTTACGGCACGTACACGGTACCACATGCCGTAACATTGAAAGGGCATCCCGTGAGAATGGTTATCGTATGAGTGGGAAACATACGGTACTGACTTACAGCACGTACACGGTACCACATGCCGTAACATTGAAAGGGCATCCCATAAGAATGGTTATCGTATGAGTGGGAAACATACGGTACTGACTTACAGCACGTACACTGTACGACATGCTGTAACATTGAAAGGGCATCCCATAAGAATGGTTATCGTATGAGTGGGAAACATATGGTACTGACTTACAGGACACATACGAAACCCCCTTAGTTGTCATATTTTATTTTTTCACACCTTTGACTTAGGGGATTCCTCTTCTTCCTCTTCCTCTGTTCCTCTTCTTTTTCTAGTTTTTCCTTTTCTCGGAACCTGACTTGATCCTACAAGAGATCAAAAAAAAGTTACAGGTATGACGTAATCTTGTATACGTATTTTAGCTTTCTTTAGTAGGACGGTGGTAATACTAATATGCCATGTAATGTCTTCGCTGAAAGATGCAGGCACTGTTTAGGTAATTAAGAAATTCGCCGTTCGCCCCTTCAACCTTTTTGAAATAGCTGTATATGATGGAGGTTCACTGATAAAGATTGAATATGGTGATGGTGGTAGTGTTGTTGTTGTTGTTGCTGCTGCTACTACTGCTGCTGCTACTACTACTACTACCGCTGCTGCTGCTGCTACTACTACTGCTGCTGCTGCTGCTACTACTACCGCTGCTGCTGCTGCTACTACTACTGCTGCTGCTGCTGCTACTACTACTACCGCTGCTGCTTCTGCTACTACTACTACTGCTGTTGCTGCTGCTGCTGTTACTACTACTACTACTACCGCTGCTGCTGCTGCTGCTACTACTACTACTATTGTTGCTGCTACTACTACTGCTGCTGCTGCTGATGATGATGACAGCATTCATTACCAAAATAAGCTTGATTTACCGTTACTTTTCTTTGTATTCGTTTCTCGCTTCTTAGGAGATTCCAGTTCTGAGGTGTTCGTATCTTCTTCCTCGTCTAACGCCTCAATGCAAGCAACAAACGGGCTCATTGATACAGAATACGTCTTCTTGGACGGTGTTATCCAGTATTTACTGTTCATGGTGCGAGGTGTTGTCTCTGCGTCTAAACGAACCAAGAAAACAAACAAAATCACATTCAACCAATCGATGATTTCTTGGTATCAATCAGCTAAATTAATCTCATGAATCTCATTACCAGCCATAGGTACAAAGCAAACACTGCCCGTCAAATTGGCTATTGCCCCCCTTTCATTCAATATAGCTCTTCCCTATTTTTGGTTGGGGGAAAACAAGAATGATTGAAGTTAGAATGTTAAAATTAATTGCGTTACCATTCTTAGAGAAATCCATAGCGTCATCAGTACTTCTTTCTTCTTCACTCTCTTCATCTCTTTCCACCTCATCCGAAGAACTATCGATATCATCTTCTTGTTCCATGGCCTCCTTCAGTTCTTCCCATTCATCTACATCAAAGTACTCCTTGCTTGATCGCACTTGTCCAGTCGCCATGTCTATTATTGACACGCTAATGACAAACAAAACAGGGCAGTGTAAATATTTAGTGCCTAGAAAGGACATAAATTATAAATGGACACAATAATCGTTTAGAGTCCTCTGTTGTTTGAATATTTATGCTATCCCTGAGTAAATGAGTCTATAATCAAGGAACACAGGTATTGTACGAATTGGAAAATTGTCTATTCCACAGTAAAGCTATGCACGTGAAGATCTTTAATTTGAAAGTAAATCTTTTTCGGATTTTCCCTTGCTTGGATTTTACTTTATCATCATCGTCATTATTATTATGAGACAAATGGTTTGAATCCAGGAGTAGTAATGGAGTGAGTAATGTGATCGTCCGGGTGAGTGTAGTCTTGAGAAAGACGGTTGTTGGTGGTGACTAACGTTTCGACAATCTGAGTGGAGGTCATCTTCAGAGTACGGTGGGGAATGAAAGACATTGGATGGTATTTATAGTTCTGGTGGTGCGATCGTAACGTATAAAATAATTTGTTGGTATTGTGTATTGAGTCCTTTACCTTTCTTTCGGTTCTTCATGTGTTTCTTTGTTTTTCCCTGTTTTTTTCTTTATATCTTTAGTATGTGCTGACATGTCATCACCATCACCATCATCTTCAATCTTTTTATTATCTTCGTCATTGCTATCATCGTCTTCAATGCCATCACCATCCTCCTCCTCGTCCTCCTCCTCGTCCTCCTCCTCGTCATCATCATCATCATTATCATCATCATCCTCGTCATCATTACCGCCATTGTCAACATTATTTGTATCGAGTGGTTTAACATCCTCGCCTTCAAACTCGGGTTCCACGCAAATCTCACTAAAGTCTTGCTTTACGTGGAACGAGCCAGTTTTGTCCTGACCAATTTCTTTTTTTGTCTTTGCAGTATTGTTATTGTTTTCATTTTCGTCTTTATTCTCTGTAGTTTTAGTATTATTCTGAATTGTCATGTCAGGTTCACTAGCACTTTTATTATGGTCATCAGCCTGAAACAAGAAATTATACAGAATGAGCCTTTTGCACTACTTAAGATGTAATATGACCCTAGCCCCCCTCCCCCTCGCCCCATAAACCATATATTCATATATTAGGTTGGATTTTGTTTGTTTGTTTGTTTTTTTGCTTTGCAAATTATTATAGTGATATCATTGTGCTTCTACAAGCAAATTCAGTTTTCTCGGAAAAAATATTTTAACTGCTGACTCAATAAATGAAGATATGTTGTGCCAAAATGAGCCCCACGAACGAAGAGAGAAACCTTTCCACAGGAAGCCCAGTTTTGACATAACAAGAATGTGATAGACGAATAGATCAATAAATACCTTCTTATCTGTCTGTTCTTGATCAGTAGCCTTGACAAAACTACTCGACAATGGAGGGATGGAGCGTACCTCCTTTTGTTTGGTCTTGTTCTCTTTAACAGGAGTGGGGTTCGTCTCATCTCCTTCCTGAAATATAGAGAAAACAGCAAGTTCTGTTGTTAATGTTTTGTTTCTCTTTTGAAAATATCTCGTGATTAAATATTTTCCATTTCAGACAGCGTGCCATTCTCTTTGGGAATTCATTGTTAGAGTGTATATACATTTATATATCAAGCATAATCAGTCAACAAAGAAATGAAGCTCAAGAGAACGACACGTGGTCTGAGATGGTAAACCATACGCCCAAGGTGAATGTGTCTATCAGCACGTCGATCATTCATACCTGTTTTGGTGGTGCAACAAAGTATGGTATTTTTCCTCTTTGAAAGTCGTTCAACATCATCTTCGCTACAGTATTGATATCCGGCTCTCCTCCCTAAATTACAAAGAAATATTTCTTTTAGACCAGTGGGGCCTTCTTTCCCATTCCGTACTTCCCTTGCTTTCAAAGAACGGTTCCTTTTTGTCTGAGTCATCGTAAAAGAAAAGGATGTTTTCGACAAGGTCAAGAACAAGTGGGGTTCTCATGTATACAACTATTTCAAAAAAATGGCCGGCTTCTATGTTGAACTCGCGGTACCGTGATCGTGACGGGAAAATGTCTAACTAATGACCTCCGTACCACTGATGACAAACATTGTGTACCCCAGTTTTATAGGAATATAGAATCTGCTCTACCAAGTATAAACTGGAGAGGCATCATGTGTTCAGAAGGTGTTGTCAATACTGCACCGTGACCGTGAAGGGAAAATGTCTAACTAATGACCTCCGTACCACTGATGACAAACATTGTGTACCCCAGTTTTATAGGAATATAGAATCTGCTCTACCAAGTAGAGGAGAGGTATCATGTGTTCAGAAGGTGTTGTCAATACTGCAGCGTGACTGTGTATCGTCATTTTCCGCAGGATGCTCTACTATATCAGACTGTTACGTACCTTCAGCAGCTTCCCTGTTCTTCTTGCCAGTTGTTCAAGAAAGTCTGTTGTATCATCCCACGTTTTGATCTTGTACGTCTTGATGACATACTCGTGTCTGACTCGTGCCAGTACTTCAGGGATGTGTTCTGCGGCCTCTTTCACGTTTTCTACGCGAACCTGAGGGATAATAAAGATATCTAAAATGAACACACCTCGCCAGTTATGATTGAGTTACTAAAATTACAATAGCGACATCAAAACTATCATGGAAAATTTAACCCTTTGAACTTTTTTCAGCGTAAACGATTTTGAATATATTATTTAATCTTAGTTTTTCCAGACGACATGTGTCCTATGGCATCGGTACTTTAGACCAGTGTCTCCATGAAGTTGTCATGAACTTACCACGCCTTTAAGGATGATATCTGTCTCGCTATCATCACTAGGATAGACTACACCAGGACAATCTACCAGGAATATACGACGCATTAATGTGATGTACTGCCAAACCTAATCAACAGAAACACAACAAGAAACACATTAGCAGAAAGACGCGAGGTGCTCTTCCTGGGGGTAGATGGTGTACCCTTAAACCCCTCCCTCTGCTATTTACAGAGTATTTACAGTAACGGCTACAAAGATGAGAGAGCAGTTGACACATGAAGTGTGTAAGGTTACTGGAGATCTAGCCAACGGTGAAGGAAGAAACATGAAACAGTAGTGTCGTACAGTTGGTCATACTTGCCTTGGTTTCTCCAGCAATTGGTGCAACTTTGCAAACTTTCTTGGCTCGTAGTGTGTTGATTATTGAACTTTTACCAACATTTGGATAACCAATCAGACCAACACTGTACAATCACACAAAGAAGATATACAGTAATAATATGTAATACTGTAGTGATTATATCAAGCAAACACAAGTCAAACGTGAATAGTGATGAATACACACAAGTTTTATAATTATGCATTAAGTATAACATACCTTATTTGCTTTTTGTCGCTGTGAAGCTAAAAAGACAACTTTATATTAATGCCATATTACACTGTGAAAGCTTTAGTGCACAAATATTTGTGCAAATGCAGTGTGAGATATTTCAAGTGGGCAAGAGAGGCCATGTTGCTTTCTCCACTAGAAAGATTGTCATGGAATTAAGCATGCTAGGTGATATATGATGTAAGAAATGTGTGGTGCACACATGTTTTACCAAAGAAAAGAATAATACTCAATGGAATACTACAACATCCAAGTTAAAAGGCTTAATGTTGTTTTATACTGTAGTTACTCTTGAAATCAGCCTGATAGTTAAAGTTTAAAAATATGACAATAATAATGCTTTTGTTAGAAGTGAAAATTTATGTAATCCACACAATCACTGAGAGATTTTTGGGAAAAAGGAAAAAGTTTCAAAAAACTTGATCAAGGAAGGAAAATGAGCATTTTATTCACATCACTTTCCCACTACTCACCTTGGAGAACTGTCTCAAGATATTTATGAGAGCACCTTTACCAAAGGGATTGGTAATACTGGCATGGAATGCTAGAGTTGGGTACTCTGTTGATAGTATTGTTACCCAACGTTGCTACAGGAAAACAAGAATACATAAGATAGTATTACATGCTAAATTGTACAATGGTTTTGAATGTCACATTTCCTTGTAGACAAATTAACCTTTATGTGAATGAGTTTACCAAGCAAATACAAGTGGCAAGTCGGATATTCCATGGTGTGTAATGAGAAAGTATTGTTATAACTATTTTCAATGCATGACGCCAGATGGGAATCATGAGATCCAGGGAAAGAGTTGAATATAAATGAATAGATGATGACTTTCCAATATTTCCACCTTGATTTGAGGTATTTCCTGTGGTATGGGATAACTTTACAATCAGGTAAACAAAGATAATTATAACTAATATAGTTATAATTACCCAATGTTGCTAAGGGAAATCCAAAGTATGTCGCAATGATTGACTTAAATAAGCATATTGAGCTTCCTTGCGCAAAATGTACAAATGACTAAGAATTAAGAAGTAAGAATTCATGAGTAACACCCACCGTAACCCATGTTGGCACTAGGTCACATTTGTTTAAAATGAAGATCAACTGTTTGTGTGCTTTTTCTTTCTTCATGAACGTCTCAATGTGTTTAGATCTTGTTCCCATGGGGTCTCTTGCATCCAGCACCTATCACAAGAAAAAAGAACATTTGTTTAGAATCAAACATAAGATAAATGAATAAAATAAAATACGTAAAATACCAGTAAATGGGATTTAACTGAGGCATTTCCACAGAGTGGCTCTTCATATCCAAATGGAATTTAGAAGTAAATTTTTACAGAAGGAGGAAAACCCGAGAACCCTGAGGAAAACCCTTGAAGCACAGGAGAGAACCAACAAGGAACACTACTTAGTCACATACAACATCAGGCCTGGCAGGACTCAAACTTGGGTCACATTGATGAAAGGTCAATGCTACGCCAAATGTACTTCCCATAAATTATCAAACTAACTCAAAGTTATTAGTCTGTTGTTAATAATAACTAATAATTATCATATTTTACCTGAAGAACAACATCTGATGAATCGATAACCTGTGAATAAATGGAAAAATGAAATGAAATGAGTGGAATAAAAATTGTCTGTCATGCCACCCAAGCAGGGAGTAATGATTGAGGCTTTATATGACTGAAGCATTTGAGCAACAGGTCAAATTGGGATTCCCAAAATGTATTTTTTATGGATGAAGGAAGCTTAGAGATCCCTGAGAGAAATCCTTGAAGCACAGGAGTAAAGCATTAAGGAACTGTACTCATATGAAATGGTTCCCTGCTAAAAAAGTTTCCCTTATTGACAAATACTGGTAGAGAAAATGGGAGACTCTGCTGGTGCAGGCCACTGGCCATTAGTCCAGGTTGCTGGCCATTGGGCCAGGGATTGAATGCAAGACCACAGCAATGAGAGGGAAAACAGTAACAGCACAGTACATGTGTCGTCCTTACTTTCAGTGTTTTTAAACATATTCAAATATTTTGGCAAGTGAGGCAAGAAGGTAACTAAAACTTTGTTAAAGAGAACTGGATTGATACCTTGTAAAGCTCATTCCATATTCTTTTAGATTGTCCTTTGGTGTAAATAGATTCCTTGGCTTCTGACCTGCAATATAATGCAACAATAGCTCATTTCTTGCTCTGACACTTAGGCCCAGTTGCCGCGTTGAGTCTAGTGGGAAAGAAACTGACAAACTTTACATACCTCTCTCCATCATCTTCTCTCATAAGATCCTTATCATTTTCTTGAGAATATTTTTCTGACAAATAAACAGTAAGTCATAAAATCAAAAATTGACCAATGTGAAACAATGATTCTGAACTTGATGGATGGAAGAAAACATGAGAGATCTCTGAGTCACTTAGAACCATGAGATCTGCTTACCTAATTGGCTGCTAGCTGCTTGCGCCAGACTCTAAGGAAATACAATACATGATACAGTTAGACAATTATTATAGCTTATTGCAATGTTGAGCTGCCAATAATACTGGTTTATAAAAATTGGCAGCCAGTTGGGAGAAAATATATTCCGTATTGGCCATGGTCACAAATTGATGAAGGCTAATACGGAATATTTTTTCTTCCAATGCCTATATTGGAGGCTCAAAATCACAAAAAGTTTGGTATTGCAATTCTCTTATATTATTAGGAGGACAATTCTGAGCCAACAATACAGGTTTATATTGGCGGCTCTCTCCAGATCAAACTTATAGCAGAATCACGATTCCTATAGACCATTTTAATATATCCTACAATGCTTTATTTTCCACTTTGACATCAAATTTATTCTTTTAAATTTTTTTCTTTGAAGTGAAATCAAAAAGAATAAATTTGATGTCCAACATGGAAAATAAAGCATTATAGGATTTATCAAAAGGGTCTATATGATATACTGTTAATACATAGGCAAGTAATATCTGTCTAGGACCAGTAGATAAAAATATCATGTTCCACACACCTGTATATCAGATGATTGTACATTGGGTCTTTTACGCTGAGCTTTGGGTCCAAATGTGGAACCAAAAGTCTCAGTATCCAGAATATGGACTCGTGATGTCTGAAAAATTAATTGTCAAAATCAAACCAATAGCCATTTCATGGTTGTCGTTGATCAACCTCAGCCTCGATAGTGTGCAATATATTCTTTAGAATTTGACTACAGCTCATGGTAATTTAAGGAATGTACACATCAAACAATTGAAACACTTAAAAATTCCACGGGCTTTAGTCAAATTCTAAAAAATAAATTACACGCTATTGAGGGGATGGCTTGTACTGAAGCAGATGAGGTGACTACTGTAGTTGAATGAGATGAAAGAATTAGGGAATGAAAGGGATTGATTGGATGAATAAAAAGTGGATTAAAAGCTAGATTAAATGAGCAAGTTGTAGAAGAGAAGAAATAAATTGCATAATAAATAAGCCTTACAAAACATAAAAAGCAGAGCTCGGACAGAACGTTTTCTAATACCAAATATTAATTGTAACATGTGAATATTAAACAAACCTTTGCTCTTTCATCCAGTAATGATAGAGGAAGTTTGGTGTTACGCATTACAACCTGTGGTAAAGTTTCAAAAAGTATTTTATATAATATGTATATAAATAAAAGAAATAAATTCTAATGACAAAAATTCTGTTACCTTGTAAGGGTCCTGGATCACTTTTCCCATTTCATCTTGGAATTTCTGCAGTGCATTTTGTGTGATGACCCTAGTATTCCCTGCAATACATGATGAATACTACAATCAGAAAGTTATTTCTCTTAAGATACTCAGGTCTTCTGTGTTTTTAATACAGTCATGTCTATGTGTTTCAAAATATCATGTTTGTAAAACCCATCTTAATTTATAATTATCCAACCTGGGTAACTTGCTACAATACATTAGACTTCCACAGCAAATTTCCAATAGACCGAGTTAGTCTTTTTGTTGATGGAATCCAAATTTATACACCAACATACTGCTATGAAAATTGGTGCAATTCAGGAGACACTCTTGCACACAATGTCTCTAACTATGCCATAACCATATACTGTAACAACAACATAAACATAACTAGCAGGGGTTGTAATAATGACCAGTCAGTCACAGATCAGGTTGACCAGCCAAATTAGTTTTAGCTTGGTCATACCTCCGTTGTTGCTCAATGTTACTGGTCAAAATTAACAGCAAGGTATAGCTAGATGACCAGACATTGTCCATTGACTGGCTGTTATTTCAAGCCCTGAACTAGTAATAAGTATTTAAATAGGATATCATACCAAACCATTTCCTGTTCGGTGCCACCCTTGCTACCTCTCCTGAAATGGCTCTTGTTTGAAAAGGAGCTGGTTTAACTATTTTACCAGCAGGATTCCTGGAATTTAGCAAACAAACCAGTTATACAAGCCAGGATAGCATATCATTTCTCACAGTAAATATTGACCACTTTTAATAATTTTGTTTGTTTACTAGTCACAGAACCTAGAACATTCACAAGGACTGCGGAGCACCCTAAAAAGTGGAGGGGGCTAAAATTGGAAAATACAGTATAAGAGACTAGTATCTAGTATGCTAGTATGCTAGTATGGAAAAAGGGAAAAAGTGGGGGGGGGGGGTATCTGGAGTATCTGGAGTATCTGCAGTCCCTGATACAATGATCAAATTTGTTTTAGTTGATTGTTCATAGGACAATCCAACAAAGCAAAGCTATAAAACCTAGAACTCCCCAGCCCATGATGAATTGGTTGAATTCGTATTTTTTCTGATTTTGGACATAAAAAGATATGTGTGGTGGGTGTGGATGGAGGTTTGGTAATCTCGGCATGTAGCTCTGCAAACCATGTATCACCCAAGCATATTCAATTAGCAGCATAATATATCACTCCAGGCTGGCATACCTGATAGCCTTGCCCCCTGACTTGTACATCTTGATTCTCATCACTGTACTTTTGTCTCTCATGTTAGAGTTGGGGCTTGGCTTGGGACGATCTGTAGAGATAAGCCATACAACACAGAATGAAACAATAGATAAATTAAATTTGTCGAAAAAATTAAACAAATGTCTGTCATTGACATATTTGGGGAGTATATCTTCCATAAATAAGGTTTTATTTACAAATCCAAGGCAGCCTTTTACGAACAGAATAAAGCTTTTCACGATCGTTTAGAAAGACATAAGCTTACCTTTTACAAAATTATGTACTTTAAATATGTCTCTTAAAATAATGATAATAAACAACCTTATTTCTAACCATCCCCAGATATTTCAAAGATATTATAAACCTCACAATATATTTGCTGAAGTTTTAATCATTTCAAATATGATTTCGTAACAATAAATCAAAATTAGGGTAAGATTTTCAGGTTATTTCGCCAGATCTGTGTAGCTCACGTGGTTTACCTGGGTTCATGCTGCTGTTAGAAGTGCTTGTTTTAGGCGCCTTCTTGGCACTGCTGCGTTTATTTGTCTTCACCATATTGCTCTTGGTATCGTATGTATAGATATTTCGCTTTTTCTTTCTTTATATATTCAAAGAATTTTTAGTTTTCTTCTCTTTTAGTTCGCACTCACAGAACACGACTTTTCGTCCACCATCTTGTTTTGCTGAATCTACGAGTAGTATGGTCAGCGGTTTTGTTATACGCCACGTGTGAGGCCTGGGGCCGAGTTACGCTTCTTTCGTTCATTCATTCTTTCTGTCATTCCTTCACTCATTCATTCCATTCTTACTGTCATTCATTCTTTCATTCATTCATTCTTTCTGTCATTCCTTCACTCATTCATTCCATTCTTACTGTCATTCATTCATTCTTTCATTCATTCATTCTGTCATTCCTTCGCTCATTCATTCTTTCTGTCATTCATTCATCCATTCTTTCATGCACTTTTTAACGGGTGGCAAAGTGGTAAGAGCACTCGCCTCTCACCCCTGTGATCCCCTTTTCCCATGGATCAGTCAAAAAATTACACTAGAGCATTTTTATTAGCATTTTAATTGATTTGATTAAACAAAAATTATAATATACCAATATTATTATTATTAAATGATAATCGATGATAATAGAAATAATGTAAATAATTTTTAAAAACCGAACTTTTTCTATATTCTTTTTCTTTGCAATCACTAACTACAAATTACCAGCAAATTACAAAGTTTTGATTCAATTGTTTTCAAATCAATTTTACACCAATAAAATCTGCTTTACCTTAAACTATTACATTAAATTACTGCCCTAAATTTTAAACTATTGTAACATAAAATTGAGTGAGTAATGTGATCGTTCGGGTGAGTGTAGTCTTGAGAAAGACTGTTGTTGGTAGAGACTGACGTTTCGACAATTTTCAGAGTACAGTGGGGAATGAAAGAAACATAAAACTAATTACGATATAATCCCTAGTCATGATTAACCCATATCTTCAACTATTAATAAAATATAAAAAAATATTGCCATTATAAATAGTTATCTTATAAAGCTACTGATTTAGATATGGTTATATTTAATAATTTAGGAAAATGGGTGAGATTAGAATGGCAGCTCAGAGCTCTCAAAACTCTGCGAAATGTTTTAGTTCCCCCTTTTGTTTTTCAAGCACAAAGAAAGAAATAATACTTTATTATTGGTTTGCACAAGATGCCGTTATGCACAAAACATGTCACATAGTTAACATTATCTCACAAGCCCTTCATTCATACCCTGACTACATTGTTTAACGTTAATCGATTAAGTTTATAAAGAAAAAATGAATGAATGAAAGAGAGAAAGAAAAAACGTCTATCTTTGGTCTTTGTTCCGCTTATAATGATGTTGATACCACAGGTGATCGACCATATATCATCATGATCGGAGGAAGATTGTCTACAAAAGAACAAATATAGAATAGTTTATCAAAAATACGAAATAAAAAAAAAAGACCAAACCACGTGAGTGTTCCGGTTTCAGCACGGGTTCTTTGCTAACGGATAACCCGTAAAGAACGAGTATGTTGTGATCATCAAATACACTTTTTTCGACGTTATGTTAGACTAACAACGTCGAACTTCAGGTGAGACGAACCTACATAACGGGAAAACGTTATACGAAACGAATTCGATCCAGAGAAAGAGTCAGTGTTGAAAAGTGCTTGATGGAAAACTTTCGATTTTAGCAGCAAGCGTTCTCACAGATAATCAGTTACTGAGTTTATATTCAGCAGAAGGATAGATATTGATAGCTGTAAAATACCTGATAATATGGATAATTCCTGTACAAACTGTTCGGTCATGTTTTCTTCATGTGGGGGATGAGGAAGTCCCGTGAAGATTACGCCTAAAATGTACAAAATGATATATCGATCAATTGAATGTATTATCTCTCAAAAGGAAAACCCTGCGGTTCAAAATGAATGATATACGTTGTCCTATAATATTTCCTCCGTTCGCTGAAGTTACGTTGTACAACACTGACTTACTTGCTTCACTGGAATGTGTTCGCATCAGATGATTAATATTTCTGTACCAGTTTGAAAGAGGCTGCGAGGATAGGAAAAAAATCAAATAAAATCCACGAATCCTATCATAATATCAAAGCATATAAGATTGTTTTCAATGCGTTCGGCTCATGTGAAGATCGACGTTTGAACTAGGCTTTACTCCTCCACCTGAGCATCATATGTGAGTAGAGTTGCTTGTTGGCTCTCGCCGGTACTTCGAGGGCATTTCAACGCCGGTTCTCCGGTTTTCTTCCTCTCGTAAAATTCCACACTAAAGTTGAATGCTGTTTGTATAACGTAGTGCAGAGTTACAAGAGAGTTTTTTTTATTTTATTTATTCTGGGTTTTAAGAATCAACTCACTGGAAAACCGTCAGCATTTTTAGCTCTGGTGGAATCTTCATCCAATGCGTGAATCATCTATCAACAAGAAAAAACTCTTTAGTTAAAAGAATTGGGAAGGGTGAGGTTTGTAGTAGTATTTCATTCTATCTTGGTTATAAATATTAGACAACTCTTACCCTGACTTCCGCAGGAATACGCAACTCTTTCAAAAGCTTTATCAAGCTGCATTCCTCCTCTGCTTTGTTGTCTGTAAATAATCAACGCAGGAAGAAAACAACAGTTGTTATTTTGTTGTTGCCGCTGCTGCTAGCGCTGCTGCTGTTGTTGTTGCTACTGTTGCCGCTGACGTTGTTGCTGTTGTAGTTGTTAGTTGCTGCTGTTGTTGCTGCTGTTGTTGTTGTTGCTGCTGCGGTTGTTGTTTTGGATATTGCTGCTGCTGTCATTTTCGTTTTGAACCAACACTAACCTCCAACGACAGTCAAGACACGCAGAGTCGTCCTGGTCTCCCAGAATGGAACCATGTGAAGAACACAGCTCAGTTGAAGAATCAATAGGAATGTGAAGTCATAAGGACCCAACAGCCCTGAAAAAATGAATGAAAAAATGAATGAAATCATGCAGCTTCTATTCCTATATTACGAGTGGGTGTGGCTACACGTGTTCTTGACTGGCATGTGTCGAGCACGTGCTCGAGCCACGCCCTTTAATGACGCTACAGGATCTCAGAGTACAGCAATTGTCAGATCAATCATGGAATGAGAGGCATTATGTAATGTCAAAAAAGCGTATTCAAAATATAAGCAAATATGCTTCATTTCTGCGTTTCAAAATTCGGCTATTTTTGTTTGGTGGGCTACCTGTGGAATTGACTTTTCAGAAAGGCGGAGAGTAAGGAATGTCTTACCTTCTCTGACGAGTGTTGCGTTTACTGGCCAAACATCTACAAGATGAAAAGTTATTCTCATTAATACCATAACCTTCCAGTTCCACACCCACGCACTTGTCTAGCCTAGCTCCTGCATGATTAGCTTTCTCTGCGCTTTCTTCGCTTTCTTCCTCAGATAAACAGACAAGTAACAAATAACATTTAATCTTATTCTTACCTATGTAACCACCTTTAGCGATAGAGTTTTTGTCCAACAGTTCAAAACTAAAAAAAAACAAGAGCACAAAGTTAGTTTCCAAAGTTTTCACAAGATTCACAAGACATACACAACTTACTTTCTAGCAACGCAGACATTCTTGCCCATCGCAATACAATCCTACAGATGAGAAAGAATAAGAGAATGTTAGCTGGGAGTAACGGAGTTCCAGTGACCGTGAACTAACTGAGAATACTATGAATTGATATGTAAGGCAAGTCTTCCAGCAGTTCGCCTATAGATGAGCAAATCTCGTACAACTGAAAGAAAACTCCCAGTACAGACGTGCCGTGCCGTGATTGGATAATCAGTGATCTTGCGCGTAGCGTGACATTACATACGATAGCAAGACGAAATCCATTCTGTCACGCACACATACCTTGATGATTCCAACATAGTCATTCAGATTCATTTCTTGATCACCTTTCTAAAGTTTTGGAAAAAATAGAATACTCAGTGTTATGATAATGAAGCCTCTACAAAACAAACACCATCTAAGTAACAATATATATTACGATTCTAAGACTAATATCAAACGTCGAACTTCACCTGAGCCAAACGCATTGAAAACAATGGATAATAAGGCAGTCTTTGATGTCATTAGGTTCGACTCATGTGAAGATCGACGTTTGACCTTAGTCTAAGGGTTCTTTACTTACAGATACTCTTAGACGAGGCAGACCAACTATCACTCGCTGAAAAAGTTCTGAAAAATATTGAATTCAAATTCACCTAATCAAATCAACTCAGGTTACAACTATGTCTTCTTAGTTTTCTCCTTTCTTTCTTTCTTTCCTCTTACCATTATATTTTCTCTTATTTCCATTTTCTGTTTGGTATAAATGAAACATTCCTTACCTACTTTATTCTTTTTACCGAAGAATTTTGTCTTCCTAAAATGAACTCCTTGAGACAATCTATCCTCGTGCAAATTATCATCGAAGAAACCTGACGAGTAGTGAGAAAAATGAGTTCCAAAGAACGTCAAACAAATGTGTTATCCTCACTTATAAAATGGTAGTGAAGATTAGCTTTGTAATGGGGAACAAGTATTACACAAGGTTCAGATTATAGAACCCGGAGAAAACCCTGGAAGCACAGAAGACAAGGGACCAGTGAATTTACTAACATATTAAGGTTGCGGGTAGTAGTATAGTGAACCCATGATCACTGCAGTGAGAGTAAGCGCGCAATCAGCAGCACCGCACACAAACTAACGTTCTTCGCGAAATCAGTGCATCAAAACGGACCTACCTAACACAACTGTGTTCGCTCTCATACTTCCAAGACCAGATGTCTGGGGGAAAACAAGAATGTAAAAATAAAAAATAAAAAAACAGTGATCCTCTATTTCAATCGACTCAAGAAACCAAGTATAATGACAGCTCACCAGTATTAGGTTCTGTGCACCCTGTCGTACAGACGGTGCGATGGTCAGTTCAACAAACGACTTGATTTCAGAACAATCGACAAAGTTTAGCCAGGATACGAGATCTTTCTTGTGCTTCTCCACAGACTGAACGATAAAGTAGATGAAAAACATGGTTTTAATAGCGAGTAAAGAGCACTCCTAGTAGAGGCGGGAATGGAATTGTTTGCCTAAATAAACATTTCCTCGTTATTTCTCTGCAATAAATATGTCATGCATACACAACCTGGTAAAAGCTGATAAAATTCTGTTATTCAAGAGCTCCCAAGATCGTGAACAACCTCCGGTATGGACGTGCCGTGCCATGGACGTGCCATGCCATGGACGTGCCATGGACGTGACGTGCCGTGCAATAACGGTGTAGTGTCCCGGTTTTTCGACTAAATGAACAGCAGCAGCCTCGCACGGTTGTGCTCAATTCAACAGATGACGTCACCTATGTACCGTTACCGTGCCGTGTATAGAATACTTACATCAGGGTTAAATTCATCTACTTGCACATGTCCGAGGATGTACATCCCGCTCTGAAAAAAAACACGACAAGAATCAAACATATGCACCATGTATGCAGTAGATGTACTGTATTTAGCTGGGGGGAGGGGGGAGGCGGGGCAACATTATTCTAAGGGGATGAGGTTGGCAAAACTAGTAACCTAAGGAGGGTGGGATAGTGTAAGAGTAGCCTTAGAGGGGGGAGGGGACAAAAATAAGCTGTCCAGTTAGTATGGACTTCCTGCCATAACTTGATAAGCTGAACATCACACTCTTTAGTCTACCTTTTTGATGTCGTTGACAAAGTCGATAAGATTGTAGCTTGAACGAGGATTGGACACAAGCAGAAGAACCTGTCAAAAAAATATATAAAAAACAAAAGTGTGTTGAATTCTATTTTTATGGTCTAATGTGGACTACATCACGAACCTGTGGTCTCCAGAATTTGACATGGTCTTTCCTTATGTCCAGTCGCAGAAGATACTTGCGAACCTGCGATAAGAAAAAATGATGCTGTTAGAAATGTTTCACTTAAGTTGGGAGGGAGAGAGAAATTAAGAAAGTCGTGGGATGACATCAAAAGCTCTGTCATCACGTGACACTTGATTCAATCCCACAATCCTTTGCACGACGAGGTCGTTACCAGGGAAACAATCCTGTGGGTGATAGACCAATAGACCTTTTGGTCTTGGTGTAATGTTTTCCATTTCAAACCACATGTCATTCTCTTGAGAATAAGATTCTTTGTTTGAGTTGTATCCATACTATTCATGTATCTTCTCATGCACAACCGTTAAACAAAGAAATGATACTCCAGGGAATAACACGTGGTCTGAAATGGGAAAACATTACACCCAAGGTAAAGAGGTTGATATATGGTATACCTGATGGTAGATGAGCGCCTGGGATACATCACCCCATGGAGTAACAGGAGCACGTAGAGAAATAAACACGAACAATACGATCATGACAGCTGAATATAGAGAGATATAACAATTAGGAAACAAACCTAGCAAAATAATCATGATCATGGTCATGGTATATTAGAAATCATGCGCTCTGATTGGTTCTCTAATACAAGGCTTTTAAATCTTAGCCTGTGGATAGAGTAGACTAAGCACAGAGACAGACAGACACAGAGAAAAAGAAAAGGGAAGCCGAACGTGTGTCTTTAATTGCAAATCTTACTGAGATTGAAAAGGTCAAAACTCTTAGACACTAATTATGTATATTCTTCTAAAGCTGTGACTAATCAGTATGTTCTCTTCGGCATCGTACATGGTAGAAACTAGGAACGTTTGTTAGCGCTGTGTTCAGTGAGTGGTATCCCTGTGGATGTGGGATAATCGTGCTTACAGTACCTATGGAAATAGTTGCGTACAATGCATCGATGAGGAACATGATGATAAAACAGAAGAGACCCCCAAACAAGGCTGAAAAAAATTACATCAAAAGAAATGGACAAGTTAAAAAACGCTGCATCAAAGACCTTTTCTGGGACAGCGAACATGGTGCATTGTGGTCTTGCCTGAGTACAAAAATCAATCTTTTCATCATGCCTTATATGGAGTTGTTGGTACCCAAACAAGACCAGAATGCATCTTGTTTGCTATAATAAAACTAAAACTGAGTATTATTGTTAAAATGTTGACATGAAAACCAATCATACAATCGAAATCCCTTCAACTTTACTCAGTGGCACTCACCTGTCTGCCAAGAGAAGTATTTGAAGGTTGGTCTGTAGAGAAAACATTAGTCATCTGTCATTTGTCCATTTAACCCTCTTCACACCAATGGTTATTTTTAGAAAGGCCCCAAGACTTGCACGATTATTTTGGTTCAACTGACAAGCCCTTCAAGATTGTATTGTCAGACGTATATTGTACCTGACCTCAAGAAAGTTAACCCATTACAGGATTCCTGTTGACCTCTCCCATCCCCCTTCCCCTACACCCAAGGTTTTCTATCCAATTTTAATCGTTTACTTTAGATTGCTTAAGGTCCTCCACCAGGGGAAGGGTGGGGGTGAATAGAAGTGCAAAGGCCTATAGATCGTTGCATCAAGGTTTCACAGAGACATTTTATTCAGGGGTGTTTTCTAGATGGAGTGGATTTGGGGTTTACCTGAAATTCGGTGCGGAAGCAACTTTGAGAGCAAAACAAGCGAGGTTTGTAACACCATATGATAACAAGAAAAACATACTGACTAAGGGTGCTACTTTGTTGACTTTACCCAAGAACAAAACAATCTGGAAACAAATCACGACGAATAAATCAGTAAACACAGAGTACAATAACGTTAGAGTAGATTTCGTATGACTGTGAAACGTTCAGTGCTGTGTGCGTGCCGTGTGCGTGCCTTGCCGCGACCGTGATATTTTCTAGAATTTTGATTGGCTGATTTGTCTTCTCGCACAATGTGATTGGTCTGGCGTACTTGGTCAGTGCCGTGACCGTATCCGCGCTGTGTTTGTGCCGTGGTTCGTGCATTTGATTGGATGAAGAAAGCGTGCCTTGCCGCAACCGTGATGTTTTCTAGATATTGATTGGCTGACTTTTTGTTGCAATCACGTTTGTACCGTGAGCTTTTCTCAGTCATACGAAATCTGCTCTAAAACATTTTCTAAGCAGAATCACAGCATAAAATTTGAAGATGCACTGAGCATATGATAGAACATTCAGGGTCTTACAGTAAGGTACCACTTTTACAAAGAAAATCAACTATAATCTAAAATGTGAAAAATTCAGCTAATCAGTAAAGGGCAAAGTCAGTAGCATATTGATATCAGTCTTTCATTTCTATGTTTAAAAACAATTAAACTGTGAACTAGTCAGAGCACAAAGATGGTGGCCGCACACACAGCTAGTGCTCGCGTCACCACAATAACAAGACAAATGCACACCCTTTCATACCTGAACGAATAACCAAGACAGCAAAACAGCACGAATTGGTTCATTGTTTCTCCCAGAAACTTTTACAAATGGTTGAAGAATAAAACCTGTGAGATGAAACACCAATACTTTATCGTTTCCAAATCAAACATGCATGATATGATGCCAAACAGTAGCTGGTATCCTGACCGGTTGGAATCCTGAAGTCCAGAATGAGTGTAAGTCTGCATTGAATGTAAGGTCTAGATAGGTTTGAAAATCTGGTTTGAAATAGAAGGAGCTAACAAGCTATGCACATTCTTACCAAGGAGTTTATCTTTAGCAAGAGCATGTAGGATACGAGAGGCACCTGCAGAAAACATAAAAATCATTCAGCTAAGAACGTCTCGAAAAAATAACATTTTGTCTTATTGTTTTTGCCTTCTGTGGAAGAACCTATGAAATGACTTACCAATCAGACAGCTCAAAGCTGCAGATAGTGTAGCTGCAAAGACCCCAATGGCGATGATGATTGGAACCTTGTCAATAGGCTGAAACAATGCATTAGTTATTGACAGCAGTAAACTTTAACTCAAATAATTTCTAAAATGAAACTGAATAAAGGGAGCATTAAAGAAGTAGCATATATGTAGGGGAAGGAGGGAAGAAGGAAGAAGGGAGGGAAGGGGGGAGGGAAGGAGGGAGGGAGGGAGGGAAGGAGGGAGGGAGGGAAGGAGGGAGGGAGGAAAGGAGGCATGATGACATACCAGAAACAGAAAAATATTCTGCTTACCTGCAAGTAGTTATAATTCTCATGCAACAGTTCCCTTGAGCAGGTAAAACCAGTACAGATAACTGTTAACAAACAATCATTACATCTATCAGTATCCTATCCTATACTATATGGCTATATCCATTAAGCACTCAATCAAGACAAGATATAACTACATCTCACTGATAGAAATTATGAAATTGGATCAATAATTTATTAAATATGACAGTGTATAAATGAACGAACCTAATATAATGTAGATGACAAAGGTAATGAGGCATGCCCACAAGGTACCAAATGGTATAGCACGCCCAGGGTTTTTGAGGTCACCTGACATGTTGACACCAGCTTTAAGTATGAAAAAAAACATTTAGAATAAGAAAAATTAGTATTATTAAGATGAATTAATGTGAGTAGCATTCATTTATGACAGCAAGGTTCAATCCCTACCCATGATTCCTGTGACACCATTGAAGAGAACACCAAAAACAGACAGGACATTGAGTTTATGTTTGCTGTCTGATGAGTAGTCTTTACTGAAACGAGGCTGTGATGAAAAAATAGATAAAGCAGTAAAGATTAGGCAGTAAAGATGATGATTAGTAGCAGTAGAAAGAGTAACAGCAACAAAAACAGTAGTAGCACCAGCAACAGCACTAGCAGCGACAGTAGCAACAGCAATAGCAGCAACAGCTGCAACAACAATAGCAACAACATCAGCAGCAACAAAAGCAACAACAGCAGCAACAATAGCACTATCAGCAGCAGCAAAAACATCAGTAACATCAGCAGCAAAAACATTGGGAACATCAGTAGCAGCATTGTCATCAGCAGCAACATCAGCAGCAGCAATAACAACAGCAGCAGTAACCACAACAACAGCAGCAGCAACAACAACAGCAGCAGCAACATCAGCAGCAGCAATAACAACAGCAGCAGCAACATCAGCATCAGCAACAACATCAGCAGCAGCAGCAACAGCAGCAGCAATAACAACAGCAGCAGCAACATCAGCATCAGCAACAACATCAGCAGCAGCAGCAACAGCAGCAGCAATAACAACAGCAGCAGCAACATCAGCAGCAGCAATAACAACAGCAGCAGCAACATCAGCATCAGCAACAACATCAGCAGCAGCAGCAACAGCAGCAGCAACAACAACAGCAGCAGCAACATCAGCAGCAGCAATAACAACAGCAGCAGCAACATCAGCATCAGCAACAACATCAGCAGCAGCAGCAACAGCAGCAGCAATAACAACAGCAGCAGCAACAGAACAACAGCAACATCATCTGCAGCAGCAATATCAACAACAACAGCAACAGCAAAAAATGACAGCATCATCCTATAAATAAAGTTGCATTATTTGATCATTTGCTTACCAGAAGATTCCTGTTTGCTGTTTTCATGCTCCAACCTGTGTAACCGTATGTGATGTTTGGCTGAAAACAAAGAGCCAAAACATAAGCTACAAGATGTGTATGTAGTACAATACTGCAAGAAAGAATATCCTAACAAACAGTAATGCATTGTTCTATCCAAGGTTGCACAGAAACTGTTATATATATGGTCTGAATCATGGTGCTTTCGTTTTAAAGGTTTTAGTTCTTGGAATCAAGTCACATTTACTTTCAATTGGTTTTTGGTCTGTTTTTCGAGAGAGTTTGAAAAGCTTTCCACTATATTGAAAACAGCCCTATGATTCTTCAGGTGTTCTACTTGTTACCAGTTTCCCATGCAACCTCAAAAAAGCTAATTGTTCTGACACAGCTGGCTCCATGAGCAACCAGCTGGCATTCTTTAGTTAGTGTCATGATACTCCTATAAGTTTGATTGAGAGAGAACTGCCAATATAAACCTGTATTACTGTGCGATATGAGAATCATGATACAAAACTTATTGCATTTGTTGAGCCACCAATATGGTTTATATTGATGGTATTGGAACTAGCCGCCAATATAAACCTATATTGGTGGCTCAAAATCGCAATAAATCATAAATACTGAGTTTTCTGTGGGATGATTATCTCATATTAGCCCCCTGTTAACACACACACATATATATAACCACCATAAGTCCAATACAAGTTGAAGGGTATAGCTTACATTTAAGCTGTCTGGATTTGCACTGGCTGGATGTATTCTTGTTTTTTCCTGGATGATGAAGCTCACCTGATCAAATGCAAAAAATAAAAGAATATTTAAACCCTTTAATTGTATGAGGATAATCATCAATGGATGGATGGATGGATGGATGGATGGATGGATGGATGGATGGATGGATGGATGGTTGGATGGATGGATGGATGGATGGATGGATGGATGGATGGATGGATGGATGGATGGATGGATGGATGGATGGATGGATGGATGGATGGATGGATGGATGGATGGATGGATGGATGGATGGATGGATGGATGGATGGATGGATGGATGGATGGATGGATGGATGGATGGATGGATGGATGGATGGATGGATGGATGGATGGATGGATGAAGGAATGGATGGATGGATAGGTGCATGCATTCATGGGTCGATAGTAGCTAGGGTGGATGGATGAATGAAGCAATGGATTTATAAGAGCCTGACTTACTAATACAGTGACAACAGCAGTTATCACAGCCAAAAAGATGATAAAGGATGTCTTGGCAAACATTTCTGTGGCAGAGAGAATTCAAAATAAACAAAAAGAACAGGAGAATTTACTCAATTTTAATTTCTGTACTAAAGAACAAACACAAGTGTCACAATTACCTGCTCCAACGAGGCAAATGGCAAGGCAAAGCAGAAGAACACCAGTACCATAAAGAAGCTCATACCAGTAATTTTGCTCTAATTCTATTAACAAATAAATCCAAAGTAATCATGTTATATCCTCTGGAAAATCTTACAGTATATTAATTACAAAATTCAATCTAGTTTTCTCTTTGTCTCTGATTTTCTTCTCTAATAACTAACTGTCAAACAGCTATATGAAGTCAGACTGCAGCAAGTTGGAGGCACTGACACCATGGACAGCTCAAGAAAATATTGATCTATTAGATCTCCTGTGTTCATCAGGAAATACAAATGGACTTTTAAAATATGTGGTTTTTATAATCATAAGAATAGAAATATCCTACCAGATACTTTTACCAAAGTGCCTGCTGGACCAAAGTTATTGATTACTGCTTCAACGAAACCCAAAACGTACAAAGCACTTGCAAAAATATTAGCAAAGAAGAATATCACTCCGATAGAACCTCCAAACTCTGGGCCAAGAGTCCTACTTATCATGTCTGAGATTTATGGGTAGTTGAATCAAGGATTAATATTATAATAATCCAGGGATGATAACATCATCATCATCACCATTTCATCACATCATCATCACCATCACCACCACCGCCATCACCATCACCACATCATCATCATCATCATCATCAATATCACCATCATCATCAACAAGAATAGCCAGAACAGAGAACATCAAAAGAGTAGCTGACTATTGGCAAATGGCCAATCATTTTTTGACCATTGTCCAATCCTTTGCTGTCTGTTGATTGGCCTTCTGTTGGCCAATGTTCAGTTCAGTGCTGGTGTAATATCAATGCACAGCAACTGATGACAGTATATAGAATTACAGTATACTGTTATAATATGTATCTTGTTGGAATTGCACCATAGTCAATGCAGAGCAAAATACAGAATTCTATGGTAAGAGATCAAAAATCAAGAAAGGATACAATAGGCTCCTCCTCCCTTGACGACACCATTGGTTGCTATGGCTGAGATTGACAGCACTGTGATACTGACAACCAAGTATGCCACGACAAACAATGCAATCCCTACTATCAATCCAGCCTAAATAATATCACAAACAAAATGCATTGCTATACACAATATAATAATGCTATAATATACAAACTGTGATGTGTGAAATGATCATATTATTTTAAATGACTGGGATTCCTGTGCAAGGAAAACCACAGGTATCCCATGAAGAAACATACCTGGCCAACCACATACCCAAGTCTTAGAAACAAGATGACAGAGAACATGGATAGAATAACAGGTACAACCACA
Source organism: Anthopleura sola (assembly GCA_023349425.1). NCBI lineage: Eukaryota > Metazoa > Cnidaria > Anthozoa > Actiniaria > Actiniidae > Anthopleura > Anthopleura sola. The sequence goes on from JALHLI010000002.1 coordinate 15,070,351, forward strand.
CCAAACAGGACAGAAAGCTTTCCCTTTTGACTGTTATCTAGAAAAAAATATGGAATAAATGAAACCAATACATTTCTGATAGCATATATCTGACACTCATAATCCCCCTTATTATGTAAAATAGGTTCATCAAGCCTGCATGGCATGTAATGTTTTCCTATTTCTTTGGCTTACTTTGATATAGATGTCATAAATTTTCAAATATATGCAAAAAAAATATGTAATTTTTATTAATAACTCAAATAGCTGGGTTTCACTTGATGTCATTTCCTGTATCTTGCGGAATGTTCATCAGCTGAATCACAAGCTGAAATGATTTCTAGGTCTATGTTATCTGGTTGGATCAAAATGTATGGTGAAACCCTCAGTAGCCAATTCTTCGATTGCACGTTAGGTTATTGGCGGCCTCTCAGGAGAGCATTGTTGCCATTTAACAAAAGAATTTCTCATTAGCATCCATTGTAATGGCACCAAAATGGCCGCCATGTTTTTGTCCTTGACCCTCTTGGGAATACTTGCAACCCTTCAATTTACTCAAAAGCTAAAATAAATCTGGTCTAAAATGTTAGAAAAGAAAAGCCAAATTTTAATTGTACATTTGTACATTTAATTTTACACTCAATTAGTCTTTTGTATTGTGCACTCTTAAATTTGGAGCCAAGCTATGTTATGACAAAGTGAATGTTCAAATCAAAGCAATTTTTTCATTTATTTTCTTTAATTCTTGTATTATTATTGTGGGTAAAAATCTTTTTTTTCAGTTATAAAATAAAGAATTAACGTATCAAGTTAAAGACTAATAAGTGTGTGAATTCTTTCTTGGATTTAGCTGAAAATAAAAGTCTAGAGGAGCGAAAAGCCAGATTCCAAAAGTCATGCAATAAATAAATATAAGCTTAACTTACCATCATCTTCCTCTTGAACAGTCGGTTCGCCTATAAAACTAATCATTGAGCCAGAATGAGCTGATGGTAGGAGATTATAACTAGGTGATGTAGAACCGCCTTGCATCGCACATTTACATCAAACAAGGGTCTTAAGCTTCACATAACAAGGTTAATCTAACGAGAATTTTTAAAGAAGTAAACCGAAAAGAAAAGTCACGATCATCGCTCATGTGATTGTTTATGAACCGAGCCTTCGAAACTCCTTCACTTAAAACCGGAAGTAAATATTCCAATCAATAACTACTCGGAAAATTTTCTAACTTTTCCAAAACGTAAGCTTAGTTTTATACTTTTAATATTTTAAGAAACTAAATAACTAAATATTTATGAAGAATATTTTTTGGCTGCTAATCATCGAAGAATTATTTATAAATGTATAAAAGTGGCATCCAATCGATAATCTGTTGAAAGGTTAACGAGTAAATATCGATTGTGTATATTTTTGGGTTTTATTTTTCCCAGTCTTCCACGGTTCAATATTGTTGTTGAAGTAGATGGTGTAGTCTCGTGTAAGTGTGCACGAAAGGTAATATTTTTAATATTCTTAATAATTATTACTCCGATTACTCTATGAATAAGTTATATTATAAATTTCTATCATGTTCTAGCAGTTTTAGGGTACGATGCAAAACGATTCGTGTAAAAACGCATATTTTTCGCGTTTGAAAAATACGCGCGTTCTTGTTTGTTTTGGACCTTTTGATCAGAAGACGTAATCTACTTTGGGATTTACAGGGGCCTGAAATGATTCATATAAGGTTGTAAAAAGTTTAAACTTTGCATGTTTGCATAGTGATATTTTCATGTATGCACGATATCCTGCGTAATGCAAACGATTCTGCCAGTTATGCTAACATCGATATTCCATTCGTCTTCCCAGGGCTCCCCCCCCCCCTGGTTGTTTTGGATTGTATTTTTTTACCCAGTGCCCCCCCTCCCCTGGGGCCAAGTTTGTGCTTCGAATGATCCATTTAGATGTTTGGTAAAAAACAGTTTTGTTTAAAATCCAGTCTTCTAAAGGAAAATAACAACAGTATTAAATTTCAAGTCAAGTTGTTCACCCTTTGGCTTATACAGTAAGAAAAGGCAAAATACCACAGGGTAGCCCACCCCATGGGAATTTTATCGTGCACATTTATTAAAGCTACAGATACAAGATTCAAATTTTATAACATGCTGGCAACACAACGATTCATTGTTTTAGAAATCGTGCACACATATCAATAGGCCTAGGTATGACATATACATGTATATAGCAGGTATGCTATATAACACGCTGGAAAATTGGAATGCGTATCAGCAGCTTCATATATACCAGTAACCATGGTGATTATATAAAGTTGCATGTTACCATTTAAGGAATTGCAGTGTTTTTATTCTTTAATTCATTCTTTTTTCATCAGACTCTTATCCATTATGCTTCGCTTGCTGTGTTCAAGACAAGGAGCTGTACGGCTACATCCAACAACTAGCCTGTTACTATGGAGATGTGCCAGTAGTCAGGCATCATTCAAACCCAAGGCTGTGGCATTTGACATGGGAGGGGTGGTGATTCCTTCTCCTTTTGAAATCTTTGGCAGGTTTGAGGCCCAACATGGTTTACCAAAAGGAGCAATTGGCAGTGCTATCAGGGCTGGAGGAGACCAAGGTAATGCATTCTCATAATCATAATTATACCATATGACCCATATGGCCCTGCCCATGCACTCTTATAAAACCATTGGAAAAAGTCATGTGATGGGGGCCAGCCAGCTGGTTGACGTGAGCAGGCCAGAAAAATCTGTCTGGCCCTGGCCTGCTCCCACTTTCTGGAGTGAATCCAGGAGTCATAGGATCTATATTGATTGATGATCCCTTTTCCAGGGACACAGTATTCTTGACTGCATTATTTATTTTTCAACCAGGCCCTTGGGCGCTCTTTGAGATGGGGAAGTTACCTCCAGAAGAATTTGCTGAAAAATTTGCCTTAATTCTAAAGTCAATGACTGATAAGGCAGTGAGCATAGAGAATTTGCTGGATGATATTCAGACCAGTACCTTTGCAAGACCTTACCCAGAAATGCTTGCAGCTGTTAAAGCAATAAGGGCACATGGGCTGAAAGCAGCACTTGTAACGAATAACTGGCTCACAAAAAATGGGAACACCTTCTTGCCAGTTGATGCAAAAGACTTTGATGTGGTAAGAAACATTAATTCTAGACTTACATGAAATCTAGTGGAAAGTACAACTTGATGTCATTGCCAAAATCCTTTTCATATCACCTTCTAGCTATTAACCTAATTAACACCATTATCATTACCCTGCTAGCAGAGGTTCATGCTCAAATAGAAAACTGCAAAGCCTGGGCAGAGGTTCCTATTGTTTCAAGAATAACAAAAGCAAAAGACAGTAAAGTGAAAAGACTCGATCAGCAGAAATACAAGGATGAGAAGGGGCCTCTGCTAGCAGGGTACATTATGGTGCAATGCAAAATAATTATGGATATTATTGCCTGTCAGAAGATCTTAGACTAGAGGAATCTATGGGTTTGATAATTATTTATGTCTAAATTATGTATCTTTTGATACAAAGGTTGTTGAATCAGCTGTTGAAAAGGTCCGTAAACCAGAGAGAGGGATATATTTCACTTTGATAGACAGATTGGGTGTCAAACCAGAGGAAATCGTGTTCTTAGATGATCTTGGAATCAACTTGAAAACTGCTCGAGAAATTGGGTTTCACACTATCAAGGTACAGTAGCTGAATATGTGCAAATTTTGTTTTAAAGGTCTCAAAAATGCTGTACTTTAATGTTTGAGGTGCTTATTAACATTTCTAGATTATATTAAAACTGTGATTTGCAAACATTTTTTTTAGGTTTCAAGTCCTTCTGATGCAGTAAAAGATCTTGAAAAAATTCTTGATTTTTCTTTGCAAGGTATAAGAGCACAGTACTTTGATTGCTCATTCATTCATTCATCCATTTTCTTGCTAGTCATTCAACTGATAACCAATCAACCTACCCATTCATCCATCTCTCCACCCACCCACCCATCTACTGTCCATCCTTCCGTCCATCCATCCATCCATCCATTCATCCATCCATCCATTCATTCATCCATCCTTCCTTCCTTCCATCCAATGTTCAATAATTTAATAACCTCATTTGATTGTTTTAGTGAATGCTATTAAAGGAACAAGACCAGTCAGAAAGAGGCATGAGATTCCTGTGGATTCACTTGTCAAATATTTACAAAAAGTACTTGACCTCAAACAGAGGAGTAAGTAAAAATCTGTCTGATTATCAGGCCCACCTTACACTGGTCTTGGCACTGCCAGACGCATTGAACAAATACATGATTCATAAGTGAAACACTTCTTTAATGAATTCACTTCCAGGACCTCCATTTATTCAGCAATTCCAACATGGTCAGTCCAATCCAACCTACTACATAGAGTATGGTGGGAAAAAACTTGTTCTCAGGAAGAAACCAGTAAGGCAACACTAAGTTTTAGAAGTTAATAAACTTTGAAGATATACATGTACATGTACTAGAAAATATCTGTTCTTCCCCTGGTAAAGCGATAATTTTCGATTCTCCTGACCCTAGAAAAAGATGCAAAGAAAAAAGCAAAATGCATCCATCTCAAACCTTCACCATCTATTGAAAATCACAATCCCCCTAACATGAGGTAGTGGGCTCGAGATTAAAGAACATTCACGTTTAATTAGCCAGTAAATATTCAGGGAAATGAATAATGTCTTTTGCACTTCCAGCCTGGAACGCTGTTGCCATCAGCTCATGCAGTGGAGAGAGAATTCAGGTGAATGAGACTTCGTAGTTTTGGCAATTGACTTCTTTACGTTGGTTGTAATGTTTTCCCATATCAGTCCATGTCTTATTCTCTAGAGTATCATTTCTTTGTTTAATGGTTGCACATAAGAAGGCACATGGTTATGGCTTATGGGAAAACGTTATGCCCAAAGTAAAGAGGTGTCTTGAGCTTTATCCCTAATGACACTCGATATAGACTACAAATGAAAAGGGGTAGTTCTAACATTCTATAAATACTTGCAGAGTGATGCGAGCTATGGAGGCTGCTGGTGTACCAGTACCGAAAACGTTGGCTCTCTGTGAGGACAGCAGGTAATAAACAAACAAACAAACAAACAAACAAACAAACAAAACAGAGAAATGATAAAGTGAAGGGTTTGAACCCAGGATCTTATGATGAGTGTTGAGTGTGATGGTCTGGGTGAGAGTAGTCTTCAGTAAGACTGTTGTTGGTGGTGACAGACATCAGGTAAGAGAGAGGATTGCATAAAGTGAAGGGTTTGAACCCAGGATCTTATGATGAGTGTTGAGTGTGATGGTCTGGGTGAGAGTAGTCTTCAGTAAGACTGTTTGGTGATGATTAACGTTTTTACAACAGCATAGTAGTCATTTTCAGAGTGATATCCGATAGAGCGCGCATAGCGAACAGACTACAGAGTAAATTCAGTTGGTATTAAGTCAAAGTCCAAGCTAGTGACAAAACACTGCGTGACTGAACATTATTGCTGTATATTTTAGCGTTGTTGGCACCCCGTTCTACATCATGGAGTATACAAGTGGTAGAATACTACAAGATCCCGCGCTACCAGAAATGACCAATCAGCAGCGCAAGGTTCGTTGTACGTCATGTACCTATATGTTAGTTAAATATGCATGGGGAAATCCATTCATTTCAAGGGAGGATGAGCGAGAAGCGATTGTACACAATATCTTTTATGGGAACTGGTTTTATTGTTTTAACTTTTAATTTTAAGCTTTTTAGACCTTAATAAGTTAACGTTAACTTCTCTTTAAGTCGGCTGTTACAATCTTTATTTATTGTAGTTGAACGCATTTTTGTCTGTTGAGGAGAAAAATATAGGATGAACACTGAAAAGCATAAAGAATTTCTAGTAAAATATTCCAAGAGACGTTTAGGCACACCAACATGGCCACGTTACATCATGATTTACTTCGTTTGTTCAATCATAGTTCAACTTACCCGCGTAGCCTTATTGTTTCTTGTAACAGCTTGGAATGCCGTTTAACCCTCCCTCGTAGCAACAGCCCTGCGCCTTGCAGGCTATTTCTGGTAAGGAGCTACCACATTCCTTTCGGTTCATTGGAAAAACTGTACATGTTCCTGTTATCATAATGATAGATAGATCTCTTAATAAAGTAGAGAAGGGAGCACCAGGAAAAGGGATAGGATAGAAAGAAGGAATAAGAAAATGCGCGATACAGGATAGAATATGGAAAGAAAGGAAACACCGCACTACAGAGAAAATGATAATGAAAGACACGCGACATGACACATGATACGAAAAGTCCCATCGATAAGGCAATATATGGGACGAACAACGAAGGACAAATAACACACAGAAGAGATTTAGAGAGGTAGTTCCGTGTACAGAACACGGATAAGTCGCACCGTTCGAAACTATAAGATTGAAGAAGCACACAGAAAAACAGATCGTAACCAAGAGCATGGTATAGACAGAGACAGGAACATTCAAAGGATACTATAAATATTTCCATACATACCAGGATTTTTCGTGTAGCATCGTGGGATGTTAGGAAGGGTTTTTTGAGAGAAACAACAGCCTTTACCAACACATTCAGCCTCAGATATCCCATTCTCGCCACAGCTTACTCGAGACATAGGGTTAGCATCACACTCGTTCGTTAGGAAAGCAGGCATGTTACCTGATTTAAGAAACAGATAGGAAGTTTGAATGTCAGTACGTTGAGTATTGCGCTCTTGAAAAATATGCCTTAAAATTGCGAGAAAAGTTTTAACGGCGTTGCGAGACAAGTTGCTGGGAAAATTGCACAGTGGATCTTGCGGCATGTCGTCCGTACCGTGTGTTGCTGTAAGCCAGAATCGTATGTTTCCCACTCATACGATAACCTTTCTTATGGGAAGACATTTCCGGCAATGTTACGCATGTCGTACCGTGTACGCATTGTAAGTCAGTACCGTAGGTTTCCCACTCATACGAAAACCGCTCTTCGTATTTTTTGTCGAGTTATCCTACATGAAAAACAACTGAAATATATTGATATAATAGAGCTCGAGTCGCCAAACGCGAGACTCTTGCAAATAAGAAGGAAACATACCATAGCACGAAGAAGATACGAGGAGAATTCCCACAAAAAACACGGCTTGATACATTTTACTTGATACAGTTCCTAGAATGATGAAAAAATATCTTAGTTTGCTAAGAGAAAGAAAAGATTGAATGAATAACAACACGACAATGAATTTATACTAAAATTCCTCCACGAAGAACAATGAATGCTCTTTCAATTATTTAAATTCAAGTTTCACTATGCCGAGGTGAAACAATTGCAGTAAGTGACTACAACTTTACCTTTGCTAGCTTGCTTTTTGACTGTTGTTCTTGTAGGCTGAGAGAGAGTTAGTGATATCGAAAACCACTTACTGGCTAGTATAACGTGAGCTTACGTGTAGTTTTAGTATCCGAGCAACGTTTGATCAGTGTACGGAATCAGAAATGGTGCTATAACTGATCTTATCAAACCTGTCTGTCTAACTCTAATTCAACAATTCAATTTCAGCACTTGAAAGCTCGCCTCAAAATGAGAGATTTGGCTTCGAATGATTAATCTTTAAGTCGTGGTTTGGTATTTTCATCGAAAAGGCTTTCCAAAGTGATACCAACTTAATTAATATCTATATTTTTAACGCTAATGATCATGGTCGCTAGAGGGGACAAAATAGAAGCAAAACAAATAAAATCATAACGGAATAAAAATGATTCGGTTTATGAGATGGTGAAAAGTGAGGACAGCTAAATATTACACTAAAAATTTTTTGCCTAAATTTCTGTTATTCTTGCACATGCGAACAAGTCGTGACGTCATCGTGTTATATTTGTATAATTTCTTCCCAACATCATGACAATACAATAATATTTATTTATACCAAAAAAGCTTTATAAAAAATTAGTAATAATTATATATCTATATTTACAAAATTAGAATTACTAATTAATAACTAGTTAATCTAGCAAGGTAACACGAATAAATGAAATTACGAATTTTAGGTTGGAAAATGACAATATGAACTGCAATAGACCTCACCTCACGCTAGCCTGACATGATAAGATAGCTGTGTTTTTCGGGAAAAGAAGTTTACAATCAAATTTGTCACATCGGTATTAGTAAAATTGCAAAATTTCGTAAAGATCGCCCTTAAATTGACGAAGTTAGGGATTTTTGAAACAAGAAATGTTTGCAAAGAAATGAATGTGTCTAGACTGATAACGAGGGTTGTAGGGTATGCGATGCCCGGCAACATATATTTCTTTGCAAAAATGGGCTTAGTTTCAAAAATTTATATCTTTGTTAGTTTAATTGCAACTTTTACGAAACTTTGCCATTTTACTTTTATCGATGTGACAAATTTGATAGTAAACCTTTTTCTCGTAAATCAAATATTTTATAATGTATAATATTCTATAATTTATACTTACATATATACATATTTAGATAGATACTGTATACACAGCATATACATATACACATAACAACACTGAGACATTTACAAAAGCACACACACGTCACAAGCGAAGAAAAATGATTATTCAAGTAGAATCTGAGGGAGAGTACTGAAGTAGAAAGAAGATTGGCTTTGAGTTTCTTGGAGAAAGTTTGCCAAACTCAGCTTTTTAAATCATCAATTCAGTTCATTCTAGTAACATTTTGATAGAAGTTTTAACAGCAATATGCTTTAATCATTATCGCTCTAATCAAAACTGAAATTCTTAGAAATATTTTGCATATTATCAAAATATTTAACCTTAGAAGTCATAGAAAAAAATTAATTACTAAATTGCTGGTCACTTAAATTATTATAATGTTATTATCGTGCCACTTGTGGTGAGAGGTTTTTTGTGAGATTTCGTACGTATTTTGTCATTTTATTTGAAAAATACTTGATATCTCGTGCGAGGGTGATTGGTCATACATTTGTAATAAGATGGGCCGACGTTTTCAATATATTTAATATATTATAGTATGACTTGAAGATTTTATCTGGAATCGTTATTTTAGCTTCCAAAGTACTACGCAACGAGACAGAAACGCGAAATACCATGGCAAATATGATAAGATTAGGAGGTTTATGGTTGACATAAGTAGTTTTAATTATTTTATCAGATGGCCTTGGGTGACTGTTACAGAATATGAAATGTCAGAAAAGAGCGCTTAACTATAGTAGCAATCTTTTCTCGGTGATCAAGGGTGTAGTGTGCGTGGCAGTATAGCACACTCGCTTCTCACCTCTGGGGTATCGGGTTCGATTTCTGAACTCGGCATCACATGTGAGTAGAGTTTGTAAGGTACATGTATCTTCCCTGATTCGAAGGTTTTCTCCCTCTGCGAAACCTAAATTTCAATTTAATGTGAGAGAATGGGTTATCGGATTCTCGTAGGGTAATCAGTACACAATGGCCTCATTTCCTAATGCCATTTTTCTTTCGATACCTCTATAACAGTCATTAAAAGATAAGGTGATTGATCGCAGGGTTACTAGTCAACATCCACTTCGAGACTCTTTGACATATAATAACTAATTCCAGCTATTAAGTACTGTGTATGACCCAACATTTGATTCTCAAGTTCCTATATTCGTCCCATTATGATATCGAAAATTGGAATTGTATCGAGTTCCTTCCGATTTCTCCTGTGATTCACCCCAAGATAACAAGTTTTGTGCCGTTATAAGAGTCTTCAGTAAAAGCAGATTAATAACTTTGTAATAACAGCAAGACAGTTGGTAATTCTTTGTAAATAAGTGGGCGACTTTGATTTCTAAGAATTATTTGAGTCTCTCATACCAGAAGCGTAATGTGTACTACTTTCAGAGTACGGTCACCTTATGATACACTGGCCCACGTTGGACATTACTGAGACAGTGCAATTGCAATGGTGGATCTGGGGAGGGAGGGGGAAGGGGTTTCGGCCAACAGTTGCCTTTCAATTCTATATTTTCAAATCATCTGCCCGCCCTCCCTTCCCCTGACTTCTAGCCTGCGTAGCGGCGCATTTTTGGGGTTTTTGGGGGAGGGGGTGGGGAGCAAGAGAGGGAGACTGGTCTCCTTCCCAAAAGAAAACCCAAAATGCGCCGCTACGCAGGCTACCTGACTTCATCAGTGCTACTTTGATGTGGACCGAAGTCATGGCTCATTTCTTTCCCTTTCTATTACTTTTCCATTCTCTATACTTAAAAGTTACTAGATTATCTCCAAATCTGCCTCTCGCTGAATCTATGAATCAAATGAATCTATTATTCCATTCAATTGCAGGAAATCTACGACGCCATGAACGCTGTCCTGTACAAGATTCACAGTGTAGATATAGAGGAAGCTGGTCTCAGTGATTACGGGAAAAAAGGTACTGGCTTCAAATTAAAGATATTCGTACTCCTCCAGCTAAGAAAAAAAAGCGCGCAAATGAAGCTTTTGATCAAACACTACTTTCCATCTAACACTAACTACATAGCCGAGTGATTATATTTGGCATGTGAAACAAAGTTGTATAATAAGGGTATAACAGTATGTAAAATAAAGGAGAAAGCAATGGAATACACGTGTACTGTTATATGTATTAGGCACAGTTCAGATATCGAACTTTTGCCACGTCCAATCTCATTGTCTAAATCACTATTGTTTACTGTGACTATTTACTACGAGTCTTATTGCTTAACCAGTAATATTTCGGTCGATTGTTGTAGGTAACTATGTGCGTAGACAGTTGGAGAGATGGGGCAAGCAGTATCAAGCAAGCAAGACACGTGACATCCCTTCTATGGATAGGTTGATCACGTGGTTGGAAAATAACATACCTACCAGTGAGAAGACGACTGTTGTTCATGGCGACTACAGGTAAAATGTCGATAAAATTCTTCTGTCATTCAATATGTTGTTGGTGGTTTTGAACCAGGTACACTTCGTGACAGGAACTTCATTTCATTGGTTTTGCTTGAAGATGTACTTCACTCATTGATTTGCCTGGGTTGTACGATCGAGTTGGCACTGAAAAATCTTGAATAAGTCGCTCGTTCGTTCCAGCACTCGTCCTTCACTTTGAAATCCTCTGCAAGAAAAATGTAATAAAAATGGCTGGTACCAATAGCAAAAGAATCAATCCTATCGGGAAACGATTTCCAGAGAAATATTTCGCCGTACCATCATTGACGTCATTCAAAATGGCGTCGATGACGTCACATGCAGTCTCAAAATGAAAGTCATCAAAAGTTTATGAAATGTTATAATTTATCTAAAAAAAATCTGTCATTATTGTGAATTGTTTTGTTTTAGACTTGACAACTTGATATTTCACGAGACTAAACCAGAAGTGATAGCTGTTTTGGACTGGGAGTTATCTACTCTAGGAGACCCATTATCTGACCTGGCCTACAACTGTTTGCCGCATCATCTACCACCTGAGTTTCCTTCTTTAAAAGGCAAGTTTCTCTTAAAACTAGGGGCGGCTTTTCTGAGGGAGGAAAACCATCGAATTAAGGGAGACGTAGTCTGGGAATCGAACCGATGCCTCAGAGGTGAGAGGCGAGTGACTGTACTAACTAGTACCACCACTTAATTTGCATTTTGCTATAGTGTATTAATAAATACATTTTGCTTGGCAATATTACCTGCTTGATACTTGAGCTGTTCCTTTACGCAGGTTTTGGTGACAGGGACCCAGAATCCCTCGGGATCCCAACAGATCTTCAATACATGCAGATGTACTGCAGTAAAGCTTCCATGTTGCCAATCACAACTTGGAACTTTTACATGGCGTTCGCATTCTTTAGAGTCGCTGCTATTCTCCAAGGCGTTTATAAAAGAGCTCTTCAAGGTAACGTGGGATTCCTGTGGTTTTGAATTAGACAACTCAAAAGGGATAACTGACAAACAATAAGCAAACAAACGAACGAACAAGTAAAAAATAATAAACAAATAATTAAGCAATTTTTCCTCATATTTTTTCCAGGACAAGCAAGCAGTGAAAATGCAGAAGCTGTTGGGATGTTGGCTGAGGCAATGGCCGAGAAAGGTTGGTCGTTCGCTGCTAAAGAAGACAACTTGAACCCAAGCGGAGGCGGAGGAAGCCCGAGCGGCAAGAGAATGTACAGCACAAGCGCAGCCAATCATCCATCAGGTACTGAATAACTGTCCACCATCATAATAACAAAATATGGGTACTCATGATGGCCACAATTGTCATTCAGGAACATCTGGATATCATATACAGATCTAATCTAGCTTATTAAAGAGACAATCTAAAATATGACTAGCACTAGATCTAGTTTATCAAATAGGCAGCCAAACCTATAATGAATAATAGGAATGGAGTGGCTTTATTTTCCCCATGAAAAACAATTGCGTTAAAGATAATATTGCACACTAACTCGCTTTGTTGCCGTTAGATAGCAACAGATGGATTGGAAATTTCTGATTTCTGCTTTATCACACTAACGATTAGTTTTTGTTTGATGGTGGAAGTAAACTCACTCTTATAGCTAGTAGACAAATATAGTAAATTAACAAATAACTTGGTAAAAAGTAGATGAACTAAAAATTCAAAGAATTTTATAAATCCCGTGAACATGAAATGTTTAAGCAAAAATATTGCTAAAACAGTTAAATATGTCATTTCTACTTATAACTGTATGTACTCTTGTTGCCATTGCGTAAACGTGTTACTGTTGATTCAAGGTGTGTATGGATTGCACAATAAATAGTTTAGTATAGTTTCTAGATATCTGGTCTCAATCATTTTTCACTTCTCATCCCATCCTACACGACTAATAATTATTAACTTTTTTCAAACAATTATTCAAATTTTGTCCGACTATGAAAACGTACGATGTGCTCTTCTGTGTCCGTGACCGTGCCGGTGTAGTATCCCAGCATTTTGATTGGCTAAGCACCTCGTGCCTTAGATTCACACTCTTCCGTGAATGAACCATTGTTTACCAGCTAAACACACAACTACTTCCTTACGTCTTCCAATAAACTTTTCCCCGAACAAAAGAGGTTTTAAAATGTCCTTGAAAGACGCAAAGCTTAACCGCGTGGTTCAAAACTGTGCCGGCCCAGTCTTTCTAAATTTGAGCAAAAACTTTCAGCATTTTATGAATTGCTAACTCATCAAAATGAACCTTTTTCGACTGTTGAGTACGTGGAGTGGAATCCATGGAAAAGTAGTTTTGACGACTCAAGCGATAAAAGGTTATTAATTGTTGAATAGTTACGAAAATCTTCAGCAAGTCCTTCGTCAACTCATCGTCAAGCTATCGATGTAGCACACTGGCACGTCGTGTTTGGTTGTAATGAGTTCGGATGGTTGACAGCGGAAGTCTACGAAAACCCCTCTAATCATTTATTTCACGTAGGGTTGTTAGCTGTATCTGTCAGTGCGCTTTCGCCTCGAGTCCAAGACCTTCATCAACAAGTAAAAGAGTTCGTCGAAGAGAACGTGCTGCCAATAGAGCAAGAACTGAACACGTACTATTGTTCTAAGGACAGATGGACTCCGCACCATAAAATAGACGAGTTAAAGGTACTGAGATACATTTCAATAGACCTCTTCAGCTTGATGTTTTCCTAATACAGAACACGTGTCATTCCCTTGAGTAGTTTTCTTTGTTTAAAACATTTGACAAAGACATGGATATAGGGATGTAACTCAAACAAATAATCTTTGTTATTTGAACGTCATGCCCAAACTGAAAAGGTCTGTTGTTGAGTACTTAAGAAGTTTGCAATGTTTCTTTCTGGTAGCCCTGTTGGATGACGGGAGCTATAAAGTTCATATTTCATCATCCACCATGATCACCAGTCAACATCAGTCAACAATATCATCAACAGCATCATCACCACCAGCAACAGCATCACCACCAGCAACACCATCACCAGTATCACTATAACCATCAGCAACAGCATCACCACCAGCAATATCATCACCATCACTATACATTTCTGCTCTATTCTTCTGTTACTGATTTAGGACAAGGCGAAACAAGCAGGACTTTGGAATCTATTCATTCCAGTTGAGGCGGATCCAGAGGGTAAATACGGAGCCGGTCTTACCAACATGGACTATGCTTTCCTATGCGAGCAGATGGGGAAATCGGTATTTGCACCAGAGGTAAGCGATGATGAAAAACTGATCTTGTTGAAGACATAATAACAGGTGAAAGTATGATGCATGCCAAAGCCTTGTTTCTTACCATTACTTTGCTTGTTTCAGGTCTTCAACTGCTCAGCTCCTGATACTGGAAACATGGAAGTATTGTTACGATATGGAACTGACGAGCAAAAGGTAGAAATATACCGATGGAATAAATATATGGGAAACAGTGTAAAAGAAAGGGATCCTCATTTCTTGCCCATGACCTTTTGGTTAAAGTGTTCAAGATAAAATGATATATATTGCTGATATTTTTCTAGCTCGGATTTCAAGAGTTACTAAGCTTCATTCCACACACGTTTCTAAACCTTTTGATCTTCTACAATTTGGTACGAATAAAATCATATTGAAACTAATCAAAAACTTTTCTTTCGTAATGTAGAATGAATGGCTGACTCCTCTGCTTGATGGTAACATACGATCCTGCTTTGCTATGACCGAACCGCAGGTACTCCTTCTCCTCCTCCTCCTCCTTGTCCTTGTCCTTGTCCTTGTCCTTGTCCTTGTCCTTGTCCTTGTCCTTGTCCTTGTCCTTGTCCTTGTCCTTGTCCTTGTCCTTGTCCTTGTCCTTGTCCTTGTCCTTGTCCTTGTCCTTGTCCTTGTCCTTGTCCTTGTCCTTGTCCTTGTCCTTGTCCTTGTCCTTGTCCTTGTCCTTGTCCTTGTCCTTGTCCTTGTCCTTGTCCTTGTCCTTGTCCTTGTCCTTGTCCTTGTCCTTGTCCTTGTCCTTGTCCTTGTCCTTGTCCTTGTCCTTGTCCTTGTCCTTGTCCTTGTCCTTGTCCTTGTCCTTGTCCTTGTCCTTGTCCTCCTTGTCTGCCTCCTCCTCCTCTTATTTGTCCTCCTCCTTCTCTCTCTCTCCCTCCTTTGTTAATACATTCTGATTTTGTTCTTGTACATTTATCCAATAATCAGGTGGCTTCTTCAGATGCTACCAACATCGAAGCATCGATACGATTAGACGGGGATCATTACGTCATTAATGGAAGAAAGTGGTGGACATCCGGTAATAGACTATCTTGATTACATCACGTGCCACTCAACTCGATGCAATACAATACAATACAATACAATACAATACAATACAATACAATACAATACAATACAATACAATACAATACAATACAATACAATACAATACAATACAATACAATACAATACAATACAATACAATACAATACAATACAATACAATACAATACAATACAATACAATACAATACAATACAATACAATACAATACAATACAATAAATTTTATTTAAAGAGGGTGACGTATTAACACATTTGGTTATCTAACTTACGCATTGCATCATGGGATCAGTTCACTTATCGACATACTTCAATATATTTTGCATTATTTTCATCTCATGATGCATTCCAGTAACGTGTAGTGACGTCTATGAAATCTATTTTGAAAATTTTGAGAAATCTATTTTGTAAATTTGAACTACTGATTGCTTCTTTCATTGGTGTATCAGGTGCTCTTCACCCGATGTGTAAACTCGCCATCTTTATGGGCAAAACGGACCCCGATGCACCCAAACACAAACAACAGGTAAAACAACTCAGAGTACAGTACGAGTTAAATATATATATATATATATATATATATAATGACCTATTAGAGCGGTTTTAGCAGAGCCGTTCGTGATCGTGAAGGCCTTTCTTTTATTTTAATGTGCTGTATTACTTACTGTAATCCTTTATTGTCTCCAGGCCATGATTCTAGTTCCCATGGACGCTCCTGGCGTCAAGATAATACGCCCTCTTTCTGTCTTCGGCTATGAAGACCCACCAGGTGAATTTTTGGTTCTTTTGCATAAAATAACAAATGTTAATTTATCAGAAATTACATCCTATAGACAAATACATGAAGTGATACGTCTAATAAACGGACCCTTATTAAGCGGACACCCTTATACTGTAAAACAAACCTCTATTCAACACCGACACCATTTATTGATCAGACACCAGGCCAGGTCCCGAAGGTGTCCACTTAATAGAGGTACGACTTTTGTGCCAACCACAATATCCACGAGTGCTGTAAACAGCACTTTCAGTGTCTTAGTATACACTATTACCTTAAAAATCAAATTGCTTTTTACTGACGAGCTTAGCCTCTGGATTCCTTGTATAGCTGGTCATGCCGAGGTGTTGTTCGAAGATGTTCGAGTGTCTAAAGAAAACATGCTGTTAGGACCTGGAAGAGGGTTTGAAATTGCACAGGTAAACCATCCCCTGGCGTACAATATTAGGTTCTCCACTTCCTCTCTCATCTTTTCTCCCATTTTACTTCCCCACTTCATCCTCCAAGCCAGACCCTCCTATAATCAGTTGGGTGCGTGTGACATCATAGGCGCCATCTTGGTTGACTTAAACGAAAGATTTGGCCTTGGTTTTTTCCCCCGTTAATCAGCATGGCGGAAATGCCTTTTGACCATTAACTCACATGGGTTGGAAGGAGACGATTGCTTACCTATACCTTAAAGAGAGAAAATTAAAATGAAACTAAATGATCATATCATTAGCAAAATTCTTTTTTCATTAGTATTATAATGGATTCTTCACTAGACAGATTTAATATTGATCCTATTTCTGTAGGGTCGCCTTGGACCAGGACGTATTCATCACTGTATGCGATTAATAGGACATTCAGAACGGGCTCTAGAGCTGATGTTGAACAGGGTAACTAGTTATTATAGATCCAACACTTTCTACGAATTGCGGCTCATTCTCTCATCCATACTTTGAGCCTGCATTTCTTAATTGTCAGCGTCTCCTACCCAAGCGCAGCATATCCCAAAACTATTTTCAATTATTCAACCTTGTAACGAGGTCTTGCGTTTCTCCTGGTTACATAATTTTATACTCAGATTCTTCATTTCCAATTGACAAGTGGTAAGTGCAAAACGGGGTCCCACTGCTGACCATTAAGGAACGCCGGCTCTGAGGACGCATTCATCCACAGTAGACACGTCTTTTGAAATTTGTGAAATACAAGGAAAACATTTACAGATCTTTTCGACTTTTTTTGAACAGGTTAAAAACAGGGTTGCTTTTGGCAAACCGCTAGCGACCCAAGGCACGATTCTTGCTGATATTGCAGCTTCAAGAATCGAGATTGAACAGTCTAGGTAGGTATGGTTTTGTATTCATATATTTAGCAACAAAGACTAAACGAAAAGATCTTACTAAACAAAATTAAGACATTACCTCTGCAAAGGTAGTGGACCATTTCCGTTGCGCTTGTTTGGTTGTTCGGCAGCTCAGTACGAGCTTTCTTCCAAGAAACATGGGATCTGTAAAACATCATACACCGGTAGTAACAAAATAAAACAAAATGGCGGACAACAACAAAAAACAAAATGGCGGACAACAAGAAAAGAAAAGAAAATGGCGGACAACAACAACAACAAAAATGGTGGACATCAAGAAAAAACAAAATGGCGGACAACAAGAAAAAAAAAATGGCGGACATCAAGAGAAAAAAAAAATGGCGGACAACAAGAAAAAACAAAATGGTGGTCATTAAGGCGATTTCATAATAATTATAATTGGAAAGCGACAAGCGATGCTGGTCTACATAAGTGAATGTAGTGATGATAGTTTATCCTTATATGAATTTTTATTCCTTATTTGGTGTTTCCTTCAAATAGGTTACTGACACTCAAGGCAGCGTATCTGATGGACACCGTGGGGAACAAGGTACTTAAAACAATAAGGCTTGTTATAGCTAGTAGAAAATATCACTCCTGGAGGAAAAAAGCATGATTGATTATTTTGTAATCGGCTTTTAAACGGGGATAATGTGGACTAAATCTACGGCCTTTTTTATTTTGGTCTTAGTACCCTGGGGGAAAAACCCAATTTCAGTTTCGAATTAATTCTCTGTTGCTCGGGGTTATCCTCGATTTTGTGTAGAATATTTATATGTTTCAGTAAAGTTCTGTGTAATTTCAAAGTGTTTGTATTGTTGAAGCTGTGCATTCTTTACTTTACCGTTGGTATTTATGAAGATTCTGACACTGTAATGAGGCTAACCCTATATGAATGAGTCTGTAATCAATGAACACAACGGTATTGTACGAATAATGTCTATTGAACTAGTATGGTATGTTGTTTATGTTATAGGAAGCTGCCCACGAGATAGCCATGATTAAAGTTGCTGCACCACAAATGGCGCAGAATGTTATTGACAGAGCAATGCAGGTAATAGAGCTACAGCTAATCACGACCATATTTAACACGTGATATCTCCTGTATGCCATTCTTATTTTGTGCACTGAATTTGCTTTTGTGATCTGCATCTCGTTCTACTGAGAATAAAAGGACAAAAAACAGGCCGCCATGTTGGATGACATAACAAAAGCAACCAAGACCAAAATCAGTCAACCAACATGGCGGCTATGACGTCACATGCACAAAGACAAAAAACATGGCCGCCATGTTGGATGACATAACAAAAGCAACCAAGACCAAAATCATTCATCCAACATGGCGGCTATGACGTCACATGCACAAAGACAAAAAACATGGCCGCCACGTTGGTTGATATAACAATAAAAACAAGCCAGCTGATTTGAGAAAAAAATATCAGCCAATCAGAATCGAGAAAGTTTGCAAAACTGAGGTGTCATCCTTAGTAGCCAGAAGACTCTTATTTTATTTTCATACTAAATGATGAATACCATAGTAACTTACAAAATATCAATAACCTGTCCTGAAAATCTAGATCTAGAAAATTTAAATCTCAGATATGAATTTTTGTAACTCGATTTTCGCAGGCTTCATGACACCTCAGTTTTGCAGTGACGTCATTTCTACGTCACTATTTCAGATCAGCTGGAGAGTTTACACATTATTTTTTTGTGGTTCGTCAACATTACCTTGGTCATCAACAACAGCATCCCATTTGTACTCTGCGTGTTTTTTCAAGATAGTGCTCAGACACTCTGTCTGTTTTTTACCCAAACCCTTTAAACTCATTTGGACGGCGCCTCAAAGGTGTTTGACTACCTTCTGTTTTTCTTCGCAGGCTTTTGGTGGCGCAGGTCTCTCTTCAGACCAACCATTGGCTCAATTCTTCTCTTGGGCCCGCGTTCTTAGGCTAGCAGATGGTCCTGATGAAGTTCATGCGCGCGCAGTAGCGAAAATGGAGCTACGAAAGACAGACTCTAGCTAAGATTAAATATATTTTTTGCTGTAAACTATTTTTCGATGACCGAAAGCTTTTAAAATTCAAAGAACAAAAATCAAATGATGAACAAGAATTATTTCATATGTAATCTTCTTATAAAGTTCTACACATTTCTTGCGGCATATAAGTGAACTATACTAAATATATAGTGACAAGCTAAATCTTATGATTTTGATTTAGGAGGCATAAAATGCCTAACTGGTATTTTCTAAGCATAGCCATGCTCTTTCGTCTCGTGTTCTATCAGCCGTATATTACACTCAATAAGTCAATAATTGTAACTCTAATTAACGAACATAAACAAAAAAATATTCTTTCAATTGTTGAAAATAAAGGTTACCTCTGAAAAATACATTGAAAGAATCGGTGATATTTCATATTTCTTCCAATATTTGATAATGTATTTGCATTTTGTCGAGAAATTTATTAGTGTTCGTGTAAGGCAGTAAAGCGATGGTATCTTTGAGTAACGCGCTTGACTTTATTCTCTATCACTTTTGACGTATTTGAAGTTCTTACTTATCTTTACTTGAGATTCGATCTTTATATACGATCTTAACTTTAATTCACTAGCGGTTCAATAACGATTTCTAGCGATCCTATAGATTCTAGCGGCTCACAAACTGTAAACAAGGAATAAATAGATTAAATATTAGCTTCTAGATCTGATGCAAGGCCATTTGTCGGCCCTTGTCTTGCTATCACATTGCGGTGCCCTTTACGATCATACCTGGCTCTGTCAGCCGCTCGGCCCAGTCCCTAATGGACCTGGCGCAGACTACTATGGCCGCGTCTGTTAAAGTGTATATATATATATATATTTTGGTCGGTTTGTTTGTATTTTTGCTTGCTTGCTTGCATTCATTTTGTAACATAATCCTAAATTCATCCGAATTTCATTTCCGAGCGAAAAAATCAGCACAAAGAAACACGGATATCTCCTACAAACCAGATATTCTAGATATTCTAGAATTTTTCTTTCAAACATAAGTTATTGAATTAAATGGACTAAAAACTGATAGAGATTTCTTCCTTTGAGACGGATATATTGATACCAATTATCAAGACAACCTTGAAGCCACTCAGTGATAAGGACGTTTCATATTCTAATTTATTGAAATTAGCAGAATGAAAAACTTATCCAAAACACAGTACTCATGTGTGATGTTTTCATTTCGCCATCTTTAAAAACAACACAGATACAATAGATCTGTAGAAATGACTAAAATACAATGAATATCATGAGCCAAACATTTCCATAAACCCGGGCAATCGGCTTGAAACTTGGTAAATAATTTATATTGTTAAATCTTGTTTCGAATGCTGTCAAAAATGACTTTAATTCTAACTTTGAGTTCAGCAAGAAATTGAGCTTGTTTAAAGTAGCCATTCTCTAGATTTTTTTAGAGTGTATTATTAAGCACTTCACTTATTTTGCATACTGAAGAGAAACGTTGTTGACATAGCAGTTCGTATTTCTCTCTCGGTTATTGAATAACAAAGCTGTTTTGTTGCTTCTATTAAAGTCCATTTTCTTATAGTTTACATTCACAATAAAACATGCTGAAAATGTTCTGTTTGCTTTATAGAATCAGTACATGGCGTCGCTTTTTGCTTTTCATTTATGTTGTATTTAGATATCTCTAATTTTGAACATTGTAATATTAACACCTGTTTCGACGACATGAATGAATTTCATTTACAAACTACGACAGTTCTTTTTCCTTAATCTAAAGCTGGATTCTTTCTTTTTCAGTACTGAAACCATTTTAATTTTATGCCTAGATAATGCTAAATAACGTTTCCTTTTTGAAAAACAAGCCATCTTCCATAGATGGCATGGTAACTCAAAGCAAAGCGAATCGCAATAATTTAACCATTTAGAAATAATTTGCAAAGGAAGAAAAAGTGCAAGTTTTCTAATTGGCAAATCCTCAAAGAGAATCTTCTAGGAGTTCATCCGTTTGACTGACATTGAACGGCCCCGTTTCTTCACTATTTTCCACCAGTATGTTGTCCTTTTTTCTGCTGTAGTATCGATGTACAAACCATGCCAAAAATAATAGACCAACTCCGAAGATAATCATTGCAATAGCTGCCGTATCATTCATTACTCCTTGACACAATTCATCGTCGATATTTCTCTTCTTTTTGTGAAGACACCTGAATCCAAATCCCAAGCACAAGACAGAAGAAATCAGAGGAATAACACATAGTATAACTCTTTGGTGCTTCTCACATAATGTGAAACATGTCTCAGACATTTCTGACATCTTGAAACCTTTGCTCGGCTACTAGCTCGCTTACAACCAAGATGTTCATAAATTTTTGAAGTTTCAGTTTTAAAATATTGATTTCAAAGCTTAATTTTGCATTGTGTTTCCATTTGAGTTAATGTTTGTTGGAGTTATGATGGTGTTTAAGGGTACAACTTCAGACACTAATAAACGAACATGCAAATTTTGTGAAGTGAAGGTATCGATTCGTTACTAAAAGGGTCCTCTAGATGCCCGAATGACGTGCGACAAATAACATGTAATATGGTAATCAGGGTACAAGTGACATTTGCAGCAAAAAAAAAGCTTAAGCTTGTCAGTTTTCTGTCTTATTTCCTTAAGGGCAGAAATCTCGCCTTACAAAATCTTATTTTTTATTGTTTTAGGGTCATACTCGGATTGAATGAAATTAAGGTTTTTTCTCTTCTCTTCTCTTCTCTTCTCTTCTCTTCTCTTCTCTTTGATTTTTCTCTTCTCTTCTCTTTGATTTTTCTCTTCTCTTTGATTTTTCTTTTTCCTTTCTGTCTGTCTTTCTTTCTTTTTCCTTTTTTTCTCTTTTTCGTTCGTTATTGAATATTTTTTCTCATTTACATCCAAGTTTTACAAAATTAATTTGGTGATCGCCTAACGAACACATATTGCGCATAACATTTTCATATGGCTTATTGCTTTCATTCTCGTTATTCACTGATGTATATCGTAACACACATCATACTTACATACATACAAGCTTATTTCATTTGTTATGTTCTTAATATTAACCGTAGAATGTTGTGAATAAAGTAATAACCTGAAAGTCAATACAAAAAAGTCCTAACAAATCAAAAAGATAGCTAAACCAATTCTAATTGGTCAGATTATACTAGTTTTCTCTAAGCCCGCCGCTTTAAGTTTCTTTCGCCAAAACAGAAATTTCAACTAGCATATCAGAAATAAAACATTGAATTATGAATGCTCTATTACCTCAATTATTGGAGAATTGGAAATGGTTTAGTAGATGAGAGCTTGTTGGTTGATCAGTTGTAGCATAATATGGGCCGCCAATTTAGGTTTAAACAGTCGAATTATTTATTTAAGGGTGCTAAAACCGCCTGTGTTTTACGTGTTATAGAAGAACAGCTAGTCGCTACGGCAACCTCGTTTCTTTCGGGTTTTACTAATTCCTTACAAAAGCGATTGAAAATCTTTCTCTATGGATTCAGAACGATTCTGAATCCAGTTAATGCTCCAAGAACTCAGTACACTTCTTCATCTACCCTCAATGGAGAAGAGTGTGTTTTTGATCTGTTTGCTACTGGCTGTTGGAAGTGCAAAGCGAGAAAACAAAGCCTACAAGATTGCCTTAGAATGTAAGTAATATTCCTCTTAAAACCCTTTTTTACGGGCGTATATTTTAAAGAGCTCACATTATGTTTAAGAAAATTAGGCCTTCTCAACCTCAGATAAGTTGGTTCAAATCTTGTCTGAAAATTTTGAACCAGCACACTTACGTTTCTGCAAACTTCGAGTCTCAGGTAGTCCATTCCCATAACCGATTTTCTTTTTTGCAAGTGTTTTTCTCATATATTCATTTTATTATCGTATAGAAAATGCCCAAAACATTCTAATATGCCAAGCTTACATTGATGACCACAGTTCTCAGAAACGAAAATCTTATCTGTGGAACTAAAAGGATCAATCTTCATCATAGATTTTAGATTTTGCTATTTCAACCTGCGTCGATATTCTTTTCTTGGTGACGTGTTGGAGAAAACTAAATTATGGGAATCCTATTCCAATATGATCAAGATTTGACAGAAACAAATCAATATGAAATATTTTTAAATCTAGCCTGCGTGCAGCCCGACTTTAACTCTGGTCTTAATCAAAATTAAAGCCGAGCTGGACGCAGGCTATCTTGGACCAGCCTTAATGCTCTTGTAGTGGATCCGGCCGAAGCTATCGACATGTTTTGCTTTGCTGAAATGTATAGGTTCGATATTTGGCCACGTTTTTTTATCCCAGAACAAATGATGTTCTATATTTCTATATTCATTTGTTTAAAGATTCGTACAATAATATACAGGTGAGAGAACAATTATAAGACAAACAGCCCCCTACAGGGCTCTCCTACCACAATGCTGGTAATTTACGGAGGAACTATTCATATTGGGAAGGAAAGAAAGAAAACCAGAGAATCTATACAAAATCATTGAATAAACGAAAGGATTGCGAGGAAACATTCAAAAATGTTTAAAATACTCGTATATGGACTGCTGCATATAGAGCCGAAAGTCCTAATAATAATAATTATCTAAAATCAATCATTCAGTCACTGTCACCTATAATTAGGAAATACTGATATGTGAGACCAACATGGATGTAGCTCGAGCTTAGAATGACTGACTGGAGATTGACCCTTTTATGATCAGGAGGGTAGCACTAAATAGTTCTGTAGATAACAATCCTGTGGCTCTCGTTCAATGATCAAATTGGAAGTTGAGCTGCAATATCGTAGGCGCTCGTCGAAGGTTTTCAGTTGGAGAACGTGTTTGATGGCACATTGACAACAACATCGTCCCGGCAACAAGACATGATGACCTTATCCACCGAATTCCTTTTTCACAAAAACCCACTGCATATGTGATAAGAATTAGTTCTAAATGTTTTCTGTTTTCATTCTAACCAGTTCTGATGCGCTTCCACTCCAAGACAGTTATTGATTTAGTCGCAAACAGCACAGCACACGAACCAACCCGTTCCAACCAAGCTATTCAACACAGTAAGAAAAGAGAATACGATGGTTTCAAGGAGCGAATGGATGATGGTGGTGAACTAGATAGCAGTTTCAACATCAATTCTCAAATCTACAGAACAAGTAAGAATCATTCAAACTAACGTGTATTTAGAGGTGCTAGCAACATACGTCTTTCATCAGATGACACCCAGGGTCTTTGACGCGGGTTGGTTGGTTGATAAAGCTCGGAAAAAACGCGTCTCTCTTCATTGTTAACTATACTGGGCTTCCTGTGAGCGTTGACCGAGTGGGACTAGTACCCAAGAGAAGAGAAGAAGAGGAGTTATATATCGTTGAGGCGTGGCGTGCATATGACGTCATAACTACCATTTTGTATAAGATGTGAAAAGATTTGATGAATGTTTGCTTTATCAACTTTTGTATAAAACTCAACGTTAACGCATCGTGGTCATGTTGGTGGTATTGGACACGATGCTTCTCACCACCAACATGCATGGCCGCCATATTTTTGCCTTTCTTGGGGGGAGGGGGAGGGGGGGAAATGAAACATTCCATAGAAGTTGCAAGTCGAGATACTGACTTTTAGTGTTTGTATATTTGATTATAGCTGTGTACAATATTCCTGTGGACTCATTCATCAAGGAAGCCATGATGGCGATCTTCGGTGAGGATGGTGTCCTAGAGAAGGGTGGTTTCTACATGGATGGATACATTAAAAAAGATGGAACGGCGTTCATCAAAATGATAAGTGGCTTTGGAAACAGGACAAACTTGATTAACGAGGTAAGAAGCTTACTTTCATTGGCTTTCGTTCTATATAACAATGTATTACGTCATGTAGACAATTTATTACGTCATGTGGACAATGTATTACGTCATGTAGACAATTTATTACGTCATGTAGACAATTTATTACGTCATGTGGACAATGTATTACGTCATCTAGCCCAAGGTATTACGTCAGGTAGTGCAATGTCATTACGTCATGTAATACAATGTATTACGTCATTTGCCAATTTATTACTTCATGTAGTCCAATGTATTACGTCATACAGTCCAATGTGTTACGTCATGTAGTCAGTGTATTACGTCATAATTACGTTCACATATTAACCCCTAGTGACTGTATATTGCAGATAAAGAAGGTACGTCAAGAACCCCCTGGTTTGTCTCCACTCAATGTCATCGTTCACTTCCTGTTGACCGCGGATGACACTAATAACCTGATCACGTGGCAAGAAGCTCAGATTCAAAAAGGAAACCTCAAACAAGACGATCCGTGTGCACCCAAGATGATCGTCATGTACAAATGTTGTACGAAAACAGTTATTCCTTTCATTGGACCGGAATTTGGAAGCCTTATGATCGGGACAGACTGACAACCTTAAATGACTTGATCACACAGACAACGAACTAAGACGTCTAGGTTTTTGGCTTCCGATCATCAAAGTTAAGTTACAACGGTCTTTCTGAGTTAGTATTGATATGGAAGCCAAACACCCATACGATCTAGAAATTAGCAGTCAAATTCGTTAGCACTTGATCTTAGAACTTCTTCAGGGACTTTGAAATTCAAAGGGGTAAAAAAGAACCGTGAAATTAAAAGAACTTCAATTTCTCTTAGAAACTTCAAAATGACAAGAAGGGAGGGGGGGACACCGGTATATACAGCGGTCTGTGGGGTTCGGCCTTAGGGGTGAATAGACTAAGAATTCTTGTCCTTTTTAGAATTCTTACTAGAACCATTCATGGGAATAAAGGTTACATATTGTCCAGTAGTGCCTTAAGTTATAATTTCTATCTTTCTTATGTTAATGCTTAAGTTTTAAATCTATAAATAACGGCAGAGAAGAAAATAAGAACACCTTTACCATGTGATAAGACCCTGTTTCGCTAATACAACATTGCCGCGATTTCAAGGTCCCAGTCATACCACAGAAAGGTGTTAAGAAAATACCAACTGCGAGGAGTTAAACCTCTGTAACAAGGAATTAAAATGGGAGGAATTTGGAGACGAGGGGAAGCATAAACAATTTTAAAGCCACGTTTGTGTTCCCAGTGTATTAGATCAGATCTCCATTAGTCAGGTTAAAAGGAATATTTTCAAGATGAACTTCACTTGTGTACACCTCTCTCCTCTCCTCCCCTCCCCTCCACTTCTCTCCTCTCCCCTCCTCTCTCCTCAAAAATAGAAACTCATTTCAAGTTCTCTTATTATTAAATTTACAGTCTAATCCTAACACCCCACAAAGAGAGAACGAACCATCACCACTTATCTGTTTTCACATTACTAATTTTTCCATTCTTTCTGGCACACGTTGGGATTATGCTGTCGTTAATTTTTTTAGAAGAAACTTCTTGTCCCTCGTTTCCTGTAATGAGAAAATATATCATCACATTGAAACGGCTCTATTTACAAGACCATTCGCGTCTTCAGATTTAGATCATGCATTTTTTTTTCGGAAAAAAACCTGTTTTTGGCTGCTTAAAATTATGTTGTATCAGCCAATCAGAAAACATTCAGAATCAGTTGCCATGGAGATTCACAGAGATTGGCGCGTTTTGGTGCTACAATTTCCCGCCAAATTCAACGAAACTACATCAACATCAAAAGCTATCGAGCGAACAAAGGTATTATCATCTGTTAATATCCTTTGCATGTTGTTTACCACAAGGAGATAGTTTATCGTCTGAGTCAAAATCTGTGCTGTTTAACATTGAGTAAGGCTTCAAGAGGTAAGGTTATATTTACCATAGAAAGCTCTTCTCTCAACTCTGAGATCATTCGATTGTAAACCTTCGCTGTGGCGTAGAAGAAATATAACCCAAGACTGGAAAAGAAAAAATACAGTGTGAATATTATCTTCCGTCCCTCCCTCTTTCATTCCTTCCTTTCCTTCCTTTCTTCCCTTACTCCTTTTTTTTTTAATTCAATTCTTTCACTCTCTTAATTCCTTCGTTCGTTCTTTCTTTCTTTCATTCATGCATGATCATTCGTTCCATTTATTCATTAGTTCATTTATTCGTTATTCTTTTTATTCTTCCTTTCTTTCTTTCTTTCTTTCTTTTTTTCCTCTTCATCCTCCTCCTTCATCGTCTGTCCAACAAACCCTAATTATAACCCTTACACACTCTCCTCTATCTCTTGCAACACAAGGAGAAACCAAACCACCTTACCATATAAGGAGAACAACCACAATAACAAACACAGGAGACTGAACAACTTGAAAAACGCCTTGAAATCCAATCGGCAATGTTAGTATCGTAAGATAGACTATCTTGTACATCCGAGTAAGACCTCTGAGGAAAATAAAGACAAAAAATTCAAATTCAATTGTTTAGTTATTTGCAATATAGTTCATTATATATGTAAGGTTGTATTGTTGTATTGTTTTGGTGATAAACCTACCTAAAAGGACCGTAGAGTAGCGATGGATGAACCCTGTATGGAGGCAAAAAAGATAAACTCGCTAAAGTAGCTTGAACAATTGAAATATACTAGAAGGCATTTGCAATAACACGCGCGCGCTGATTGGCTGAGTACAATGTTCATATGCGAGGACAAGTAGAAACACGGCTCGCGCTAAACCAATAAAAATATGTCTTTCTGTATTATGAGATAGTAGTGGAAGTAGCTGTATAGGAAAGCAAGAGAAACGCTCGTTTACGATTCGCGTCGCTTGAGTTCGTATCCCTAAGATTGCTTCTCACGTTTTCCACAATTCCTATCGTGTTTATATCACAGAACAGAGCATCGCACGCGCGGGGGTGTTTTATTGTTTAATCCCATGTGAACTTACTGTGTAATACCAAACACGACTGTTGCCACACACAGAAAAAACGTTACCAATAGCAACAGCATAAAAAAGTAGTTGGACTTTCCTGCGCGATAGGCTTTGTCTTCTGAACGACAATTATACTTCAAGGTCAACTGAAAACGAAGAGAATTCGGTTAAAACTTGCTGAATAAAACTACTTTCTTAGGAGAGGGAAACGTACGGTACTGACTTGCAGCATACACGTACATGGAAAACTGCTGTATTTAAAGGATTCGTACCTTTTTGACGTAGAAGAGGATGAAAAATTTGATGGTTCCCATTAACGCTAGCATCGGGCTGTACCACATTCCTATCCTGAAGATACAAATGCGTAGAGTTAAAGACAGGAAAGGAAAGGAAAGAAAAGGAATGAAAAGTTTATTTGACTAACCATATCAAACACTGCGCGTACACCAGTTCCAGAACATTCTGTGGTATACTGAAGATCGGACGACCGATTTTCTCTCCAAGTTTGATACCAAAGTCCAACCGTTCGGAAGCATACCTTTGTGAGGAGAGAAATTTGGTTGTGGGAGTTTGTTTGTGCATTTGTTCGCTCGCTCTCTTGTTCATTCATCCCTCCCTCCCTCCCTCCCTCCCTCCCTCCCTCCATCCATCCATCCATCCATCCATCCATCCATCCATCCATCCATCCATCCATCCATCCATCCATCCATCCATCCATCCATCCATCCATCCATCCCTCCATCCCTCCTATCATTATAATATTCGTTCCATATTATTACCTTCTCGGAGTGTGAACTGTTATTACCACAATGACAACCACAAAGAAGTCCATCCAGATTAGTTTGTACATCTCAGCAGCGATTGCATTCTCCCAACACTGCATACAATAAACCACAAGAAACCTTGTTAGAACCATGTTTCACTAGTTCCTAAAACTAGAAGGGTTTGCTCTGGCTCCAAAGCCAAAGGCTTGTGCAACACCAGATCGAATTGGAGCTTAAACTGTTGATTTTTGCGGCGAGACGAGAACCGGAGAACTCGGAGAAAAAACCCGACATAGTCGATAGCGGGCCGGGGATAGAACCTAGTGACCACAGTGGTGAGGGGTGGCGTACTGAGCAGCACATGCTATTCTTGTCATTGTATGTTACTACTGTATGTAGGATAAAGAGGGGAAAGCAACAACATACCAGCATGCAATATGTCTGGATCTTTTGAAAAAGTGAAACCATCAACACAGCTACTGATGCTAGTTTGAGGAGCACTGTTCTGTTCAACCATGAAAAGAAGAATATTAGACAAATATACTAACTTACATCAATGTTATCAAACCTCTGGGCTGATCTAAGTCAGGGCATGGCTAACTCACAGATAGAACCCTGAAACAACCTCTGGGCTGATCTAAGTCAGGGCATGGCTAACTCACAGATAGAACCCTGAAACAACCTCTGGGCTGATCTAAGTCAGGGCACGGCTAACTCACAGATAGAACCCTGAAACAACCTCTGGGCTGATCTAAGTCAGGGCATGGCTAACTCACAGATAGAACCCTGAAACAACCTCTGGGCTGATCTAAGTCAGGGCATGGCTAACTCACAGATAGAACCCTGAAACAACCTCTGGGCTGATCTAAGTCAGGGCACGGCTAACTCACAGATCAAGCCCTGAAACAACCTCTGGGCTGATCTGAGTCAGGGCAGGACTAACTCACAGATCGAACCCTGAAACAACCTCTGGGATGATCTAAGTCAGGGCATGGCTAACTCACAGATCAAGCCCTGAAACAACCTCTGGGCTGATCTAAGTCAGGGCATGGCTAACTCACAGATCGAACCCTGAAACAACCTCTTGGCTGATCTAAGTCAGGGCACAGCTAACTCACAGATCGAACCCTGAAACAACCTCTGGGCTGATCTAAGTCAGGGCATGGCTAACTCACAGATCGAACCCTGAAACAACCTCTGGGCTGATCTAAGTCAGGGCATGGCTAACTCACAGATCAAGCCCTGAAACAACCTCTGGGCTGATCTAAGTCAGGGCATGGCTAACTCACAGATCAAGCCCTGAAACAACCTCTGGGCTGATCTAAGTCAGGGTATGGCTAACTCACAGATCAAGCCCTGAAACAACCTCTGGGCTGATCTAAGTCAGGGCATGGCTAACTCACAGATCGAACCCTGAAACAACCTCTGGGCTGATCTAAGTCAGGGCATGGCTAACTCACAGATAGAACCCTGAAACAACCTCTGGGCTGATCTAAGTCAGGGCATGGCTAACTCACAGATAAAACCCTGAAACAACCTCTGGGCTGATCTAAGTCAGGGCATGGCTAACTCACAGATAAAACCCTGAAACAACCTCTGGGCTGATCTAAGTCAGGGCATGGCTAACTCACAGATAGAACCCTGAAACAACCTCTGGGCTGATCTAAGTCAGGGCACGACTGACTCACAGATGAAATTGAGATCTAGGTTGATTCCCAAGCTAGTATAGGTTGACTATTCTTACCTTGCTAAATCAATATTAACTCGTACTCGTGGGTTCCAGTCCTCTAGCCGAGACAGGAAGTAGAATAGATTGGGTAGGACGGAATTGATGACGGTGAGGGTGATGGGTAAAGTATAACTCTTCAGGAGAGCAAGCATTTCGATCTTGCTTGATTCTTTGGGGTTGGAATTCGTTGCTTGAGCCGTCTTGAAAAGAAATTAACTGATTTTAATGTTCGACATCCTGTCTCGTGTGGAATGTTCATCAATGAGCTGAGAATCGCACGTTTATCATAGAGGATTTATGCACTATCACGTGATGGCAGCCATGATACAGTAGGCACAACAATAGAGTCTTTCCCACCTGGGAAACTGTTAGAATTCTTTCCTGCCTCCTGTCATTGCTGCCATCGCGTGATGGTGCAAAGCCTCTATACAATTCTTTCTGGCTGAAAGCAAATGGTGGTCAGTGTTGGAGCAGATAATGATATTCAAAGACTTTTATAAGCTAATTGCAACCCAGCAATTCCGCTGCTCACAAGATTTAGTTAAAGGTTTCACTACCAAACGTGTTTTTACCTTTAGAGAGAGTTGAGCTGCTTTATAGATGGCCCATCCCGAACCAACAGACAGTAAAATAACTATCGTGTTGATTGTGATGCGAATGATGTAGATTTTGATCCTTTCGTTGCGGGTTCGTTTGGCAAGGTTTGCAAGTCGTAGATCTTCGGCCAAATCACCCTGTCGGTCATCAAGACATGAAACAGATATTTCAATTTAAAGGATAGCAGTACCGGTCCAGCTTGCTTTAACAATAGACCATGGAGAATTTTAAAAGCTTCCACATTCACCTTCCAATATGGCGGATAATGA
Organism: Anthopleura sola; assembly: GCA_023349425.1. Lineage (NCBI taxonomy): Eukaryota > Metazoa > Cnidaria > Anthozoa > Actiniaria > Actiniidae > Anthopleura > Anthopleura sola. The sequence goes on from JALHLI010000002.1 coordinate 15,101,885, forward strand.
TCACGTGACTCGCATTTTACACAGCTCCCCGATAGATACCTTATACAGGAACTTACTTCGGGGTCAATAATAAAAAAGCTTTCTCATAAAATTGGGATTTTTTAAAACCTAAATGAATAGTATATTGATGGTTTACGAAGAATGAGTGATTGAGGATGTTGCGCAAAAGTAGGCCATCCTTTCCAGGCATTTATTCCTCATTCATTTCATTTCAAGGTGTTTATTTACCTCCAGCTCATTGACAAAGCTCTTCATCTTCAGAATAGCTGCTTCTTCATCACTGATACACATGTCCCATCCACCGAACACTCTGTTGGAGTAACTGTTGTAGTGTTTGACCCCCTCTTTCACGTAACTATCCTCGATGATACTTGATGCACTAGGAACAGTAAGAGTAAGACGTCTTTACCTTGGGTGTAATGTTTTCCCATTTCAGACAAGGTATCAACCCTCATACTATTGAGACGCCACTAAATTTCAGTATTGAAATTATAGGAACCACAGGTAGCCCATGACACGACTTACCTCCAAAGCGTTAATAAAAGAACCAAAAGAAAGCTGAGACAACTGACGGTAAAATAGGCCAGCGGCATGTTGTAGAAGGAGCCAGTGGGCATGACAAGAATACGAGACGAGTAGCTACCATAGTACATTAACGTGGTGTTTATCCATCCCTGGTAATAACCCAGAATATTGTATTAATAAAGAAAAGAGCACGACAAGAGTACGAGACGAGTAGCTACCATAGTACATTAACGTGTTGCTCAGAGGATCGTAACCATGGTAACTTGAGATTCATTACTTACCACTCCCTGCATGAAATCGCTTACTAAGCGACCCACTTCGTGGTTTCCATGGTTACCACTGGGTTTCGTCATGTGACATTCTCCTCTCCATGCAAACGCACTCGTATTGGCTCCCAGGAAACTCGAAAGTTTCCATTCATCAAAAGGTGCCTCTGTTGCCACGGCAACAGGTGTTGGTGTACTAGATTCATTTACCGAGGTGTTAGTGAGTGGTGTTGTGATCAGGATTGCAGGTCGCTCCGTCTTATTTACGGCTTGTGGGATGACGATGAAGGCTAACGATAGGATGAAAATGAAGATGTTGATGTTCAGAAGCCATTTGAGGAAGGTAAAGTAGGAGAGAATTCCGTTGCCAAAAGATCCTGAAATATGAAGGAAAAAAAATAATTATCAAATCAATATTCAATAGCTGTTATTACGGATGCATGCAAATGAGATGCAAATGAGACAACAAGCAATTATGTAGCCGCAGCAAGAGCTCGTTGACGCTTGCGCAGAAACATTGTTGGTACATTTTTGTGAATGTGAATTAGAGTGGTTTTCATGAGTGGCAAACCATACGGCAAATTCATAGTCATATTGTAGCCGCAACTACGCGTTGTGATTGGATGAATTACTGGAAGACAATGGGAAGCCATTTCAATGTTATGGCATGTCGTACTGTGCACGTGTTGTAAGTCAGTACCGTACATTTCCACTCATACAAAAACCGCTATACGGTACTGTCTTGACGACATCAAGTCAGATAGTTACATGGGCTTCCTGTGGTGTCCACTCACCTTCGATTTCTTTAAAGTGTCCTCTCCACAGTTCGAACATCCTCAAGAAGTCAACTACTTTGTTGTACGTTATCTTCAAAGACTAATATTGAAAATTAGAAAAGCACCATTAGCACACATAGGGCTAGTTGGAAATAGTAAAACTATTCCCAGATTGAGAGAAGATATGATCAACCAGCCTTTGTTCCCTTCCTTGTCGCTACCATAAGCTTCTGGTATGGAGTGATTCCATCCAAATTTGTCTGATTTGAATATAGTGAAATCCAATACATATCATTACTTTTGAATACCAAGACTTACCATAGCAACGCCGTATCTCAATGCTGTAAAGAATGACAACGAATGATGAGAAGCCTCCACTGAAGCACTCCTAGAATATAAAGTAGGCCTTAGTAGTGCAAGTTAGTTTGGTTTGAACGATATTGCGAGCTTCGGATTGGTGGCACACTAACCAACCAAACCGCACTTGCTCTTCCAGACAAGTGTGAGAGGTCACCGACTGAGGATCAAACTATGGACCTCTTGCTTAGCAGACAGCACACTAACCAACCAAGCCACACTTGCTCATTAAAACAAGTGTGTGAGGTCACCAACTGAGGATCAAACTATGGACCTCTTGCTTAGCAGGCAGCACACTAACCAACCAAGCCACACTTGCTCATTAAAACAAGTGTGTGAGGTCACCAACTGAGGATCAAACTATGGACCTCTTGCTTAGCAGGCAGCCCAGTATGGACTATCTGTTTAGTTTGGGTGTAATGTTCTTCATTTCAGACCATATGTCATTCTCTTGATAATAAGATTCTTTGTTTGAGTTGCATTGTTTCCGTATTCCTGTGTCTCACACCGTAAAGAATGGTCTGAAATGGGAAAACATGTACAATATTATACCTTAGGAGTCGCCTCTGTTTCAGTCTCCCTGTCAGAGGTTTGGTATGGAGTTCTCCTTTTTTCGCCAGAGATCCTTCACCGACATCTAAAAGCACTGAATCATCTGGGATGTCATCTTCAACGGGCATGTACACCTTGTAACGGAGAATTTGAATATATTAATTTATAAAATAGATATAACGCGCGCTCTGATTGGCTGATAGCCATGTTTACATGAGGCTATGTAAACACGGCAAACGTTTTCTATTTGTTAAATCGATTTAAAAATAACATTAAGGTAAACAGCAGACTGATAAAGTCAGGGCTCGGCTAACTCACAGATCAAATTGAAAAACTGGTCGAGAACCTGGAGAAAACTGTGACCCTATAGAATCAAGGAGGAGAGGCTTTAAAAAAATCTCTACTCACTTGTGTTGCCAAGTGAACAGTTTATATATCAACGAATGTCTCATGAATCTGTCAAAAGATTCTTCACATTTCATGGTCACCGTCTAAAATTCCCTAATGCGAATGAATTAGGTCATTAAAGATAGCTAACTGCACAAGCAACACGTATAGTGCAAAAATAGCCCGCAGACGTTTATTCTTTTTCTTCTCTTCAGCCATGTTTTATTTCCTTTTGTCTTTGAAATCAGTGTTTAATTATAATTTTGTTTATGCAAACATACCTTGCCGTTGTAGCTCTTTTGTCTTCTCGGTTGGTCTTTTCGTTTTTGACTTTTTAACTTCCACGAAGCGATTTGACGACTCGGTAGAGACTTGAGGATGTTTTTTTCTTTCTCCTTTTCTGAATCTTTTTCATTTGAAGCTTCACCACCTTGAAAGTATACGCAGAATATACATAGAATATGTTTTTAAAATCTGTTCATAGGACAAACCATTTGGATGGTTTCAATCAATGAAAATACACTCATGTAATATCGTAAAAATATAAACAGAAACACCTAATTATAGGTTAAAAATGATTTCATACACAACTATCAATATTCTCTGCGGAAGACGTTAGTTGTCCGGCAGAAATTTTTTAAAGCGTTAGTCAGTTAGATAACAACAAGAAAAGTATAAAAATCTCTAAGACATCTGGGCCGGTTGTACGAAGCCTGAATAGCGCTATCCACCGGATAAATCCTTATCCAACAGATAAAACCTATACAAATTCTATACACTGTATAACTCTTATTCGGTGGATAACTTTATCCAGGCTTCGTACCACCGGCTCCTGAGAAGATCTTAGCAGGGAAGGAAGGACGTGCATAGGTTTTGGACAACAGCGCCGTTACTTTGTCGTTCGCTGGCACAAAAATTGATCATTATTCAATTTAATTTTTATATATAGCAGCATGATTAAAGAAGCTTGTTTTTCTTAGAAAAGAAATCCATTGTATGAATGTATAATATTGTGAGTTGAGATTTTTAATTGAGTATCTTATTTTCAAATATTTCGATATTTTACGGTATGGTTTACCAGGAGACATAAATAATGAACAGCTCAGTGAGAATACTAGAAAAAAAAACTTCATTTGAACTAGCATGTTAGCAAGCTAGAAACAACTGAGGACCTTAAAGATTTCCATACCTGCTGCTTGGTCTTGCTGCATCTCGAGATATTCTTGGATATTCTTGGATATTATTGTACTGTAATTCTCTATTTAGCACGCTTCTTGCTCAGGAAAATGCAGCAATTCTCTACCTTCGTCTTTAAAGATTGTATTTTAGAGAAAGCTTTATCGCTAACGAGTACAAAAATCCCTTAAAAGCGAACGTAAAGTTCTTGCTCCAAGAAGTTTTCATTCAAGTGTTCACGCTCTTGGGCAAGTTTTGATTTTAAATGCACTTTTATCAAATAGAAACTCGTTAGTCTGTGCTAACAAAAGCGTAATTTGCATATTAGAATCCCGTTGGGAGGCAACGCGAAGTGCGAGGTAGAAATTTACTGGGTTTACTGTAGAATTAGAATAATCCCTTTTGAAAACCATGCTTTTAATAATTAATTACAAATATTAACTAATAGTTTGTTGAAAAAGAAGAAAGAAGAGAAGAGTAGAGAAGAGAACAGAAGAGAACAGAACAGAAGAGAAGAAAACAGAAGAGAACAGAAGAGAAGAAAACAGAAGAGAAGAAAACAGAAGAGAAGAAAACAGAAGAGAAGAAAACAGAAGAGAACAGAAGAGAAGAAAACAGAAGAGAACAGAAGAGAGGAGAAAAGAACAGAACAGAACAGAAGAAAGGAGAAAAGAACAGAAGAGAAGGGAAGAGAAAAGACGAGGACAGGAGAGGGTTGAGAAGAAAGGTGAAAAGAAAAGAAAGATTCCAAATGCCTGATTTGTTCAATTAACTATTTACGTTGCTTTAATCTATTTTAAGCTTGAATTCAAATAATTACAAATATTAGATTCAACGTTTCTTGGTCTAGACATACTCCACACGTAGGCGGATATCATTTGGACACGATTTCCCTCCCCATTTACGAACAAACTGCGATGTAGAAAATAAAATATCAAACTTCTCAGTTTGAATGCCAGAACACTGAATTGATTTTCGGCCCCGGCGGAAAAAAAAATCATCTCTACCAGAATTCCTTTAATTAAGAAATGTTCTCGTAATTATCCATGCAAAACAAGTGAAAATTACTATTTATAATTGTACAACTTATATTTGATTTTAAAATATTTAAATAAACTTAAATTTCACATAAAAAGCATTTAAATAAGATATGAATTTGCATATAAATGGATATGATTTGTTCTTTACCTTTTGAATTCAACATCCACCATATATTGGATAAAAGTTTAAAAACTTATTTTTTCGGCTATTTTTTCAAATATTATTTCCTATTTCCGAAAAACCCGCCTTTAAAGAAGAAAGAAATAGAATTTTTTTTTTTTTTTTTTAAGTTTCCGTGATGATTTAAACTTAAACGCAACAGACGTCAGCCATATTGGATGATATTCCAAACCAACCACAAGCCAAGTGAAATTCCTCCAACATGGCGATGATGACGTCACATGCTAGGATACTATATAAGGAATTCTTTACCATATATGGATATGTATAATAAATCAAATCGCTTCTTCGAAGGCCAGGTTACTCATTTTCAAGATGGCCGCGAAGGTAACTGAGATACTTCTATAAATAGTATTTGACAATTTTTTTTTAGAATACGAACTTGTACGAATTCTGTACATCAGAGTTTGTTACTTGGTCAGTGTAAATATATCAAGTAAAGCTGGCCAAGGATAATTTGAAATACCAATGATTTAGATGCCTCTCTCTTCTATTTATAGCAATAATATATTTATCCAAATATTTTTCAACCCTGCTCCCCTTTTTCAACCCTGCTCCCCTTTTTGGAGCCTGTGTATCTTCTTCAAAAATTAACGAAATCTGGTCTCAATTCTTGGAGATTTTACTACCGTATAAATGGCTTGTAATCATTCCTAAGAGAATGAAATATGAGATACATGGCCGCCATGTTGGTTGATATATTCAACCAAGATGGCGGTACTGAAAACCAGCAATTCATGTAACCAGATATAGATGGAATTGTTGAGTATCCAACAGTAACTCAACGGCTCTGAAGACGAGAATATCTCTCATTTAACCCCAACAACTAGATGAATAAACACCTCTAATATATTCCCAATAAAGTTACTCTTGTAGTGAGAAAACTCACCGTTAATACAACAATATTTTTCATTTTCTAAATTCAAATTCAATGGAAAGGATAACTCGAAGAATTCCCTGGAAATCCATTATGAAACGAAGTAGATATGGTCAACGGTTTACTGTAATCACTGCTGTTTCGTCCCAAGTTGAAGTCACTTCTGAAGCTCTCGGGATATCCAGGCATGCTTTGGTGCGCATGCGTAGATAGGTGTGCCGGTGTGTGATGAATGGTATGCTCGCTATGATGAGAATGTCCAAAATATCCCGGATGTACGATCGGTCGTGGGATGTGTGGATGAGGGAAAGGATTCTGTGACGTCATAGGGGTGTTCATTCCATGCGCATGCGTATAAGACTGTGACGAGAGGTTGAATGGAGATGCTGATGACAGGTTGATTGATGGTTGTGGGTATACATCTGTGGACGAATCGTCGCTATAGTATGATCTTTGTCGACATGTTGATTGTAATGGTGCTGAGATGCAAGGGGACTGGTGCGAGTCAGATCTGTGTGACATCATCAAACGACCAAGAGGGCTTCCTACAAGCAAGCAAGCAAGCATCAAGTTAACATTAACCGCATTATGACACAACATGTTACAGAAACTAAAGGAAAACGTTTGTGTTGCATGCGCGCACTTCAGCACGTTTTCCAACAATTCAAGACCGTTTGAGTGTGAAAAGTGTGCTCGTTTTCGCACTGCGAATAACATTAAAAAACTTAAGTCACTCTACTTTTGGGAACTTTGCTTAATAACTACGAGCATGCGCAAACACGTTTATGGAATAGTGAGCTTGCAGGAATACTGTACCTGAGAAAAGTGAAGGAGGAGGGGAGGTGGTACTGGTTTCCGAGATCTGTGGTGAGGAGCGAAAACGTTTACATGGTTCAATGCTGCCTGTTGTTGACGAAGGTGAAAGAGAATCCGTGTCGTCTGTGTTGTCTCTATGGCTCCTGGGGAAAAGACACACATAATGTATAAGTGGATGGAATACGTTTACGATCGCGTTGTCTTGAGTATAATTACGAACCTTTTCATTCCAAAATGATGACTCGTGTTGTTACAGTTTCCTCGGAAGCCCTTGGCAAAAGGATTGTTCTCGATCTTCAGCTGAGTTATCTGTTAAACAAAGAACTAACGATGAGAATGCAAAATTATAAAACCTACCTCCACACGAGGGATAAAAAGATATAGTTTGCACGAATATTGCACACTACTGTTCCTTTCATTCCTTCTTACTTCCCTCCTTCCTTCCTTCCTTCCTTCCTTCCTTCCTTCCTTCCTTCCTTCCTTCCTTCCTTCCTTCCTTCCTTCCTTCCTTCCTTCCTTCCTTCCTTCCTTCCTTCCTTCCTCCTTCCTAACTTCATTCACTCCTTTCAAGAATTTCCATTCATCAATATTTCTTTCTTCCTTACTTCCTTTTTTCTGGTGTTTTCTGGCCGTCAACATTACAACATTACTCAACTATCATCACCAACTTACCCTGGGGTTCTGGTAGGCCGTCACAGCCATAAATTCAGTCTCTGGGAAAGAAAACGTGTAGAACGTTCCTTTCTTCATACTGAACATATTGTATTCCTTCGCAGGAATGACGTGAATACGAGGACGGTATTTATGCATGGAGTTCAATATCACCTATAAGGAAAAAAAACACATTTTCATTTATTGTTTTTTACATTATTATTCTCTAGAAACTCAAGAAGTGTATCATCTCTTGGCCTCTCAAAGCCCCTTTTTTTTTTGCTATTGAATATGAGAGCTAACATGGCTGACGTTTAAAAAAAGTGATAATGACAATGAGTGTAAAAAGCAATATTTGTAAAAGGCTTGTCAATATTTACTCAGGTAGCTTCACTACAACATGTGTTATATTTTCTCTAAAGGTTTCACATCAAAATCCATTAAAATGAGCAAGGCTTTTACAGAAGCGTGGCAAAGCGCTACTGACACGCGTATAGTATAGTGCGGGTGTTAGGGTGGGGCTCGTGGCATCTTTATTCTATTCTATTCTATTCTATTTCCACGGCTTATATCGGAAATGATACAATACAATATTGATTTCCATTTGTCATCAAATCAAATTTTAGCTTTTGGTAAATCAATGTTAGTTTGGCAGTAGTACACGCGCCTCTGAACATATCTGGAGTCTCGGGGTTCGATTCCTGGACACATCTCATTTAAGTAGAGCTTGTTAGGTCTCTCCTTTGATTCAAGGGTTTTTCTGGATTTCAGTCCTAATCATCATTCCCTTCACAAAACTCAAGGCCCAAACTCCAATTCTATCTGTGAATCAGCCCAGAGGCTGTTTTAGGGTTTGACAAAAGTTTAAGAGGTATGAAATCCTTTTCAAGAATTTGTCACTATCTTAATGATCAATATTGATTGTGAATTACATCAGCTCTTGAAAATGGAATACTTGCAGTTGTAAAAATATAATTGCTTTGCATGTTTTTAATAATTTCTTTATAAAAAGATTTCTCGGCTTCCATTCCAGATGTAATAGCACAGATATTGATCAAAAACGAATATTATACGCGACATGTTATATCAATTCTGATGTGTGAAAAGGTTTTGATACAAAATTTACACGAATAAGAATATCCAGAAACATTTGCACTTCAAAAAATTGGTTCATTGATCCTTTGAGTTCGATTTTATGAATTAACACACAAAGAAAGCTCAAACACGTATGAAAACGCTGTGAAAATGATTGAAGAACTTGATAATTTGTTTATTGGGACGTGAACAGCTTAAGAATTTCAGGAGAGCATGTTTGGTGAAGATCATTGTTCACAGATCAAATATATTTGATTAGTTTTATATTATCATGGATATTGCTATTTAGTTGTGTGTTTCTTGAAACAGAAAAAGCAAATATCTAGGGAAAGAAAAAATATTTCGTGCAAAATATGTGATCTTTTATCGGCTATGGAAGATGAATGAAGAAGTCCTCTTGCAAGAAATGGCTGGGTACAAAATTTGTTGATGCTAAAATATTTTTCATACTGTTTGTTCTGAAATCCACGAAGAAAGTTAAGCTACGTTATTTCGAATGGACAACAAGAACACATTTCGCTCCAATTAGGATTTTTCGAGGTTGAAAAGCTGGCAAAATTCATGTACGACTCCAGATGTGATTTAGCAGGCTTGTACTAACGCCGCGATACGATAGAGTGATATCACTTCCACAAATTATAGGAGGGAAGGTTTTAGCGCTTTGAAGCCGTTAGTAAATCACCCCTAATATGTATGTGAAGACTTATCTGGCACACGACAAGAGTAGATTACTGCCAATTCGACTACAAATTAGTTATTAGAACATCACAGTCTTGTAAACTCAATTCTTGTGCCAATTGGCTTTGGGTCTGTGAGAAGGTGCGACCACTTCACACTTAGCAATTTCTGATTTTTCTTTTGAAAACTAAAAAATTATGCAATTAAGATATTGTAACTGAAGGTAGGAGACAAAAGAACAGAAGTTCAATTTGGTAATGATTTTCGAATTCAAAAACTCGTTTCTTAAAAGAAAAATTGGCAAGAAAGTCTATGATTGTTTGAGTGCTTCTTTGGGACACATTCTAGAATGTTCAAAACGTTTTTCGTCAACAAGCCGAATGTACAAAACAGAAAAGTTAATCAAACTTGATGAGAGAAGTTTTTATATTTAATCAAAAAAGAGAATTAAAAAGGTTCATACTAAGCTTGAACTCAGATTTGCCCTATTCTAGAGAGGTCGAAATCCTAGTAAATGGCAAATATTTTAGACTCGAGCTCACTAACTCGCTATCTTGTACGAAGTTTTTTCAGCGGTTTTTTTTCTTTCATACACATTCGAAGAAGCGAGGGCCGGACGTTTGAATTATTTTGAGTTTAAATACTCGATTCATTGTATAGAAAATAGAAGCAGAGAACACAGAAAAGGATTGTTAATAAGACTAATAAATAAGCGTTGGGCTGGAACTGTGGTTAGATGATAAAAAACCATATTTCCAAACCCCCAAAGATAAATGAAAAGCTACGATTTACTCTAATCAATGAGAGGAACCCACAGGACACTGACCATCACCTTCAAAACATATTCTCTTATCAAAGGTGTGAGAGAAATCTTAAAGAACTGGAAGTGTTAATATGTGTGATTACTAGAATGCAGACGATAATGAATCCCTCGAATTGCAGTAAAAAATGAAGGATAAAAGCTTGAAAATAGCTCGACAAAAAGATGATAAAAGTTTATAGTTTTTAGAGCCAATTTGTGATTTGATTCGTATTTCATTCTTGAAAGATATTGAAGTTAAAAAAGCATTTCTACAAAAAGTATCGCATTAAAATATCTGTCTTATATATGATTTTCTTATAAGACAAGCAAAGAGCTTTCATTAATTGTTGTGTGAAGTTTAGCAGCACCGTGCTATCGCAAAAGCTAATGTAGGAACTGAAAATATCTATCCAGTTGTTTGAAAGCGTAGAGAAGTGCTAAGATGAAAGCGACAGAGACGTTCGTAGAATGTGTTTGTGGTCGACTTGTCAAACATTGCCAAGGTGAAAGTAGGCGGGATCGCTCCTCGTGCAAGTAATTTTTGAACTTAATGAATAATTTGCGGAATTATTTACTTTTCAATTCCAAATATTTTACCTACAAAGAAAATTAAAACAGAAAAGAATTGCCTTAAGTTTTGAATAAAGATGAAATTTCCAACCCCAAAAACGAGAGAACTCTAAATCCAAGGGAATTGCGTAATAACAATGCTCTCAAAGACGACTTACTTCATACATCAAACCGTCCTTGGAGATAAAACTTTATTTTCTGAATTCAGGGTTCCCGAATATTTCAGTTAATATTTCTTCCGTTGTATGCACTAGAAAATACAAATCAGTGCTTAAGTTATATTTGTACTCCAAAGATTGCAAGAAGAACAAAACGATATGTTTTCTAAGACAGGACGAAAATTTGCCAATTTTGTAAGATATTAAGAAGCCATTTGAGGAGCTTGAAGATATGGTCTATTCCTTTTTTCAAGAAATAAAGCATTAAGCTTTTTTAATGTATCTGTGCGAGAAGCAAATTTTCTTGATTTGAGCCCGGCCGCAAAAGCATCAAAGAAGAAAGTTCAATAAAGTTGTTGTTACAAAATTGTACTCGATGTCTTTCTGGTCGAAATACTTGGTATCATTCTTCATCGTATTCATATTAAGATACCAAAAACTAAAAAAATGAAACGTTTGTAAAAAAACTAGATTTGAAAGCACTACGAATGAGAAATGCTTCGTTTAGAACACAGCATCCAAACTTGTCACAAGCCTTCAATATACTTTTAAGATGCATTTGGCCGATGTTTGCCAAAAGCTTTCAATTAAGTTCTTGCATGCTCTGGGAATACGAATACTGAGTTAGGTGTTTTATGAAGCGCTTGGTCAGAAAAGAAAGAGCTATGATAACTTAAAATTCGTCTATCTGGAAACCTAACGAACGCTATTCCACACAGACAAACTGTTGACTGAAGAACATTCCACTTAGTGAGCCGGGTGCCTTGTTCAAAAATGGGCCCTAATTTTGCCCCGTTTCATGTCCGTCTGGAAAAAGACTTTCCTCCCTAAAGAAAAGACAATCTATCCCTCGGTATTCGCTGTTCATTGTAGATACTTTTCGCGAGCAATCCCCTTTGTTTTTGTGATAAAAAAAAACTTTAGAACACCATTCGTCGTCCCTGATACACCCATGACAAAACCCAATGTACAAAATGTAGCCAGAAAAGAAAGTATTCTGAATACTTACATGACCAGATTGATCATTGAGGTTGTTCGTTAACTTGAGCTTCTGGAATGACACAACTTGTCTCATCCACTGGGCTCCGGTTCCCGGGGAATCAGGATGGATGAAGACTCGAGATGGGATCAGATTTTCAGCCTTGCCGGTTATCGCCCATTCTGTATTATGATACTTGTAGCGATTCTCATCAGCAGGTACAAGATCGAGCCCAATGATATATTCTTCTTTGGGATCCAAACCTGTGATGTTGCTCCGGATAACTGGGAACATTCGACTAGGAATAGAGAAAATATTTGAACTTTTATTACACAAATATGTTGAGATTATCATTACTTGCCTAATGATTTAAGCACAAGGATTACAGATTACTGTGTTTGTGAAGGGATGATTCAACTGTTAAGCTTGGCTTGCTTCCTTTAGGCGTTACCCTCGAAGCACCCATGTTAAAACTGACCCAAAATGACGGAATTCCTGAACGATGGAATACTTCCTCGCTTTACCAGGAATTGCTCAACTATTTTTCATTCAAAAAGAGGAGTTTTAATGATGTAATTTAGGAAGAATTTGGCTCTGTTTTATAATACCACCTCCTGTTGACGTTATCTCAGTGGGGGATCTGAAAACCATGCAATTCTTTACGCGATTACAACTTAAAAACACAACGATTGACAAACAACTACCATTATAAAGAACTCAAAATTCGACTGACGTAAAATTATTTTAGTAATAAGAAAATATTTGGGCTTCTTTGTTTATTTTTTAAAACTTTAGTTTAAATTGTCTATGAAGTGTGATTTCCCTCTTTCGAGAGGACGGCCGATTTTAGATCGTTTATTGTTGTATTTCAACAGAAGCCTTCAATAAACTTGTTGAAAAACTTAAAGATTTGAGAGTTCTTAAAAGGACACGAGAATGAATTTATGAAGAAATGAAATTTGGTTCCTTAAAGTTGTCCAGCAAAGCAGATGTCACTCGCGAAACATTTCGGCACCGTTCCAGGCTTCCTGGATTCCTTGTCATGTATCCAGAAAGAAAACCACAAAAATACTCAAGAAAGCCTTGAAAAATCAATCAAAATCTCGAAGTGGATTCTTTAGGATTTATTTAAATTCGTATTCTGGTCCTCAAAAACAATTAAACCTGTCAGGACTAACAAGAAATTTTAAGTAATTGTCGTTGAATCCATTACCATGTTGGAGTTGCTTGTTTTGATAGAAAACATTGATAACTTCGACGTAACCTGCTCAAATCGTAGCTACATAATCAAAACTTACCGTCCGTTCTTCGTAATAATCATTTCTGTTCCTATAGCATGGAATTTCTCCCAAAGTTCTTTATTTTCTAGCTCAACTTGGAGAGGTTCTGACACAAGTTGACCATGGGGCAACGGTGATGAATAACCGACAGTTACAGCGAAGTTTTGAGCTTGTGAAGACGTTGTTGTGATGTTATTCCCGGCCGCTTGCATCCCCTCACAAAAACCGGGTTGTTTGGAGTAAGGGTTGATGGATTCGATTCTTCTTTCAGGATAAAAAGACGAAATATCTGGAACACAAGCAGAGGAAGATGTGACCAACTTAAGACATAAATGCCATCAAATACCGGAATTACGCATAACTATCATGTGGAGTTCTTAAAACTTAGAATAACACCAACCAGTTATGAGGATTATCAATGGAAAAGTGAACTCTGAAATAACGAAAAGTATGAAAAAGATTCATGAAGAGCATGAAAATGTTCTTACCAAAATCTAAGTCCTGGGGCATTGGGTTTTGAGGAGCTTGTACCATCGTTGGACCGCAGTATTGAAGATCGGCACGTGTAAGGCCTGCTTCCGGTAAGTGTAGAGAAGCCATAGACGAATTTGTCAAGGATTGTTTTCGGAGAAATGCGTGAAATCCTGCTGATGTTGTGATAGACTGTGAAAATTCACTCTTCCACTTGTCGCAGGAATTTGAAGAGCCGCTTTGGAGGTTTGGAGTTGACGAGAGGCTCACGGCCCGGCTACCTGGTCTGCTGCTTGAATGATGAATAAACCACAATACAATACATGTTCAGATTGCTGTTTTAGGTTGTCAATCAATCAATCACTCGTCGTGTTATTTATGAAACAACTAGACAGCTAGTCTATTCTGAATGGTTACTCATAAATCATCAAGGCGTACTACTTAATCATTGTAATCGTCAAACGAGCTCTCTGATTGGTCCAGCCCTTGTCATCTTAACAGTCAATATCACAGGAAGCCATTCTACTGCTTGACATTCCTTGTTCATTTCCTGTAAAGATTTAAATGGTTATTGTGATGGACAATTAACGTACCGTGTCCAGAAGGCGGGCACTAACAGCGTCGTACAAAGAAAATTAGCTGAGTAACAATTAACCAAATATCGCGAATCAAAAAAGGATAATTCAAAGGGATTTGCAATATCAAAGGAAGAAGGATTTGAATATCCTCGCGAGCCAATACTGACTCGCATTTAGGCAAACCATTTCCGGTCTTGGTGCATGCTGACTACTTGATTATCATATTTACTTCTCATACCTTTGATGTCAAATGAATATACATACTTCATTCTTGTTTACATAGCTATAAAACTCTACACAAACCTTCCACCTTTTAAAAGTTCTGGCCACTTATGATTTTTAAACTCAAAAAATTAAGACACTAACCATTCGCATAGACTTTTATCAAGAGAGTATAAATAAGCTTATTTATACCCGAAAAATACTCGGCATAGTTGTGTCTTGGAAATATTTGTTTTGTTTCTTGACGGCTTGATATTACTGAACTTTGAATCCTAAGAAGCAAGTTTAAAATCATTTATCAAATGAAGACCTCAATAAGTATTGGATAATCATTACCATTGTCATAAATGCACGATTTCATATGAAGTTTACCAAACTTTTCAAAAGGTTGTCTGGTTTAGTAGGTATGCGAAGAATTATTTCTGAAATTATTTGCGCGTTGCTTGGCGGAAATACGAGAAACGTTTGTTAAGAAAAAAGCTGCATATTGCACAGTGTATTGTGAACATCTTCATCTAATTACGATCGATATTTTCACTTGTTTTTCAAAGAATGAAATAATTGCATTATCTATTCGTGATTCCCGCCTCCTTGAACCACTTCGAACAAAGAAAATGCCTGATATGGTTGCAGAAAATGAGTGAATTGTATTCAGTCTTTATCGAAACGCAATGTAGGACTTTGCTGGGAAAAGATAGCTTAATTTACTGGTTGAAAGATGTAATTAAGTAAAAAAAGATTCTTCTAGACCGAAAAAGAATTGTAAATTGTAAGTTGAGCGAATGGTTCAGCTTATTTTGTCTTGAGCTGAAAAAAAACTTACACGAAAAAAAAAAAAAAAAAAGACTTTTCAAATCAAAGTTCTCAACTTGATATAGATAATTCTTTCTTGTCATTTCTTCATACTTATTTTCCTGGTTTGGAACTTGATGTAATGTGATCTTTGGTAAAATTATTTTAGTTACATTTTTGAAAGAACTACCGTGACTGAAATACAAGAATTAATGCATATATTTTTTATAAGAAGCTAGAGGACAGAAAATATTAACACATAACCCAAGTCTGCGCTGAAAATTACAAAGCTAAACTATAAAATATCAAAAATGAAGAGTCGGCATTTTCAAACGTTTTCATCTCTGGCGGTAAAAAAATCTACTACATATAAATCTATTAGCAACAAAGAATCGCCCACTCAAAAAATGCTATTCTTAGTAAGTCCTATCCACTGAGAGGCGCTCAAGACAGACTGAATTAAACATTCAGTGAACGAGGAAGAAAAATACTGATTTTCACATTCTTGGCGCGTTGGGTAAACCACGGTTGCCATGGTGTTGCTGTGAATTCTTGACGAGGTGTTGTTGTTTTGTTTAATATTTAACACGCAGAGTAACGACAAATACAATCATTCTGTAGACAACAATCTTTGCAAAGTCATAAAAAAACTTATGAATTCAGGGCATGAATATTTCCAGTCAAAATTTCTCACATTGTTGTAATTTTTATTTTCCCTCAGATTGGCTTATATTTACCACATTATTCTATTGCCGTACTTGTAAAAAAGCTCTGAAAATGGCTTCCAGCGAAAACACAGATTCAGGTTCTTCCATATTTTCGAATTCAAACGATTTTAATCATTATAAATTTGAAAGCAAACAAATTTTAAAATTAGAAGTTGCAATTTGTTTCTTCGTGCTCCCAGCGGATATTTTTCCAGCGAAAATAATTTTCTAATTTAAAAACTGACTTCTTTGAAGTGAACCTGCAAGACGTTTACCTGCAAGAGGTCCGAAGTTGGATCTCTGTGGTATCATTTGTTTCGCGTACTTTTCTCCAACCCGTGTGCACGGTCGGCTGCCATGGATACAATTCTAACTTTAACTGAAGAAAAATCCGCTACTTCATGGCTTAACCTTGTTACTATGGCAATGAGAAGAAATTGAGACAAAGAGAACAAAAACATTTAAGGATATTAACAAATATTTCAATTTTATTCATTCATTCGAATTGAGTACCATTGATATTCTTGTATCAAAATAGTTCCAGATGGTTAGGGAACTTTTCCAAAAAAAGAACTCTTTCCGAGCACCTGGCCAACGGGTAGTAACATTCAATATATGAAGGTAAAGAACTCAGATTTAGATGTTCGACGTTCAAACATCGTGTCTTTCCTCTTTCCCTTGATCGCTGTTACGGTGCGAAGGAATCTAAAATATATTTTCTGTTATAATACTTATAATTATCAATGACATAAATTGTTTATTGTCAATCATAAAACGTAGCCGAATCAGTGGCATGAAGAGCAAATTGTTAACATGCCAATCCATAGCAACATGAATCAAGTTAATCGTCATGTAACAAATTCGCACAAGAGTAGCCGCCACGTGTTGATTACTTTTACCAGCACACTTCAATAAAACATGTTACACTCTTGATTAGTTATTTACCGATTAATTTCGAGCCTTTCTTCGCTTTTTTATCACATGAAAAGTTTACAGAATCTTTGTTAAGAAACAGGTTGTGTGATTAATTTTGAAAAGGGAGATTTTCACGATACTTTCGCAGCTTTGTCGAGTCTCGCTTGAATGAGATGCAAAGTCAAAAATGTCTACTCCTAAAAACTCAACCCAATGGAAAAAGAAACATTCTCCTTTCTTACAATTCTAAATTTGAATATCAAAATACTAACCAAAAAAGTGCATTTGTGATTTCAATCTATTATCAGTTAACTTCTTCTTAAAATCTTAATGTACTTATCAGATAAACAATTTTATAAGAATCTAGTGATTTGATGATGTCGATGTCGTCATCTTGACAAAGAAACGTTGCCAATAATTATCGTTAGTTTTCTTTGAGAATCTTTTTGAAACCCAAAGGAAAATCTGGCAAACTACTTCTGGTCAATTGTCCAGCGCCCAACGTGACACCGTACAAAGAAATATCGAGTCAACAATACGCATTGTCTGATAGATATTAATTTGGTTAAGAACAATAGAGCTAATTTAGGATTTGGTTATTAGTGATTAATGCCACGAGGCACTGTTAGGACAACCAATAAGCGATGAATAATGAATGTAAGCAACAATTTGATAACACAAGACCAGTATTTCATTTGCTTGACTGCATGGTGTCATTACATTCTCTGAGAGACACTTAATATAAAAACCCTTTCGCTTATTTTTACACTTCAATACCTTAGCAATGATAAATGGGCAACTAAAATGCGTTATTTAGATACATAATTTCTTACGTTAGTTTGACTTTTGGTTTTAGTTATCAGTTGCAAAATATTCTTATATCTTAATAAACTGAAAAAAACTTTACTATGGTCTCAAATCAATCAATCAATCAATCAAATGCATGAGTTTGAATTACTCACGGATTCTTTACTTTACGTATTCATTTCTTTGAAGCAAAAGACTTTTTCACTGAAGGATTTCGCAGCTACTCAGAACAAAACTTTTCGTCCATTCCTTACCCAATGAATTTTCATTCCAACAAATAAGACATCAGTGTAAGTATAGACTTCTCTATTTTTCATTGAATTACAACTGTGATGAGTAAGATGCACAGCTCTACTCTTTTTTTATTTATTAGTGATTTTCTAAATCATGGCAGTGTGGAGGGAGTTCCCCACGTTTGACGGTGGACAGCACCTGAAGTAAACAATAGTTCACAAGAGTGAAACAAAAAAGACAATAGAACATGTCTTGTTGGGTAAACATGAGGATTGTACTTCGTGTGACAAAAGAGCATTATTGTTGATATGCACCCGAAAAATATTGACAAGTTTCTTAGAAACTTGAAGGAATTTAATCACCCAGTTGCCGCACAGTGCATTCACTTTACCCAGCGTAAAAATGAGTATATTCACTGACAGTCTTTCGAATTTCATAATATTTTTCCATCCCATTTATTCACTGACCTTATAGTTTTTTTTTCAAATTTTAAAAAATTTAAAAATTTAATTTCCTTCTGGTTTGCCGTTTGTTCACTTGCTTCAGTTGCACACTTGCTTGCTTGTTTGAATGCTTTCTTTCTCAGTCTTGCTTTTTATTTTACTTGTTTGCTTGCTTTCTTGTTTGTTTACTTTCTATAGCAGTGGGGGCACTCAGCTCTTCCTGCCACTTATGAAGAACCATGCAGTACATTAATAGTTATACGCAGTGAAAATGGAGATCACAACCACCCGATCCTTGCCTTTCTTCTCTTCTAGTTCGTAGTCAGATGATAAGAAAACTGGTCAAACTGAAGTTCTTACCCTACTAGTTGGAGTTTGAAGGTGAATTGAATAAAATCATTTGAAACATGAACTTCGTAATCCGACGAAAACTAAGGTACCACTGAGCATGCGCAGAACAGAGTACAGGAGCAATGTAAGAATGGCATATTCATATTGATAGTATTTATGAAGAGCTTACATATTAACGAAAATAAACCTGTGAATGAGTTCGTGGTCATTGAGAATAGCGGTACACTTTTGGAAACAACTGCTTTGATTTATCAGTTCAGACACTGATATGCGATTGAGCAGGTAATATGGCGGGCTTTTGGCTTAGATCCCAGTAAACCGACTATATATATAGCCTAGATTAACTGATAACAGTTCTGTGGAAATGAGCCAAATCAGTTTACAAGTCCGGACAACTTGCTACATTTCCAGATATCTAACTTTCGTCTATGACGTAGTTTGCTGGCCAAGACCTAACCCATTTTGTCTTGGCTTGTCTGAGGTAGGCCAAAAAATAAAATGAAATGAGATAAAATGAAGGACTACAGTTTGAATATTACTTTGAATTTTTAATGATTGAGCAAGATTATAAGCTAACCATGTAAGAATGGTTGATTACAAAGTGAAGCCACATGGCTTGAACAATTTACAAATAGATATGAGTGGATGAAATACTAGTATTATCTAAAGGTGAATAATATATTTGGAACAAACTACCCAGCAAGAAAAACTTCATAAAAACCAAGCAAATTTGAATTCTTTTAAGCTTTAATATTTCGATAAATAAACTAATTTGTAATTTTTTTTAAACAAATGTATTTTTTGGAATCTTTATTATCTTAATGTTGGGATTTTTGAAAAAATCATGCTTGAAAAGGAACGAAGTTCGTGCCTTTTGTTAACCATGAAAATATCCCAGAAAATGTTTGTCCCATGACATTTAACATGGGTTAAGAAGTACAAGTGGTATTTGGTTTAAATAAATATTATATATATGTACAAACATGTACACCTTTAATAGATATAGGTATAATCATTTCAAGAATTCATGACATATGCTCGCGTGACGTGTGACTTGCATTTTGCTTCAAAGAGTTAAGAAATGTAAATGGCCGCTTTTTCGACAGACTGGACTGGAAAAGTGTTGGTTTGCGAGGAACAACGAACACAGCCGTTTTTGATTCCTAAATTAATCTGTATTCTTTGACCACAGCCTGGAATGTATGTGTGTGTATATACAACACAATTTATTATATCTTAAAGCTGAGAACTCCGAGCCGATTCTCGATAATGATTTACCTACGTTTAAATATAACTATATTTTATATATATATTGATATATTGTTTTGGGTGATTGCTTGTTGGAACCAGTTCAAAGAGATTTTTGATCTATATCTTTCTGAACTCACCAGGAGAGAAAGACATACTATAAAAGAGAAGATCGTCATAACAGAAGAACGATGAAATAGCTATATTTGTACAGCAAGAGTTATAAGCCAAAATGGTATCAAATAAAGATTCGTTAGTTTGAACCAAGGAAGTATGAATGAACAACAAAACCTCTACAAGGCGAAGCTCGTAAAAGTTGCACATCACTTCAGACGATATGTCAGCCTTGTACAAAAATTCTGATTCTAGAGAGATTTCGTATGACCGCGAAAAATGTACATTTCGGACGTACCGTGACATGTCGGTTACAGTGATGTTTCCAAGCATTCTGATTGGTAGCAGAGGTGTAATCTTCGTTCAACTGGTGACGTCATTACTGTAACCGTGCCGTGCGTCTCCACAGTCATGCAATACCCCCCCTAAATATACATATATATAGATATATATAGCTTATATATTAAATTATTGATGATGCCCACCGTGATCTGTTAGGTGTGCATCCATATTGTGTAGTTCCGAACTTGTATGAGTTTCTGTTGGTAAGCTTCCAACCATGCTTGGCGTCGATATTCCTGTCGGGAATCCATATCCTTGACTACCACTAAAGGCAGGATACCCGCCTTGACCACCCTGATAGCCGGTAAAAACCGCCTGAGGAATAGTGCATGCTGGGTATACATGACCATGGCTATGCGCATGTGGTGGCATGAAGCCTGATGGTACGCTGTTCAGTGAGTATGGCGCTCTCGAGTAGGGATTGAATCTCATGTCCATATGAAATGATCTTGGTGTTGGTGCTTTAAGATGTGGAGGGATCGCCAATGAACTGCCTACATTACCAGGCTCGTTGGATTCATGTGATAAGTGGATTGGTTTGGTATCTTCTGGTAGATGAACGGTTTGAGCGTGGTTGTAGTCACTGTATTGATGTTCATCATTGGACTGGTGAAAAACAGGTTTGATGTCTGTTGTTGAAGGCGCTATGGCACTGCATGATGGAGTCTTTAGTGGGAGAAGTGACTTATCATCATTTACTGAAGAAGAAGAAGCAGAAACGCTGCCGGCATCTAAAAATAAATGAAGAAATAAAAATCAATAAGCAATTTGATGAGGGCTTTAACTTATTCCAAACAACCGGCTATAGTTAACACCATTTGATAGCATGGCTGCCACTTCTATTCCCTTAGGAATGATCCCAAACTACCTATAGTGAACATCATACAACATGGCTGCCGCTTTTATTCCCTAAGGAATGGTTCCAAACTACCTATAGTGAACATCATCCAACATGACTGCCACTTTTATTCCCTTAGGAATGGTTCCAAACTACCTATAGTGAACATCATTCAACAGGACAGCTACTTTTTAATTACTTAACAAAATAAAAATGAATTCACAACTCCCACAAATGTTTCCTGGAAAATTAAAAGGAAAAAATATCTTGCTGATCTGAGCAAAAAAAAATAGCCAATTAGAATCGAGAAAATTGGCAAAAATTGAGGTTTCATCCTTAGTAGCCCAGCGACTCGGGAAACGGTTATTTCTTTATTTTATTTTCACACTCAATAATGAATATTATAGTAAATGCATACGAAATCTTCTTACCACAACAAATAAGACTATATTGATATAGTTAAGGAAAAAACTCTTTATAATGAAAAACGAATAAACTTCCTGGAATATCCTCAGCTTTTTAAGTACTTTTTGCACAATTCAAACAAAGGACAAAAATTTAACTGTTATTTATACAATAAGTGCCCATTGTATTCGACAAAATGAAAAAATATTGAAGTTAATAAGAGAAAAGATGTTTAATAACACCTTAAGATATATATAGAGCTTGTAGATCCATCTTTCAACATTAGCGTTTGGGGTAAACATTCACACTTAGTTGCTGGGATTCATCTTCATTTAAGTGTCTTTGCACTCAAGGCAAGTTGAAGTCCTAACTGTTTAGACAGCTGTCGCTGTTACAACAACAACTTGATCCTTTATTTCCGACTACAATACGAACAATTTGCACTAATTTTCGTATATAAACCTTTTTAAGTACCAAGTGCTTTTTAAGAGTTAATGACGATGCCATTCCTTATCGTGGGAAAACGACAACCACATAAAGTGAACAAAAACAAACTCCTCCATTGATAACATTACAACTTCTTGTGCTAAATAAACGTTGAAAACAATGGCCCCATTCCATTCTACTCATTCACAAAAAGGTTATAAATGCAAACTATAAGGAAAGATTATTCTAGAGGTTTTATGGCGCACATTAATCCTAATACACAAGATGTGACAAGAAGTAGCTAATGATCGCACAAGACAACCAGGATTCACAAGCCTATGGCAAATATCTATATTTTCGTTCAATGGGCGTGACCCATCTATATACATCTATAAAAATAATTCTGTATATTCGTAAGGAATGAAATTTATGTCGATATTTTTTTCTCGCAAAATGCAAACTTGTATGGGATATATTCTCATAAACCTCGTGTGGCTACACCGGACTTTTATTCAGAAAATTGAAAAAATAATGAAACAATCTGCAAATTTTCAGTTTCGCTTGGCTTGCATTTCCCTCTCAAATCTGGGGTCCCAGGTTTGATTCCTGTGGAACTCGGTATCATACGTGAACAGGGTTTGTTATGTCTCTCCTTTCATTCAAGAGGTTTTCTCAGAGTTCTACGCTTTCTCCTCCCTCAGCACCGAAAACCCAACATGCTAAACTATATTTCGTTATGTGTGTAGTTCGTGCCCTGACTTAGATCAACCCAGAGAATGTTTCAGGGTTCGATAACACTCGGTGTTTTTTGTTTAGGTTAGATGTCTGTACGTCTATTGAGGTTTTTAGCCATTGTAGCCTGTGGCAATTTATCTATGAGATATTAGAAGATTTTCTAACAATTTTTTTTAACATTCTACAACTGGAAAAATACTCCAATCTTATGTACGGTTTCCTAAGAGCGAAGTATTGAGTTGATTAAAATGGAATTTAAAAAACACATCTTCAAAAGCAACCACTTCTCTGTCGTCGAGAAAAACAGACGTTTATAGCCCAGGATGTTGAGTTATTAGTTTTTCATTGATTGGAGTTAAGCGATTTATTTCCATCAACAACGTTGATAATAATGAGAGTAAAAGCTGAAGTAAAACCGGAAATATTTTACCACGGGTTTCTTTATATCTATTCATTAATACATCGAAATGAAAGTAAATGACGAGAACACAGAACATGAAAACCAAACCAATTAAAATCTCCACGGACAATCGCTTCATAAACAATGCACAACTCCAGAATCTTTAATTCCGTTAATTGCTGTAAAGCATTTGAAGAAAATTTCCACAATACTAGATATTTTGACCAGATAAAGCGATATTTCAAAAGAAGCTTTTATCTTCATTTTTTACGTTAAGGGAGTCGATTTTCTCGGACTCTAAAAAGATGGAAATTTCGTTTTGAATTTAGTCTAGAAGAAATAAAACTCAAGGACTTTGTGATCAAAAAATAATAAAAAAACGGATGAAATCTAGTGATAAATTGTGGTCGATTGCTAACAATAGATACTTAGAGCGGTAATAGCGAAGCAAAAATTAATAATAAAATTTACTTGGAAAATGCAAGACCAATATCAGAACAATAATGCTACCTGGATATGACCAGAAAAATTCAATAAAAATGTTAAGCTAAAATTAGAGTTAAATGAATCGACCTTTCATTGCAGTCGGGGGAAGACACCTAGTTAATGAAAAAGAAGCAAAACTTATGAAAGAATTAAACTTGCAAGAACAATGTCCACGAAATTGGACAGCTTGGACCTAGAGAGAGAGCGAGAGACCGAGAGGAGAGAAAAATATGACCAGAAAAAATTCAAAAAAAAAAAAATGTTCAATTAAAAATTTTAGGAAAATTGTAAAAATAAATTCCTGGAATATTTTCTATTCTCAAGAGAATTAAATGATCAAAGACAAAACATATATTTTGCTGCTGAGTTTCTCGTTCACGTTCAGTGATTCCATTTTACTCACCCAGAAAACAGGTTTTACACCAAACGTGAGGTTTTTCCTAAGTTCTTTACACTCCAGACAGAGCCTATTATCGCCTAGTTTCAAAGATGTGCTATGATATTCCCTCAAGGGAATAAGCCCCAACTTAGAGCCGACTATTTCCACGCTTTATCTTAATTAACACCATTAGCTTAGCGCTCAAGCGTTACCTAAACTTATGACCATCATCTTAAAAGTACTTTTTACTTTATAACATTTTTGGCCAGCTTTTAACCTCGAAATCTTATGACCTTGTAAGAACTGCGCACTTCGCTTTCGAAGGGCTGCCTTGTCAAGGTTTTAGCAAGAGTTCTTGAATTCGCTTTCTTTCAATACTTTAGCGAGCAACATTTCAAAACAAGTCAAGGAAATAAGTGTTTAAAGATCTGAGTTATATTTAATGACCATCTAAACATCCTTGACTTTGTAACTAAGGTGGTTGAGTGATGAGAAACTTTTTCAAGGATCCGCGAAGCTTTTGCTACACATCATGTGTACAGGACGAGTTGATGGAGTCATTCATCGCTGATTTTTAGTTTTCAACACTTATCCTTGCCGAAACATTTTCAACAGCTTACTTGGACTAAAATTATAGTTTAATGAATCGTCCTTTCATTGCAGTTGGGGAAAAACAACTCATTAATGAGAAAGAAGCAAAACTTATGAAAGAATTAAACTCGCAAGAACAATGTTCACGAAATTGGACAGTTTGGACCTAGAGAGCGAGCGAGAGGAGGAGAGAGAAAAATAGCGATTCGTTACCCAGTTCTTTTTTTACTTTAATTGATAAGAACAACTTTCATTTAGTTTTGTAGTAGTGGAAATTTGAAAAAACATCTTTTGAATAACATACAAGGACAGTTCTCTGGTACCATGTGATGAAGCAGTGAATAACTAAAACACATCATAAAGTTACAACATCTTTGAAAAGTGTACTGTTAAGAAGAAATATTCCTGTGTTCACCTTAACAAAATAGACAGATCTTGAAAATGATGGAAATTCATATCCAAAAAACGCCAGGAAAAGTCAAAAAAAAAAAAAAAAAAAAAAATTCATAGGATTGCAACAAAAAAATTGGCCAGGAAATCTTTGTTGTGAACTTTTATTTATAACACAATACTCAGGTTTGAAAACCAAAAAAGTTCGCTTTTTCTTTCAGTGTAGGATATATTTGACGGTTAAGTTTTTTAGTAAAACCTAAGCTTCCGAACTTATTATGAAGTTTAAAAAAAGAAAGGCTCATAAATTATTTTGTTTTTTGCTAAGCTTACACATGACCTATATTAAAATAAAAACACTTCGAAACAAGAACAAAAAACCTGGTAAAAACAAAACGGGTGAAAGGTTAAGTTTTGTAAACATGGTTTTTCATATTCCAGGGAGCTTCCTTATACCTTTGTTTGCAGAAACGTTTTTAATTAATACTTTTCTCTGTTCGGTGAAACTTCGCGCGTATTGTTATTATGTAAATTATAGAATCTAGTCTCCTTTTCATTTGAAAGAAAGAAAAGACCCTGTGTTTGTCGTTGATAACCTCAAGTGTTTAGAACAATCACATTTTGATTAACAACAGTCACCAACGCTTCAAAACCACCAGGAAAAAGGGAGAAAAATATCTATTAGAAAAATTTTAGTCCTTATGCGACAAGATTTTGAATAATTCGAATTTCGTAACTCAAAAATTCTTGAGTTAGTCACATTACCTAAGCCAAGTTTTGGTTCAGAATAACAAATTGAGATCCCAATATATTTTTTTGGTTGAAAAATTGGTATCAAAGAAGTTATTTCTTGAATATTAATTGATCTTTTTAACATCCTCTTTACGATATAAAGTTTTTGCAAAAATTCAGTCTTACTAGAATTTGTTGAGCTCACTTAGGAACTAAAGTACGACAAGATGGGATGACAAAAAAAGGCGGAATTTTTTTAAATTTATAAAAACAGAAAAAAAAATAACCCCTAGTTTATAGCTTACCGTTAGTATTTTCTGGTTTTTGGTTTATCGAAAGCTGATTTTTGAGATTGTCAGCACCATCTTCGCTATTACGATCCTCGTCATCTTCATTGAAATCCTCGTCATTCCCCGATTCGGTTCGTCGCCTGAGCAATAGATTGATGGTGAGAAAGAGAAGTGTTAACATCTTAAGACATTACTCGTTTTATTATAGTGTTTCTTGTGTCAAAATACACTGTTGTTTGAAAGAAACACAAGAGGAAACGCTAACAGCTTAATATTTTTTAGCTGTTTTTTAAATTTTTAGGCCAATTTTCCCCTTCCATATGTCCTCTTTGGTCAAGACACGTACCAAATTTTCCAGCAATTTCCTTCGCATATGATTAAGACCCGACAAAAGTGAACTATAAGCCAAATATCATATTTTGACAGGATTTCTTAAGCTGCCAAAACTGATTAGAATAAATGTCAAATCAATTTTAGTTTTCGCTTTGAAATAGTAGTCAAAGAGAATAAAATAGAAGAAAAAGCGAAATGCGTTTTATTCACCTTCTTTCCATTCTTCTTCGATGACCTGCGCCTTCTTCTCGAAATCCTTTAGCAAAAGGATTGTGGTCGATCTTTAACTGTGTTATCTGTCAATGAAAAGACACTTCACTAAAATGCTTCAAACCTATTAAACCTAAAAGACAATTTTATACCCAAAACACTTGAAATTACAATAACGACCTAACATTTTTATTAATTCAAAGCTTGAAGATAATTTTATATGCAAGGAAGGGTAGGTTGGCAAAGGCACTTGATCTTAAAGAACGTGTGAAGCTAACGAAAATACACGAGAAACATCTAGAAATATTCATGGAAAGTTTCTTAAAATATTTCTTTACGTTGTTTTTTTAAAAAAGAAAACGGAACCTCTCCAATTTTGAAGAACGTCCTCAGAGATTCAATAAAAAAGACAAAGGCAATCAAGTTTTTAGTGTTAGAAGAAGATGTTCAAGGTGTTTTCGCTAAAAACCAACTGTATTTCTAGCTTTTTGGGGAACGAAAGAGCGCGAGTTTCTATCCTACAATCTAGTGAATTAGAAAAATATTGAATCAAAGAGATGAAAAAAAGGGTAACATACAAATGAATGAAATATTGTTCGACGTCCCAAACACAAGACAATTGAACACCGTTGTTAAAGCATTCAATGGAGTTTCCACAGCTTTTTAAAAGCATCTATTCTAGAAACCTAAACTTCTAAATCCAAAAGATAAGAATATAGAAGGAATATACTTTTTCTTTCCGCTGAATGAACTTGGGTCGATTTGTTACTTTGTTCTTTGTTTGCTTATTACAATGGATAGTTGAATTTATATTTAGAACCAGTAAACCACCATGAAACGAATTGTTACACTTTGCCCCAGCTGAGAGTAAAATATCTTGTTGATAAAAAAATCTGTGGGGAATGTATTGTAGATTGAATTACATTTTTTCATATGTAAGCTTGATTATTGTTTAGTCTTTTTGGGACCCCTCAGGCGATTGAGGACCTACCTTTTCATTTTGGTAAGCAGTTACGGCAATAAACGGTGTCTCTTCGAAGGTAAAGGTTTTGAAGGGTGAGTTTACGGGATACTTGTAGCCATCGTCGCCTCGTACTATGTGTATTCTTGGCTGATATTTATGCATTGAGTTGAGGATTGTCTGAAGAAGAAAACACAGAATTGATTCATTATCGAACGGCAAGACATTTCTAGCGAATGAAAGTCTTTACTTCCGACCCGATAACGCCGACAACAACACACACAACGATACAAAGGCAAAAACCGTGAAACGACAAGAAAACCAAGCTACTTACATAGCCGTGCTTATCGGCGATATTATTTGTTAACTTCATCTTGTGAAACGATATAGTTTTTTGCATCCACTGCGCTCCTGTGCTCGGGGAATCAGGGTGAATGTAGAGTGGTTTCGCCAACTCAGGATCGGCCTTTCCAGCAACCATCCATCGACAGTTGTGAAATTTATATCGGCAGTCATCGGCTGGGACGATGTCCAGTAAAAAGAAATACTTTGCTCTAGGGTCAAGACCGGTTACTCGTATCTTGATAGGAGGGAACATACGCCTGTAAAGATATCAAAGAGAAAGAGAAGTTAGTTGGTTAGCGAACGGGGCAAGTGCTAGCGGGGGGGCGATTTTAATGACTTGAAATTAACATGGTCGTTGAAATGGACAAGATCTGCAGTAAATAGTCACACATTTGTCGCGCTTGTTTAGACTAGACGGGCAGCCTGGTCTCCCCAGCGATATTTGCATCAGTTTGAGACTTGAAGGCGTTTGGATCGACACACCGAGACATGAGAGTTGTCCGTTACGCTGGCTCCACAACACGTTGATGATATAGATGACTGACTAGTCGTGCGAACTTACCTGCCGGCTTTCGTTATAACCATCTCTGTTTTCTCTTTAAAGAAACTCATCCAAAGATCTTTGTTTTCTAACGAAAGCTCTGCGTTTTCCAGCTCGGATTCGTGCCCCGACATATGAACTTGTTGAGAAGAAGGATGTGGAGTCGCGGCAATAGCAGATGCCGGCCCAAAGTGAGATGGCTGCTTGGTCAGTTGTTGTGGATGGTACGAAGGATACATATACGGCCCGTTTGAATTCAAATTGTTTGGCATCGAAGGATTGCTTCCTGGCATTCCTGGAATAAACTGTGAACAACCCTCTAGTAGGGAACTAACTCTAAAATCTCTCATTCTCGATGGATAGTACGGATAGTAAGCCATCGCTGTCCTCTCAGTTATCACACGCTACTGACGAACTCACGTATTGTTGTTGGGTCCTTTCCACAGCTGCATTGGAACAAGCTAACATGTCACAAGAGCTAATGAACACTCGACGCTGATTGGTCACGGGATTAGCACCGACCAATCACATCACGAGAAACACAAACTTGACATATGTAATTGACGTGCAGTACATTGACAAGGTGACATTTTTGTGTTCTTTTTCTGAAAGAATTAGCACCTTTTTTATGTTTCTTGTCACTTGTCCTAATACTGGCCAGTAGATTTGGACGCCTCGTAAAACCGGCCGATCTGTCAGTCATTTTATCATATATGATTCCGTCCTAAGGAATACATCAAGAACATATTCATTTGAATGACAATTTCGATGGTGACGTAGTTGACCATGACGAACAAAATAATTTGCAAATCATAAACTTTGCCTTGAATAAAGATGGCGCCCAATTTCCTGTTCTATCGAAATTCAAGGATTTAGCTTAAACATGCTTGCCTACTCGCGCCTTTCTCGTCAATTTGGCGCCCTAGAAACACCAAAAAGTGTTGTTACTCGAGCCCTTACCCTTATAAGTTTAGTTATTTTCTTTTCTACCGTTATTTAAAAATCTAT
Source organism: Anthopleura sola (assembly GCA_023349425.1). Lineage (NCBI taxonomy): Eukaryota > Metazoa > Cnidaria > Anthozoa > Actiniaria > Actiniidae > Anthopleura > Anthopleura sola. Next base: position 15,131,345 of record JALHLI010000002.1, read on the forward strand.
AAAGCAAGGAATGTAGTTGTTTTTTTCTCCATGTGAATATACTTAAAGGAACACAGATGTTTGATTACGGGCAAAGAAGGGAAATGCAATGAGCTCGTGTGGGCGGGTTCGCGGTTGAAAATGACAAGGCTGTTTTGTTTTGGCTCAATTTTTGGGGCTTGTTTGGTTGCCTGGAATCCTGTATTTGTCGTCATTGAGCCGTACCAGGCAGAAGTAAATTTAGTCACTAAACTCCTCTTTCCAAGGCATAAGCAGTCATCCGATACAAATAGTTCGAATATTTGTTGTTGCTTTTTCCCTACGAATTATGTATATATATTTTCTATTTTTGAGCATGATTTTTCTGGATTTTTGGTCTCAATTTTCACCGTACATTCTAAATTACTGAACGGCTATAATAACCAACAACAGCATGCCTCAAGTTAGAGCTTGATAATTGCGTCCAAAAACGATATTATCACTGTAATAAAGAGTATGTTTTATCGAGCCTTGTATCAACTAAAAGTACAGTGAAACATCAGATTGACTTCACTGAACACTGAGAAATAGTTGATAGCATATGATTGATTGGTGTATGTGTTGACAGCTGATGTCCACTCTTACACATATACCCGGTCCATACTCGGATCATCACATTCAGGGGATAATTGGAAAAGGATTCAAAAAACAAACCCATCCCAAGTTTTCTGAATTGATTGAAACAATCCGTATAGTTTTTAAGATTTTGAGGAAAAAAAAATTAGGCAAAAACTTTGCCCACAAAAAAACGACCCTGCTAAGGAAATCCAATGTGATATTTTACAAACTTAGTTTTTATGATTTTAAAATGTTATTGAGAATAACAGAAAAAAAAATATAAATTTGATGCTCTAATCTAATATATACAGAACAGAGCCATTCGTGAGTGTTTCGAGGTTTGAGTCCGGTGTTTATAAAGAACATGGTTATTAGAACGACTGAGGCTTATAAGGCTTTGATAGCCTCTTGACTTGTGGCCTATGAGAGTTGATTTGCCACGCGATAATGCTACAAAACTTTTCTGTGGATAATAAAAGAAATTAATATCGCTGTCTATTTTAAAAGAATTCTCTAATATAACGAAAACAATGATCAGAAAGCCATGGAGTTGGCTTCTCAAAGACCAGGAAATTTGACTATAGACCGAAGCGAGACTCACTTAGTCATACGTTCGGGATAAAGAAAGAAAGGATCACTTTTGTGGTCTTTAATTTCCCTTGAGACGTATATCCACGCTTTTATCAATGGTGGATCTCTGAGTACACAATGATTCCTTAATCACCACGCACCAAACCACTTGCTTGCCATCCCTTCTCTCTTTTTGTCAGTCTGTTCCTCTCAACCTTCATAACATGTTACGTATTAATAAATCTACGTATTACTGGACCTATTCAATGCATTTAGGCATATATCGTTAAGGGTTTAGGCGACATAAATAAACCTTGAGTTTTAAGGGTTAGCGAATTGCTCGAGCGGTACTTGAGCTTCTAATGACTGGATTAACCTAACTACTGATACGAATTCGCGAAAGACAAGTTAATCCTTGAACATTGGGAATCTATAGAGAATGATTATGGTCGAAGATTCGATCAATGTTTCGGACAACTGCACCTGCCTTGAGCTTCATAAGCGAGGCGTTCACAAGGTGTTAGCGAAGTGTGATGTACGCAAACAATTGAATAGAACTTTATTTTAATATTCTTTTACAGCTATTTTCGAAGCTTGCCAACTTTACACGTGCCGATATTGAAACATTGGAATTGGTTTGTTTTGCAACGCGGTAACCTTGCGCGCTAAGAGCCGAAGAGGAAGTATACCATATAGTCTTTTAAATACAAATTTGACATTCTTTTAAGGTTCTAAACCTAAATAACGAGCCGTTAAAAGCATAACAAAACGAATGTTTTTTAATTTTCAGCTGGTTATTTTTCACCTCTCTATTTTTTTCCTTTTTCTTTCTTTTTCTTTTTTTCTTTTCTTTTCCTCACCAGGATTTCATCATAGATTCCCGTGAAATAAAAATTATTGTGACACTTGATAAATGTTTGATATATCTACCCCTAACAGTGTTTCTTTTGATTCCTCCACCGAGTGCATTCACACCACCAGAAACTTGTTGAAATTAATTTTTAAATCGTGGCTTTAAATCTGGTAGATATCCGCACATTTCCATAAACCAACTATCTATCTTTGCGCGCGCGTGCTTTCTTGGGATCTTACAATGAAATATCCAATAAAAAGCAGTTGAAAATTCATTGATTTCAAGTATAAACACAGTAGTTATGATGTTATTACAGAGTTCCAATTTGAAAGACCTCTTTAGATTCCATTATCCCATAAACTCAAGCAAAATATCAACAATCATTAGCGATATGTTCAAGATTTTGACATCTCGGAATCAAAAGTCAAGCAAAGACATACAATTTATCAAAAGTAATTCACTGTAAGTAGACATTTGAAGTAAATGATGATAATACGATGTTTTTAGATGTTTTATTTTCGTGGTTCTATCTGGAGGTCCCGCGAACAATGGTCGATATTTCGGACGATGGGTGAGCCTTTCTTCACGAGCAACCAGCAGGTGGTAATTAAGACATGTGACTATCCGATGAAAATGGAAACATCTAGAAGAGCTAGGTTAAAAAATAGTACAAAACCCAAGTGTTTTTTTCACACTCTTTCGTGAAATGAATCAACCTGTCTGATAGACAATCTGATGTTCTGTTAAGATTTGGAAGGTTTGGACGATGCGCTCTGATAAGTTTTTTTAGTTTAGGATATAATAATGTATATGAAAGTAAGCCTTCAGTGAATAATGAAGACTAAACATTAGCTTTTGTGTGTGAAATACTCGCAAATTACTGCTTCGTACTGTGATGTAAAAAAATAATCCTGCTTTAAAGAATTTCAGCAAACAATTTAACTCGAATACCCAAACATGAAATACTCTTTGCTGGAAAAATTAAAACGAAGTAAAGAGGAAAATAAAGAAATTTGAAATGACAAATGCTTTAATGAGATGATAGAAAAAATTGATTAATCTTAGTTAATGGATCGAAGGGTACATATTGCTTGTTCGTTTTCGGTATTCAGTAAATAATGTCTCAAATTTTCATTAAGTTGAGTCAAGTTCTTTAGTGGTAACATCCGTATTTTTACTCTTGATTATAGCTGTGTTGGTGGGAAAAGAACCAGAATTCTAGCGCCTCAGGTGGAATAAAGGTGATATTTATTTGTAGAAAGCGTTTGAGAAGTGTTAAGTCTCTCATAGCATGACCTTGTGAGATTTTTTTCTTTACTTTCTGCTCGGGTCGTGTTGCGAGTACCATACGCAAACAAAAAGTCCCCCATTCTAAGACACAAAAGGCCTGAATATTGCTTTTGAAACTTCCTGTAAATTTCCTGGATAGTAATGGGTTAAAAGCAAGATAATTGTTGCTGGGGTCTGAGTTTTTTTAATTTTCTTCTCAATTTTTGTTTGATTCAGTATTGCTTGACTGATCATTTCCCCATGGAGAACTTTGTCTCGTACGGCAACCACCATGCATAAATTATTCACTTTTAAAGATTACAAATACCACACAAAACCTGCAGGAACCCTAGGTTTCATCAGTACTATATGCTTCAATCAATAATTTCTTTAAGTCAAACCCAGACAAAAAGGTTTCAAAAGTTAGCCAAAAATCTATCTAATCCGTACATGAGTGAATTTCTTCACAAGCTTGTTGTTCAAGTTCTTTTTCGAATTTTAGTTGAAAATATTTCAACCTTTTTGCATCTTATCATGTTAAACAAGTAACTGAGATTAGAGAGTGAGTTTCACAAAGAAAATTATATCACTGAAGCACAGCACAAATATCATTCACATTTCTGTGTTATTTTCATCGCTTTGAGCTGATAATATCAGCGAGAGCCTGGGAACGATATCACACGGACATCAAACGCCCAAGCTGTTGAAACTCTCTACTCCACTAGTACTCCACTTCACTAAATAAACTTATTGTCTGCTGTCAACACCAAAACGGCAAAAGCAACTCACACATTTACATCGACTTTACATCACACATTGATTTGAAAATGGAAAACTTAAAATTTCTATAAATTGATAAGCTAAGATTTCTTCAAATTATTGTAACGGAACTGTCACCGATAGAATTACGTAACCGAATACCACTAAAAAAGCGTTTTAAATATCAGTAAGCAAATAATGAAATTTCTAAACAGCCTCATAAGGATTCTTTCGTTTACGTAATGTACGTGTTGGTGAAGTTTTCAAAGAAAAATGTTTTCAGCAATTTTTAAACGCCCACACAACTTCTGGTAGTTATCCCACATGCAACAATAAAGAAAATATTCATGGAATGCATTTCTGACAACGTGCTGCGCTGTTGAATTCAACTTTACTATCGTCGATTTGATCTATATTGAAATTAAACAATTTGTAAGCAATAGGATTTGTTTGGGATTAAGGATATTTTCAAAAGCTTGGCTTTGGTTGTTTTGGGTAACAGACAAGCCCAAAAAAATGTTTTCTAAAAATCTAAATCTTTCGCCACTGAAAGTTCCAGACATCACAAACACTACATTCAACTGTGTAGATTCACAAACAATAATAAAAACAAAAACTCAGGGGTTATTTATCTCTTTCTCTCTCTCACTTTCTCCTTTGTTTTCATTTAGGAGAAATAGTTCAAGCCCCGTGTTATTTTGAAGACATAAAACTTGGCAAAGATCTTCTAGTGAAACCAGTGTTTGGATCATGTAGTTTTTTTTCAGACTTTCCTTGTCTAATGCTCTTTGTTTAACCGTTTACTTCCGAGATATTTATGAATTACATTCATTAGTGATCTAATTACAATAATATTGGTTCGTTTTTGGGAGTTTTTATCGACATATGGATGTGGTCAAGTGGTGATTAACATCGGCTTTGTGACTCGGTCATCAGTTATTGATGATCAAAGTAAGAAGCAAAACGGCTGTAGTCAACTCTCTTATCTTATCAACTCCCCAATAGTCAGACCCCTTGGTTCATTATCACACTATTGTGATTCCTGAGCCCAAACCAATTAAAAAGAATCTAATATTCCTGGAAAATTAAAGGCACATCAAAAAGCGTTGATTTGCCTGGACGAACAGCTGAAGAGTGGCCATTAAGAAGTGCATGTCTTACCAGGCCGCATGTTAAGATCTCGTCATAATATCCACTTTACTATCTTCAATATCTGGGATTACTGTAAATGATGTAGTGTAATCTTAGCACTTGAAATTAATCTTAATTTGAATTTGTCTCTACTTGTGTCCCGGAGGCTACTTGGCTGACAATGATAAACAAATGCCTTGTGGCAGATTGCCATGGACCAACTCTCTCGTCTTGCCCACGAGTTCATCTCAACCGGAAAGTCCACTCCACCTGGTACTCTCTCAAAGATTTAACCACAAAGAATTTAGAAACCGTTAGTTAGTAGCATGTGGCAAAGAAAAATGCTCTTTACAATATACAAAACGGTGAGAAGAAAGACACCGAGAGGGTGACGCCTTTTTTTTCAAGGTGAACGCACCAGTGTCTCAAAACGTGACTGGATGAACGCCTCGGCTTTGCAAATAAGGAAAGTTTCACACACAAGTCAAGTAAACTGACTGAAAACACTGATATTCTTAAAATATGATTCGTGGAATTACTTTCAGAAAGAGTATATTTTTTGTCTTGCTAGAATAAAAACTATTTGGTTCCATTTGGCCTGAAGTTAGACTTTCAGTTCGTTCATCTTCCCTTTATCTTCCTATCTAAAGTGATTGCATGCTAGAGTGATTTTTTTTCAACTTCACTAACTTCCAAGAAAGGAATAAGATGAAATGTTATGATATCACCGATATCAGTACCAGAAAGCAAAGAAAAATGATAGTATTTTGTTAGAGCATCGAGTTCTGACATGACGTCTCGTCATCTTCCCTTTTGTTTCTTATCTAATGTGGTTGCATGTTATGGATGATTTAGACTAATGTTTTCAAAATGACAAACTCCTAAAGCTTCCTAAGAAAGGAATACGATGAAATACTATGATATTAGTACTAGACGAACGAAGAATAACGATATTTTTTTGTTGGACCATTTTCTTGCCCTCTTGAAAACCATCTTAATCTCCATGAATACATTACACTCATGTGTACACTGGACAACTTGAATTACCTACACGATGCACTTTTGATCGAAAGCTAATCGGCTCAATGACTGATACAACTTTTGAAGGTAAAATGTATGCAGGAATTACTTTACGAATACTGATAAGATGTAGCATTTAAATACCAGAGAAGAATTAATATCCAAGTGTGAACCAGTTATACACAGGATGATGACAGGCGGTCTTCCTGATGGCTGAGTCATAAGTGTTCAAAACTGAGTGAAAATGAACTGAAAAATAACAGAGCAGTGCTGCTTAAAAATAAACACTCTCTATCTTTAAATCTCTTCCAGTTTGTAGTAGTTAGGAATATAGATAGAACACTGTTATTAGTGCGAGTGCCTAAGATTTGGGTTTCTCTCAGTGCCACGTGGTTTGAGATAGCAGCAACTTTTGTGCCTGGACTTAGGAGCACTTTTTTTCACTGCTAAAATAGTAATTTCTCGACTCATTAAGGTTAATTTTCTCAAGTTAACGAGTCAAAACTATTGGAAATAAAACCCCGGTGGTAGAGGAGATTAGGATTGAGACTCAGGGCCGATGTATGAGTATTTATGAATTTATTGCGAGATGGAGCGAGTCGATTGAAAGCATGCCACGTTCACGGTAATGAATTCCTCTTGTGCCTCTTTTCTTAACCTCTCTTGATCATAATACAATTTAGCATTTACTTAGCTCATTTTTCACCCTGCATCCGATTTTTCTCTCTGTATTAAAATAATTATTTTTGTTGAAAGAATCAAGCATAATTTGAAACATCGTGCGTGGTACAAGGTTGTTCAGCATACGAATAAATCTCATCAGTATATATCGCTTCCAGTGTTTGCCGTTCTTTTCCAGCTGAGTTTACATTTCCACATATAGTTCAATATTGCGTAAGACTGCTCGCTAAAATGCTCTTCTAAATCGAATCAGTATTCTTTAGAGGAAGTATTAAAAGTTACCAATGAATCCGACCCCATTGGCAGATTGGCAAGGGGAAGGAAGTTGATAACGCATAGGCAGTAATCCGGCAACCGATCGAGCTGTGATTCACCAATCAATCAAAACTGATTAAATATACGTATAAATTGCGTATTTTTTCCGTCAGCTTTATGAGGATAAAAAATTCGCGTAATTTCGCCAACAAACTGTTAGCAAAGTCAACGACACGAAAACATTTCAATTATTTAAGCCAGGCATTCTATTCCGACACAAAGGCACCTCTCATTCGAATACTAGTTGTTTATTTTGAATGATCTGGGCAATAAACAAACTGGCACCAATAATATCCCTAACTATTTCAATATTTACCATGTATTCTTATTGAATATTGACTTTTCTCACGAAATAAATGAATTTATAGTCCCTATGTCACTCAAGTACTGACTTTTAGAATAGAACGTTTCCTGTTCGTTCAAGATTAATTTAATGTAAGAGATTATGATTTTTCCGGTTTTTGCCTCCTAGGGTGATGACTCACATAAACGTGCCTTCCTTTTCTCGTACTTTCGCTGGTCTTCCTGGATAATTTGCAAGTCAATGAGCAGGACCTTGAGCCCGCGAAGCGAAAGCGGACTTACCCAATTAATCATGAATTCAAGATTTTATAAGCGTTATTAGTATGTTATTCTTGCAAGTACCAATGTTGGATGTTAGGAAAATCTAACTTCTCAGTTTGTCTTTACGTGAGTAAATCGAGTGAATCAGGACTGAATTCAATATGATGCACCGAATTGGGGAACGAAATTTACAGATCTGCAATAGTTCTGTGGTACTAAATGTTTGACATTTCCTTTTTTATTTTCTTTTGTATTTTTGAATAAACAAAAGTCATATACAGATCGTAAATTAGAAGGCGAAAAGAAAAAGAAGAAAAAAGAATGAATACAAGGAATGGAACATAAGAAATATGAAAACAATTTCGAACCTTTCGAAAACGACAAAAATAACTGAGAACCGCGAGAAAAATTTTACGCGGAAACGAGAATGGAAGTGTACGTGCTTGTATTGGTGGTGAATCCTACACGCGCCATTCTCGTACGTGACCATGAGCTAAGCTGACCTTCAGATGAATTGCCAAGGTCAACCAATTCCTTGTAATAACATTTTTGGCAATGTTTGTGTTAGCACTCCTCCCCTCACGAGGGCCTGCAATGTTTGTGTTGTCAACAAATTTGTTTTGATGCTAACCGCAATTATTAGTTCAGGTTACAGTTCCTATCTAATGGTTAGTACATGGTGAAGGTCAAGGTCAGAACCAAGGTAAACAGTTCAGTAATGTTCAAAAAAATGTGTGACATGTCCGGTTCGAGAAATCTTCCATGTGAAATTTCCTCTGTAAGAAAATTTCAAGGTGTTTTAAAAACTGAACTATGAATTACGACACTTCTGAAATCCCTCGTGACACTTGCTAAGCCCTCGAGGCTTTAGAGATAATTAGGGAAAGGATAGCTGATTAAATTATTTAATAAGTTAAAAAGATACTTTTAGGGATAAGCTAATTTTAGGAATAAGCTAACAAGCAAAATAGTTTTAGGGATAAGGTCTTGGACATAGTTAAGCTTAGTAGATTAATAAACCCATGAAATAGTTAGTATAACCGAACTTTGGAGATCTTATATGTTCCATTATTTTCTTGTGCCTGTTTGACTGATTTAAAACAAGTAATTTTTGTGTGCAAAGTAGTTTGAGGGATATCAAAACTCTGCTAATAACTTAATTTACGCCAATATATGTACAAAGAAGTCATGTAAACAGATTCATTATTTTTCGCGCCATTTCTCCTGGTCTGAATTTTCACTTGTCTCGTGAAAGCTGGTTAGTTCGCTTGGAAGTTGCATGAAAATCTACCTTTAAGCTCATAAATTACATACTTATACTTCAATGAAGGCTTCAAAGTCCGAAAAGTTAGTGAATTTAACTTCTTGACAATTTTTACTCACCTTTTCTTTTGTTTTTCTTCGTTTCATTCTTGAACTACACAGCGGATAGCAACAGAACCGACATGCGCATACATCAAGCACACAGGAAGCCCAAGCTAGAAATTTTCTAGTCATGACATGACAGGTGGTCTGAAATGGGAAATTACTGAAAATACTGACAAAATGTTCTCTTTTCTCAGTAATATATTCATTTTTATTTTCATTACTCTTTTCAAGCACTACTAGCAATGCTGTTAGATTCACTCACAATTATTGCATCAACTAACAAGTATTCTACATTTCAAACTAACTATTATTGATTCTTTATACCATCTAAACTAATTATTTTAACTCATTTTTTTCATTTTCCAGAAACCAAAAAGGTTTCTAATGATTAATTCATGTTTAATTCATATTTTGAAGATTTTATCATTTCACAGTTATTTATAATATTTTCAAGAATCCCCGTTCATTCCCAGGACCTTAACTGATTCACAAGCCGAGTGGGACCTGGAAACAATGACACGGTGATTTCAGAGCCTTTGACCAGAAAGGCAATATATAACCCATAATTTTTCAAGCTTAAGGAGATTTTAATGAGTATGACCAAACATTCCATGAAATTTAGCAAATGCCGAAATTATATAAAAACGAACACAGAAAGTTTTTCGATTCCAAAACTATTAATTTGGCGAAAAGTTATCAAAACTTGATATTTTTGGTCCAAGTTTACATTCTTTCTTCCAGTACTGACAATATATGATGAGGAAATATTTCCAATAAATTCTCATATAGGGATCTGAATAAAAGTATAAATAAAAGTTTCTCTGCTAAATAACGACTTGTTTTGAAAAACAGCTCCGCAAAGATTGAATACCGTGACAAAAAAAGGTTGAACAAAAAATGTCCTACTGAACCAATAAAAACTTTTGAGTTCTTTTTAGCAACGGTGAAAAATAATCTTTAAATTTCCATAAGAATACGAAAAACGATTTCAACTTAGAAAAATTAAGCCATGTTTTCAGTGAAGAATGAGAATTCTCATGATTCAAATGGGCGAGAGTTATTTGTTAAATTTCATGGTTTTGGTCAGTTTTCATTAAATATATAAATGGAGTTAGATTTAAGTCTTGTTTTGTCAAATAAAGTATATGATATTTACACCTTAAGGTATCTCTATTCATAAGCAAACTTGCCCAATAAATAAAAGATCGATAAAATCTTAGATTTCTATTTGTTATGCACTAGGTTCTACTATTTTACACTTTGGTTACAGATTAAAGAGGAACTTTGGTTCCCATAAACGCAAAATGAACGCCAGTTGCTTCTGAATTTAGAGTTAGCTTTTATGGGTTAGCTGTGGTGCATTTTTGTAGCTTTGTAAGCCATGTTTGTTATCGAGTCAATCGTCTGCGCATGCGTATTACACTTAAATCCATTAAGGTAGCTTAAGCTAATTACTCAAAATGTTTCTATGACGATATTTAGATCTTTTCTACAATCAATAAAGCTTGAAGTTGCTGCTACGCATGCTCTGACGTTTTTTGCAGATTTCGGTGTTTTCGCTTTTCTTAAGACTGGTTACCGCTGGCTACCTTTTATCTAAGCCGGCGGGCTTTAAATAAGCCGTTTTTTTGGCATCAATGAAGTACTCTTCTATATCTTTCTTGTCACCCCATTTTCTACGTGACAAACTAAGAACCATAACGGATAAATACATCTAGAGTCGCGACAGACGAGAAGGAAACATTGTCTGTCCAACTTGTGAATAACTGAATTAGATGAAAGTCTGACCGCAAACACCAACAACAAAGCGACGCGCGGTATGCAATGTACAGAGACGTCGGCCGCCATCTTATCTTGCTACATCCGACCATGCGGAAACCGACGTTTAATTAAATAAACTTTTGAAGGCACGGTGACGACTAACGCGTAAGCAGTTATCTTACAAAACCTGGTTACGCCATAACGGCGAAAAATATTAACAAAATAAACAACATTTACACTTAAATTACAGTTAAAAAAAAAATGTTTAACTGCTTGGTGAGTGCTATACTTTTTAGCGTGGACTGCGATATTTTGGTAAGTCCATTTTACAAGTCCATCTAAAGGATTAGCCATGTATCGGAGAAGCCAGCCAGCCTGGTAGGATTTTAAATGGGGTTAATCACTAGTTACTCCTTACCTTCTTGAAACGAGATATGTAGTACGGTACATTTTTTAAGTTAATGATAAAGTCATTACGGAATTTTGTTTATCGAAAGACCTTTAGTTTGTCGGAAAGAGGAGTAGTTAAAAGTCCCCGAGATCGCAGGACCTTCTCCTTGTACTTCCAGCATTTGTCCTTTGTTTTTTTGTTTATCTGAACTGGTTCGTTTGAGCTGCTTGTGACGTGATTTGGATGGTCTTGTGAGAAGCCCGAAGCAGCCTCGACGGAGAATTAGACGAGAGTTGCCCAAAGCTGGTCGCGAGATGGCGTTGGTTGTCAGATCATTTAGATGGACAGCGTAGCCTTCTTTTAAGAACTAATCGAGAAAAATGATTAAGGTTAAAGGCTGAGAAAGAGGGGGTAGGGGGAGCAAGAAGAGAGGAGAGACAAAGGGATGAAAGGAAAAATGAAATTACCAATTTCAAAAACGCGAAAAGAAAATTTATTTTCAGGCCACGTGTCATTCCTTGAGGAATAGAATTCTTTGTTTCATTTATGTCCAAACAAAGAAATGATACTCAAGACAATGACACATGGTCTGAAATGGGCGAAAAATGACACCAAAGAAGAAGGGATCAAAGTAGCACAAGATTCTTGTCTTCGCTACCCCTCCCCAGCAAATCCTCCTCCACACACATGAGGACAGATGTTATTAGTACTCGTTTGTGATTGGTTCATTAAATTTAAGTTATCCCCAAGTTCTCTCCCTAGTGTTTTCCACAGGCAACCCAACCCAGTTATTCACATCATTACCTGTGCTTGTTTTTCGTACTTCCTAACATGGTGTTTGGTAACACAGAAGATCTGTTGTGGTTTTAATCCAATATGAGAGTAGACAGATATATCCTTGATTGATCCATACGCCGAATGAACTATCACTTGACTCTGAAAATATATAATTTAGATCTAGACCCCTTGCAGCACGTCGGAATGCATGCAGCTCAATTTGGAGGACAAAACGTTAACAATGTTTCCAATTCCCAGGAAATTCTTTTGTTTTGTCCTCCAATTTTTGACGTGCAGTTGCAGCTAGGGTAAAAATGATAAGGTACGGCTATAGTAGGACTATGAATATGATATAATGTTAAGCAATCATATAAAAACAGCTTGAAGATAATAACTGACGAACCTCGTTGACAATTTTGCGTAAAAATTCCGTTTTGTGTTTCTGTATTTCTTTAGTGATGCCGTCACCAAACGCAACGAGTCCGTAGGGAAAGTTATGCTCAGCTAACCATGACATTACTTTATGCTTCTGGAAGTCAGGGCGACTGGTGACGTAGATGATGAGATATCCCAGCTCCTGCCAATGCCTAGAAAAAGTAACTTTTTGATTACTTTCTTTCTTTAATGGTAACACTTAGATAGGATTCTGAAGAAGAGGGATGCTAACCAAATATGATTTCCCAGCCCAAATATAAGAAAAAAGTTACTTTCGAGAAACCCCATTGTGGTGATTCTCATTCCACTAAATGAAAAACTAGTCTGAGTACATCATATCTCATTATCTAGCGGGGAAAAAGGGAACCAAATCCCATGCAGTTCCTGTTTTATTTCTAGGGAAGAGGAAGTGGAACAGCACTTATATTGTACCACGTGCCATACCATTAAAATGGCTTCTCATTGTCTTTAAGTAATTCTTCAAATCACAACGCATATTTACGGCTTCAGTACGGCTGTGGTAGTGGGGGAAGAATTTGCCATATCGTTTCCTAATCATAAGAAAACTACTTTAAATTACTTGTTTACTAACTGCAAACCCACCTGACAACATCTACAGCACCTGGCCGTACTTTAGGATCTTTACCCCTTATTGATACACTAGCCGTAAAGGAGCCATCGATACTGAACACTACTGATTCTGTTTTGGGTGGTAAGACGGCGAGATTACTGTCTACCCATGTGTGGTCGCCTCTGGAAGTGATAAAATAAAAAGTTTGAATCGTAAGACGAGAAACATATAGTTGCTACATTTGCAAAGCACACTCAAAGTTGTCGTGAGGAGGTATTAGCAGTTAATGATGGGGGAAGTAAGTAAATAACAAGTAAAATAATAAGTAACGTTACTACAAAGAGACCATCAACAACTCGTTATAACAACAGCAGCAGCAGCAACAACAACAACAACACCAGCAGCAGCAACAACAGCAGCAGCAGCAACAACAACACCAGCAGCAGCAACAACAGCAGCAGCAACAACAACTACAGCAACAGCAGCAACAACAACAAAACAGTAATAGTAGCAGCAGCAACAGCACCACCACCAGCAGCAGCAACAACAACAGCAGCAACAACAGCAGCAGCAACAACAACAGCAACAGCAGTAACAACAACAACAACAAAACAGTAATAGTAGCAGCAGCAGCAGCAACAACAGCAGCAACAACAAAGTGCAAATGCAGACAATTAACAATAAGTGCCTTTCTCCTCAGCTATTTGCGATCCTGACTCAATATAAGCATTACATAACTTACCTGACAACCATCTTAAGAGGGAAGATCCCAACAGATAGTTTCTTATCGTCCTGTATCGTATAGGACAGACGTCCACCACTTGTCGTCACCACTGTATCGAGCAGGACATACTCACCTGAAGGTGGTTGCACCATGACATAAATATCCACCTGTAAAAAAATGAATACAAAGCTGTAATCATGCTGAAAAAACATGAATAATCTATCTAAGGTGATTATTTGGATGCAGGTAGAATTCTTGTTCCACTGGCTTTTCTGACTTCGACAAACAGGATGCATCATGGTCTAGCTTGGGTACAAATAACACCATATAAGGCATGGTGAACAACCATGAGAAAAGGTATATTCCTTTGAAGCTGTGCATAATTGAGTATGACTATACTATAGTATTGAAGATAAGGTATTCAAATTTTACCTTTTCGCCGCTCAGCGACACCATGTCTAACGGTCCGTACATAAACCTAGCCGAGAGGATCTGGGGAGAGCTCTCCATTACTACTATATCATTAGCTCGATGGTTGGAATTAAGATTCTGTAGAAAAAGACAATGTATTAGTGACAGAAAGTCGAAATATTGTTTACAATATTGGCCGAAGTAAAAGGGGGAGTTAAGAAAGATGGTCCATCTAGGAGGTGGTTGCGTATTAGGTTAGATTAAGATGTTTATTACCACAGACTTCACTTATTCACATATAAACATGCCTCTAAAACCCGGGCACCTCGCTATTACGAACACTCAGCTCCGTCCCTTGGGTGCCCGTATAAGAGAGGTTTGCTATTTACCTTGATTTTAATGGCTGTTCTTCGCCTCAGCCATTTTTCTCTTGGCTGTGATGGTGAGAATGTCGTGCCTCGTTTACTGGGTGACGATACGGTAGATATATCCCACTCACCACGAAGGATCTGTTGATAACCAACACAAAACAGCAAGATTAATTGAATTCAATGCGTAAAATTACCTTTCGGTGGTATGCACGTCATTCCCACGAGAATGAAAGGAAACAAGACGTCACCGCCATGTTGGTTAACATAACGAAAGAAATCAAAACCAAATCTTTTGTTCAAGTCATCCAACATGGCAGCTATGACGTCACATACATAAGGACAAAAGACATGGCCGCCAAGTTAGTTGACGGAGGGGGGGGGGGGGGAGGTCACCCTCACCAACCACCACAAATAACCCCCGCCCAAATGCACCTTGCATAAATACTGGTAATGAGAAGGAAGATCACAGGCACCCCATGACCCTCCCCTCTCCTTCTCTACTCCTCCCCTCTCCTTCTCTACTCCTCCCCTCTCCTTCCCTACTCCTCCCCTCTCCTTCTCTCCCCCTCCCCCCACGGGTATGTTCCTGAGATCATGACTGATATTATGGTTTACCTGTCGAACAACAAAAGCAGCCACATCACTTGATTCCCAGTAACTGACATGAAAGAGCGGAGAAAGAACTGCAGTAGGGAACTGTTGTAGTCCTTCTGGACAATAGAGAGCATAGTCCAGCCTTTTGTTGCCCCACCATGAGTATCCTGTATGAGAGACAAATGAAGAAACCATGTGCTTGTTCAGTATAAATTAAGTTATCAATCTTCCTTGTTGGACTACCTGTGTTGGATATGCCTGTATTTTGTAAACAATGGGATTCTTGTGTAATGTTTTGTACATCTTTTGCATGAAGGGTTACTTGCATATCAAGGAAGCTTCCCATTGGTCTTTCTGTGTCAAAGAGCATTAAGGGCCCGTCCGCCATTTTGGATGACATAACAAAAGAAATCAAGACCAAATCTTATGTTCAAGTCAGCCAATATGGCGGCTATGACGTCACATGGACCCCCAGAGTTTTACACCCAGTATCTTACCTGAATCAATTTCAAATGGTCTTTCATACAAGCTGTCCAAGGAAGACACACTTGAAGTGCTCATGTTACTGTCATGTCTTGTAAAACCTGGACGACCCGAGATCCCTGCATGAGGACTGAGGCGAGGAGAAGCTTTCTGGTTCAAGAACATCTCAGGGAACGCACTGATGGTGTTTTTTACGAAATGCGACTGCCCGTCACCTAATGGGAAGTGATGGTATCGAGGGACATTGACTGATGGAAGTTGCCCAAACTGTTGCACGATTAAAGGTTCGATTCTAGAGGCTGATGGATCAAATGGGTGGAATAAATTGTAGAACTGGGAGCAGGCTGGTCTTCGCGGTAAAACTAGAAAAAAGGACGTTGAAAAAAGTGGAAATTAATCTGTGAATAAAACTTTCTATAACGTATCAGTCTATTAAATAATACATTCATACTGTTACTTGTAGCACTCTTTTGTTGTTGTTTCTTACTCCCTCTCTCTTTTCTCTTTCATTTTCTTTCATTCCTCGTCCTTGTCCTCTTTCTCTTCTCTCCTCTTCCCTCTTTATTCTTTCGGAGTGCAAAACTTAAGATAGCCAATACCACTAAATAGACCTTTTGGGCTTGGGTGTAATGTTTTTCCATTTCAGACCACATGTCATTCCCTTGAGAATAAGATCCTTTGTTTGAGTTGTATCCATATTCATGAGTCTTCTAGTGCACAACAGTTAAACAAAGAAATACTCTATAGAATGACACGTGGTCTGAAATGGGAAAATATTACGCCCAAGGAAAAGAGGCGTAGTGAAGGAGGGAAAAATTACATTTATCCTCTTCTCCCTGTATGAACTTCCTCGATCCCAAAACCAGGCCGATAGGAGAACCAAAAGCAAAGAACTTGGACACTTCAAAATCGAAAGCCATCTGATCGATGGAATCCAAGGATAGAGACAAACCATCGTAGCTGTTCTTGCCTACTGTACACTCCTTGAAACCTTCAACATAAAAAATGTCGCTATTATATGTGATAACTTATGAAAGTCGGAGCAGATTTCGTATGACTATGTAAAACGTACAGCACGGACCGTGCCTTGCTGTGACCGTGTCAGTGCCGTGCCGTGCCGTGCCGTGTATGAAAACATTCGACATTCAGTGCCGTGTTCGCGCCGCGCAGTGACCGTGCCGTGAACGTTTCACACTCTTACGAAATCTGCTCGAAGACGTCGGTAAAATTAGGCGTGGACAATACACCACCACATTTCTCTGGGGTGGGTTAGATTCCTGAACTCAATTTTTAATGGCATGATATTTGTAGGGCTCGTGTAAAGGGTTCACCATAGCATAAGTGTGTTACCTATACTGCCTTCAGAAGGTGACACAGATCTACGACCTTGGTTATTCATTTCTTCACCTGTGCCATCTTCAACATTCTCTCTTAGGTTTCCACTGCTTAGACACATGCGTAAGCTCTTAGAAGCCGCAAGATTGTTCTTTGGAGGAACATGCGCGCTTATTCTTCGGGCTTTCTCCATCTTTGGCGATGACGGCCCTGATTCACCGTTCAAAGACGAGGTGGAAGAATTGGTTGCAGATGGTTGAAAGTGTGAACTGCTGTTCGAGTTGACGCTCTGGGTACGGCCACGGTACGGTAAGGGGGTGGTAAGAGCATCGTAGACAAGTAAAGCACCCATGCAGTCACCAAGAATCGAAACCTGAAATTAAATAATAGATTTAGAAATGAAAATATAATCATTCATTAGTTCATTCATTTTTTGCTCTGAGTTCATGAAGAAATAGAAAACTGTGTGCAGTTATAAAGCACGCATGGATTAGCAGAACACGATAGATGTGTTAAGAGAAACACGACGCGTAACGCAGCACGATGTGTAGCGTTGTGCTTCTCAACACTTCTCGAGTATTCATCCAATCCCCCAAGTGCTTTATAACTAACTGCACACAGCACAGCAAGCAAGTTTTTTATTTCTTTTATAAAATACAAATGCGCGCGCGTGCTGTATGCACTCATAATGCACGCACCATCAACCAATCAGAAAGCGAGATTTATAACAGTTATTTTATAATTTTATTGAGTTCAATCGTGATGAGCACTATACCTCTCCACTGAATCCTTGCCCTTCATCTGAACGTAAGAACTCCTGGTAAACTGAGTTGGTAGCGATTACCATGGCAGCGACCATCTCGTCGTACTCTGATGACGAGGTGACCATCAATGGAATGGCACTGATTGGGAAACTACTGGAGATGGGACAGAAACCCGAACTACAACTGCCTGTGTCTGATGGGAGAGCAAAATGGTGAATCAGTACTAGAAACACAGACAGACAGACAGACTTAGGGACACAGCTGTGATAGTACATTATGTGCCTTACCTACATAGGGACACAGCTGTGATAGTACATTAGGTGCCTTATCTACAATGGGACACAGCTGTGATAGTACATTAGGTGCCTTACCTGAGTCACTATCTACATAGGGACACAGTTGTGATAGCATATTGAGTGCCTTGGAGCAGATAGATGGACACTCTACTAAGCGAATCGCAATCCTTCCCACGGCACCTCTGTAGTGAGTTTTAATGACAGTTTGAAAGCTGTCTTTTATTAATTGCAAATCCATGTTTTTTGATTGGCTGTCCTGGCCACTATCGAGCTGGCTTCCTCCATGAACAACCAATAGGAGGGTAGTGATTTTACACGTGCTTATTGAACAGGTAGAGGTATCGCTGTACTTCTTACACAGTCTCTCTTTACGGATATAGGTTGGTACCTAACAAACAAGGATGAAAGAAAAAATGAGTGGAGAAAAGGAAGGAAGGAAGGAAGCTAGGAAGGAAGGAAGGAAGGAAGGAAGGAAGGAAGGAAGGAAGGAAGGAAGGAAGGAAGGAAGTGTTGATGGATTAAAGGTTACCGTAGCGTTATCTAAGTTGCACTGTTTAAAAAAGTTGACTCACAAAATATCCCCAGTCTGCGAAATTAAAAAAAATTGCTTCTTTGCATCGATTCACTTACTCTTCCTTGATCGATAACTGATGACCCTAAAGAATCAAGAGATTCTCTCGAGCCGCGGGACGAATCCGAGTCCAGCTCCAGGCTCTTGAAGCTATTACTCAGCTCGACATTTTGTATCGTTAGGAGATTGGATCCTATTTGTTCAGTTTCAGTCGGACTGTCGAGTTCCTCTGTCAACACAAGAAAACGTCAACGGTTAGTGCTTACTTTTTCTCGAAATAGATTCTTACTAAATTTATCGGGAAAGGGGGGAATGAGGGAGGAAGGGAGAGCTAGAGGGAGGGAGGGAAGGAGGGAGGGAGGGAGGGATTGGTTTAGTGTGGGGAAAAGGATGTCAGCCCTTTCGAGTTTCAGAATCAAAAAATCTAAAGGTCCCGGACAAGTGCATTTGTTGCGCATATTTCGATTCGGTTGACATTCAATCCAGAAACGAGGTTTTTAATGAATCTTGTAGTTCTTACCTTGAGCATCAAAAAACTCGTCTTCAGAGGTAGAATCCGATGTTTCAATACTCGTCATCTGCCATCCTTTCATAACATCAGCCCTAGACATCCTCCGTGGTAGTGACGCACAAGCACTCTCATAACTTGTCACACTCCCTCTCTTACTATCCCTAAATGGTCTGATTTGCCTGGGGAAGGAATCTCGCATATTTGATACCCCAGGATAATCTTGATCACGTTCTTGGTAAACAAAAGGCGTCTCTTCTCGCTCTAGATCATGTCTTTCTATGTTAATCTCTACTGGAGGACATGGTGTGTTCCCTTCTGACTCTTCCAATGAATACTTCGAAATAAGTTCTAATTTAGACCCATTCATTTCATTATTTATAGAACCCCGTTTGACATCACTCGCAAAGTTCAATGGGGGAACATGTACCACGCTTCCTCTACTCTCTGTGTTAGCAAAGCCTCCCTCTTGATCGCTCTCGCGGTCTGAGAGATTTCCATGTTGATTCGAATCGTTTTGTTTTCCCATGGTTTGAGAGAGGATAGCTTTTGTTTCTTCTTCAAGTTGTCGGATATCTTCTATTGTTAGCCCATACCATTCGTCTTGCCATACCCAGGCTTGTCTGTGACCCATCAGCATTGGACGACGCAGCCCGCTATGAATAAAATGCTCAATTTTGTTCTGGAGAAAGAAAAATAAGGATAAAATGAAAACTTAACACAAATGGTGTCTCTTCAAACCACGCGTCATTCCATTGAGTATGATTTGTTACCTTTTAAAAAGGCGCACTGCAGGTAACAAACGTTGCATGGTATGTCACGGCCCCACGATTAAAGTCGCGGACACTAGATGCGATTTTTCATGCGACGTCGTAAAAAATTAGAGATCGCAACGTGCGACTACCCGTCCGATGTCGAAAGAAGTAGAAACGAGTACTACTATACTTTTGCGACGTCGCGCACGACGAATCTCACCGTGAGAATCACACGGTACGATCTAGTTTCTAGTATCTGTGCCTTAATTGCAATGCATAATTGCTCAATAATGCAAGTTTACCTATTTTCAAAAACGGTTGATTTTATCGCTGAACACTGCATAGTGATATAGCACTTTGCCATGTTATATTTTATAGATTTTGTTAGGTTTCTCCCAAGATTCAATGTTTTTTCTCCAGCTTCTACGGTTTTCCTTCTTCCGCAAACCCAAGATGCTAAATTCCAATTTACTATGTAAGTTAGCTGTGCCCTGACTTACTGAGGCCCAGTCCAGCTCAACGTCGAACTCAGTTTTGCCGCGTCGAATCGAAAAGCCTTTGAAGTCGAGCGCTCTCTTCCCTTAGAAGTATGTAGACCAAACTTAACACATATCGTCTCCTGGTGCTAAGCAAAAGAGCTGATGTCTTACATGGTAGTTGTCTGCGTGTTACTAGCCGCTGGCCTAAAAAGCAATTAGATTCGACGCGGCAAATGTTTGAAGTCTGAGGTAAGGTACTTTAGGGGATAAGGGGTAGGGTTACAGAATTATTTTCGAATAATTTACCTGCATTCCCCAATATTTAAATTCAACTTTGATTAACTTATAAGCGCACATAACACTAGAAGGAGGGTTATCTGACTGGTACAGATCAAGCCAGTTAGATGGCATTGGTCCTCTGTTAGTCTTTTTGGATTTGTATAACAGTGGATCCTCTTCGACAAGATAGTCTGTTGGTAAAACTTCCTCAATTATTGGGTCGATTAAATCTGAAATAAAAAGAAGAAATGTCTTTGTTATTGCATTCTGCTCTGGGGAGACACTCTTGTCATTTTAAAATGTAGTCAAAAAATTATCTGAGCCCTAATATAATTATTATAACTCACTAGCTCTAAAGTCAGTGGGCTCATTTAGCCCTTGAAAGTTGGATCATATTAAACATTCCTATTATCTAATTTAAGCGATAAATGTCCATAAATATATGATAATGTGTAAAAGTCACGAGCTAAGTTAGTAGTTTTAGTTCCTGGCATTCATTTTAGGATTGTATTTATAACATAGCAGCATACGTTTGAGTTTATTATTCTGCTGGGGATATAACAAAATGCAAATAAGCCCCATAGGAAGGCTGGTGTTTAGTTATTTATCAGTTGAGTCCATACTCAATAATGAGTATTCTAGACAGCTAAGATGCTACTTCAGTATTTTCATTTCAAAAAAATTAATCTTATGAGCCATTAAAATAAAAGCCACATGCAAAGTTTAGAGGAATTTTACTGCTGAGTTTATGAGTTATTTAAGAATGCATGCACATAAGTTAGAGAAAAAAACATTCTGAGCCTCTCAACTAGATTTACATGAAATTGAAACTGAAAATGTCCTCCAAACAGCACTTATAAGATGTCATTGCAAACAGCATTTATAGGATGTCATTGCAAATATCCATTGCCACTTACCAACTTCTCTATTGCTCAGCTCGGTTGGGCTGAGATTGAAAACGTTTTCCTAAAAAAAAAAAAGATGATTAATTTTGTAAAGATCGAGTTGGGGGGAGGGAAGTGGAGGGTAGGGGAATTTTGGTTGGAAGTGTTTAACACATCTCAGCCTCAGTTTGTGATGGTGATGTAATCCCACAACAATAAAAAGATTGATCACCAACCATAGTATAAAATGATTAGCTTTCCTAAAATATATTCAGCACTCCTGTCACACCCTACTCTTCCAATTAACCTCATACCCCCTCCCCCTATGGGGATCACAAACCACATTTCCTTGATTTTGCAGTGAAATGCTGAAAAATGATCTCCTCAAATCTCAGCTGCAGCATACCCTGACCCACGCATACCCCACTCTCATCCTTATTATTCCTTGTGGGGTTCCTAACTTTTGTACCCCTAGGCTAACGATTAAAGTATTTGCACAGTATGAACTTTCACTATATACTTACCGATTGTCCACCATCGGGCAGATAATATGTTTCTACATCAACAAAGAACTTCTCAACAAATGGACAAGTTGTTCTCATCTTTGTGTAAGGATAAGCATTCCATGCTTCCTCTTCTACTCTCAGAGCAGATTTGGGCAAAATTGCCTTTAACCATCCTGGCAGATGGTTACCGATGTGGTATATTTTCTTGGTGTATTGTCCTCGTTCTCCCTCTTTGTTTCGGTATGGAAGATTTTCAATGATTTCGACACCACTTCCCTCACCAGTACTTTCTAATCGGCTCTTTTTCTGATAATCAACAGTTTTATAAAATAGTCAATAATATATCAACATAATGATGATGGTGGTGATGATTATGGTGTCAGATGATGACTACAACACATGCATCCACTGAGAAAGCTAGAGATTGTAGCCAGGGGTGGTTTGCTTCCTGGACATGACATCAGGTTTGTCAGGTTATCTTGAATGAAGAGCTTTTCTCTGGGTTCTCCAGTTATACCCAGGTTGTCAGGGTTCTATCTGTGAGTTAGCCATGCACTGACTTATAATTTAGATCAGCCCAAAGGTTGTTCCAGGGTATGATCTGTGAGTTAGCCATGCCCTGACTTAGATCAGCCAAGAGGTTGTTTTAAGGGTTCAATCTGTGAGTTAGCTGCACCCTGACTTAGATCAGCTAAGAGGTTGCTTCAGGGTTCAATGTTCAATATAATGCAAAGGTCTATATAATTAGCACTTTTAAGTAAGGAGTTTTTTAGAGAGTAAAACTGACAAGTGTTAAAAATCCCAACCTTCTTTCTCCCTTAGTAGTCTACTTTAGTAATTTAGGACTCCTGCTGCTAAAGATTCAACTTAAGACTAAAAGCAACATTATTTTTTCTGATCCCATAATAGTTCCTTATTTTTTCACAATTTTTAGGGTTCTCCGTGGTCCTTGGAAGAAGAAGAAGAAACTACATGAATATTTTTAATAAAAAATAAAAAATTAGTTATACTATATTTCAACTTCAAAATCAGTTTGACAGGTTTTTTGAAGTACAACAAAGAGCAATGTGCTAAAGAGGTTTTAAAGTTTATTCGGTGATTAAGCTTTTTGTTGCCATGTGACTAAATCTATTGTTTAAAATTATTAATGGTTACAGGAATGGTGACCATTAATCAAACATCCCAGACATGATGTACACTTAATACCAAAGTAAACAGGATTAAAAGATCCTTCAAATTTGAATAATAATGGAATGGATAACAAGAAAACTTACTTCACAAAAAATCCAAAATAAAATCATTTTTGCATGGAGCAAAAATTATAGGGGTGAAAATATGGAATATAAAAGTATTTATATATCAAATATAGGTGATTGTGTATGCCCTAGACTATAAAAAAATCAAAAAACCCATTGTTAATCAATGTCTTATTGTTTTGGGATTAACTAAGTTGATTGTGGGGAATATATACATCCATATTACAGTGTAAACAAGTATTCAGGCCTTTTGTTATGCACGGATTGACTTATTTTTCATTATTTATGAAAGATTATTGCAATTATCATACATGGTCAGCCACAAATTAGGATTTGGTCACTTCAACAATTGAATAATTTCATAAATTATATGTGTATGTAAATACTTTAATGTCATAGGATTTTTTACATGTATTTAACTGTCTGATATTCACGTTTGCTCATGAATAAAATAAAAAACAGCAAGGGATTATTATTTTCTTTCACTAGTTAATTGTTGACAATTGATAATAAAAGTAATCACAACATATGAGAAAAGAAGCAGCTTTTAATCCACACCAAGAAAAATATTTACTCCAGTTGATTTCTATGCAGATAAATTGAATTTTGCTCAAATGTACCTAAAAATTTGAATACAAGCAGTATCTGAATATATCTAAATATAATTTAGGATTCAAGAATACTACTAAGTGAGTGATTTTATCTAAAAACCTCAACTATATCTACAGACATCAAGAAAAATGATCACTTACTGATGTTACAATAAGGCCAATACATCTTCATATATGTACAACTCAACAAAAAAATCTAAACACACTATAAATTGGAACATTTTTGGAATATTTATAAACAACGGGTTGTATAAACATTTGACTTGAGTATTCCAATTCAAACCCTGCATAAAAACAGGCACTAATTTTTGAATTTAGTAGATCACTCCCTGCTATACACTATATGTAAAAAGTACAGTTTATGCACGTACCAACAGTATTACTTTATCTATATACATTATTAAATTACTCTTGCAGAATAATATAAAAACACTAAAAAATTCATGATTATTTTGCCCGAAAGTAAAAGTTAACATTTCTGGGGTCCAAAATTGCATATATGAATGGCGTTTCTTTTGAAGTAAAGCCAAATAGACTCCAAAAAAGAGAAGTGTATTAATTTGGCCAAAAAATGGCAAAGAGAATTGGTTGTTTATGACATTTAGTGAGCTAAATCTAAGACATGTAGTAGTAATTTTACCACCTGCCCGGAGAATACAGTCAAGCAAATTAAGCAAGACTCTAACTATACCAAAATAAATCCCAATTTCATCGTGTAAATTTAGGAAAAAGGAGAAATGGAGATGGAGTTGAACAATTTTTCTTGACGTTCATTTTTATAAATTCATGTTCGGGAAATTAGTTCATAAATAAGCAGAACCCCGAAAAATTCATATTGGTAGGAATAAACTGTCGAATGATTAGCGTCACAGTAAGAATATAAACTTTTTTGCCACAATAAAAATAGATAAAAAATAAATTTTGCTAAATGCTTTTTCCCCGCGAAAGTTAAAGGGAATGTTATAGGTTCGCATGTTCGAAATACCTTTTTTTGAAAGGTAGTCGGATTTATGCAGCAAAAAAGACGAGGGGGATATTTTTTCATTCCCAATTTTCAAAGGAAAGGTTTGTTAGCTGCAAGGCCAGGGAGAATGGTTTGTGATTAGGTGAGGGCTAGCTTGGATAACATATTATTCATTGTACTTTGTCTCTTTAGTTGTCAAGGATGTCAGATCTCAGTTAAGATAACCTAGAGAGAGCTTGGCCGTAATATTCATCCGTCTACAACTACATTTGAATCATCGCTCTATCATTCCCCTTAAATTCAAAACCAGAGCAAACGAGAACGAATTCTGGTAATACTCGACATCTCTGATTATCCAAGATCTAGAAATTTAAGAAATCATTTCAATTAGAATGAGCGCTTGGTTGACAACGAAGCTATAATGGACAAGTCTTGTATTTGTAAACCAAAAAATCGTAGCCCTAAAACACTTATCCATAAAGAGCAAACACGAATTCTCCGGTTTAAAAGCATTTCGATGAAGAAAAGCAAAAGTTAAAGCAATAAAGTTAGGATATTACTTAGCATAATATCTAAGCGATGTCTATCAGTCAAGCGACCAAATGTTCATTCTTGTCTTTTAGTTTTTTTCCCACATTTCTTTCTTCACAAGAATCAATAACACCTCGGTATTTACAAGAATGAAGGAAACTAAATTCCTCGAAAAGATCAATAATAAAGGTAGTGTTTTGAGTCAAACAAGGCGCTGATTAAAGAAAATCTCGAATGATGAAGGAGTTTATACTGACCTGAATCATGTACAATTGAGCGATACGATATTCTTCAACGCTCATGGGCAAAGGAATTCTATACTCCTTGATCAGCATTTTGACCGATAGAATAGCCTTCCCTCGATCTGGACTAGGGGATCGGCAAGGACTGCGTGAATGTCAAGTGTCATCCATGAGATCGAGCGAGTGGAAGGTTCCTACATAGTCGATCAGTTGAAAGGTAAACAGTCCCTTTACTGTAGCTGCTTGCTCCGCCGGCCGGAAGCCATCTTGAATGACGTCACGACTAACAGCTGTCACTCGCCTCGTTATGACGCCTAACTGACTGAAAAAAATGAAAAAATGAGAATCGAAATATGGAAATAAGAGAGAGAAGTCCGCGAAAATCCTCTAGAATATCTCGTTACAGTCCGTCGTAAGTTTTCAAAATAAAATATTAATGAATGAACTACATGGCTTAGATATAGCCTACTGGCAGCCAGCGGTAGCTTGGGGCATTACACAAAAGCTTTGGTTGTTTCTAGGCTAGTAGGAGAGTTGTAAGGTTGTATTATGTTATTGCTATCAATGTGGGCGGAAAAGTGTTCTATACTCAGCTTGACTTGACGAATTATATTAGATTTTGTGGCATAATCACGCCTAGGTGTGGTGTCGGTGTAGCTTTCGACATTCGGTGTGGCACGACTATAGCATTATTTTATCTTTACTTTAAGTCCATCTTCCGCCAAGCTTTTGTTCCAAAAGAAATGTCTCAATGATTTGCATATAATTTGCTGGAACAAGATGGCGCTACTGATGCAGTTGACGTCATAATGTTATTACACATGCTGCGAATTAGGTGAACTTACTATGGGTAGGCCATCTGGCCCAATCTACCTGTTCTCCACTCCATCCATTCAATAAAGTCTAGACCTGTGAGTATTGCTTCGTAAATAGAGAGATATCCCTCGTTGGATGCCAAATGAATAGTTCCTTTCAGCAACTGAAGTGTTTGAATTATCTCATTGTGGTATTTCATGACGTCAATCCTACAATAAAGTCTAATAACCAAACACTTGAAAGCTTAGGGCGAGGTCTGGTCAGTATAAAACAGTACGCCTCCCGACTCTTAAATAAAAACTCTTCTGGGCATTGGGATCTTTTCAATTTGTAAGAAAAAGAACTTATTTTTGTTCATCTTGGCAACGTTTTGAAGAAAAGGCGAGAAATTAAATATTAAAGTGTGAATAAAAGAAAGAACTTGGGCGAAAGACACCGGCGACGGCGTGGAGTCTGTTGAAGCTGGGATCACGCTGTTAGGCTTGAACGTCTGAAGAAAATCTCTCGTAAAATCTCTCTTTCAATTTCTGTATTTTTGCTGATACTAACCAGGATGAAATATATGAAACATATGGTTGATCTTAATATAATATTTAAGAAGTTAGTCATAGAATATGATTTGCTTGTGAAAAATACGCAGATATTTGAATTCGAAGATGTATTGCGTGATGAGGATTAAATTATCACGCGTTACTACGTTTGTACATGTCACGCAAACGTTCATCCTGTTCCATTCTTCGAATCAAAATGGCTTCAGCTTCGTTAATTTGTTTTGTTGTTTTTTACCTTCATTTCGTCTCTTATGTTAGTGGATCTGCTAAAGGAGCTGTTGGGTTAGATAGTCTAACCTTTGACAAGGTAATTCTTGTTAGAAACTTGGTTTAATCAGATGATGATCATAAGCACGTTTCGATATTTTTGCTATCAAATTAGAAACCTTCAAACAACTTCTACTGCAGATCAATCCTGAGGACAAATTGTTATAATCATTATAATAACAATTACTTTATCAAAGTCTCGAATCTTATAGCTTTTACATAAGAATAGTTGGTAATTCTGGATCTCTTAATTTTGATAGCATCACACAATGGACTTGATTGCTTGCAAGGCCTTAGGGAACAATATTCAGGGACCTCATTTTTTTGGGGGGAGGGATGGGGAATAAAATTTTTGCTTTCATTTTGAAGTGGTCCAGAATCACAAAAATACTTTTGGTGGATATACTGTACATGTGAATAAATGTATATACAATGCGAGTATTGCC
Source organism: Anthopleura sola (assembly GCA_023349425.1). Lineage (NCBI taxonomy): Eukaryota > Metazoa > Cnidaria > Anthozoa > Actiniaria > Actiniidae > Anthopleura > Anthopleura sola. The sequence goes on from JALHLI010000002.1 coordinate 15,159,030, forward strand.
ATTGTCTGGTGAGAAATTGGTTAATCTTTGCTGTCCCTGCATTTGGGGCAGGCTGGTACTAGATCCCTTATCAACATGTGTTACTCATTGGAAAGATTGAAAATGGTCCCTAAAAGTTCTAAAAGGAACCAAAGATACCGAAGTTCCATTCTGTTTGCTAGACATGGAAATGGTTACTGCTGTTTCAGGCAGCTTTATAGACATGTTTGCCTAAATGGAAACTCAGTATTATAGATACTTGTATTTGTCACTGATATATGTCTCAATGTATTCTTACTTTTCCTCCCGTAATTAGTATAGACACCTTGTAAATATTAACCTATGATGCCCCAATCTCTAGATCTGTTCCTGGGTTTTATGATATAAGCAAAGAGACAAGAAATTTCAAGTTACTTGCCAAGAAACCTTGTTATTCTTAATTCAGTTCTTAATTCTATCCTGGCATGAAGACAATATAGAGATAGGCCTTATTTGTACAGACTGTGTTATATTAATACAATTCATTTACTGTTTTATGGTAGGTTATAACTAAACACCAGGCAGTTCTTGTAAAGTTTGACAAACAATATGCCTATGGAGAAAAGGAGGACATCTTCAAGGAATTTTGTAAGAAAGCATCTTCTCAAAGTGAACTGTTAGTAGCTGAAGTTGGTGTTGCAGGTACTAAACAACCCACCACCTTGGAAAAGAGAGGTTAATAGGGAAATTTTGGAGTAACGAAAAAATGAAATGGGAAAAGAAATGTTAGAGTAAAAAGGAGAAAATGAATGGCAAATAGAGAAAATGGTTGAATGGAAAAAAGAAAGGAAAAAGAAAAAATAGAAGGGCATGGAAGGATTTACATGAAACAAACAAAAAAAGAGATGGAAAGAGATAGGGAAAGTCTTTACCGTGAACAATGGTAAAGGAACAGGAACAGGAACAGGGGCCCAAATCAAAGCCCCCTCAGTTGTTTAGGGTGTTGCAAATCTACAGCCATCCTAGTCCAGAACTGAACCCACTTATTAATTTATTATTTTTGCAAAAGTAAAATTAAAACAGCACATGTGTATAAAATACAAAGTTTCCACTACTCATTTCGTCTTCGCCAAGTGCACGTTGATGAATATGAGTTCAGCTCTGGACTACACCAATCCTTGGTGAATTGATCATGTTGAAAATAAATTCCTTGTCAGATAACTTGAAATCCTTATTTTTTTAAAGCAACATATTTTTATTTCTCGTAGAATATGGAGATAAAGATAATGATGATTTGAGAGAAAGATTCAAGCTAAAGAAGGAGGATTTTCCTTACTACATGCTCTTCCTTCAAGATCAAGAAAACCCAGTTCATTTCAAAGGAGAAATCAAAGAAGACACCTTGTTAGCATTTGTGTCAAAGCATGCAGGGCTCTGGATAGGTAACATTTCAGTGATAAGCTGTGTAAAGTAAGGGGACCTCAGACCCTCCCCACCCCTTGGAAATTCCAATCACCCTCCATGGGGGAGGTATGGATATTTTCTGGTACTACACAATATACCCTCCTCAGACCCTCCCCACCCCTTGGAAATTCCAATCACCCTCCATGGGGGAGGTATGGATATTTTTTGGAACTAACAGTATACCCTCCTCAGACCCTCCCCACCCCTCGGAAATTCCAATCCCTCTTCATGGCGGAGGTTTGGATATTTTCTGGAACTACACAGTATACCCTCCTCAGACCCTCCCCACCCCTCGGAAATTCCAATCACCCTCCATGGGGGAGGTATTGATATTTTCTGACACTACACAATATACCCTCCTCAGACCCTCCCCTTCCCTTGGAAATTTCAGTCCTACGTACGCGGGGCTGAGGTGAATTGTTATAAAAATCCAATCACGACGCAGCTTTTAGCACAAATTATTAAAGATATTTGCGCATGTGCAGCTTTTTGGACCAATCAGCATCGAGAAGAAACGGTTGTGGTACTTATACTACGGGCACACTGTCGGCAACGCAATCGATGTTGCGAGCCATGTCACACGACACAATTTGTTGCACGCAATGTCACTGAAGTAGAAAACGATCCTACTCAGTTCAGGAACATTGCCTGTAATATTGTGCGCAATGTTGCACCGTGTGTCTGCGACTGTATTCTAGCAAGCTGGATGGATAGGTATACGAGAGTTGACCTCTAATATAACATGCGCCCGCTCACAATAAAACAACTACGCACCTTTTCAACAGTTGCGCCCAAGTTAGAGAATGAAGTAGAATAAAGATCTCTTATGGTATCGATTCGCTTATCATACATTCATCGTGTGCACATCTGCAGGACAGCCTTCCAATTAATAGGGCTACGATCTGAGACAATGTAACACGATGCTTTGGTATGCCATTGGGTATAACATACTTTCATGGTTGGTAGAAGGATTGTGTGTTTAATGAAGAAAAGGTTGCTGTTACCTGTGACATCTCTCCAGTCTTCTTGGAAGCGATGTTGATGGCAACTTTTCGCACCTGCTTCCGGGGCTGCATTAAAGTCCAAAGTGTTTATTCTATAACTTCCTCAAATCATTGTTTAAAATCCTCACTGTTATCTGTTATCTTCAGGTTTACCAGGATGCGTTGAAAAGTTCGATAAACTCGCAGAGAAGTTCCTAAACAGCCCGCCAACGAAAACAGATGAAGCGATAGCACAAGCTGAAGCACTACTCAAGGAAACTAAGCACAAAAAATACCAAACTGCTGGCGATATCTACGTTAAAATCATGAAAAAAGTCAAAGAGAATGGCGAAGACTACATAGAAAGTGAAGTTGCTCGAGTAAACAAGCTTTTGAAGGACAAAATCACGCCAAAAAAGCGTGAATTGTTCCTGATTCGACTCGATATCTTGACATCATTTCAGCATTTTATTTCGAGAAAAAAAGACGAACTGTAGAGCTGAGATGAGTCTTTAATCTTTAAAGCAAACAAAAGAGCATTAGTTTTAGCCACGACGAGTCTATAATCTATAATCTATCTTTCTAGGTTCACCTCAGATTAGAACTAAATCTCATTCATATTATCCTTTATTTAGGTTACGTTTCACGTTCATTTTTTACCGCGGATTTTAAATTAGTAGTTTGTAAGTAAAGTGATACAATTAAATTACGAAGAAGAATCACTTGCGATAATTTTTTGAGTAAATACAAACTTAAAAATGCAATTCTTAGAATATCACGAATATTTTTTTTTTATCTGAGTGAAGTCAGAAAATTAGGCCGTTTCGCTTTTCAGCTGTTTGTTCCAAAACACGAGGTAGATAAAATAATTGAAACGTTTCTCATTTATATTCCTTTTTTCATTGACCACACTAACTGAAAAAAATGAGATTCCTTTATTTTCAATTAACTTCTTTTCTTACCGTTTCAACAAAAGTTCCAAACAAAAAAACGAGGCTTTTTCCCCTAACTTTTAGCTTTTTACGGGAAATCTTGTGAAGAAATTCGACAATTTTGAATTTGAATAAATCAGTTCGACCACAAAGTGAATTAGATTGAAGATTTGAAGGTTTTGTTTTTAATATATTTGAATCAAACGACGCCATACTTAAATGAAAACAACGGCCCGCCCTAAGGCTGAAAGGCTGTTAATTTGCGAACCAGCCAGAACTAATTCCCAAAATTAAAGAAATTACCCTTTGAGTAGTTTAGCGTTCTCTTTGTACAAGAAAATTGAACACAGACTTCAAAATTTTAAAGCAACTTTACCGAAGCCTTTAAACTTTTCATATTAAAGTGCTTTTGGGTTTTTCAAAATGAATAATTAACCACCAAGCTAAAATTGGTTGTTTTTGTACAAAAATTTGAATTGGCATTGTTTTTGTAAGGCTTAACTTTATATTTAGAGTTAGTAGTCGTTGTTTTTAAGATGCATGTCGAAATTATGTAGGAATCGGTCCGTATACGAACACCAGCACTGTATTGACATTCCGCGGTTGGGACGTTTAGTTACTGAGCTAGTTAACCCATCAAGCGTTGTAGGATTTTGTCAACACCTTTTGTACCCCGGTAGACGGCTTGTACTCCAGAGTGCCCTGGAACTTGTAGTATAATACTCTCGATAAGGTCGGCCACTGACGTAGAAACTAAGACGACGGACGCTTACAATGGCTCTATCAGCTGAGAGTACTCAAAAGAAACTGCTTTGGTTTGGATGGTTTGGTTTTCGACCAAAATGGCTCCAGTTTCTCAATACTTCAAAGTGGTTTCTATTCTTTGTTTGTATGTATTTTTTTACTCAAAGTATTGTGGTGAATGGAGTATATTCTGTGTCTATTACTACAATCGAGAAAAGATACGGCTACTCAAGGTAAGCAAGTCTTTAGAATTCTTAAAAAATTGCCTCCACTTGTTTTCTTTGCTAATTCCACATGATATCTGGTTAAAACAAGATGTTTCTGACCCACAAGACTGCCATATGACTTAGATATACTTGTATAAACACTCAGCGAAGACAAATAACAGTCGTATTAACCACGTATCGGTCACATTACTGTCCTTTGAGCAGAAACACAAGTTCAACAGATACGCTTCGAATTAAAGGTTTAAAATCCATGGATTATATAAAATATCCAAGTGTGAAAGCTATTAATAGTGCTTTATCTATATTAGTAGTATTTTAGAGGTGTTTAGTGTGTTTATTTGTCGTTGTGTTGGGGGCGAGACGGTAATTCGAGTTTCTGTCATCCCATGGACTTCCAGCTCGTCTGTATTACTTCACACTCTATTGACTCTAACTTAGCAGTCACTAGGTTCACACAATAGCTAATTAATAGCCTTTCATTGTAGCTGTAAACCCTAAAAACCCCTACTACGGGAATACGAACCTTACGTAACGGATATGTGGTCTTATCTTGCTGTATTTTATTATTGGAGGCTCACAGCATGGCTGTTAGACCCTGTAGTATGTGTGCAAGACGAAGCGAGGGTAGCAGAACGGTGGCACTCGATGCTGCAAGCGAGGTGACCTCAACTTCAGTGAGACGATTCAATAATTTGAATCACAATTTTAGGATTACTGCACTAATTTGACAAATGAGCCAATATCTAATAATTGTTTGATAAATCAGAAATGGAATTTTAATAAGGTAAACCTTGGAAAGTTTGCGAATATATCAGCCAAAATTGGATGGAAACTGCTTTTTCTGAGCAAGTTTAGCTCAAAGTTCATCAATAAGTTTATCACTGATTAGTGAGATATGAATTAAAATTGCGATTTGACCAGCCGCGATGATGAAAGCGCGGACATAATTTTATTGAGTTAACTATTGAAACAATTAGATAAGATCAAAAAGGACAGGCTTTGCCCCTTTAGATTTCGGCAAGTCTTCCCGACACTTGAATTGTTAAAAGTCATAGTTTTGAAAATCTCTGACCCTCAAAGGTAACCGATGATCATTTCTGCTATTTTATCTCGGCAAAGCTACGAACAGATGGGTAGTTCAACAACCTTGTAGCCATCCAACTAGTCATTTTAGGGACCGGAACTTCATTGACGATATATTGACTACCAAATCCCTCAAAATCCGGATTAGCTGAAAATCTTAAATATTTGAGTCTCGTTAAAGTTCATTGTAAAGAATCGTGCGTTCAATAATGCTCTTCATATCATCACCACAAAGGTCTATGCAATGTTCTTTCATTCGCTCATAAACAAGCAAGCAGTGTTTTCTATTAGTTAACCAAGGTTTTTCGTTCTTTATTTATTCGTACAGTGAAGCTCCAAAATTGTGACCTTTTACCACCCACTGCACTTGACTTAACATACGATAGACATGTCCAAGAATGCATCATCATACACTTAAAAAGAACTCAGGACACTAACAGCGCGCGCGGCTAACTTTCTAATATCGAACCAGCTAGTATCTTAATTTTCCCACGAAATAAAAAAGGACAATACTTAAGAGAATGGCGCGCAGTTTAGTTTGCAAAGTTGAAGTGGCAACCTTTACGGCATTTCGCTGTGACCATACCTTGCGCAATATATACCTAAGGAAAACTTGCACCCTGCACTCTGCACAAAAACCTATTTCTGTACATCTCGTGACTGGGTAGGAACAGTAATGACGTGCTTTTCAGTCTTCTTTTCCCGGATAGGCGCGTCCCAAATGATCCAGTCAAGTTCTAGAGCATGTCTGTCTCAAAACCCAGTTAAACTAGTTATAAATCGTAGTTTTCCTTTCATAGCTCTTATACCAGGGCATTTCTGTGTCAAGTGGAGTGACTAGACTGTTAATTCCTAAATGAATGTCTTCTTAATACTCGAAGGTGTCCATGTCCATGTGCCAGTATTGATACATGCGATATTGTTATTTCAATTCTATCTTTGCCCTCACTGACACACCGTTTCCACCCAGGCTCGGCCACCTCTTGTTCCCTTTCGTTTTTCCTCTCACGCCTTTCGTTTCCTTTCCTGTCTCTGATATCAATTGTATAAACCAGCCGGATACATGTGGTGGCCCTTGTGTTTGGGTCAGTCGTACAGTACGAAAACAATGGAAAACCCTTTCAATGTTATCGCAAGTAGTACCGAGAAAATTTGAAGGTTTTATAAAAAGCGCTCGACTAATATTGATGCTCATGAAATAGCCCTAATGTACCATTCGATGCTGTTCAAGAACTAAATATACGCTTGTAAATACTGATGAAAATACGGCTTGGCCATGCAGCTAGCCACCGACACAGACTTAGTGTACCCAGTTTTTCCCACCAACCGGAAATCCGTCCTATTAATTCAACCACTGATTGAATCATGCTCAATATTTACGAATCGGAAACAACCGTTTGATTCACTAGCTCAGTGATTTATGATTTAGTTTGCTATTAATTATAAATACCTATGGATATTTTAGGGATATGGGTTCCGTTATAATTTATATCCAATGTTATATCGGCTGGAGCCGGCGGATCCAGGGGGTGTTCATTGGTGCACCGGACACCCCTCTCCCCCAATAATTCTACGCAAAACTATACAAGTTAGATCAACATTATTAATGACTTCAATATATCGACTCTTTTCGGACACCACCTTGTAAACTTCTGGACCCGCCCCTGAGCGGTCAGTCCCTGCCAATACGAGCATAATGACAAAGGCAATGAATTTCTATTCCTTTTTCCCCCCAGTTCTATGACAGGTGTATTGACAAGTTGCTACGATGTTGCAGCCTTTCTTCTAACTCCATTCGTTAGCTACCTCGGTGCCAGAAGACGAAAACCTAAGTGGTGTGGTGTGGGGCTGTTGGTCATGGGTACTGGCTTTTTCATCTTTATTCTACCGCATCTTTTCTCTGGGAAATATTTGGTTGGTAAGTCTGATGGGAATCAAGGGTGGTATGTAGCGTTAGTACACTCGCCTCTAACATCTGGGGTCTCAGGTTCGATTCTTAGACTCTGCATCACATGTGAGTAGAGTTTGTTAGGCCTCTCACTTGATTCAAGGGTTTTTCTCCGATTTTCCTCCCTCCACAATTGCAAGTCTGTGAGTTGGTCGGGCGCATTGATCATACGTGGAGTTGGGCTAACTGACCCTTAAATATAAATAAATATAAGCTGGGACCAAGCTTTTGTTTTCTTTCCTCAGGGGGAACCAAAACAAAAGCAATCCCTAATAGTAGGATCACTCAAGCTTCACGTAAACAGGTCCTAACTCGCCAAGTCTTGACAAATATTTATACATCTGTTTTCGTAGAACTTCAAACATCGATTGTCAATTTGTCACACAAACCCATTCCTCAATATTTGACAAGTTGATTTTTCGTTAAGTTTTCAGTTTATCACGCGTATCGGGTGTTATCGTTGACATGCATCAATTCAACTCTAATTAATACAATTTTCAGATGCACGAGTCTACTGCTGCGTGAATCTTTAGTTTATCGTCTAAAGTCACGCAATATGTTTAGCAGTCATCAATAGTTACTCACAAAACGAGCCTGAATTTTTCACTAAAATCAATGTCACTGTGAAACTTTATCAACCTATAAAACCTGTTATATAAAGCCACTTCTTTCCCGTTTTACTTTCGAGACAGCCAAGCGTACTCACTTCTTTTCTAGTTGGTTAGTTTTACGTCACGCACACCGCATGCGTGGTTGTGGACAACATGCCGTGACATCATAATGACGCAGACATTTCTGGTTGAACGGAATATATCCGCCGGCAAAGTTCAATGTCGACCACGTAACGAACAAACCCGGTAAAGTCTGGCGATAAAACCAATAAAACTCACTCGGAAATCACAAAGTTTCCGTGGTTAGGGACCACGTAGAATAGCTGATACTCGTTCGGAAGTATTCTAGAAGTTGTTAGATATCCGTTGTCATAGAAACGGCGGGCTTTTTAAATAGAGCGCAGATGGTTCACTGCACGTAGCATGTAGGACAGGCAATGCAGAGGCGGAGGCTCTTAGCCCTCACGTTTTCAGCCAAAAAAATATTTTCTGTTATGAGCTATCTAAAGCGTAAAATATTTTTTTGGTTTGACCAATAAATTCCAAATTTTCATTGTAGCCCCCCTCCCCTCCCCTGGAGGCCCAGTGCGCTACAATAAACTAAAACACTTTGTTAACCAATAACTGTAACTGTTTTTCCTCTCGTCATTGCAGGCCAATCATCATCAGAAAAGTCTATCTTATGTGACGTAAATAGCACGATAGGTAGCACCAGTCCACAGTGCAAACAGTCTCACAGCAGTATGGCTTACTATATGTTGTTTATCATTGGAATGTTGGTTATTGGGTCTGGGTCGACTCCCATGTGGAACCTTGGAACGGCATTTATCGATGAGAATGTTAAAGCAAAATCATCTCCGATGTATATTGGGATATTTTCGTGCTCAGGTGTTATTGGTAAGTAAGTTTTTTGGTTTTAATATTTTCTTTTTCGTGAACTCAAGGGAAAAATACTGATTGCGCAGACATGGAAATAATTAACTAAATTAATAAACAAACAACCAAGCAAAATATAAATACACGCAAAACAAATTACGAAGAAAAACAAACATTCCAAGGTAAGTCGGTCTTGAATAATTTTGGAATTTTGGCGCCAAATCAGAGACACGCGCGCCCGACTTGCCAGAAAAAAAACCCGCGGATTTTATAGTATCCCACAGGCAGCCCAATCTCAATATTTTTTTGTGTATAAGACTTGATATTACATCTATCCCTTAATTGCTCCCCTCCTCAGATTATATAGAATAATTTTTTTTGCAAAAACATTATTTGTAGGAGCCGGAGTAGGATTTGTTCTCGGTGGACTTTTCCTTTCAATGTACGTTGATATTGGTACCCAGACCACCCTGACGCCTAAGAGTGAGGGATGGGTAGGAGCCTGGTGGCTAGGATTTATCGTATGTACTGTGCTTGCTGTGTTGTGGAGTGGATGGCTTATTGGATTCCCTAAAGAGTTACCAAAGACTCAAGAACTGAAGAAACAAAACGTGATTGGAAACAACGAAAGTAGTGTAAGTACTGAATTCAGATAATGAGTAGGGCTGAACTGAGCTAGCCCATTTCCAGTCGTGTTTCAAGAAACTCTCTCCTTCCAAGTAGCTAAACAGGGGTGGATCCAGGGGAGGGGTGCGCACCCCCCCCCCCCCCCCTCCCTCGAAGAAACTTTGTCCCCCTATTTTAAATATACCTAGGCCTATACGAAATAATGTTTTCTTTCTGGCTTTTATTCTGAGGGTTGCACCTCTCCCCGGGCTGACTTTGTACATTACGGGTTAATGGTATATATAAACTATTAACCAGTAAAAATGGAAAACATTCTTTTACAGACAACTGACCAAGAGGTTGGATACGTTAAGCTAAGAGATCTACCAAAAGCCTCAAAATTCCTGTTATCCAAGATCCCATACGTGTCAGTAACGCTAGGAATTTGTATAGAAGGGTTCTTAGTGTCTGCATTTACAGCATTCATGCCTAAAGTCATCCAACAACAGTTCCAGTATTCGCCGTCTACAGTCAGTTTATTGATGGGCGTGGTCGTTATACCTGCAGCTTTGTTAGGAAACTTTATAGGTAATGACGTCATAGAAGGGAAAATAATCCTTGCTATATCTTAAGAATTGCAAAGTTTAAATCAACCGACAAAAGTCTTTGAATCTCATTATCTGCTCCAAATGAATGGTGGTCAAACACTGACCATCATGTGCTGTCAACCAGAAAGATTCTTTTGAAAACTTTGAAAACTGTGATTCCGCTGATAAATATTCCACACGAGACAGGAAAGGACGTCAAGTTTCTAAACGTTAACGGACTAGCATGCGCATGCGCGTGTGTAGGAGGAAGAAAATCCCATATAAGTTAGAAATTACGCATTAAGTTGATTCAGTTTAATATAAAGTATTATAAAATAACCGCAAAAAAATCACGCGTCCTGGCCATGGCTGGGAGAGCGCGTGTGCGTGCATTATGAGCACACAGCACGCGTGTGCACTTTCTACTCCGTCATTAAATGACGATATTCACTTTACCCTCTTTCAAAGTAAGCTTCGCGCTCGTTTCCCTGATGTTCTGAGAGACGTTTTGATTATTAATGCTATTAATGTTGGCTTTTTTTGCAGGTGCATATATATGCAAACGTTTATGTCTTCATCTCCGTGGAGCAGCCAAGATGTCGTACATGGTTAGTGCGCTCAGTCTTCTGGCTGTCTGCTTGTTGTTCCTAAACTGCGATACGCCATCAATAGCTGGTATCAATGGATCTTATGCTAATGAGTAAGTACACTCACGTCAGAGATTTCGTATCACATTGAAGGGGTGCGGTTTTGGTGCGATCCTGTGCTACTGAAAAGGGGAGTCTTTATCATGCGAAATCGGCTTCTTAATCAATTTTAGCCGGTATTTCCTGGCTACGCCTCAGTGCCGTGCCGTGTCTTTGCATCCTGATTGGATGAGCACTAAGCTTGTCCGCTGCAAGTGAAAGGATGTCGTCATTTCCGTACCATGACCTTGTGATTCTTTACAGTGTTGACAGAAACATTTAGCAGGTGACATTAACGTGGTACACTTACAACACGTAACCTGATACTAGTGGCACGGAGATATGTTGAGTGTCCTATTGTGTTACTAACTGCCGCTTTTTGCATTAAGGTCTTCGTCACAGCTGACGACATCGTGTAACACCAGATGTGCATGCTCTGTTTTAGATTTTAAACCCGTTTGTTCTGCTGGGATGACCTACTTCTCGCCATGTTACGCAGGATGTCAAACAGACTTCAAGAATGGGGTAACGTATGGCTTTTTAGATTACATTTTACAAAGATGTACCGATAAATACGATATACGTAGCACTCATTTCCTATGTTGATGTCAAAGGAGGGAGTACCGGAGAAGCTGGTATACTAAAACCTCATTCCAAGGAAGAGGACAACACATCAAACAAACTCGGCTCACATTTGGTGTGGGCAGAAACTTTTCGAACCAGCGACCTGCCCTTTTTTATAAAACCAAATCAGGGAGATACACCGCTATCTAGAACATCCGAGTCAAAAATGTACGATATCTTATACTTCAATATATTTTTTCTTTTAGACTATAAGTGACTGCGCATGTCTTCCAAGAGGAAGTGACGTAACCATCGGTATTTGTAAGATTGACTGCGGGCTCAAACCACTGTTTTACCTCATTGCTTATTTTCTGGTAGTTTTCTTGACTTTCATGAGTGCAACCCCTGCAACAGTCGCCACACTAAGGTAATACATACTTCTTTTACCAATCTCATATTTTAGTTAAAGGTTGAAATAAAGATCTCTCACATAGGCTTTGCCTTGTCCGAGTTCGGTAAGCAGGACAGGATGCATTGTGGTCTAGCTCGAGTACTAACAACACTATATAAGGCATGGTGAACAAAAGATTCTGTACCCAAGCTAGACCACAATGCACCATGTGCGCTATTTAAGAAAAAGTCTTTAAATGAAAATTAGTCCACAACATTAATCTTTTTAAACTTCGAAAAGGCGTGTAAGTTACTGATAAACTGGCCTTATTCTTAATTTTTGATCCAGGTGCGTTCCTAATGACCAGCGGGCATTCGCTCTAGGCATTCAATCAAGCTTAATAAGGATTCTGGGTACCATTCCCGGACCTATTGTAATTGGTACTTTGATTGACATGACGTGTACTTTATGGAATGAAGGGTAAGTAGTTCAAAAATCATTTTGGCCTGCAATATACCATTGGGCTTCCTGTGGCCGGGTTGTTCGTACCACAGGAAACCCAACCATAAAATGCAAAAAGGTTATTTAACAAGATTTTTCCTCTTTTCTTTCAGATGCAACGGTAAAGAAAACTGTCTACAGTATGATAACAGAAGTCTCTCAACAGTCGTGTTAGTCACAGGATTAATAGCCAAGATAATCATCACTACCTGTTACTTCATCACTTGTATCTTCAGCCCAAAGGACCAAGCAGACCATAATGCCGTCGTGGGTAAACGAAAAGAAATAACAGTTCATTGTGGAAGTTTAAGAGACTGTGATAGGGAAACTGACCTATAGTTTCAGCAACACAGCGCCAACTTCATAGAGAATATCTTTATGTAAAGTGGTGGAATGTGGAAGGATGGAAAGTCTCTGGTTGAAGTCAACGCCTGAATGCCATTCCCTTCATAACAGAAAAGCTAGAGCAGCTCTAAATAGTTTATGACGTCATATATAGTCAGTTCAACAACCCAAGCGTTGCGCAACATTTAGTTTATACTCAAAACATACCAACAATATACACCGAATCGAAATATGGCGACCAATTTGAATAACTATTGTTCTGGACTGACTAGCCTCGTGTTCACGTTGAAACATAAAAGCGTTTTTACATGTATGAGAGGCTAATCATTTCAGAACAATAGTTCAACATTATATGATACCTGTTATTTTTGATCGTGAATATAAGTGGCGCATGCTCAGTGGCCAACCAACATTGACTTCAATACCCTCACATTGTATCACTCCCTGAAACAACCTCCGAGTTGATCAGGGCACCACTAACTCACAGATTGAATTGGAATTTAACGTGTTAGGTTTTGCGGAGGGAGGAAAACCGGAGAACCCGGAGAAAACCTTCGAATCAAGGGGACAAAATCTTTGTGTAAAAAAATATTTTGGGCCCGCTATAGCACGCAAAAGAGCATGTAGATAATTTTCTAAGTGAAAGCTATACATAATCTCAATAGAAAAAAAATATTTACAAAAATACTAGAGAAAAAAATCACTTTTATATCAAAATGGACATATCAGTTGATCTTTGATTTTATTATTTTTAGAATCATGAACAACTTATTCGTTTTTGGTTTGAAAAAATATATATTTATGATCATTTTTATCATGTTTATAACTTATTTTTAAATATTCAGCAAATGATTAATCTATAATTATACTCAATTCTTATCTGAACTAATAAAATAAAAAACGAACATTTTGTAGAATGTTTTGTTTCCTTGTTTTGTTGAAAATTGTGACATAAAAATATTGAAATTAAAACTTTAAGGTCACAGCGCAACTTTACCTGAAATTTGTGTCGCAGGAAGAAAAAAGAGCTTTTGAAAATAAAAGATGAATTTTAACGCACCCTGAAACCTCCTCTGGACTGACCAAAGTCAGGGCACGGCCAACCAACTGACTGAATTTGAATTTAGCGTGTTGGGTTTTGCGGAGGGAGGAAAACCGGAGAACCCGGAGAAAAACCCTTGAATCAAGGGAGATACCTAACAAACTCTACTCACATGCGATGCCGAGTACAGGAATCGAACCCAAGACAGAGATGAGAGGCTGAGTGTACTACTGATACACTTCATCCTTGATGGAAACATCTCGAAGGAAGAACATTAACGCTAAATATGCTAATATCAAAGCATTTCCTGTCGAAATACCTGTATTCTAGCATTATTAAAGTCTGTAACTACAACTGTCCCATCCTCAGTTACAGCAAGATCCTGAGGTTTATCAAACTGTCCAAGCTGTGCTCCATACGAACCGAACATAGAGATCCTTCCATCGGTGGAAAATACTTGGACACGATGATTACCCGAGTCACACACGAATAACCGATCGCGTGAATCAACGAACAATCCTCGTGGGTCCTTGAATCGGCCTTCGCCGTGTCCTTTCTCGCCTATCTTGTAAAGGAACGTTCCTCCTTCGTCGAACACCTGGACGGAATGATTATCAAACGAAGCAAAAAGTTTGTTTTTGTGTCGAGTTATGAAGTAAGGTGCGACGCGTTTACCAGAAGGATGAAAATCAGGGCTTCTGAATTCTCCCTCATAAATTCCTTTGGGTGAAAACTTCTTAACGCTTCGAGAAAGGGAATCACAGACAAAGCAAGAGCCGTCAGCAAGACAACAGACACCAAGAGGTCGCTCAAGATGTCTTTTTCCAAATGTCTGTATACATTCTCCTGAGGGATTATAGACCTTAACGACATGACTGTCACAGTCTGAGACTAGAACATTGCTATCATAGTCAAACGCCACACCTATGGGATTCGATAACGTGGTATTAGAATTCCCATCTTCTCCGAGTCGACGCAGGACTTTCCCTTCCAAACCTAAAATATGCACTGTCTGGTTCCTTGAATCCGCTACAGCGATGACGGCGTCGTCATTCACAGCTACTCCACTGGGGCGGCCAAAATGACCCCTGTTCAATCCCAGGATACATAGCGGTGTCATGGCGCTACTGCCACCAGATTGCATGGATGGAGAACTAAGGCTTTGCCTGAGGTACTCCATTCTTGTTTTAACTTGTAATTGGTAAGGACTGTCATGGATTGGCTGCCCCATTACCGTGACATATACAGTCAACAAATCAGGTTTCAAAGGAATAAAACTGACCTTATAACGCCCATCTCTCAAATCCTCTATCCTGGGTTGTATTGTGTTGCCTTTTTCGGATTCTACAAAAACCTCCAGCCGATCGTCTTCCGAGTAGCTTATGGTACCTTCGGAATCTTTCGTGACGACTTCGAAGAGCATTCGTTCTCCGGCACCGGTTACAGCTTTGTTTAAGCCATCGCCGATCACTTCGGTACACGATGGATCCGTATAACTCAGTTTGATTTGCCCAAAATCTGTACTTTCCAGCACCCCAAGGGTCCTATTATTATGCTGGTAATCAATATTTATAGACTTGTGTCTTGCTTCTTCGATCCTTTCATTCAACAGATCATCTATCCTCCCTATTAATGAATTACGAAGATTAAGCATTTCAATGTCAATGTCTCTGTCAATAATACCCTCTACGGTATCTCTTGCTTTCTCCATTTGTAGCAGCTTATCCTCATAATCCTGCTTATTAAGGAAAATTTCCTGTCTTAGGTCTAGTTGAATGCGTTCGAGTTCACTGATCATTGTCTTCTCGTGAGTTCGAAGAACACGTACCAAGGCATTAATTTTATCACGAACGCTCGTTCTCGCCGCTACAATCTTTCCTACAGCACGATTATAATCAGCTTCGGTTTTTTGGAGCACATATTTACAGGATGAAATTTTGAGATCCAGTTTATCGATGTACGAGTTGATTTCTTGGTCTGTTTGTAGTTTTGCATCGTTAAGTTTGTTTAATCTATGCAGCTCGTGTGTTCCTGTCTGGCATTTTTCGCAAATACATTCCCCACAGTCGTTACAAAAGAACACCAACTGTTCATTCTCATGCGATTTTTGAGTACAATTTCTCATACCTTGAACAAGTTCTCTTAAATCCTTGGAATGGATATTGCGTAGTTCTAAGATTCGATGTAACCGCATGGGTTTCATGTGGTCGTGAACCTCGATACATTCTTGACAAACAAGGCACTTGCAATCAAAGCAAAAAGAAGTAGCCGAGGTGTGTCTGTCGCAGCTTGCACACAGTAATTCTACTTCATCCTGACCACAATCAAGAACATTTTGTAAAGAGCTGATAAAATAAGGCGATGGGAGTGCTTGTAATGCGACTCTGTCCTCCAAATACAAGCCATAATTACAAACAGGACATCGTAATTTCTGGAACAGCTTTGTCCCTCGTTGAAGTTCTTTTAAGCAGTCGAAGCAAAAGCTGTGAAAACATGGCAAGGTTTTGGGTTGTCTGTAAAGTCTTTCACAAAGAGGACAAGTCAGTTTTTCCTTTAAACCCTTTTCCAGAGTCGATTCAGCCATGATTTAGACGGTAAACACTCACTCAATCGAGTTGAACAGCTAAGAAGCCGGTCACCAACCCATTTGACTGACCTCTATTAGTTTTCAATGTTGAATGGCGTTCATCCATGAAATGACTCGATGTTTTGAATCAAAAGTCTTATACTTTATTCAATCTCATTCAAGCGAAAGGATTGAAGCATTTGTTAAACATTAATTAACATGTAAATAGCAGTTTTTAATTTTTTTTCTTCTAAAAAAAAGTTTGTTCATTTGATAGATTACACAGGGTTCCCAATGAACCGTTATGTGAACCTTTTAGTTTTTTGGCAACCAACCAAAACTCCTTAGTTTTGCTATCTTTTTTATCTATTAAATAGCCACTTGAAGCAATCAACAGGATTTCGGGTTAATGAATTGCTCGTCATTGATATCTTTGATGCCGTACTTAATTATCCAAAACATAAGTATTTTGAAGTAAACTTCGTAAGGCCAGCCTAAGCGCTGTATTCATTATCTAATCATTGTAATTTTGAAATTTTATTTTCATCGCGTGCTTTAAAATTTAGTGAATAAATCATTATGAAAGTCAAACATTTATTTATCGTCGAAATTGTAATTTTTGCCAGTTTTTTTGTGAGTCAATATTCTCGAATATTGTCACAAAAAATGGTCACTTCTTCATCTTGTACCTCACTCTATTTAGTCCACGAATTACTTTTTCTATTTTTCATTTACAAAACAAACTAAACGAGCGAAGAGAAATATAATCAAACATCCAGGTCCCTATATCGAACATCCAGATCTGTACCTGGAACCTGGAAGCTAGTGGGAATAAATGAAAGAAACTGAGACTAGCCAATCAGGATCCTTATTAGAAAATGATTGACAGTAGGCAGAGAAGCCACTCCAGTGTCGTACAAGAAAGACGAAGGATAAAACATGGCGGAACAACTTCACACTTTTGCCTTTCCTTTTCATACCATAATAAGCGTTACTCCAGGTGAGCTTCTGCTCTAAAATAACTGGAAGTATTTTACTTTCATTTACCGAAACGGACTTCCCCACATTTTTGTCAAAATGGCAGTTCTATTTCTTTAACTTTTTTTTTTTTTGGCTCGAGTTCAAGAAAGTGAATTTTTTTAAGAGAAAAAAAAACCGTTAATTTGTGAACAAACTTTCATTTCATTTAAAAAGTGTATTCACTGGCTGTTTTATTCTCTTTTTTTCTGTAGAAAGCCCACAAGAGGAATTTCCACTTCAAGAAATTTCTTGCCAAACTCCACAAAACGTTCAAGAAAAACAAGCAGCAAAAGATGGTGATTATAACGAAGGATTGAAAAACTCTCCCTTGCGAGGGATTCAAGAACAAAAGAACGAAGAAGAAAAAGAGAATAAGCTTTCAGTTGTTAGTTCAATTCTATATTTTTTGTTGACCATTTTAAGAATTTACCGAAAACAAGGTTTTTTGAAGCTCAAACTGTTTTTTTTTCCAGATTCAAGAGAAGGAAGAACGAAAGGAATCATTCAAGGACTCTTCAACGCCAAAACCTTTCATCTTTAATGAAGAACGGAGTCCTATACATCTAAATGTTGAAGCACTAAAACCTCAAAAGGAAAAGGTAAACAGAAAACTTATATGAAGAATGTGAATATTTCGTTTCGAAAAACAATGCAAACCAAAACTTGGCTCAAAAGTTATTGAAAGTAAAGCTAATACTGTAGTATGCAAGTTTGCTACGATTTCACTGACCAAATTCAAACATTGTTTTTCTTTCTTTTTATCATTTCTTTTGCTTTTCTTTCTTTCGTTCTTTTCTTTTCCTTTTTGTTCTTTCTTTCTTTCTTTTTCTCTGCCGTCTATTCTTCCCTCCTTTTTTCATTCTATCCTTATTGCTTTCCTTACTTTAATGCTTCATTTCTTAATCTTTGCTTCTTTCATCCACTTTCTTTTTTTCATTTTTGAATTTGAAAAAAAAAAATATGGATGCCTTCAATGATTTGAATCATTTTTTGTCTTCATCAGACAGGAGTGACTTTGCTTGAAGATGACCTAACAGACGAGGATGCTAACCATTTGTTACGGTATTACCACTGAGGTGCAGCGTACCACAATTTTTAATCTTATTTTTGATCAAAACTACAACATAGTTGTTGTACTCATACATGTTACAAATGACTTTTGGAAAATATTAAATGTGACCAAAACTAACACAATAAATTGATGGTTAAAAGTATTTTTGGACCATTTGCAACTATTTTGGCATGCAAATACTTCCTGTTGTTATAGTTATTATAGAATAATTATTATTGCTCTATGTACACATATTACTAGTATAAATGGATAAAGTTTTTCATGGAATACTGAATGGAAAAGGAAAGAAACAAAAAGAATGGATGCGAGCCTTGATATTTTCTGCTTACCTAAAGCCTTATTTCCCTTTTGAGTTCCACACAGTATGCCTAGCCACAGTTGTGTCAAACAAATAGTAGGTCTGAGTTTAGAGCTAGTCCACAGTGATCCCATGACCAGCATAGTATACCAGCCTACAGTCCAGAATAAAGCATTCAAATTTATTCCACCAAGATCCTGCTGTGTAATTTCATCAAACACCTTCCACCTCCATCAGCTCACTGTCATCCAATTCTTCCAGAAGTTCATCAACTTTGCTATTTTCCTCTTTGACAACATTTTCTCTCTTGATTGCTCTTGGAGTTTGACTTCTGCTTTTATCCTGAGAGCTTGAGGTATCTCCTGTAAGAATCTTTCTGCTTTCTTCAAAGTACTGATTTGGATGATTAAAGCCAGGCTTGTCTTCATCTGAATGAGTGAGCTCAAAATATCGGGTGCAGGCAAGTTGGTAATGAGAATCTTTCACCAAATTCATAACCTGAGGGAAATTAATTCAAAAATTAAATTTGTGCATACATATATGTTGTTATGCTTTATGCCTGCATCACTAGTGAAAACCAGGCTTAATGAGTACAAACAATTTTTTTTTGCTACTGGTTTCAAATATGAAAACAAAGTACCTGATCCACTCCTTCTTTGCCAAGCTTGTGCGCTGCTAGCCTCTGTCGGAGAAGATCAGGATCTGTGTGTCTGTAGGGACACCCTGCAAAAAAAAAATATGGTTAATCTTATGTACTGTACAAGATGTTTGATGTCAAGCCTGATGAGACTCGTCTCTGACCAACTGGTAGAGCGCTCTCTCTGTCTTGGGTGATTCATCATCAACATCACCCCCACTATCACCACCATCATATTTTAATCATCATCACTATCGCAACTACCATCACTACTTTGCTGCCACCACCAACAAACTTCAACCTTCACCAACAACATAAACATTATTAGCACAAGACCAAACGGCTTAAAATAATGGCCGGTCAGTTGCCAGTCATGATCACCTGTCAAATTAGTTTCAGCTTATTCATACATCATTTTTGGTCCAATGTTACTGGTCAAAATGATTGGCAAGGTAAAGATTTAACCAGACAAGTTCCAGTTCTGGCCAGAAATCCTTCAATGACCAGCCATAATGTTAAGCCCTGCCACCACCACCTACGATTCCATCCATCATCATTATTTTTCCACTAACCATGTAATGTTTATTATGAAGTAATAAACCATTACATGAAGAAGTCGTATGAACTAACGAGTCAAACCATGTGTTTACAACAAGAACTGTTTTGCACATGCGCATACCCAAGTATTAGCCTAAGGTAGCCCAATAATTGACAATCTACAACTGAAATCAAATGTTATGACAAGTGCTCCCATCTTACCATGACAGTCTCCAGGCCCTGGCTGACTGGACATAATAATCTTCATACAGCTGTAAGGTGTGTAATCTGCTCGTTTGCCTTCTTTGCCGTAATTATGACGAATATTATAAGCATACTGCTTGTCAAACTGAAGACAGAAGAGAACACAATCTAAATATTTATGACCAAGAAGTTAGATGGGAAGCATGGGTGGCATAGCAGTAAGAGCGCTTGGCTCTTACCAATACAATCTGAGTTCGAGTCCTGCTGGGCTAGTGTCATACAGTATGTGAGTAGAGTTTGAGTTGGTTCTCTCCTGTGCTTAGAGGGATTTTCTTTGGGTTCTCTGGTTTTCCTCCCTCCACAAAAATCAACTTCTAAATTCCAATTCGATCACGGAACGAGGGTCACTGGTTTGTTAGCCACTGGCTATCATGTCTCCATAAAATGCTACCCTCTTAAAAAAAGGAAGGTTTTTTAGATATTCAGTTGAATATAAAAATGAAGAATAGTGGCATGAACTAAACAGACTGTACAGTTAATTTGTATAGTATACCTTATCAAGCTCCATTACTTTTGAAAATTCTGACCTCCAAAATATCAAAGACTCCTCAAGTGAAATCCCAATGCCCTAAATGAAAAACACATAATATGACACAGCAGCAGACCAACAATACATGCTGGATACATTATGCACATGTAATGTACACAAGATCTTAAGATCTTCATCTTACAAATACTTTAGTAGCATACCTTTAAGAACAAACCATATTGCATACGTCCACCATGCTTCAAGTGATGATGTTCACGGAGAGATTGATGAAGATTGCGCATGCATAATGGAAATGATTTACGCGCAACCTGAAAAACAGAAATAGAAAAGCTTCAAAATGTAGTAGATAACTTGCCACAATGTCAATAGATTCTAGACACCAAAATATGGTTTCATATTCTAAAGAAATAACACGAATTATTTCAGAATACTTGGTAGAATAGTGAACATCTTAGTTTACTTACAGCATCAATTTGATCCAAGCTTATTTTACCACCAGCAATATTCTTCTTCTGGCTATAATCCTGGCCTACATACTGCCGACTGAGGAAAAATTATACGAAACGTTAAGGGAAGCATATGACCTGCCTAGATTATAACCTGGCTTCCAGAGGCTCTCTCACACCAGTACTTGTCTGTAAAATCTACATGTATGACCAAGAAGAACTGGAGCAAGAGACCCTCTGGAGCCCAGGGTACAAGAGTAGTCATCTCAAAAAGCAACATGGCTCAGAAAAGAATGTTATTCAATACTTAACCTGAGATTAGTGAGTCTTGGGAGAAGTCTCTCATCTTCCTCCAGATAGGGTAATGCTCTGGCTGTTAACTGGAAAGAAAAATATAATAACCTTAGGACATTTAAGTGAACATCACCATTAATAACTATAGACTTTGAACCTCCCAATTTGCAATGAACCAATATCTGTGTTCACTTACTGCTAAGGCATGAGACAAGTTGGAGCGGAAAACATTGGAAATGATTGAAGAAAGCTCCTTCCGAGGAACGTATACAAATCCCTAAAAGGAAAACAATTCAGTTATCAAATGCAGGTGACTAATTTTACTGAAATCTGTATTTACCTATTTAAAATTTAACATTGTCAGAGCCAAAGGAAATAGGTGTTAGGACATTCAAAGACAGTATTATCAATAAGTATAATCAGTAATCAAGATTAAAATATCCAGGCTATACTTACTGCCTTAAGAAACACCTTCCTCGAACGGACTAAATCAAGGGCCTCTGTGAATGGTACCTAACCAAAGAATATCAGCAAAAAAAATCAAGTCTTTTTTAGTACCAGTAGTGTTTGAAGTTTACTGAAATAATTTTGATTTTTAGCTGCTCAAACCTTGTAATATTCAGATCCTTGGACCTGTGGTAGTGAAAGATTATGTCCAGAGTCCCTGAGCTTTATCTCAAGATCATCCTTTTCCTCCTTACTGATCTGTTAACAAAGCCAAAATAATTCATAACACATAAACTACATATTTCTCAGAAATGTCATCTATTTATTCATTCATTCGCCAATTAATTCACTCACCCATTCATTTACCCATTTATTCACCCATTTATTCATTCATTCACGAGTTCAACCATTCACCATTTATTCATTCACCCATTCATTTACCCATTCATTCATTCACCCATCCATTCAACCATTCATTCACCCATTCATTCATTCAATCATTTATTTATCAATTCATTCATCCATTTAATCATTAAATAGATACTTCTCTACAGTAACATAAACTTACATCAGTGTAGGAGAGGTTGTTGTGCTCAAGAAAAGAATCAACAGCTTTTGGATCAATTTCATAGTCAAATCGAAATCTAAGATGTTAAACAAAATAAAAGAGTAAGACCATTTTTGAATTACAATATTGCTACAGGTGTTCCTTGATTACAAACTCATTTACTCAGGGTTAGCCTCATTTCAAAGTTAAAATATTCAAATACCAACAAAAATATAAAATGCACAACTTAAACAATACAAGCACTTTTAAATTCTTTCACTGGAACACATGAATGTTCTATAAAAAAAATGTGGATAATCCTGAGCAACAGAGAACTCAAAACTGGAGCATTGCAAGATCAAAATTAATGAAAGCTTATGTACCAAATAAATTTTACTTGGTCATGTGTCAAATCTTCTATTGAAACCCTGAATTAACCTCTGGGCTGATCTAAGTCAGGGCACAGCTAACTCACAGATCAAACCCTGAAACAACCTCTGGGCTGATCTAAGTCAGGGCACAGCTAACTCACAGATCAAACCCTGAAACAACCTCTGGGCTGATCTAAGTCAGGGCACAGCTAACTCACAGATCAAACCCTGAAACAAATTCCGGGCTGATTTAAGTCAGGGCATGGATAACTCACAGATCGAACCCTGAAACAACCTCTGGGCTGATCTAAGTCAGGGCACAGCTAACTCACAGATCGAACCCTGAAACAACCTCTGGGCTGATCTAAGTCAGGGCATGGCTAACTCAAAGACTGAAATGAGACCAGGAAGCCCAGCACCCAAGAGGTGAAAGGTGGGTACAGCACTGCTATACCACCCTTGATTCTGTTACCTGAACAGTTCTGTTTCCTGAGTTAAAAACCATCTTCGGAGCTCCTCCCTAAATGTTTAATTGAATAAAAAATTAATTCTAA
Source organism: Anthopleura sola (assembly GCA_023349425.1). NCBI lineage: Eukaryota > Metazoa > Cnidaria > Anthozoa > Actiniaria > Actiniidae > Anthopleura > Anthopleura sola. The sequence goes on from JALHLI010000002.1 coordinate 15,182,121, forward strand.
ATGCAAAAAATATCAAAAATATTTATGTGTGCCTTTGGGATTGGTGATGGTGGGACTCTCCATTAGGGGAAGGAAAGCCAAGATTTTAAAATTCATTAGACCAATAGACCCCTTGCAGCATATCGGAATGCAGCTCGATTTGGAGGGCAAAACAATAGGTTCCAATTCTTAGGAGTTTGAGATTCTTTGAAATTGGAAACTGTAAAAGAGCTTATCAGCTATTTTTGAGTCTTCTATACAGAAAACGAAAAAACTGTGGAAGGGTTATAGGTAAAGATCTACTTAGTAATTTACCCCTATAAGTGGAGAGGGATAAGTTACTTGTAATGAACAAACATCAAGCCTGCGCCACTTACGATCTACAATATGCCAGTCGTAGGATGAAGTGAGATATATGATCTTTCCTTCTTTCATTATGTATTTCATTTATCTTCATCTTAATGTTTTCGTCTCCCTGAAAATGAGATGATTAAGTTTAGATGATTGCATGTAATGGGTAGTTCCAGAAAATATCCATACCCATACCTTGGGCAGCATTTTGGAAAATCCGAAGGAGGGGGGATTCATAGATCAGGAATTCCGAAGGAGAGGCGGGGGGTGGGGGGCATCTTGGTCTTGAATTTCCAGTGGAGAGGGGGAGAATTGATGTTGAAAGGGTTGGAGGAGGAAAATTGTCCGACGTATCCTTAGCTCAAGTTCAGACATCAAACTTTTGCCGTCTCGAATCTAATTGCCTTTAAGGTCTACTGAAAACCATTAATTCGATGTGCTCTGCTTGAAACGCCGCATTTAATTCTTTCGCTCGCAATGATTCAACGTCATCTTGCTTCAAGAAGATGGGTATCTGGATCTAAGAAACATAAAATACTGTCTATCGTCTGCTAAATATACTTACCGCAGTTTTGTAATTCGCATTAAGGAGTTTCTTCAACGCTTTCAACGTGTTCGTTTTGTATTCATCGCTATCTTTCTTGTACCTGATGGAATTTGTCTCGATTTCTCGAAGGACTAAAGTGAAATGAAACAACATTGTTTACCTTATTGGCTACTATTGATTCTTTCATTAATACCAGATTCCTTTGGTATACTTATGTATTTTGTACCTTTAAGCCTTTCTACTGCAAGTTCTTCAAACTCTTCCAGCGAGATATTATCAGTTGGAGGCAGTTTATACATCTGAAGTCGATCTGGGTATCTCTTGAAATCTCGACCCTCAGCCAACCCGCTTGACTTTCTTTTTTGGGAAAAATACATCTTAAACAAAAGCTAAGATGCCAAATACTTATTTTGCTTTAAAGAAATATGGTGGAAAGAAACTCTAGAGAAATTTAAAAGTCTTTTCATTCGATGGAGTTTTGCTGGTTTTGCGATTTTCGCGCCAAATTTTCGTGCGTAAAGTAACCAGGCCTTTTGTTCAATTACCCTCCCCTCCGTAAATCAAATTCTTGTTCACCTCAGGCTTTCACATTAGTATATACACAGGAAGCCCGCGTTTGGGTGAATAAAGTTTTTAATATTATAATTTATATTCCATTTAATGATTACTACAATTTTGTTTAGAGTAGCACGGTGAAATTAACCTTAGACTATCTACATTATGTAACATTGATAATCCTTTATTTACTCCTTTCTGTAGATTTCCAGGCTTCAAACATTTGCAGTTTTGTGGAGGAACCAGAGTTTGTTTTACTGGAATAATGGAATATTTGATGCTGCGTTGGAAATAGGAAATGGAGCTACCAAAATGAGAATTGGAATCAGTATTTCTAAACGTTAATAATTCTCAATCAGCTACTCAGGATCTTGCCAAAAATTGGATTAGAAAATATGATGGTATGCAATCCTTTCCTATCCCTCTCAGGACGCGAAGTATCCAGAAAAAAAAAACTATTTTCACTTCACTAAAACGTATCCAAAAGTTTTTGTTTGATGTTGTCCTACAATTACGTTCCCACTGGACGTAATAATACTCGATCCAAAACCAATGAAAGAATTAGGGGAATTACATGGGAATTTGCTGCTTCCTATCATTCCTATTCTTATCTTAAGAACAGAGCCTGGCTTCCCGGTGACAAGATTGGCGCCCTCTGGTGTACAAACTTCAAGTAATGACGATCCTTTGAGCAGATTTTTCCACGAAGTCTTCCCTAGTTTAGTTTCAAAATAGCTACCGCTTGCAAAAAGAGAACGGAGGGAATTCACGTTCAGTTGGATCTGCAGCCAGTTCGTCTCGTTTCCTTTCTTCATCCCGACGCAGATTTTCCTTGCATTCATTTCCCAGAATATGGGAGATTTCATTTCGTTGTCATCTAGAATCGCCATGTTTGCTGGATAGTTCAGCGTTTGTGTGCTGGTCCAGTAAGACGAATCATATGTGAACGTTGGCTGTGTATAGAAAAACAAAAAACTTAGATCATCAAATTTTTACTTGGTAACATAGTCACCTGCTACCTTAATACATAACGTATTTACTCGACAATCTGAAACAACTGCAAGAAGTTCGACTGTTTTGTAGTCAGATAAACTTCTTGCAGTTAGAGAGTCGTTTCTGATTGTTCAACGAACCATAAACGATTTCTAAATTATTTCTGGGTGCCCACGGTTTTGCGACTCGCACTGTAAATATAAGCGACGCCATTACCTTCAAACCATCAATCTTCATAGCGAGTGCCCAGCCACCAACGTCACATCCGGTGATATTATCCATGATACAATACACTTGTACAAGTCTGTTGTCAGGAAGTCTTATGTTGTATATTCCACTACGAGTGAAAATTATCATGACGTCTTAGTTTTAGATGAGTATTCCACTTGTTTCGAGAGGTGCTGTCTTTTCTTAATTATTTTTGAGGTCGAGATTAAAAATGACTCCATCATCCCTTAATGCCGGGGGCATTTTCTATTTTTCAATTCAAGTCTGGTGCCTAAACCCATTCAGCTTGATCACGTATCACATCCTTCCCTTGAATGTTGTTTCTTTATTTTCTGAGTGCGTGTATGGTAGTGGTATGGTCGACTAACCGAAAGAGCAAATCCTACTCATCCGGGCTATGCCTCAGCCAACGAAAAAGTCACTTCATTTTCTTAGTTTTAAACTTTTTTTAGAAAAGTATTTCTTACTTTGTTTTGTTGTTAATCTCAGCGCAGGAACTAGGCTCACTTTTCGCTGATTGTTTGAGGTCTGAAATACAAATTAATAATAGCATATGATCATGAATAGTAAATACAAATGAATAGTAAACCACTAAAGGCTTGAATCTTGACATGCAGTACGAATACTTTATTGTTTGAACAGTTTAACTTTTGATTAAATATGAAGATGATTTTCCTGGGAACTTTCCAGAAATTCTGTTGAACGTGAATACGCAAGCTTTTTCCTCTATTGTATTACTAAATGCTAAACAAAGCAAGTACCAATTGCAAAAACAAAATAAGACGACAACAACAACAACAAAAACACACACACATGCACACATTAGTAACACATTGTAATGAGAAAAAATGATACATTATTTGAAGGGACGATGGGGGGGGGGGGGGGGGGGGGGGGGGGGGGAGGGGGGTCCTAATCCCATGCATTTCCAAGCCCAAAATTTTGCAAAATCCCAGTCCCAGTCATGCAAAATATCAGTCCGAGTTCATATAAAGTTAGAGCTATATAGTTAGAGATTTTGCGAAATCCCAATCCCAGTAATGGCTAAATCCCAGTCCAAGTGCACGAAATCCCATTTTCCCAGCCCAAAAAAGGTGAATCCCAGCTCTCATTTTACCCCTTCAGGACCCTCGTTCAAGCTGTTCTCATCGCTTTGAATTCAAGTGAAATAACTAGCAAGACAGGATTACTACTTACCATCTTGATTCATGACGAATCGTCTTGTTTCGGGATCAAATTCTCCAAGCTATTGCAAATTAAACATTTTTAAAACGCTGTATAAAAATAGCGAGTTTTCATATTAGGTGCGAAGGATTAGTTCCATGCAATGAACTGTGCATTCACTTTCAAGAGCCGGCTAGTGACTAGCGATATTCAAAACCAAATAAAAAGCAAAAAAATATTTATGCCGAATTGGCGCCACCTTCTCTCATTAATTATCATATTGATCTTCCATATATATTAGTACCAGTAGTAATATTAAAAATGAAATGTATTGCAACAAACCTTTTTGAAATGAGTAAACTCGGGATTTCTTCTGAAGCGGCTATCTTCAAGCTCTGGAGAGTTATTATTGTTCTTTTTACGATAAAGAAGACAAGTCCCAATATCTTGACCAAAACTTGACAACAAACAGCTTTGTTCTCCCATGCAACTGATCGCGCAGTTTAATACTTGGGTTTCTCTCGTAAAAGATGCCAATTCAAGGCTACCTCTTTCGATGTCTTTCTCTCTCGTTATTCCAAAGAACGACGAAATAACTTCACCGTTCGTGGAAGAGATACCAAGGCCAGCAAGAAAAGAAAAGTACATGTAAACTTTTAGAAAAGTTATGCTAGCAAACATTTTCCGAAACATTTCTTCTCGAGTTACTTTTTTCCTCTTTATTTGTTCTTGTTTTCCGGTCAGCAGCCAGGTCTACGAAGTGCTTTTGCAGTGTTGATTCGGCTTAACCGGGAAATAAGTGTTACTGTCAAAACTTTGATCAAAATGATTTCCATTTAGTTAAGTGATTGACTTTAGGTCTGTTAATGCGTATTTTATTATCCTACCATGTTTCAAAGTGCCAATATCTGCCATTATCAATTTCCAAGGAGATTTCCAAAGTACGATATAACTTAGCGAAGCTTTGCACAGCTGAACCAATGGCGTCAGAACAACAAAGTTTGAAACTTGTAACAAAACCTTTTGACTTTCTTTTTCGAGCTTTGTATTGGTGCTAAGAGTCTGAATTTTGTTTATTGAATGTTTTACTTTTGAGTCCTTTAGAACAGCCATTGTCTCATCAACAAATATATCATAGCTTAAATAAACTCAAATGGTATTACGTGTTATGCGTAGGACATTAGAGAGAACGTTCTGGAGTGGGTTGAACATGTCATTGTATAGTCTTACAAAAGAAAGAAAGATATGAAGCAAAGAAGCAAAGAAAGCCGGGAGCTAAGTCCAAAAGAAACTGTTAACTTTTCAGTGTGGACGATGGAAATTAAAAACGGATAAAAACCCACGAAGCAGAAAAGAAAGCCAACATGCATCTCTAATAACATGTGATGTCGACACACAGTGGTGCATTAGCAGTTCACAAGAAGTCATACAACTCAGTACGCATATTTACATTGTTTGCTATCGCCCGATTTTCAATTTTATTTTTTGACGTGACCCCAATATCATACTGACAGAAACGTTAGACTAACCAATATTCAAATTATTTATATTTAGTAAATGGTGAGTTCGAATATTACACTGACCTACTCCAGATTAAATTGTTCACTTTGGGTGTAGTGTTTTTCTATTTCAAACCACGTCGGTCATTCCCTGGGGAATAAGAATCTTTCTTTCTCATGTGTCCCTGAATATTATACACAAGAATAATACTCAACAGAATGACACATTCAAAGAAACGAAGAAAAAGCCAAAAAAATATCAAAGTTACAAGTTATAAGCGATAAAAGTGAGATAATATAAAAACCGAAAGTCATAGTTACAGGAACATAAACGAATAATTATCTACTATAAAACCGTCAGTCGAATTTTTTTTGCTGTACACAAAATCAAAAGAAAATAAATATAGGCATTTCAAATTTGTTTTTATAGAAATGGTTGAATGAAGAAATCAAAGCCTTTTATGGTGGTTCTTTGGTTGTCTGCTTTAGCTGGCAATAATGCAACTCTTTAGCTTGGTGTCTTGGGTGTAAGGTTGTCCCATTTCAGACCATCTGTCATTCCCTAGAGTTTCATTTCTTTGTTTAACGGTTGTGCATGAGAAGATACATGAATATGGATACAACTCAAACAAAGAATCTTATTCTCAAGAGAATGACACGTGGTCTGAAATGGGAAACATTTCACTCAAGCTATAGAGGTCTATTCAAAATGCAGCCCAATATAGGACTGAATTTTTTGTCAACTTCTTAAAAAGGAGCTTATTTAAATATTCGTTTCGTTAATCAACCAAGTGATTGAATATTTAAGAGTTACTTAGTAGTAATTATCAGGTTCGTGTTGTTCCTTTGACATAGATATATCCTGAATGCATTCTTTTCCTAAAAATGAGGTAAAATGAAAAAAAACTATTCAGCCAACAATATATGTCTGAATGAATGAATGAATGAATGAACAAATCAGCAAATAAGCAAATGAATAAATGGATGAATGGATGGAAGAATGGATGGATGGGTGGAAGGATGGATGGATGGGTGGAAGGATGGATGGATGGGTGGAAGGATGGATGGATGGGTGGGTGGGAGGATGGATGGATGGATGGGAGGATGGATGGATGGGTGGGAGGATGGATGGATGGGTGGGAGGATGGATGGGTGGGAGGATGGAAGGATGGATGGATGGAAGGATGGATTGGTGGGAGGATGGATGGATGGATATATGAATGAATGAATGATCAAACAAACAGAAGAGTGAATTGGATTAAGGAAAACCATTGCCAATGAGCAGTCAAACATAGTATCCAAGTGGGTACACCTACCCCCCCCCCCCCCCCTGCTCCTCAATGCTTCTATTATAGAATTACACAAAATCCAGTTATATTTACTTACCGTCTATTGATTAATAGGGCTATAGGAATGATTATTAGAATAGTTCCACCAGCAATGCAACCCAGTATTATGGCTAGAGGTATTCCATTCTATTAGTCAAAAAAAGAAAAGCTATATTCAATGTATGGTTCGAAAATATTCCATACCCCACCATGGAGGAAATTGGAAATTCCCAGGGGGTGGGGGGCAAGAGGAAAAACAAAATTACAAGGACTGTATGGAAGAAAATCGGAAATTCCAGAGGGGTGGGGTGAGGGGGTGTCCTTTTTTCAAATATCCTCCATGGTGTTTATGGATATTTTTTGGAACCATACAATATGAAGATACTTACAATAATCTGTATCAGGGGCGGATCCAGGGGGTGTCCATTGTTACACTGGACACCCCCCAAATACAAATGTAAGTGCAAAAAAAGTCAGATCAGGAGTATTGATGACGTCACTATATCGTCACTTTTTTCCATTTTGGACACCCCCCTTGCAAATTTCTGGATCACCAACATGGAAACTGAAAACACCACATCACCATGCAAAAAAAAAAAAGCTAACACCACAACACTGCAACCCCCAATGTCCCCCTCATGCTGGACTTTTATGCCATAACAATGAAATGGCCTCCCATAATGGTCCATTGTCTTCAAGTAACTCACCCATCCACAACATGTAGTTATAACAGTACAGTGAGTTGTACAGTACCGCTACAGCATGCTTAAAGATCTGTCATATTGTTTCCCACTCATGTAAAAACTGCTCTATTCCAAAAAAAATCAAGTGTTTACCTTAATTAAACATCTGTAACCATGCCAGCTTTCTTCACACAAACATTCATAGAAGCCTGATGGTAAGACAAGATTGTTATTGAAATTCCAATCCCCATCCATGGAAGAGGTATGGATATTTTCTGGAACCACACGATATACCCTCCTCAGACCCTCCCCACCCCTTGGAAATTCCAATCACCTCCATTGGGGAGGTATGGATATTTTCTGGAACCACACGATATACCCTCCTCAGAACCTCCCCACCCCTTGGAAATTCCAATCCCCTCCATTGGGGAGGTATGGATATTTTCAGGAACCACACGATACACCCTCCTCAGACCCTCCCCACCCCTTGGAAATTCCAATCCCCTCCATTGGGGAGGTATGGATATTTTCTGGAACCACACGATATACCCTCCTCAGACCCTCCCCACCCCTTGGAAATTCCAATCACCTCCATTGGGGAGGTATGGATATTTTCTGGAACCACACGATATACTCTCCTCAGACCTTCCTCAAACCTTGGAAAATCCTTTCTCCCTCCATGGAAGAGGTATGTATTATTTCTGGAACTACATATTGCAATATGTGAACACTAACATACCTGGACCATTATTGCTGCATATTGAATTTGCTGGACAAGATACTAAAAATGAATTCAGGAATTCATCAATTTAGAAAAAATATGTTTTATAATGACATTTATCAATGGAAAAGATTCTGCATATTTAGAGAATAATAACATACAAAAAAAGAACTCAAACACCACAGGCTTACATCAATCAGATTGAGTACCAAAAACTTAAACCACTATCAGTTTGATGTTAACAGTTCAAACACAATTAGAAAGAATGGGTTAAAAAGATGGTGTATATTCAAGTTTCCTAAACAACTTTCAGGTGTTTAGTAACTTGAAAGAAACCTTCTAAACTATTGGAATATTTAACCATAAGAACATCACAATACCATTATAGATGGCACAAGTGCTTTTTTGTGTAAAACACATTATTGAATTGTTCATAATTATTCTTGATTCATTCCAAAGTAAATCCTGACCAGGGCAATCACATCGAGATGGAAGGATACTAAAGATTAGAAGGAAAAGATTAGTCAACCACCTCTCCTATCCTTTATTTTCTCATCAACATCAGTATTCCCATGATCTTATGGGTAGTATGGTTGGCATATGTTGCATAACACACATAGTCTTTTGCCACTGAGGTTCCAAAGGTTTGGGTCACTGGTTCAAACAGTGCCGACACCATATGTGAATTGAGTTTGTTTGAAGGGTTTTCTCTGGGTACTCCGGTTTCCTCCTTCCATAAAAACCAACATGTGAGTGAGCGTTGTGTGCATAAAATATTGAATGTAGTGGTGGTGTGTGTGAGTGAAAAGTGTTAGTTCAAAAGTGCTAGAACGAACAAACACTTAAATGAAGAGATCTATTTAACATATATAATTTTTTATTTGTGATAAACTGATGACACAAAATCTAGTTTCCTCTCTAGTTTTCATTTGCAGTCTACTTACATTTCATTCAGCATTTTGAATCCCTCAAAAGAGTTTGTGAATTCTGGGTTGGAGCAGTTTAAGTTTGAATTGTTTGCAAGGTTTCTGAACAAAACAAAGAAATCATGTCATTTCATGCCTCAAAACTTTGTGGGTCATTACAAAATAACTTTGGGATAGCTGTGGTTTTATCCACAGGTAGCCCAATCAAGCCATGATACTAGAGAAAATTGGAAGGAGGGGTAAGCATTTCTGATAAACATTAATACAGTATCACAGTATACAGTAGAATTAGCTTAATAATGCAGTGACATATTCAGGATTTCCTGTTAAGAAAGTTTGCTTGCTACTAAACTCAACAAATCATTCCCTCCCTCCCCTCCCCCATGAAAACAAATATATTACAATGAATAAAATACCAGTGGTAAGAGAAGGTGATAGGCATCCTATTATCGAACCCCTGGGTTGGTCCTCAAATGATATATGTCATGATGAACAACCAAATTCGTATTAGCTTGGTCACATTTCTGGCTCAACATTACTGGTCATAGTAACTGACAAGGCAAAGATTTGACCAGACAAGTTCCATTTCTGGCTGGAAATTGTCCATTGACCAGCTGTTATTTCAAGCCCTATAAAAATAACAGCCGTTCAATGACCAGATACTGTATGATGACCATTCACATCAACTCCTGTCATTAAGAGATGTGCAGCTGTCAAAGATGTTTGGCCAGACAAGTGCCAGTTTTGGCCAGACAAGTGCCAGTTTTGGCCAGACATTGTCCACAGACCAGCTGTTATTTCTAGCCCATTTGTAACATGACACCACAATGGAGACAGCACAACATAATCACACTGTTAACTAGCAATCCTACATGTACTCACATCCAAGATATGCTCTTCACATTATCCAACACATGTATACTGGTAATTATGCTGCAGTTACTTAAGTCAACTCTGAAAGAAAAACAACTTGTTCAGGAATCTTATTATAAATATTTTGTTTTATATTTGATGCTAAGCTTCTAAAATCCCTGTTAGAAGAGTTCAGTACTGAAATATTTTGAAAATTCTTCAATATACATTCCCTATACAATTCCAAGTTTGGATAAATGAATTTAGTGTTACATCGTCAAATGATTAGTGTTCAATGTAAAACTGTTTAACATACTTAGTACGATAAATATATTTTACTTACCCAATTGTTTTGTTACTTGAATCAAGACAGCATCGACTTAAAACGTGCTGGTTTTTAACACAATGATGTTTTACAAAAACTGTTGGTTCTGTTCCACACAATGTGCACAATGACGTTTGATTCATAGACTGTCTGCCTTCCGATCTCCATAAGACTTCACATATACAATCTCTAACCACGAATGATAAAAGTAAGACTAAAATTTTGATTGTAAAACGATACATATTATTTTATAAAAAGAAAGAAAGAAGAAGGAAGCCGGGAAGAAAACAGTGATAGAGAACAACGCAAGCTATATCATGTGATCTGTGACACAGGGAACCCAACTTCAGATTTAACTTTTTAAAATATTGATGAAAATAAACTTTGGAAAATCGATTTGAAATGTCAAAGGAACCATATAATAAGATAAATCGCATGCCACAAATGTAGTTAATAAAAGAAATATAGGTTATTATGGGATTTGAAGGAATGTTTGTAGTTTTGGGCTACCTTTAGCCGGTAGTGAGCGCAGGGTCTGGTTCCTTGGTTACCTCGAAGCGCCAACCAAGCAAAATGGCGACTGTGAAAATCTTCCTAAAAAAATAACGATTTTATTGGACTTCTTTACCTTCAAAAGACAGAAAAAATGCAGCTTCGTTACATGAAAACATTGATGACCCCTCAGGTATGAGAGATTTTTTGATCAATATACTCAAATCGTAGAAATTTGGGTTGTTTTTGAACAAGTTTTGAGGTGAATTTGAAGTTGAAAACTTTGTAAATAAGATCGGTTACCAAAGCAAATGAATGATCGGAATTAATCCAGTGGAAATATGAAAGAAAAGGAGCTTGTTTGATCGAAAAAGTAATAAATCTAGGTCCAAGAAAACATAAATATATGGCTTATTACGAAAGGATTGTTGACTTGACAATATTAACATCTGTTTTGACTTATCTCACAATCGCTCTAAAAATTTTGCCTTTAATTTTTTTTATCCTCGTATTTTTATACCTTGGCACAATAGTTGAAATCAAATAATAAGTAAAATGTGCAGGATCTTAAAAAACTTCTTACGTTTTCCAAACTTCTTCTTATTACCCCTTCACATGGTTCATAGCTAGGTAGGAGATGGTAATAGTGTTGTTTGTGTGTTGTCTTTTGGTCAGGAACCCCATTATTTAAAGCTGGATGGCTGGGTAAAGGGAATTGGTATCAACGACCTTGCTAGATAACTGATCAGTATACATTTAGAAGGCTTTATGTGACATGTTTACATGGACTTCCCAAAGTGGGAGACCTCCCCACCCCTTCCCCCCTCAGAAAGGCCTATGACACAGTAGCGGCATAATGTTCATGTGGTGACTGTAAGATCACAGCTTTTACCTAGAGGGAGGGAAAAGAGCTATCAATCAGGGCTCAAAATACACGTAATAGCTGGTCAAAGGCAATGTCTGGCCAAAATTGGCACTCGTCTGGAAAAATGCCTCTTAGGCCAGTCTTCTTCACAAATCACATTGGTATTGGCCAGTTATCATGTCCAGTCATTGAACAATCATAAGTTTTAAGCCCTGATATTGATTTTTGTCATTGATCATTATATTGTCTATTTTGTTCAGGACAGATTGGTACCTAGTATAAAAACTGCTGGTGTTGTCTAAAGGGAGGGTTATCAGATATAGATCTTCATCATTAATAATTATGTGGTTTATTATTGTTTAGGATGGTGCCTGTAAGGTCACAGCGATTGCCTGGGCACCAAACAACCAGAAGATGGCAGTGGTAACAATGGATAGAGTTGTTATACTCTATGATGAGCTTGGTGAAAGGCGAGATAAATTTTCTACTAAGCCAGCTAACGCTCAGGTACATGATATGACAAAATTACACAAATATACCAGCTTACTATGATAAGGCAAATGAACTACTGTACTGTAAAGAAATGGAAGAGAGTTTGTGTGCTATATTTATTGTTTCATCTAGGCTGGGAAGAAGAGCTACATTGTAAAAGGACTGGCATTTTCTCCAGATTCTACTAAGGTAGCAGTTGGACAGACAGACAATATTATATTTGTCTACAAGATAGGAGAGGAATGGTGAGTGTACTCTATACTGTAGACTGGAGTCACTGCCATCACAGCACACCACACCATACCATGCCATACAATACCATACAATACCATGCCATACCATACCATACCATACCATCCAACGCCACGCCACGGAATGCCATAACATACCTTACCAATATGTATCCCATTCCATACAATACAATATACCATACCATGCATGCCATACCATAACATATACCTTACCCGAAACCCCTTACCCTACTATTGCACCATTTCAACTGTACCGTACCATACCATACCACGCCACACCATACCACACGGTACCATACTATACCATGCCACTCCAGACAATAACATACTTGTTTGTAAATAATCATAGTATCAACACATTTCCACAAAGCCTTTGAACACAATATCATGATGATCTTACATGTATGCAAATGTTTCTTTAGGGGAGAGAAGAAAGTTATTTGTAACAAGTTCGTCCAACAGGTAATTGAAGTGCACGGCATATCCTATGCATGATTAGTTTTCATCAAGTCCAGTGGTTGACAAGCCACCCTTTGCTAAATGTGTTGTATTTTTCTCAGAGTGCAGTCACTTGTCTTATCTGGCCACCAGAACAGCAAAGCGTTATCTTTGGTTTAGCAGATGGAAAGGTAAAACCATAGTATCTTTTTATGTTATATCTAAGCTTCATAATTATCTTAAAGTACAATACATACTTACTAGATGAAAATTATTGTTGAATTTTAGGTACGGCTGGCCAATCTGAAAACAAACAAATCACAAACAATTTATGGGACAGACAGTTATGTTGTCTCATTAACCTCAAAGTGAGTAACTTGAAACTTTTAATCGTTAACTATTTTGACTTTTATACTTTGTCTTCATGTAGCTTACCATTAATATGAGGGACTCTGATAAACTCCTTAGCTTAGATTTTTAACATGTACTTTTATAATATCTTTAGTACTGCAGGTAAAGGTATACTATCAGGGCATGCCGATGGTGCTATCGTAAGATATTTCTTTGATGATGAAGGGACAGGTCTATCACAGGTAGGATATCAATTATCTGGGACAATCCATTATGAAAACTTATTATGATTATGATGTTCAAATAGCTATAGTTTAGTTGCTAGACAAGTATATGATATAATAAAAACAGCTTTGGATCTTTAAAAAATTGTCTTTTGATCATTGTAGGGACAACTATGTAAGCATTCCTGTGCGCCTTACTCTTTATGCTGGGGATCTTCTATTGTTGCCGCAGGCTGTGACAAAAGAGTGGTAGCCTATGGAAAAGAAGGTATATACACATAATTGTATCATCATAGTGGACTGAAGGGGTTAATGTAATGCCGCTAAACTCGTCAGTTTTATGTCAAACTACATACAGCTGGACAATAAATTATTGTTAATACCTGCCATTGTTTCCTGATAGGCCGTGTACTCCAGAACTTTGATTACTCCAGGGATGATGATGAAAAGGAGTTCACAGTAGCTGTGTGCAGCCCTAGTGGACAATCTGTTGTGATCGGCAGCTTTGATAGGTATGTAATATACAACAATAGAATATACAGGACTCTATATTATAAATGAAATGTCTTCCTACAGTATGTATGTGTTGTGCCGTTCCTAACAGTAACTGACTGTGATTTCAAGCCCTGATTAATAATATTCGAAACTTCACTTTGTCTTTAGATTGAGGGTATACAACTGGAGTCCAAGGAAAGGTGGCTGGGATGAATCCAAGATGAAAGAGATACCAAACCTCTACACCATTACAGCCCTGGCATGGAAGAAAGATGGATCCAGGCTTGTCGCAGTATGTATACAGCATGTCCTGGTCTAATATCCTACAAATCATGCGCTCTCATTAATTATTGGAGTGGGTGGTAGTCAATTTTCTATCTTTGACCACATTCCAGTAATATCCTAGGATTGCTAAAAAACAAAACATATTGCAAAAAAAGTGGAAAAGTAAATGCCAGGGGAAAAATAATTTATTTTAATAACTGTTCTAAAGTCAGGGAAAAACTCTACCCTCAGTCTGGTCTGTATATTCTGACCTCGCACACAGTTTTTTCCTATCTGGACCTTCTTGCTGGTAAGAAAAAAACTTTATGTATCTTTTCTTACTTTTACTTTGCTATCACTCAAGGGCACTCTTTGCGGTGGTGTAGAGCTGTTTGACTGCTGCCTCAGAAGATCTATATACAAGAACAAATTTGAGATGACATATGTTGGTCTTAGTCAAGTCATCGTCAAAAATCTGTCATCAGGGACTCGTGTTGTCCTCAAGTCTCACTATGGCTATGAGGTACTGTGCTTCACATCTCATTTAGTGAAATATCAAAACATCTATTACAGTTGTTACAAGTACAGTAATCTATAATTCTAATGGAACAGTATGGATAAAAAGTTAAATTTTACACCGTAAAAAAATAAGAGAGATTACTGACGTTTCGGACGCTAGTCCTTCGTCAAAGCGTCCGAAACGTCAGTAAGTGATCTCTCTTATTTTTTACGGTGTAAAATTTAACTTTTTATCCATACTGTTTCATTAGAAACACTGACGCAGCTCACACTAGCTTACCGCTAGTTATCATCTCTTTATAGTTCTAATGGTATTGTTTGAATTCAAGGTTGATAAAGTCAGTATCATGGGCAAGGATCGCTACTTGGTCGCATACACGACAGATACCATACTAGTTGGAGATCTCAACACTAACAAGCTCAGTGAGGTAGGTTGATTCCGAAGATTTAACAAAATATCTCATCCTATCTATATTATTTAAGTTGGAAGCTGAGTTGCAAGTACCATAATGATTATATGATAAATGAATTAACTTTTTTCTGTTCAGGTTCCTTGGCAAGGATCTGGTGGCAATGAGAAGTTTTTCTTTGAAAATGAGAATGTAAGTGAAGTGGATTGAAAGGAAAGGGAAAGAAAGGAATGGGATGAAAAGGAACATGAGATAGGGAGAAAGGGAAAAAGGGAAAGGAAACAAAAGCAAAGCAAAGGAAGTGAAGTGAAACGGGAGTGAAAGGGAGAAGAGAGAAGGAAAGGAAGAGAATGTCTGCATTATGACAAAAGATATTTCAACTTTATATTTCACTTTTTCAGGTTTGCATGGTATTTAATGCAGGAGAACTATCATTGATTGAATATGGTAACAATGAAATCCTTGGCACAGTCAGAACAGAGTTCATGAATCCACATCTAATCAGGTGATTACTGCTTTACATCATGTCCCATCTCCATGCAGTATTTCTCATTACATTGTTGTATCATTTCAGTGTGCGTTTGAATGAACGCAAACAGCAAGGCATTAATGATAACAAGAAGATGGCATATCTGGTTGATCTGAAGACTATCAGTGTTGGTAAGGTTCTTCCTTTAACCAGTAAACAACTCCCCCCTGCAAGTTTGATTCAATAATTTTGCCACCTCTTTCACGAGCTGCTCTTGTAAGTGTAATCACTGTTTCATCACAATGTTGTGGTTTTTCTCCCTAGTGAACCTGATAACTGGTATCATTGAAGCTACTGTTGGTCATGACTCCAAGATTGATTGGCTAGAGGTAGGTTTGTCACTTTATCCCAGAACCATCTGTGCACCTTCCTTCCTTTCTCCATTTTTTCTCCTTCCTTCCTTCCTTCCTTCTTTATTTCCTTTCATCGTCCTTCCTTGTTTTGTTTCCTCCTTTCTTCCATTGATCCAAACATCCTTTTTTTTTCTTTGCTTTCTTCTCCCTTGCTTCCTTTTTCAACATTTAATTGTTACCTTTCCCAGTATCACTTATTCATTTTATTTCTTTTTGCAGCTGAATGAAACTGGGAAATATCTGTTGTTCCGTGACAAGAAGCTGAAGGTAAAATTGATAAGAAATTCTTGATTGTTCCATGAGTGTTCTTAGTCTTGCAGGCCAAGTATTTTCACTTACAAATTGTTTTCTCTCTTCTAGCTTCATTTACTGAATGTAGAGTCTCAAACACGAACCACAGTCCTGAACTACTGTACCTATGTTCAGGTGAGTAGGAATATAAATACTGCTTATTGTAGTCAAGGAATCAAGGGAAGTATAGGGTGTCAATAAATGTTGAAGTTTAATGCATAATTCATTCATGATATTTTTGTTAGTGGGTGCCGTTAAGTGATGTCGTGGTGGCTCAGAACAGAGGCAACCTGTGCATTTGGTACAACATTGACTCACCACAAAGAGTTACAATGTTCCCGATTAAGGTTAGTTACTGTCAGTCTGTTCATCCATTCATCCATCCATCCATCCATCCTGCCATCCATCCATCCATTTATATTCACTGTTTCTCCCTCAGGGTGAGATCATAGACCTAGAGCGAGTAGATGGTAAAACAGAGGTGATAGTGAATGAAGGCGTCACCAACATTTCCTACACACTGGACGAAGGGTTGATTGAGTTTGGAACAGCTATAGACGATGGAGACTTTGTCAGGTACTCAAAAATAATCTCTTCTTCCCCAAGTAGTTTAGTAGATTCCTCCTTGTACCTCAAGTGAGCTCAAGTATGTGTTGTTGTCTCCCTTGCTACTGCCAGGGTTTTTTTCACTACACCACCCTTCCTTTATTCCCAAGTTTGTCCTAATTTTGTAATGTGTTGTAGATACTAGAACTCTTATCTTTCATTTTCCAACATCTTGAACATCTTTAGGGCAGTCACATTCCTTGAGAGTCTTGAAATGTCACCAGAGACAGAAGCAATGTGGAAGACACTAAGCAGGTTGGCTCTAGAGGCAAGACAGTTACACATAGCTGAGCGATGCTTCGCTGCTCTTGGTGATGTGTCCAAAGCAAAATCACTGAAACAGATCAACAAGATAGCTGATCAAGCAGCTGAAGAGATGGTATATATATATATATATATAAGGGTGTTTTCCAGTTTGTTTCTTATTGCTTTTGGTCATTGTCTGGTTGTTTGTTTACTAACTGATAATGTGTCTGTCAATCTATCTGTACGTCTGCCTGTTCGTCTGTCTTAAAAGTTTGTTCTTACTGCTCTTGATTCTGCTGCTGTTGTTATTACGTTTGTTGGCACGTTTTTTGTTGCTGCTGCTGTTGTTGCTGAGCTGCTGTTGTTGCTGCTGCTGTTGTCGTTGTTGTTGTTGTTGTTGCTGTCGTTGTTGTTGCTGTTGTTGTTGTTGCTGCTGCTGTTGTTGTTGTTGCTGTTGTTGCTGTTGTTGTTGCTGCTGTTGTTGCTGCTGTTGTTGCTGCTGTTGTTGTTGTTGCTGTTGTTGTTGCTGCTGCCCCGTAGCTGTTGTTGTAGTTGATATCATTTTTGTAGTCAGCTGTTTTCTCCTTACTCCTATTCTACTTGCCTGTTTTCCAGCAACTTTGTATCCTTTTGGATCACTTAGCATATTGTACTGATGTTTTTTGCTCTTCTACAGGGAGGGGATGGTACAAACCACGTCCTTGTACGTGCTAAACTCGCTGTACTTGACAAGAACTTCAAGATGGCAGAAACGATCCTTCTGGAGCAGGGACATGTAGATGAAGCCATTGAGATGTACCAGGAACTACACAAATGGGATGAAGCTATTGCTGTGGCGGAAGCAAAGGTAGGATGTACATGGATGTTTCATCTGTTTTGGGTAAGACCAGAAATAAATACAATCAAACCAGAAAGAGCTGTTGTAGGAAAACAAAATGCTGGTCATATACGGTGCTAAAAAAGAGTGACTTGAGAGATTCCTGAGAAGATGGACCTCTTGTTCTATTGGGTGTAATGTTTTCCCACTTCAGACCACGTGTCATTCTCTTGAGAATAAGATTCTTTGTTTGAGTTGTATCCATATTCATGTGCCTTCTCATGTGCAACTGTTAAACAAGGAAATGATACTCTAGGTATATGTGTGAAGGTTTGATGCAATGACGAGTTAAGACAGTTTTGTATCATTGAAGAACCCTAGAAAGGACAACTAAAATCTTATTAACACATGTTATAACGTTTGTGTTGTGTAGAGTCACCCTGAACTGGAAAATCTACGTGCCAATCATTACCACTGGCTGTCAGACACTGGACAAGAAGAAAAAGCAGGCGAGGTAACTAAAGATGCACTTGTTGAAGTATCATTATCTCATAGGGGTACCATACTGATGATTTTTTTCTGTAGGTTAAAGAGATGGAGGGGAACTATATGGAAGCCATTAACCTTTACATGAAGGCTGGTCTGCCTGCTAAAGCTGCAAGACTCGCCATGAGCAGAGAGGTGGGTGCATCAGTAAATATCCTCACTGGGGGGAATTTCTTTTTCGAATCGAATTCTCAAGTTGACATAGTTTGTGGATTTTTGTATGCGACTTTATGTTCATGATCATCTTTTTGTTTGTTATACTAGGAGTTATACCAGTCAGCAGACCTGATGGAACGTATTGCAGCAGCATTACTGAAAGGCGGTTTGTACGAAAAGGTGAGATAGTTTGTACTCTGTCACGCAATGACTGGTATAATAAGCGTTACTTTCCGTTATTCTAGAGAAGCTATCGCTGATTCTAACTTTTTGTTCGTGTTGTTGTTTTGCATGACAGGCCGGAGAGTTGTTTGAAAAAGTTGGCAGAAACGACAGAGCTTTGGAGGCATACAGAAAAGGAGGCGCTTATAGAAGGGGTAAGAATATAATCTCTTTAAAATGAGGGTGTAATGATATCCCATTACAGACCACGTGTGAGAATAAGATTATTTGTTATAATAATAATAATAATCGATTTTTTATAGCGCTTATACAGGACTGTTCTAAGCGCTTTGTGACATTTGAGTCAAATAAATATAAATAAAATAGACTAACATGATTACAAAGAAAAAGCTGATTTAAATAAATGAGTCTTGAGTTGAGATTTGAATGAAGTTAAACTGGAAATATCTCTAACAGAAGAAGGTATGGAGTTCCAAAGTAGAGGAGCAGCAAGTGAGAATGAACGTAGACCATATGACTTGAGATTGTAAGACTTTGAAGATAGCAACAAGTGAGAAGACGAGCGAAGATTTCTGCCAGATTTGTGAATGGAAATGAGTTCTTGGAGGTAAACAGGCGAAAGACCATGGAGTGCTTTAAATGTTAGTAGAATGATTTTAAACTTAATACGCTCAGCAACAGGAAGCCAGTGTAAATCAATAAGTACAGGAGTGATGTGATCATGTTTTCGAGATAAGGTAATAAGGCGTGCAGAGGCATTTTGAACAGTTTGAATTGTTTGAGTTGTATCCATATTCAACTGCTAAACAAAGAAATGATACTCTAGAGAATGACACTTGGTCTGAAATGGGAAAATGTTACGCACAAGCTAAAGAGATCTTTTATGGAATCCAGAAGTCAAGAATAGGATTTCTCCTCAGTATTGATGGATTAGTCATGATTTTTAACACACGACTAAGCTTATCGAGTAACATGTTTTTTGTGTTTCAGCGGTTGAACTCTCTCGAATCTCCTATCCACACGAAGTAGTCAAACTAGAAGAAGAATGGGGCGATCACTTGGCTTCACAGAAACAACTTGACGCTGCTATCAACCATTACATAGAAGCTGGGTAAGATACAGGACAAAGGACACGGCGACCTCGGTGTATTCCACAACAAAATTAAAAATTTCATATGAAAAGCGCACGTATCTGTACCGTAATGTATACACGCTGGAAGCTGTAGAGAGCTCAAGAAGCAAGCTCATATTAGGAACAGGAAGCGTTGCCTAGCGTTTCTCTTGCATTTCGAATACTCTATATAGTCATAGACTAATACTCTACATTGATAGTTTTAGTTCAAATATGCGCGCGCATGTGTCTGCCTTCTGATGTATGTATGTATGATTATGTAGCCAGCCAATCAGCATGCGCTTTATTTCTCAAATATTTCATCAATAATCTTTGTATTAACAAACCTGTAGCCAGTAGACTGGAATTCAGAAGAAAATTCAGCTTTCTTGTTTTGATTTTTTAACAGTTGTTCAGTCAAAGCCATCGAAGCAGCCATCCAAGCACGGCAGTGGAATAAAGCAGTGCAGATCGTTGAACTGCAGGATGATATTGTAGCAGAGAGGTAAGTGTGTTTTAGGATTCATGCACAAATCATATTCTAGAGTACCATGACACTGCTATGTGTCATGCTCCTCCTAACACCCCTCTCGTGCGGTTATGCCAACCCTCGCGTGCTTTAAAACTGCACATAACACGCGCGCAAGTTTACTATCGCTTCAACATACTCCTTCCATCCGGGTGTATAAATAGGTATTGACAAAATGTTGAAGAGGGGAGGGGAGGGATGGTGACCTGCTAACTTCCCTGTATTCGCACGGATGAGCCCTTGTTGGAGTGGACCATAAGATTGATTGATTTTTGGTTTGTTTTCCAGATATTATCACCAGATAGCTCAGCACTACGCACAAGTACAGGAATACAAGGTATTGTGTTGCTAGCGCCAAAAAGATCTAACATTTAATACATTACTCATCTCGTATCTCATGTCTTGTCGTCAGCTGGCAGAGAAGTTTTATGTCAAATCAGGAGACCCACGAGCAGCGATCGAGATGTACACCAAGGCCAATATGTACGAAGCTGCACACAAGGTAACTAACTTCATAAGGATTCTTTCTTTCTTGCTTTCTTATGATCAATTTGCTTCTGAAAACAGTCCAGTCTTTCAAAAAGCGAAATAAAGACGTGATATGCATAAGAGTAAAGGTGCAGGGGTTGGCAACAGAGTTGAGGCGGCCAACTTGAAGGTGTAAACAGCCCTAGTAGGGGGAGGTTCCCTTTACAGACAGTCAAACCTCCCCCCCCCCCCCCCTAAACAACAACTACAAACTCCCTGTTAAGGAAAGGAAGGGTTCTTTGCAGGCCTTGGATCCAAATTCTGGATCCAACCCTGTGAAGTGAATACCAATCCTCGTATGTGTTATAATACGTCGTCTTTTATGATCAGATTGCTGTGCAGTGTATGAAACCAGAGGAAGTCGCTGTCTTGTACATATCACAGGCACAGGAGCTTGAAGCACAAGGTCGCTTCAAAGAAGCTGAAAGGTAGATCTATTGGAAATCATCTAGTCTTACTAATAATTATTAAAGGATATATTTTATGTGATTTTCTTATTGTTTCTTATCCTCTGTGTCGTTTATCAGACTATACTGCACGGTTGACGAGCCTGATCTGGCGATCAACATGTACAAGAAGCTAAGACAGGTTAGTACAGAGCATGACACAAGCCGGCATTCCTCTGAGCTTGGTGTCTCTTATAACTCTTCCTTATTTTCCTGTTGTAACACCTTCAACACAAAGCCCAGAGAAGAAAAGCGCAGTTGCAGATTTACCAGTGGTCAATAAAGAAAGTATATTTAATTCATTTACGATATTTACAGGCATTGTACTTTTATCTTGTAGTTCGATCAAATGATTAGACTCGTCACTATTCATCACAAAGATCTACTGGTTGATACTCACCTACATCTCGCTAAGGTAAGTATACGATGGTCTACACTGATCAGTGGGTTAATGGCCTCCACTAATCCTCTAATCATATCTACCGCTCAAGATAACACGAACGCGTATCATTTTCTTTGACTAACTTGACTGTTTTCTCAGGAATTTGAGAACGAAGGACAGTTACGCAAAGCTGAGCATCACTACCTTGAATCAAAGGACTGGAAGGCAGCAGTTAATATGTACCGGGCAAACGACATGTGGGAGGAAGCGTACCGAGTAAGTACTATTTATTTACATCACGTTATAACAATACATGGTTTAAATATTCCGTTTGAAACTTTGTTGCAGACTGCAAAACAAAATGGCGGGCCAAATGCAGCGAAGCAAGTGGCATACCTGTGGGCTAAAGGACTTGGTATGTATAGATAGATGTAACCATGAAGTCTTTCTGTCTTGTATCCTATCTTACCGACTCATCGTCTTGTTATCAGGTGGTGATTCCGCTGTTAAACTACTAACCAAGTTTGGATTACTCGACGCAGCCATTGAATACGCGGCAGAAAACTGGTAACATTTCACTTTGATTCTACTCCTTGATGTTGGATATCAGCCTCACAACATCTGGGCTGGTCCAAGGCAGGACACAGCTAACTCACAGATCGAATTGGAATTTAGCATGTTGGGTTTTGCGGAGGGTGGAAAACTAGAGAACCTGGAGAAAAACCTTGAAACCAATGGGGAGGCCCAATATAATCTATTCGCATCATCGAAATAATAAAAGGCTTGTGGGAATATTGCTCCCTCTATAATAGAGTACAAACACTAAAAGCGTACAATATACCCCCGTCTATTATCATAAACTTTCCTATTTATATATTCTTTGTAGTGCATTTGATTTCGCGTTTGATCTGGCTCGTACATCAATGAAGCACAAACTCCCTGATATTCACCTGAAGTACGCCATGTACCTTGAAGATGAAGGCAAGTACACCGAGGCAGAGACGCAGTTCGTCAAGGCAGGAAAATCTAAAGAAGCAGTGCTTATGTAAGTAATACATAGAATCTAGCCATTATGAGGCCTCTCGCATAAAATCTTTTAGACGCTCCGTGCATTATTGATGGGTAAGCAATTTCAGAGGACGGATAAATTTTGCTCAAGAGCAAAGATGTTAGGTGTAGCATAGGTGTAATATTGCATTTGTGTCGGTAGGTATGTCCATAACCATGACTGGGACAGTGCACAGCGAGTGGCCGAAGAACACGACCCTGACAGTGTTACTGACGTGATGGTTGGTCAGGTAAGAATGGCCTTACACTATCTACAATCCCTTCAAAAATTTACACAGATTTTATGGAAATTTATTATACCCTCACTTTCAAATGGCTTCTGCGTCATTGTGAATGGTTATTGGATGGAGGTATGCATATAGTGAAGCTGAGACCATTGGTAATATACCCTCCAACTCTGCTCTCGGTTTCCAGTTATCAGAAGTATTTTCGGGTCTTTAACCAGTCCATTTTGTCATCTTGGATTTCGTTTCTTATTCATTTGAGGTCTGCTCACTAGTTAATAAAAGGGTATAAACGTCGCTTAAATGACTGTTTCTCTTCGTCCTTCCTTAACAGGCACGTGTGGCATTCGAGCGCAAGGAGTTTCAGAAGACAGAGACGTTCTTACTGAGAGCCCAACGTCCTGAACTAGCCGCGAAATATTATAAGGTATGTCAGGAATCCTGGATCTTGGTAACTGTTGTCTTTCTCATTTTAGTCCCCCAAAGACGATGTTTATGGCGTTGTTTTGATTCCTACTGCGTCTGTTGTTGTTTTTGCTGTTACTGCTGTTATTGGGCTGTTGTTGTTGTTGCTATCGTCGTTGTTGTAGCTGCTGTTGTTCTAGGGGTGATGGTTGTGGCAGTATTTGATGTTTTTGTCATCCTCTCTTCCAGGACGCGGGTATGTGGACTGATGCTCTCAGAGTCGTCAAGGAATATCTCCCACACAAGGTACGTAAACACCAATCCACAGTTGATCCACAGTCATCAAGCAGATACGTCTATATATCATGTAATACTTATGTCTTGTTGTTATCCACGCTGCTTTCTTGTAGCTTGAACAGTGGCAAGACGAATACGACAGAGAAGTCCTTTCCAAAGGCAACAGGTAATAATGATAAACTAGATTCTTCCAATATGTCGCAGATTTAGTACTCACACATTAATAGACCCCTTGCACATGACTTCAAAGCAGCTCAATTTGGAGGACAAAACAAAGTTCAATCTCCTGAGAATTGGAATTCAAACTATTGTTTTGTCCTTCAAATTGAGCTGCATTCGGGCGCGTTGCAAGGGGTCTATTGGAGACACATCCTCATTTTAACGTCTTTGTTCTAGATGTTCATCCCATTCATTTTTCCTTCTTTCTTTTACTTCTCCAGAGGCGCAGAATCGTTACTATCACAAGGAAAGGAATGGGAAAAGAAGGGCGAGTATAACCGAGCTATCGACATGTATATGAAGATCACACCTAGCATGACTACTGATCATGATCTCGTAGAAGACGCTATGGTCAAGGTAAATCCCTTGAGAAGATAGATAAAAATTCAGTGCAAGGGCGAACTCGGAGATCGGATTGAAATTTAGAGAGTTAGGTTTTGTGGAGGGAGAAAAACAAGAGATCCAGAGAAAAACCCTTGAATTAAAGGAGAGACCTAACAAATTCTACCCGCTACACCAACCTTGACTCCCAAAAACATATCGTTCCTTATTGCTGTAGCTACCATACACCAATAACATTAATTTCGTTCCATTAGGCTGTAGAGCTGGCGATGAAGTTCGTACCAGATCGTGCTGTAGATATCGCTAGTATCGCTTGTCCTCGTCTAGCAGACGTCAAGGCATACGAACAAGGTGCTGAGCTGTATCTGGGAGTAGAGATGATTAAAGATGCTATTGATATGTATATTGAAGGAGAATTGTGGCCTAAAGCTAAACGATGTGCTGCTGAAATGGCACCAAGGTTGGTGAAACATACTGTGTCTTTATTGTTCTTGTCATCATCCATCATCAATATATTCATCACCACCATCATCATTATTGTCAATCATCATCAGTTACCAGAATCATCAGTTACTATCACCATCATCAGTCGTCACCAACAATGCTTTATTAATCATCGTTCATTCATTCGAAGGTACGAACAATACGTTGAAGACGCATACGTCAACTTCTTGAAGAACAAGGGTCAAGCAGAACAGGTACAGAACATAACCTTGCTTGCTGCATAAATTCAACTCACTCTTCAATACAACTTCATCCCGTCTCTCCAAACCACCTCACCCTGCATCATAACGACGTAAAAGAACCACTGAGGACGTAAAGAAACCCTGGCAGTGACCACCCTCAGTATCTACACCTCATACTAACCACCTCTCACGATTGTAATCACCACGCTTATAGTCATAGTCAAGATCACAGCTCTGAAACTAAAGATATATCTTGTTTATTTGCAGCTTGTTGACGTTGATGTCATAGCAGGTCTGGATATGATGGTTCAACGTGGTCAGTGGGAAAAGGCTATTGAAACTGCTGAGCAGCAGGGATATGAAGTGCTTAGTAAATATGTAGCGCTGTATGCTGCTAACTGTATTAAGGAAGGGGATTCACTCAAGGCATTGGAACTGTTCGCTAGATATGGTGCTCCAGCCAACTCACAGGTGAGAAAGAGAATGAATGAATGAATGAATCAATTAATTAATCAATCAATCAATCAATGAACGTAAAAGGTTAATTCAGTACGTCATCCCTTTTCTCATCAGAATTTCAACATCTACAAGCGCATAGTGAATGATATAGTATCTATGCCAGACCTGGAAGGGCCAGAAAGTTATCGAACATGGGCTGACCTCAGAGATGTTCTTTTTGATATTGTAAGTAGAACTTCATTTAAGCTGCCTCATATATTCGACCACCCTCTTTCAACGACCATACCAGTTGTCAAAGTGCCACCCCCCCCCCCCCCCCAAGTACAGGGGCAGGATGGGACAGTAGGGGTGGCCTATAGAGTGTTAGTGTCTTTTCATGTCGACTTTCATCCTTTGTTCCCAGGTGGAAGGAATCTCCAAAGCAGGCGATACCGGATCTCCCCAAGCACAAGAGTTCGATAACATGCTTCAAGTGACTCACTACTACAGCTGTCGAGCTGCCAGTCTGCAGCACAAATCACTGGTAAATATCAACAACTCTTATATCAGCAAGGGGAAAATATCCATAAACGATTGTAATAGATTTGAAGACGATTTACTGGATTTCAATGAGCTGATAACAGTCTTTGGGTCTCATTATCTGCTCCAAGTTGGACTCTAACACTGACCACTTTGTGTTGTCAGCAAGAAATAATTCAGTCTATAGAAACAATTATAAAACTTGTGATGCAGATGATGAACATTTCCGCACGAGAATGAAGTCTCCTGGTCTAACACATGGTTGTGTTTGATGTGTTTTAGGACACTGTAGCAGCCAAGCTCTCCATCTCTCTGCTAAGACACTCTGACTTGATTCCCTGTGACAAGGCGTTCTACGATGCTGGTGTTGCTGCCAAGGTAAACACTTGAACATCTGTACAGTCACGTGATCGTGTATATGTACTGATAATCGATTTCATTAATCACGTCAGTTACCGTATCAGCAAGACTAATCGTGGTAAATGCATGCATTCATTCTGTTATACATGATGTATCTATGCAGCCTTTCTCGGCTCAAATGATAAAATAGCCTGATGTGTTTCGTAACTTCGTATGGTTTACTTTCAGAGCGTTGGCTGGGAGAATATGGCTTTTGTGTTCCTCAATCGATACCTGGACTTGAGTGAGGTAAGAAAACAGTAGACGACCGCTGTCCCTACTTAATCTGTTGTGGGGCAATAAAACAATAATTATTATACGTTGATTTGTTAGTGACTCACTTAATCATATATTGCAGGGTATTGAGGAGGGCTCACTGGACATGCTGGATAACAGTGATTTTGCTGACACAGATATTCCATTCGAAGTCCCTGTACCCGAGAAGCAGTTCCTACCGGTTAGTTGACATATCAGGAAATATAATGATAGAAAAGACAATGGTGTTATTTGTACCCAAGCTAGACCAGAATGCATCCTGTTTATAGAACTCAAAGACTTGTGACTGCCAAGGCATGAAAGGGATATTTCTTTAATTTCATTTTCTATTTTCCCATTCCTTCTGTTTTCTGATGAGTATGTTGTTTTATAGGAAGAAAAGCGGGAAGAAATAAAGGAATGGGTACTAGCAGTCTCAATGGACCAAAGAGTGAGTACATGTTATAGTCTGTGTTAAGGTTTTAGGTTGGTGTTATGAGATGTAATATTCTCCTTTTTTCCTACAAGGTCGAACAAGTTCTTCCCACAGACGAACGAGATACTTACGAAGCATGTTTGGTTGCTATAAACACGGGGATTCAATCTCTGCCTTGCGTCATCACAGGTTAGTTGAGTCACGCAATCCTGGATCTAGTCACGCACCGTTACATGTTAAACCATGATTATAACCAAAGTTGCATCTAATGAGCTTGCTTTTCGCGACTTTTTCGTCAGATAATCCTTTCCTGAAACACGCGGCCCTGTACCTAGCCACGCAACGCTCACTGTCACACTATGCAGAGCCTATTCTCTGTTCGATACCTCTGTCAATTGAAATAAAGGAAGATGTTTAAAATTCTCGGTCTTGTTTCTTTAAGGTTATCCAGTGCTCCGCAACAAGATTGATTTCAAACGGCCGGGTAAGGCCGCGAACAAGGAAGACTGGAACAAGTTCATTATGGCTACAAAGGTTGGTCTTCGAAAAACAACTTCAGACCTTTTTAGAGTGTGTTTCTGCGACATCTACAATTTCCAGACTCTAGTTTTTCGGCCAATTTCAATCAAAGTATAACCATATATGATTTGTTTACTCAACAGGTTTCTCACAGTCCAGAGTGTCAAGATGTCCTTCGTTTCCTTGGTCACTGGTGTGGTGCGCCTCAAAATCCGTCGTACTCGTTTAACTAGTTATAAGCCCTTGCTTGGTCACGCATTCGAAAATTTTATTCACACTTGTGTCACGTACAGATTTATTTAACCTTTAAGACATACGCAAAGGAATTTAGTAATATTTGTTTTAGACGAGTTTTCGTGTGACTGAAAGAATATCGACACAGAACGACATACCGTGCCGTGACCGTGACGAAATGTGTCCCAGTATTCTGATTGGACGCGGCAGTGACATGGTCAGTTTCTTGTTTGAAACCCGACCTAACATTCCAGCATTTCGTTGGACATTTCTGCCAATGAAAACAGACTTACTTTGACCTTTACTTGAAGTTCTTGACACTTTAATCTACCAATCACGTTCCACTAACGACATATTCCACCTTGCTTCCCGATCTCTGATTGGTGCATTACACAGCTTACGTCACAGTTTGACTTGACATAGCAGTGCTCGTTATCAATAGGTTTATTTAAGGTAGACGTGTAGATCTTACTAATATATAACACCATCTGTAAATATATCTGTAATTTATGAATGGATCTAATATATCATTAAAATATATCTTCCCACGATCACATCTCGCACGAATTTCGTTTTTTATCAGAATGAAGTGTTTGATTCAGGATTTGGACACGCGTTATATTTGTGTAGGAAAAAATAAAACGATTAAAAGGAGTTAAAATTCGCAAAAATTTCCAAGGTAGCTGATGTTATTCAGTGTGCTTTTAAACACCTTGGACAATATTATTCACATGTCTCTATCATTGCAAGGTCACCTTGTCTCGCTTCGATGTAAAGGCGCGGCTACCTTTCAAGATGGCGCAGGGAACGGTGATGGGACTATTGGTAGAGTGATACCAATTCCCTGTTTTCTTTCGTTTTACTTTGACTGTTAGTAACTAATCATAAAACTGTTTCACGGGACAAGTAATATTTCTAGGAGGATTCACAGTACAATACCTATATTGTCTGTCTTGTCAGCTGGATTCTCCATCGTCTTGTGTATCAACCAGTCCACAAACACGACGTAAAATGTCCTTCAATCCACCGAACATCAGCTTGATTGATTGTTCTCGTGTAGTTAGTTCACCTATATTTACTGTGTCTATCTTTTTTTCTTTCTCCATGGTAACGATCCTAGAGCAACAGTCCTCTGCAACCCTAAAAATAAAAGAGAATCTGTTGGTATAAGAAGAATATAGCTATACAGCAAGAGAACTAAATTTGTCATAGAGCACTCGGAATTAGACCCATTTTCATACTTCCTTTGACGAAAAAAAATATGCTGATTTTCACCGTAAATAAATTTGATGAACAAAATCCCGCCCAAACGTGTCGTTTCTGGAGGCGTCTGGCTGTACTACATGAATAACGCCGGCTATAAATATTATTAAATAATGTAAACATAATCTGTACTGAAATGTTAAGGTACCTGCTAAGTGTTTGTCTCCATTCCAGAGGAAATTCTTTCTTCATTTGTTCTACAAAGTTTAATTGAAAAAGATATTTCTGGATGAGGTAAAGATCCTGCTGAGATGGTTATTCAAAATTCGTACCAGCCTGGTAAAAGTGATGCTGGGCGAAAAGCAATATTAAAGCAGTCATTATTACTATTTTAAAGCCTTTTCTTGATTCGTGAAAATGGGATTTTTGCAATATGTTAGGTAACTCACCATAAGTTATATGATCTATTTTATCGTCGTCTTCTACTTCAGATTTTGATGGGTCATCGTCATCATCATCATCATCATCGTCATCATCGTCGTCGTCATCATCATTATCGTCATCATCAACATTATCATCACCAGTATCATCATCATCATCATTGCCACTATCGTCCGCATCATCACTGTCGTCGTCCACATTGTCATTATCATCATGCTCATCACCATCATCTTCGTCGTCTTCATCATCATCATCATCATGTACCCCATTAACAGCATAACGTCCAGGTTCATCATCATCATCATCATCATCCTTAGAGCCGCCACGTCCAGACTTTGCTTTCTTGTTCGCTACGCCACTCAAAGAGTCATTTTCTACCAATGAGTCCTTCTTTCGTTTTCTATTTTGAGCTCTGAACGCATTTTCTATAATCTTGCTGCTGGCAGATCTCTGTTCTTCGCTACAATTATCAAAAAGACGAACCAAGTCTTCCAGATCTTTGGGGTGGTTCTCTGTTTCTTGGTCTTTCTTGAGTATCATTTTGAGTTCCTCTTCACTTAGTTGAAGAACCTGAAATATGTAGAACATGTAGAAAACTGTGGAAATGGCTTTATCGCAACATTATGGATACGTCGCCCGATTATTTTCAAAAATACGAGAAAAATGCAAAGAAAAGAAAATATATAAAAATAAACCAAAGAAACTGAAAAAAAGATTTAAAAAAAAAAGAAATATAGAAGATAAGATTGGGAGATAAACAAGTTGTACCTTTAGAAATACCGATAAATCAGGTCCCTGGTTCTGATATCCCCTCAGATCAAAGACGAATACATCGTCACTGGAAGCCAACCCCTGCAAAAGAAAATCCAAAAGACATAGTTTTAGCTCCTGTCAGGCAAAAAGATCACCAGGTACATTTTCATTAAGGTTATATGAATAAAATGGATTGAATCCTCACCATTTCTTCCATCAGTTGAAACTTTGCGTCAAAAATGCGAGCTTCGTGTTTTGATATTGAATGTTGTTGTAGAACATCGTAGAAAATGGCAACAGGGATATCCATCTGGTGACGAAAAGAAACAAGGAAGTAAGGAAGGTAGGAAAAAAGGAAGGAAGGAAACAAGTTATTTGTTACTAATGATTTTTTTGTAAACGACAGTGATCTAAATTTCAAAAAACAAGAATGAACTGTGCATTGTTGTGTAAAACGTGAAATATTAAAAACCAATAACAGTATTGTGTATAAAAGTTCTTTCAAAAAAGCATCAGTGCTTGCTGTTACTTGTAGTATTCTGAGGATGTCTGTTTGAACCACTTACTGTGTCATTTGGGTTTGGTGTTTTCTCTACAAAACCATAAGACTGAAGAAGATGACAGTTGGCAAGCTGCCCATATGTATTGAACACTTCTTCACCCTGTGGAAGGAAAAAAATTCCCTAATCATTTTGGATCTAAATATTACCCAACATCAACAGAAACTGTGTTACTTGTACAAATATAACGCATTTGTGAGTCTTCTTTTTCAAAACGCCTAAGGCAAGCAAGGGCAGATCCAGGGGGTGTATTGCTAAGTACCAGTCACCCTTCCCCCTTGAAATCCTTCAGGATCAAGCTTCAAGCTTGTAGTTGGTATCATTTACCTATATGTATAGGAATACTCAACACAGGGATAATATATATATCTTGCTGTACCTTAGCAATAGGCTGGGTCGACACCATCCTAAGCTCTTCTTTAGCAAACTCTAGATGTGCATTATTGTTGCTATGGTGATTCAGAATGTCAGCCATTGGGACCATAACAGGAGCATTGTCTCCTTGACAACCAGGGTTGTTTTCTGTGAAGCTGTAAGCCATGATGAAAGCTGCCATGTGCTTGTAGAGGGCCAAGGAATGGATAGTCTTACTGCCATGGAAATGGATTAATGTTTAGTCCAAGAAAATATCCATACCTCCACCATGGAGGAGGATTGGAATTTCCAAGGGGTGGGGAGGGTCTCAGGAGATTGTTCTTTGTAGTTCCAGAAAAAATCCACACCTCCCCAGTGGAGGGGGATTGGCATTTCCGAGGGGTGGAGAGGGTATATTCTGTAGTTCTGGCAAATATCTATACCTAAAATCTATATACTGAAAATCTTTGAGGGTTGTGGAAGGTTTATGTTCTAACACTTGCCCATTTCCTAGAGGTAGAGTGACAAATCGTCCTCCCTTGAGGGGGAGGGGTGGTATGGATGAATTTCAGAATCACACATTATCATTTATACTTACGCAAACTTGTTTTTATTTTTCTTGATAAAGGCTTCAACGGCACTAGAATATTCCTTTTCAATGCATTTTAAATCCTGTTCTACATCTTCCTCAATTTCAGTCCCTTTTAAGAGTCGTTCCCTGTCATTTTGATTCCAGAACATCGGCTGATCCAGTACGTCAATACCAGGTATAATATCAAGATAAGGCCTCCATAATGATGAAGGGTTGGTGTACTCATACATAAGGGCTAGGAGCAGAGGAATCCATCCTGATCTACAATCAGTATGTCAATAGCATGGTGATTAGAGCTTGAGGGAGATGAGAGGATAGATGATAGGGTGGATGGGTGGGAGAATGGCCCGGGTAGGTAGATGGGTTGGTAAGTTGATGGATGGATGGATTGGGGAATGGATAGGAGGATGGATAAAAAAGTAATTGTAACTTTTTTCATTTTATTTTTATTTGTTACTTCTATATTTTTCTGTTTTCCTACCCTCTCTGTGACTTCCCAAGCTTCTCTGTCTCCAAGTCCTGTAAAACATCTGCAACAGAACATGTTCTTGGCTCAAGCAGTAAACCCCGAGGTATCGAGAAAAGACACTCGCCTTGAGAGATACTCTCTGTTGCTACCATACCATAACGATGACAAGAACCTCTGGTACACACTTCTACCTAAAAAAATGAATAATTTGGTGCTAAAGTAAGTTAAACTTGTTTAAAAACAGTAAATGATGTTTGACACGCAGTATCAAAGCTACCCATACCTTCTCGCTGAGTATAAGTCCATTTTCTTTGCACCAAATTAAAAATTTATTCAAAATTGGGTCTTCTTCTTTTAAATATTTGTCTTGTAAAAAACTTGCTCCTTCGTCCGCCATGTTGGACGCGAGTCTAAAGAAAACTGGCACTAACCACAGGAAGCCCAATAGATTATTATTATTGGCTATTGGGTTCCCTGTGGTGAGTTAAACAAGATGGCGGCTGTAAAGGCTTGAAAATGTCTCTTTTTGGTTTGATCGATTATGAAGGAAGTTCGTCAAGTTCCTCTGAATCTGATGAGGAAACAGCTACAGAGAAGTCTTCTGCTTCTAAGCTTGGCAAGAATTCAGTCAACGACGTTGAAGAAGATGGTGAAAAACTAGTTCTTCCGTCCCCTTTGTTGGAGCCTTCAGAACCATCTTCTTCTTCTAAAGAATTCGCAACTCGAACCTACCAACAAACTTCTATTTTCTACAATCCTTTCAAAGCAGAGGAGAAAAGAAAGCTTGATGTACTAGAAAAGCATGTTCAGTTAACAAAGAGTGTGCCTTCGTCCAACAACAAGAAGAGAATCTGCTTCAAGTTTCAGAAAGGGAAGTGTAGGTTTGGAGACAATTGCAGGTTTGCTCATGCTACGAATATCATAAAACCAGAGACTGTTACCCAAAATAACGATACTACAAAGGCACCAGGAGAAGATTCTCATATCAGCAGGACAGAAATACCTTATAATCCAGAAAACGAAGAGGATGTGTGGGAAGAAGCAAAGCCAAAGAAGCGGAGAGTTGGTGTCACGGATTCTCTTGTTCCACCAAAAAAGGCTATGAAGGCGTATGAACAACAAAAAAGCAAAGAAAAACCTTGGAAGGGTTGAATTAGTACTGTCTTACTTCATGTGGGGAAGTCAGTTCAGATAGCTTTAAGATAAAAGGTCCCTGTATATATATTTTTATAAGCCACATATTTCTATCCCTTTTTGTTGCTTTGTACAGTGTTCAAGCAGTAGAACTATTAAACTTGTGTACACATTGAGGTGTATATTCGTACCAATGCTTTCTAGCTATTTTTGGTATGTAAACCATGTGGAAAGAAAGAAAGGCTTGGAAAATGTATGCTAATTTCTCAGTGTAAATTATTAGTTTCCGTGCGAATAAAATTAATCTTTAGGACTTCGTGGCATTAAAAAGTCAGACAAGCTGCGCGATACCGATCAAGGTCAAGATACGGAGCAGGGCCGTAGCAGCGGTAGTCCCCCCCCCCCCCCCATTAATAATTTCGGATGTACTGTATATTGAACACTGAAAATTTTAAGTATATTATTGATACATAGGGAAGAGGAAGGGAGGGAGGAAAAGGATGAACAAAAAAGGTTCCAATACAGTTCATGATAAGCAGTTTATCATTCTATTCTTTCCTGGATGATCTCTCTTTCTGCACTTCTATTTCTACAACTATATAGGACTAAACTAAAACGCCTCTACCTCATCATGGCACTGATTATATGCCTTTTTTTGCGAGTTCAACTTCTCTTTTTCTTTTCAATGCCTTCTCAACATCAAGGAATCTGAACCCAAGAGCCTTGTCCGCTTCACTCAGGTGAACCTTAGAACTGAGCACTTTCTTTGGTTCAAGAGAATTTTGCTGAGCTTTTACTTTTGCTTGTTCTTTACGATTCACCATGAAAACTTTGAACTCCAGAGACTTCGTAGGGGTAAATCTGAAAAAAAATTGTCAAAGTCAGCCCCAGTGAAAACGAAGTCAACCCGAGTGAAAACAAAATCAACCCGAGTGGAAACGAAGTCAACCCCAATGGAAACGAAGTCAATCCGAGTGGAAACGATGCTAACCCGAGTGGAAACAAAGAGAAATAAATTAAAGTCAACAGAAGTCAACCCGATCAGCTCGACTCGAGTTGTAAAAGTCGACCCAAATGGAAACGAAGTCAAGTCGAGTGGAAACAAAGCCAACCCGAGTGCATAACGAAGTCAATCCGAGTCGCAACGAAGTCAACCAGAGTGTAAACGAAGTCAGCTCTCCCATGCCAAGCGGGTTTTTCTTTGAATTCTCCTATTTCCCGCCTCTCTTCAAGGATAAAAATGAGACTGAGATAATGTGATATGCATAATATTTTTGGTAAACCTTACTTTCGTCTTTTCATCTCTCGTAGGTCTTCCATGTTGAGTTGTTCAAGGTCCTTGTGCAGTTTGTGAAAGTTGCTATGCAACGGGTCTTCATATTGTACTCGAATTCCTCCATGGTTACCGAGGTCTGTGTAGTCACGTAAACGAGCTCCTGCAGCCCCAAGCATTTTGTCGTTCAATCTCTGAAATGCAGACAAAATGAAAGCGAGAAATAACGACGTCATCTTACGAATGTGACGTCATGGATACAAAAATCATGAGAAGCTAGGTTTGATGTCGTCATGTGCTCAGTTTTTTGAAAAGGTTTTCCTCCCCGCGAGTCGTGATTCATCCAAGTTAAAGCTTAAAAATGAGAAACGAGAAACTGACATATTACGTTCTAGTGGTTCTGTTAGGTGGATGCAGTAACTATCCCTCTGATTTCTTTGCAGTCGATCGAGCAGAACGTTTGGATTTCGCGCGCTTTTTAAGCTCATGTTAATGCCCGGCATGTGCCCTCATTTTGGGCATCGTTTGAAATGCTGCATAATCTTATTGCCCATATAACAGCAATAGACCCCTTGCAGCACGTCGAAATACAGCTCAATTTGGAGGGCAAAACAATAGGTTCCAATTCTCAGAAGATTAAAATTCTTTTGTTTTGCCCTCCAAATTGAGCTGCATTTCGACGTGCTGCAAGGGGTCTATTTCAGGCCTGACCAACTGATTGCGTTCTTACACTGAAAAAGGCCTTCTTGTAGTCCGCTCCTTTCTTCTGCCAGTCATTCCACAGTTTGTCAGTAAAACCATGATGGAGAAGGAACTCGGGTGCATTAGCTGAGGACTTTGAACACATGGTTCCACCACTCCCACCTATCCTGCAGTGCATATTATTATGAAGACCATCACGAAGTCCGATCTCAAAGTCGTCAAATTCGTTAGACTTGTATTTTAGGACTTCTGCTACAGCAACAACATCTGGTGGGTTGCCTGATGAAGTAAAAATGTAAAAAAAATTCTGCACCTTGTAAAAACGGAGCCTGGGTACGTGGCTGAAAGTTTCATGTAAAAGTAATATATATTAAAATGAAAAGATCAAGCTTACCATTAAATTTTCTCTTGAGACATTCTCCTTCGTTGGAAGAAGAGGTTTTCCATGCATACTTGTTAAATGGTCCGTCTGTAACACACA
Organism: Anthopleura sola; assembly: GCA_023349425.1. Classification (NCBI taxonomy): domain Eukaryota; kingdom Metazoa; phylum Cnidaria; class Anthozoa; order Actiniaria; family Actiniidae; genus Anthopleura; species Anthopleura sola. Next base: position 15,217,820 of record JALHLI010000002.1, read on the forward strand.
TCCCCCGACCACCATTGCCACCAAGACTCCAGGGAGCGGACGAGAAAATATCATTCAACTATCCAACAAAGACAAAAACAATTTTGAGACACCACTTTTTTTTGTAGTCCTGGCTCAGTGTAATGGAGTCGAGTTTTCAAAATAATTTGTCTTACTGTCCCCTACCCCGAGGGGTTTTCCACCCACCTGTCTTCTCCAAGGTTGACCAGAGAACAAACTCCAGTCCCAGTACGGTATTGTGGCACGACAATCAATCTTTCTTAGAATGTTCTCCATCTTCATGAGATACCAACGATGCCATGGAAGGAATTGTCTCTTGCTGATGAGAAGAATAAAAAACATGAACATTGAAATCGGTGAGCTCCATAGTTTGATCCTCAGTTACCTCACATACACTTGTTTAAATGAGCAAGTGTGGCTTGGTTGGTTAGTGTGCTGCCTGCTAAGCAAGAGCTCCATAGTTTGATCCTCAGTGACCTCACACACGTGTTTTAAGGAGCAAGTGTGGCTTGGTTAGTTAGTGTGCTGCCTGCTAAGCAAGAGGTCCATAGTTTGATCCTCAGTGACCTCACACACTTGTTTTAATGAGCAAGTGTGGCTTGGTTGGTTAGTGTGCTGCCTGCTAATCAAGAGGTCCATAGTTTGATCCTCAGTGACCTCACACACTTGTAACCATAGCAATGGCATATACAGATCGATTTTATTTGGCGTTGTGTACTTAATCATTTGTTACATTAAACTGAGTTCCAAATATTATATGCATACCTTAGTATGATATATATTGATCTATTCCGTACTAAAGAATTTCTTACGTGTGGATGCCTTCATCAAAATGGTTGGTGTGGACAGCCACGAGCCTGTCGTACTCCATCTTGTAGGGTTGTTTAGTAGAGGCAGTCAAGAGAGTCCTCACGAACCTCAAACGTTCACCCCATGGCATCGAATAGAAGTCCCTTCTAATACGTGTACACTTAGTCAGTCTACCATTGGTGCACATGCATCGCTCGCCACAATCGTTGTACATTGCTTTGCCGTTATTTGTACATCGAGTTGACTCCGTGGCTGTGCCGCGGGAAACATCGGTAAAAAGTTAAAAAAGATAAATAAACACTTTGGAAAGGACAACTAGGTGTCGTCAGATAAAAGCACTTAAGTATAGAGATAGAGGGAGGGAGGGAGAGAGGGAGGGAGGGAGGGAGGGAGGGAGGGAGGGAGGGATAAATGAATTCATGGATAACAAAGAAAGGACTGATTGGAAAGGAAAAAGGCAAGGAGAAATTAAAGAAAGAAGGAAGCAAAGAGGTTATGGAAGGAGAAAAGAAATGCACCAACCTGCAACAGCGGCTAGCAGTAAAATTACTGTGATTCTTGCCTTTATCATACCTGGCTGATTGTTAAAAACAAAAGTCATATATCTTTAGAAATGATCTCAAAGGAGACAAAAATAAGAACGAACGATAGGAGTAGTATATTCACTAGGTAACCTGACTTGTATAGACCCCTTTCACGTGACGTCAAAGCAGCTCAATTTGGTCGACAAAACAAAAGAATTTCAATCTTCTGAGAATTGGAACCTAATTTTTTGTCCTCCAAATTGAGCTTCATTCAGAAGCGCTAGCTGCAAGGGGTCTGTAGTGTATCGATTCAGTATTTTATGGTGGTAGAGTGGGAGAGTACTCAATGTTGACGCCACGCTCATCAGGATTAAAGGAATCCTTGTTCAAACAAATCAAAGAATAATATGTCCTTTAAATGACATTTTGCTTAACATGAACTTGGCTTAATTTAGATCAGAACCACCTCGTTGAACACGCCGAGGGTTGCTAGGATAGGGTGGAAAGCGTCGCTTCCCTTTTTACTTCGTCGCTTCGAGGAAAATTTTTATCGCAATGCAAATAATTCCAAGGCTCCTGTCTTCATTTCCTTCGATTTTATTGAATTTTGAGATTTTTAATAAACGAATGGAGATTTTGTTCAGCTTTTAGGATACATAACCGGCTTCGATCATTTCACATAAAAAACTTACATCTTCGATATTGGAAGTGCCAATTTAAATATCTTAGAGCGAATGTAACTTGTAATACCCAATTAATTTAAAAGTATTTTAAAATTCTCTAAAATTTGAAGATAAAAATATCAAGCCGACATAAAATGTTTTCTATAGAAGAAAAAAAGAAAAGAAATACTCTGTAGTGTACTCAGTAAACTTCATCGCCATCACTTGAAGTCTTTCTCTGAATGCAAAGGCACAAATCACCTTGGAAACACTGATCAAAAGTTTCAACAACAAAGTTTACAACATATTTTCTTGAGGTTGGTAAATTTCTAGTAGAAAAATGTTCTAAATTACATCAAGAACATCTAAACGCTATCTAGAATTTTGATACAACTTTTTAAATCTTTATAAATCATTTTAAAAACGTTAATTAAAGAAGGTGTAAAAAATGTTAGATGAGAAAACCCGCCGTAGTAGGTTAAGTACAACTTTGCCGATTAAAAAAAAACACAGTTTAAACTGATATTTCAACTATTTTGAGTAATGTTACTTACCTTTAAAATATTTGAGCTTAATTCTACCAATAGTCTATCCTGCTTGTTCTTCTAAGGTAAAAGACTGTGTAGCTAAATCAGGTTTTAAAGCGAGTTAAGTAAAAGTGGCTGCATTCCTAGACCAAGTGGTAAGTTTTGTTTTACGTCGTAATATGTAAACATTGCATAAAAAAGAATAGAAATAATACAAATAGGCTCAACAAAACAAACTCCAGACTCCAATCAGAAGTAGATTCAGTGTCAACAGTGAGGTACTGATGTTTGGTGTGACATGATAAAAATCCATGGAACAACTTCACGAATAACTTGGTACTAATTCAATACCACAGGTAGCCCATAGCTGTTTTGCGTTGAGAACTGCGGCCAAAAACCGTTCTATTTGAACCTTACATCTCTCTAATCAACAGAAAAAGGCTTCATTCAGTTATGGCATAATATTACCGATAACGAAAACTATATACACTGAATCAAAACTTGGAAATACTAATACATCTGTGGTTGGGTAGATTAGTCTTTTAGGAGCAGTATTCTTAAAATAGCCTCGTGGGCCTGTGTTTGGGAGGGTTTAAATTCGGGTGGGGGCTTGTCTTTGGAGTTAACGGTATTCGTCCCCCCCCCTTCCTAAAGACCTACTATTAAAAGAAGACTCAAAAAATAAAGAAAACTTGCTGTTTACTTCGTGCTGAACTGAAGATGTTATGGTGAGCAGTTTTAACTTTCCAGTCCTTGAACAAAAGGAAAGACAACTTGAAACTGCGACCCATACATCTTCTAAAGCAAACCTGAAAGTTTCCCTAAAATGATCACCATGTTGGTGATCTGGACTTCATAATCGTCGCATAAATGTTTCTGGTGTATTTCGTATCGTGATACTTGAACTTCTTGAACTCTGAATACGCACTAACTATGATTTACTGGCTATTCTCATTTGTTTATCGGAAACCTGGTTTCCTGGTACCTTAGATATACTATTCATTACTTCCGTTTGCGCGCAAAACGAATGACCTTTTGGTGTTAAAATGAATGTGAACTTGCTTACGCATTTCCTGCATTTTTTTTTTCTTTTTTCTGTTTTTCAGGTCTCTGAACGTTTTGCTTTAATCAAAAACTTTTTTTGATGATTGCTAGTATTTTTCTGTCTTTGTTACTCGCTCTCGTTCAGGTTGCTGGTTTTTTCTGCTCTGCTCTGCTCTGCTCTGCTCTGCTCTGCTCTGCTCTGCTCTGCTCTGCTCTGCTCTGCTCTGCTCTGCTCTGCTCTGCTCTGCTCTGCTCTGCTCTGCTCTGCTCTGCTCTGCTCTGCTCTGCTCGAAGGTTCTGCACGAAGGTTCTAACGGATAGTTGGTCGCACGCTGCTTAGTGAAAAATTGGCAAAACCTTTAGAAATGTAGATTGCGGAAAAAACATGACAAATATTTTTTTCCAGGGGATTCGCTGTCATGCGCGCGTGTTCAAGCAACCATCGCATTGGCCTTGCCAAGATAACCAAAAAAACAGCATCAGAAACGGATGTGCGCGCTTTATTTCTTGCTTATCTTGACGATCTTTTAAGTTTTTTATTTCCTGGCCTTCGTGCGTAACCTTCGCTCGAATTCGAAAACAAAATTGATGACCATTTTATGATTGTTTAGCAAAAGAAAATAACATGTTGGTCAAAGTATACGAAACTTCTGTAAATGACTTTTTTAATAGCTCTGTAAATATTGTCTCAGTAAACTCGAAACATTCAGTGATTTTGGTAGCCAACAGGAGACCTTTTTTATGTGGCTTTTTTTCTGCTTAGGTGTTCAAAACTTAAGGAAAAAAAATATCATTTTGTTAAGAAGTGCTTTAAAAACGTTCGATGGCATCGGCCAATTTTGATAAAAGATTGTATTATTTTCGACATCAAATTTAGGGCCGTCTGCGAGATTATAGGGCATGCAGGTATAAGCAAAGATTACAGCTAATAATCCAGCAGAACTACTTCAAATCGTAGGCCTTAAAACAAATAGTCTGGTTCTGATTTAACATCCTTTTATGGGCCGAGAATCTCTCACTGATTAAGAGGATGTTCACGAACAACGCTCCCATTAACGTTTGCCAAAGGATCATCCAGAACATGTTCAGTCGTAACTTCCAATATAAGCAAGTAAAAACAGATTTGAAGTCGAACCTTTTAACCTTTTATATGTCATGTTGATATCGGTGAGTAACAGGGATACAGGATCTTACAACGTTGGCAATAATTGGAAACACGTTCATTCAAATCCTGTAAGTGCGCAACTTTCCATGTGGCTAGTTGTGAGAAACTCTAGCTTACTCAGCGAAACAGACCGTGCGAAAAAGGTCTAAAAAAGTAAAATCCCCGTAATTCTGTTTAGTCATCATTTTTTTATAACCTTGACTTTAGTGAGGGGAAAAACCTCCGATAAAATCAGTCTTATGAACCCTGGCTGGGTAATCTCTGAATGCCCATACGATGATATATTTTCAAGGTAATCTCCCCGTTCTAAAACGATAACATTTACTCCCCCGAACATCATAGTCTATATATAACAATGATTAAGCAAGGCTGATCGGGTGTACTTCGAAGGTTAACCAGCTGAAAACCAACCAAAACTTGAAGCTGTCGTCTTGTCTATCATTTCCACCAGTAGCTTATCATCAAGAGGTCAGATGGCAAGAATTTTGGCGCCATTTTGACGTCATTCGCAAGACAATTGGCGCTATTGTCTTATACAATCCCCTTTTGTTTTTGTAACATTAGATTCGTAAGAAGGCTAAAAACTTGGCAATGGTTGGTTATTTTGATTTGTTACAAGTGTTGCCGTCTATCAGTTGGGCTTATCTAAACTAAGATACACGATCCAGCTAATGTCATACTGGAGAAGCGAGTAAGATATCTTTACGACATAATCATTATAGGTCGACGATGACCTCTTTTCCTGACCATTTGGTTATTACAGCGTAGTTCAAGGTATAGGAAGGAAAGAGGATGAATAGGATTATCAGGAATGTAAGAAGACGAGCTTCTTGATATGTTTGATAAATCATTCAACGTGTTTTTTAATCGTTCTACCGCAAAGCCGCGATAGCCGCTTCGTCTTGCGCGTCGCGAGGCTCCCTCAATCGCTTCATTTTCCTTGCCCTCCTCTCCTCTCCTTCGCAGAGTTATTTACAGATAGTTCAAGCAGAGATTCCAGCAGCGGCGCCAACGAGATTTTTTAGTAGCAAATTTCATAAACAACTCCTCCAAATGAACGAATACCAGCGCGCGCAAAAGTCATGTTCAATACCTTTCGATAGCTCACAAGAGCTTAAGATCCGGAACCCTAATTGCGGCAAATTGAATTCCTCTTCAATGCAGAGCGACATCAAAAGTCTCAAAACATAGCCTTGTATCTCGCCGTTGAGTTCCGACCTAGGAGTTGTAGCTGTCTGCTCAGACAGCCCGTTTCATCTAAAACGGAAATAATAAAAACAAGTTAGGATAAACATAATGATATCTCACCGGAAAAACCCTACTATGTTACGATAAGTCTTTTGCTATGAAGTCGCGATGATAGTCTATAAAACTCGATCGCACACTTGAGCTTCGAGCTCACCACGTGACTTCCACATCCGAAAAAGCGCGGGCTTCGTATGTCGTTGTTTCAGTACAATTTAGGAAACTCTATGACAGTTCTAATGGCTAAAAACCAAACACATTTCTTAAAACAAGCAAGAAATAAACGTTACACTAAAATAACTTGACAAATGACAGATTATTGAAGGATTTTTTTATCGGCGAAAATCATTTGCCGACCTTTCAAGGCCCGACCTGTCATTAACAGTTAGAGATGACTCGTTAAATGAATTTCAGGAGCCTTTATGAAAAGTGCGATGTTTTATTCTATACTTTATTGAACAAGTTTTCGTACTTATTAAGGGCATAAGATCTTAGGGGAACTCCTAAAAAAAACTTTTCAACGTGGCTCTATTGAGAAATGTCTGAAAGGTGATACTACCATGTTACCAAGTTTATTCTTATACAAGGTTTGTTTAACAACAACAGAAAGTACTCTAGTCTTCTAGAAACGAAGAGCTTGAACTGATTTTCTAGCCCATGCGACGAATAAAACAGAGTGTTTTACGCAAGATTTTATCTTGCGTTTTATTCACGATAATATCAGAAAAACTCAAATTACATTTTAGATTACCCTCAAATTTCAGATAAACGCATATTAGCCAACCTTCTTCAATCTAAAGCGAGCTCATTTTTGTGGTTTACTCCGGCGAGACAGAGGTCACTCCACGAGCGCGCGCGAAGATGTAATGCCTTTCACCTGATTCCGTCCCTCCTTCCTTCCGGATACCACAAACTTAGAAATGTTAGCGTCCTCCCTAATTAGTCTCGCTGTACCTGTTAATAGATGTGTGAGGGTACATTAAGTTCTCATGCCCAGAGGAAACAAGTTTTGAGTTGCAAGCTGTCAATCACTTTCTCGTCCGATGAAACTTCACCAGATGCTTTCAGACAATCATTAAACTGTTGGTCAAAACTAGCCTACACAAACTGAAATAATATGTTACATCGTATTAGAAGAGATTAGCTGTTTATTCAAAGCTTTTTAGCAACACATTAAACACATTTTTTCAGTTTTTTTGAATTCTCTTTAACAGACGATAACCGAGTAAAAGAGTCCATGAATTTTTTAGCCTGGAATGTTGTAAAAACTTCCTTGTAGACAGCTCATGTTTCCGGGCAACATACGAGAATTCTGCCTTTTACAGATGCTTTAGCTTAGATATATTTAGTAGCAATAAAAAAGTAGTCGGTCGCCGATGGCAGAATTGTACTCATCTTTCGTACTTTGGTATCAATTATTGTAAATGCAGTGCTAAAAGCTTTCTCTGCGCAAAATTTAGTGCTACGTGGCTCGCATGTTAATCGCACTTTGAAAATGGCGAATAAGAATTTGAATTTATGTTTGTTAATTATATATCTAATTCTTTTTCTTCATCTACTGCTCCTATATTTCTTTTTCCTTTCCTCTTTCTCCTCTTCCTCCTCCTCCTCCTTCTTCTTCTTCTTCTTCTTCTTCTTCTTCTTCTTCTTCTTCTTCTTCTTCTTCTCCTTCTTACTTCTTCTACTTCTTCTTCTTCTTCTTCTTCTTCTTCTTCTTCTTCTTCTTCTTCTTCTTCTTCTTCTTCTTCTTCTTCTTCTTCTTCTTCTTCTTCTTCTTCTTCTTCTTCTTCTTCTTCTTCTTCTTCTTCTTCTCGTACTCGTTCTCCGTTGTCTGCTACTGCTTCTGTTTCTCAGACTTTTCTTTCTTTGGGTCCGAAGATGTTTTTTCCTGTGTCTTTTACTAAAACATCCAGTCCTAAGTCAGTCACATGAATCAAGCAATATCAAATGTATCAAAAAATACTTTAGTTTCAACATTGGAAGGGCGTGTAGGGAAACAGTTATTTCCGCCCGGAAATGAAAGTAACGACCTTCCAGACTTTTTTCCTTCCTTTGTAGACGTCACTCCTTTTCCTCTGTCGTTTCTCAGGAAGATTACTTTTTAAAAACGATACTTTAAATATCTCCAAAGTCGTGGAAAAGCAGTTGAGAAGAGTACAATTTAAATATCCGCTAAGAAAAATAGGGCTAGTGTAATTGTAACATAACTGGATACTTTTGTAGTAATGTCGTATACGATGGTCGTTTTTTGTACAAACATTATTTTGATTTTAAAGGTTTTTTCTAACTCATAAAAAGCTAAGTAACCAAAATTAAAATAAAAACCATTCCCTGAGAACTGCTATTGAAGCAAATAAAATCAAAGTGACAGAATTTCAGTTTTTTGCAAAAGAATTCGACAGTTCCAACTCATTTCTTCTGAGTTTCCAAATGTTCTAGTACAATCAAGTGAAACTTTATCTAACACACTTTGTACAACTTATTTCTTTATATTTAGAATGAAGCTGCAAGCCAAGACAGGTTTCTTGTGAGAAGCTTTTAAGCACTTCATTTGTAAACATGTTTTTACTCGGTTGTTTATGTTTTGGGCTCTAACTGCTGTTCCTTTTTGGTAAACACTCCTGAAATTTCTCTTGCAAACCTTTTCTTTTTTGGTATTCATATAAAGATAGTCCAGAAACTTTTTTTGATTCATGATTAACTACAATTCGTAAAGCAAAATAGAAGAATTTTTAAAAGTGAATTATTTTGTCGTTAGAAGAACCGAGAAACCAAGAACGTGATGTATCAAACCTCCATTAAGATTTGACAATAATATTGCCATTTTGATGTGCTATTCTTTATCATTACATGACCTTTCTTTATATCTAAGTCCCCTTACAAGATGTTATGTCAGAATGTTTATTGATTCGGTCCACAGTTTTTCTTTTACCGTAAGTATAAAATGACGTGGAAGGACAAGAACATTTGTAAATATTTTCATGTACAAAAACTCTCGGCGTCAGAGAGTCTGAAGTGCTGCAAGAAGGCAACACGTTATATAAACAGAGTCGTTCTTCTTGCTTCCAGAAGATGGAAAAATAACAAACTTATATTTAACGTGGAACTTTGGTGTTTCTGTGTTGAACTTTAAGGACAAAATAATTAGTTAATAGTGAACTACTTAGATAATAAATATAGATTTTGGGTTCAAAACGTTAACTGTAAAATTGACTGTAAAAGCTAGAATATTTCAGAGAAGAGTTTCAAAATTTCCTGACGATTTTTCTGACGATTTTTTAAAGAAAGAAATATTTGATTTTCTCAAGCAAATCTGGATATAAATCCAAGCGAATCCTTTCGAGAATCACTTATTCAGCCATTCATTCAGCCAATATTCATCGTGTACAAAAATATTCAGTAAAACTCTCCAGATTAGTATGAAATATTTTATTCTTCGAAATCACTAAGTGCAGAAACACGAAAGTTACACAACTTGGACTTTGCTATTAGGGATAATAATAATCCGATAAATCAAGAAACAGCTTTTTGCTTCATTCTGTTATTACAGGCACTGTACAAATATTTATCGGCAATCCCAGCTTGTCAACACGGTATTGTACTTGCAAACTTTACATAAACCTTTAGGAACATTTTTCTGAATTTATATGATTGCTTAGGTTATTCTTGCTTTATAGAATATGGAACATTTAGTAATATATATTAAGCAGTTGGCAACTTCAATCGAAGACTGAATTCGAGTTCAGAATATAAAAATCCGTGAGTTTTAATTTTGAGGCTGACTTGATTTGTTTGAAGAAATTTTTCAACAATAAACGTGTCATTCTATGTGCAATTTTAATTTTTTTTGAATTATTGATTTGGAAAGTGTTTTTTATGCCTTGTCCCACAGTGCCACGCTTATCAACAGACATTTTAAGCATGCTTCTCCAACTTTGGTTTTAACCTTTTAGAAATTTGAGTCGAGTTCTAAAAAAATCTATTTCAATATCAAGAATAAAAGAAAATATATTGATGATTTTTTTAACAGTGAAAATGTAAACAGACCCATGTCATAAAGTGACTTATATTCCATCCTTCTAATCCCTGGGTATTAAATTTGACTGGGTTAGAAGTCCAATGATTTTCACCATGCCATAGAAAATGGTCAACTATTATCACAAAGTACGAGAAATCACAGGGATATTGAATGTCTACTGTTATCCCAAGAATTAAAGACTTTAAATATTATACTTTTTTCATCTAATTGGTCCAAGTATCCCTACCGAGGATGTATCACTAGCTTTCCAGTGTTGTATGAGAGTTAATTTTTGATTCGTTCGTAATTATACCACTTCAAAGTGTCCCTTTCCAAGAGTTCCCACATCGAACAGATTTAATTCTCATCTAGGGAGTTTTTTGTGAAGATTCCAGGGTTCCCCATTTCTCACCAGCAGAGACCATTACCGAAGTGACAACGTGTTTGGCTGTGTCAATATTGTGATCACGTCCCGGGACAAAAAATTTATTTGGTGCCTTAAGGTGAAGGTTGAGTTTTTATCCTAAGAAGTTATGATTTTTTCATCGGTAGTTAACTAATTATATCGCTGAAGATCGAGACGAGCGGCTACATCTAATCCGATTTCGCCTGGGCAACGACACCAGATAGCATCCTAATGCCCCGCCTCGTGCATCATCGTTACGCTAACAAACTCGCGCGCGCGAACGAGTGGAATACAGCCAGGGCCCTCGAGGGACGGAAACCACATTTTCAACCTCCTTATCTGCTATCAAGATGTCATCGAGAAACTGCGGCCTCATAAAACTTCTCTACGTTCTTCTAATGAAACATCAAGCACGACTTACTGGCACATTATAAGCAGCGTTTTCTAAAACAAATAATATTATTGGGTACACTTCGACGTATTGCCCTCTCGATCCATCATGAACTTTGTAACCCGATATTCAGCTCAAATATTCCTAAAAATAATCAAAGTATTGCTCGCCAGCAAGACTCCGGCTCATCTTAATAAGGCGGTTTGAGCGCGTGATAGCTGTCATAAAGCTCGCTTTTGATTGGTTACTTGGTAGATTAATATGTACCGGTTCACGTGATTTTTCAGCTTAATTTCAAAGGACCCTGTCACATGTGTTGTTACATATTTGAGCTCGGTCAGTCGGGTTCACAGATAATTTTTTTTTGGCTTAGACAACACTACCATAAGAGAGACTGAGTTAATGGAGAATACAGATAATATTCCTTTAATGGAGAGACGAATTGTTAAGGACAAGCGTTTGTCCCATTTACCTCCTATTACTCTCCCAACATCTGAGGGCTTTTCGCAGCCGAGAGAGCCGCAGACCTTGAGATACACCAAATGGCTCGGAAGCTTTGCTGCAACCGGTCCTGGAAGCCCAAAGAAAGACGATAAATTTACAGAGTCAGAACGCATTAAGAGACCTATGAATGCGTTCATGGTCTGGGCTCAGGTCGAAAGAAGACGTCTAGCAGATGCCAATCCAGAGCTTCATAATGCTGAGCTGAGTAAAATTTTAGGGACAACGTGGCGCGGCTTGAACGACTTGCAGAAACGTCCATATGTCGAAGAAGCGGAGAGATTGCGCCTACAACACATGCAAGACTACCCTGATTACAAATACAGGCCCCGTAGACGAAAGCACCCTAAAAGAGTCTGCAAAAGAATGATGTCTTCTTCAAATAGTCCTCAGAACAATCTTCAAGCCAGCACAGCAAGTGGATCTAGGTCTGGAGAAGAGTCTTCTACTTGTGATGATTCTAATCTATTCTCAATACCAGGCACTCCAACCAGCCCTAGTCTACCGAGTCCAAGTATTGGCAGCACCGCTACGCAACATTTCCACTTCAGAAGTGAAGCACAACCAACTCAAATGCAGACTACACCAACTCCTTTTCCAGATCTGAACGACATTGACCTACCAACCCCAGAGACGAGTCCTGCAGCAGTTGGCATCAAACCTGGAAAAGTGTTTAATTTCCCCAGCACGGAGGATGAGATACGTTACGCTCTAATGCTGCTGCAGAAACCTAACGAGGCCATCGGCAAGTCCAAGTTTCATGCCTCAAAAATGGACATCTCTGAAATCTTTGGCAACGTTAATTTTTCTTCATCAATGTATTCTCCTCCAAGCCCTTGTGGCATTCCTACCTCACAAGCCTGCAGAAACAGCACAGTTTTAGAAGAACCTTCAACACACACCGTGCCATTTTGCGACTTGTTCTTTGAGGAACTCAACAAGGCTGAGTTTGATCAGTACCTCGATGGAAGCGAGGTGGACACAAGTAGCCTTGAGGACTACTAAATCTGTACAATAGTCAATCAATCTTCGCAGTTCAAAACTGCACTGCTCGTAGTTTTATATTTCTAGGTACATCAAACATGTCATGAACATTCATCATAGATATTTGAATGAAGAACAAAATTTTTCTTCACATTGAAGACAGCTTTCGAGCGTTTCGCGCAAAATCTTTTCACTTTTTTATCTTTTATATTTGTAAAGAAGATTTTTATTTAGTTTATTTTGAAAGTATTCGAGTTTACATACGTTTATTGTAGTGTTGTTCTGCAGCGCTTTCTGCGTGTTTGAACAAAATAGGGATATAATTTTATATGTAGAAACTCGCTTAATTTATCTTGGGGACTTTGGATTTAATTTATATGTCTCTGCAAAGGAAATACTTTTTACTTTAAAGCAGAGAAGAGGTTTGTCTTCATTAAAAGTCTTAATTTTTCCTGTTTGGGTTTGTGATTTTGTTTGTATTCTCTGTGGTTGCCTTGAACTTTCTCAAGCTTCAAGTCCTTCAGCTTCTTGATGCCCCTGTCAGTAGATGACTTACATGAGAATCAAGATATGTACTTGGAAGCGATTGGTTAAGAGCAGATGAAGTGCGCAACTTGCATGTCAACACATGTCACTTAAGACAGTCACAAACCAAATGCAGATAAATTAAATTTCCAAGGATTGCTAAACCAAGAGAAACGTATCTATAACCCTCGCGCTAGTCGTTATCTTTGCGCATCAGCGTTCTGTACGACATGTCATCAAAGTAGAAAGGGTTCGAGTGTTGGAATTGTAGCTCAGATCAGATGGACTTCATCAATCTGTTTTCAATTTGCACATTTGCCAAATATGAACCTTTCTAATCCCCTCACCAAATGCGTTTTACCCCAACTCGCGTTAGGTTTTTTGATTGACGTTTGACAGGGCTCAGGGTTGACACCAAACCTTCAAATAAATCCTCGATCAAAAGGCTTCTCTTTTCGCTTTCCCTGGGTTTGTAATCCCAGAAATAAAGCTGTTCAAACACGAGTAATCACTAGTAATACTCTCATTTGTACCTCTTGTAGACTGTTATCTTATACTCATCCACACCGGAAATCATTCTTGTTAGAACATTAGAAAAGACAAAGGGCTACTGATTTGTGCTAATTATTCATTAACACTAGACGCTCTTCGTAATGTCACTCAGGGCGACTAAATACCTTCGCACTTCGAAAACTTCCTAAAATTTCCTAAAATTCAAACAAATTTTCCAAACGAATCAGTGTGATCCTCAAGTTTTGCTTCCAAAATTTATTATCCAAAGAATCTGTTGATCTTATTCCGTTTTACGATCATAGACTTGCTTGAATAACTTTGACAAATTTCCAAATATTTTTACAACAAGCTTAAGTTAAGAGTCTGAAATCCTTATAATTTTTATAGACCATTAGTTCGAGCTATCACATGAGTATGTCGTTATGGCTGCATTAAAATACTACAGTCCATCATTTATCTTACGTAATGGGATTCGTAATGTTTACAATAATATTAGTGGCCGTAGTATCGAAGATATGATCCATGCAGGCCCCGTACTCAGTGGACGAGATAAGAGATAAGATCCAGCCAGAGAAATTTGACAACCCTACTGATATTCTAGACGCCATTAAAGTTTGTGTAAATTGAATCTTTAACCGCAAAAACACTGGAATCTGTCAGTGCAGAAAAGTTGAGCCAAGAACGGTTCTTTTTGCCGAGAGTTGAGGGAGTTTGATGGCCAGGATTACAGGATTAGGGCATCCATCCTTCTTGATGCGAAACAAAGGCATGTTGGAATGAGAGAAGTGGAGAGGAAGTTAGAGGAGGACAGGTGCAAGGAGGCAGAAAATCTAGGAGAGAAAGAAGGAACGAATGAAAGAAAGAAGGGAAAGAAGGAAAGAAAATAGAAAGAAAGGAAAGAAGGAAAGAAAATAGAAAGAAAGGAAAGAAGGAAAAAAAGAAAGAAAGAAAGAAAGAAAGAAAGAAAGAAAGAAAGAAAGAAAGAAAGAAAGAAAGAAAAAAAGAAAAAAAGAAAGAAAGAAAAAAAGAAAAAAAGAAAGCAATGAACGAAAGAAGGAAGGAAGGAAGAAAAGGAAGGAAAGAAGGAAAATAGGAAGAAAACAAGGAAGCAAAGAAGCAAGGAAGCAAAGAAGCAAGGAAGCAAGGAAGCAAGGAAGCAAGGAAGCAAGGAAGCAAGGAAGCAAGGAAGCAAGGAAGCAAGGAAGCAAGGAAGCAAGGAAGCAAGGAAGCAAGGAAGCAAGGAAGCAAGGAAGCAAGGAAGCAAGGAAGCAAGGAAGCAAGCAAGCAAGCAAGCAAGCAAGGAAGCAAGCAAGCAAGCAAGCAAGGAAGCAAGCAAGCAAGCAAGCAAGGAAGCAAGCAAGCAAGGAAGCAAGCAAGCAAGCAAGCAAGCAAGCAAGCAAGCAAGCAAGCAAGCAAGCAAGGAAGCAAGCAAGCAAGCAAGCAAGGAAGCAAGCAAGCAAGCAAGCAAAGAAACAAAGAAGCAAAGAAGCAAAGAAGCAAAGAAGCAAAGAAGCAAAGAAGCAAAGAAGCAAAGAAGCAAAGAAGCAAAGAAGCAAAGAAGCAAAGAAGCAAAGAAGCAAAGAAGCAAAGAAGCAAAGAAGCAAAGAAGCAAAGAAGCAAAGAAGCAAAGAAGCAAAGAAGCAAAGAAGCAAAGAAGCAAAGAAGCAAAGAAGCAAAGAAGCAAAGAAGCAAGCAAGCAAGCAAGGGTAAAACGAATCAGGGTCGAATCAAGGAGGGAAGAAAGTAAGGAAGGAAGGAAGGAGGGATTGCAAACAAACAAAAAAGCGAATGAAAGGATAAATGAATAAATTAATTAATTAAAAAAAGAGATTCACTTACGACATTTTCCCTATAGAAAAGTGGCGCCGACTGCAAATTCGTTTTGAATTTCAAATTCCTATGTCCAGGAATTCCTAGACTAAAATACCAGACGAAAAGAGAACTAATCGTCGACCGGCTTCTCAATTGAGCTGACGACATTACTTGACGCGAAGGGTTAGCAAGATCAAGGGAGTAGGGAGGATATGTATGCCATATTAAAATCCCTAAATCATTGGCCAACATATAAATGACAGTATAGTCTCTTTTCACAAGATATTGGTTGAATACGAGCCATGAATCAAACACCAGACATAGTTTCCTCATGACGCAAGGTGCTGTAAAACCTCAAATTCAACAACGCCTCGAGGCATGGAGATACTGATAGAATCAAACTTAATACCAAGCGTCTCTTACAGTGTTTTTTTCAAAACCGGTTTTTCTTGTTTGTTTTTGCAATCTTCTTAGTTATCATCGCTTTCCTGACTTGATTCGCTTTAGGAAAAAACTTTACTTTTCGAATAATGATGGTAATCAAAGATAGCTTACATGGCAGAAGTGCACTCCCTCTCACCTCTGGGGTCTCGGGTTCGATTCTTGGACTCAGCATCACATGTGAGTAGAGTTTGTTAGGTCGCTGATTTTCAATTCGTTCAATCTGTGAGTTAGCTGTGCCCTGACTTTGATCAGCCCAGAGGTTGTTTCAGGGTTCAATCTGTGAGTTAGCCGTGCCCTCACTTAGATCAGCCCAGAAGTTGTTTCAGGGTTTGATCTGTGAGTTAGCCATGCCCTGACTTTGATCAGCCCAGAGAGGTTGTTTCAGGGTTCAATCTGTGAGTTAGCCGTGCCCTCACTTAGATCAGCCCAGAAGTTGTTTCGGGGTTCGATCTGTAAGTTAACCATGTCCTGACTTTGATCAGCCCAGAGGTTGTTTCAGGGTTGGATCTGTGAGTTAACCATGTCCTGACTTTGATCAGCTCAGAGGTTGTTTCAGGGTTGGATCTGTGAGTTAGCCATGCCCTGACTCAGATCAGCCCAGAGGTTGGTTCAGGGTACTAACTGTGAGTTAACCCTTTCCTGACTTTGATCAGCCTAGAGGTTGTTTCAGGGCTCGATGTGTGAGTTAGCTGTGCCCTAACTTCGATCAGCCTAGAGGTACTAGGCTGTTTCAGGGTTCGATGTGTGAGTTAGCTGTGCCCTAACTTTGATCAGCCTAAAGGTTGTTTCAGGGTTTGATCTGTGAGTTAGCTGTGCCTTAACTTTGATCAGCCTAGAGGTTGTTTCAGAGTTAGATCTGTGAGTTAGCTGTGCCTTAACTTTGATCAGCCTAGAGGTTGTTTCAGGGTTCGATCTGTGAGTTAGCTGTGCCCTGACTTACATCAGCCTAGAGGTTGTTTCAGGGTTCGATCTGTGAGTTAGCTGTGCCCTAACTTTAATCAGCAATTTAAAGAGGTTGTTTCAGCATATCTTCTGCGAGTTTGCTTTGCCCTGGCTTTAAACAACCCAGAGGTTGTTGCAATGTTTGATAAAATCACATTTAGAAACTAGCCGCAAATGAATATCCAAGTTGAATCTAACTCAGTTTATGGAGGTTAAAAAGTGTAAGAAACATAGATAAATTCTTGAAAATTAAGAAATACGCCTGCGAAATTATTCACATTTCATTGCCCACCTGGGCTACACCCGACAGACATTGCCAGCTTAACTTGCCTGTTTTCATAATCCCTTCAAGCTAAACCACTCCGCAGTTGAGGGGCTCAATCATCTACGAATTAAGCCGTTATTTGCATTAAGAGACGCGTTTCAACCTGTCTAAATAAAGTCAACTTAAACGAGAACACATGCCTCATGCAACACTGACTTTTCGCCAGATTTCCTCTGAATTCTTTTGTTTTATTTCTTAAAACTTTTAGTGGATTGAAAAAATTCCAGTGGAAAAATTATGCAAACATAAGAAAACCGCAAGCTTACGAGTACAAATATTATGCAATGCCTCAAGAAATCTTGTACGTGCAGATGAACAGTTGCACATAACTGTACCTGGAATAGAAACACGATACATATACTTGAACTTTATTCAAGGTTTAACCCTTCGTTTTGATTCATTACTTTTTGCGTAATCAATAGATTAAAGCTTCAACTCTTTCGTCATTACTACTCTAACAATCAATCATTAATTTGACACTGTTCAGGCGAAATGATCGAAATTATTATGTAAGTTATCAAAATAAGATTCCAGGAACGCTTTGGGTACCTTCGAGTGCCAGGGAAACTTAACAATATGTACTGACATTTTTTTCCTGGAAATGATTCGCTTTTCCAGACAGAATTCTAGACGCTCAGCTCTTAAGAAAACTTCATCACCTAGAATAAGTGACAGGAGTGATCTCTATGTTGATAGAAGCATATGACAAGCATATGGAATACCAGGCCGAGAGGATTGAATTTTCATATCGTGCAAATGGAAGGTTCTAGTTTCAGTTAAGTTTGATTTTCATTTTCTATTAATGGAGGTGGCATTCTCTTTAACTGAGCCAAAATAAACATACATATTTATATTTTGTTTTAATTTTTCGTCGTCTTTCAGTTTAAACTACCAGTTGTGATTTATGACTCGTTTTGTTTTTGCAAAACAAGATTTTTCTTTTCTATATCTTACACTTGCCAAAGTGTCCAGCTACCCTTGATCTTTGGCCGCTCTCGCCATAGGACCTAATAACATCCTTAATGAGAATCGGGACAATTCCTGAATCTAAAAACTCACAAACAGATAGAGTAAAAACACAAATAAAATCTAACATACGATGGACATAAAAAGTTGACGTTTCCCTGACATATATTTTAAATTCTTTTTTTTATCCTTGAACTGGCAAGAAATAGTTGTCTTTCCCAAAGTCATTATAAAAACCGTAAAATATTTTAGAGTGAAGTTATGAAAATGAAACAAAGCGATAAAACACCTGAAGATATGTAAAATCTGACAGAATATTAGATAAGGGTTAGACTTAAAGTAACTGTTTGTTTGGTTTGAAAACCATGCTACGTGACAGAAACTCCCAGCACATCAAGATAAGGTCACTATGCACTATCTGCATCAAGTCCCAAGTTACAAAATGGTTTTTACTACCTCAAAGTTAGGCAGTGATAACGGCGACCCCTCTTCAGATTCTCAGCGATAAGAAGTGTATAAGTAATCACTGATGGACTTGGAGTGGTCGTTTTAATGGCGTAGCTTGGATAGTGTGTGGACAGACAGACTGATTTTAGTGGCCTGGGTGAGTACGATGTGAATCTGCATATACATAGTCTTCCACGGATCATTAGGTATTTGGTTTTTGTTTGAAGTCAAAGTAGTCAGGTTTTTTTAACTGGAAAGAGTTGCGAACCAGGACTGAAATTAGTATGGTATATGCAATATGATGCACATTCAATAATACTAAGAAAACTGGCTAGGAATACAGTACATCCTGCAACACCAACAATACAATGCATCCTGCAACACCAAGAATACAATACATCCTGCAACACCAACAATACAATACATCCTGCAACACCAACAATACAATACATCCTGCAACACCAACAATACAATACATCCTACAACACCAACAACACAATACATCCTGCAACACCAACAATACAATACATCCTGTAACACCAACAATACAATACATCCTGCAACACCAACAATACAATACATCCTACAACACCAACAACACAATACATCCTGCAACACCAACAATACAATACATCCTGTAACACCAACAATACAATACATCCTGCAACACCAACAATACAATACATCCTGTAACACCAACAATACAATACATCCTGTAACACCAACAATACAATACATCCTGCAACACCAACAATACAATACATCCTACAACACCAACAACACAATACATCCTGCAACACCAACAATACAATACATCCTACAACACCAACAATACAATACATCCTACAACACCAACAATACAATACATCCTGCAACACCAACAATACAATACATCCTACAACACCAACAATACAATACATCCTGCAACACCAATACAATACATCCTACAACACCAACAATACAATACATCCTGCAACACCAACAATACAATACATCCTACAACACCAACAATACAATACATCCTGCAACACCAACAATACAATACATCCTGCAACACCAACAATACAATACATCCTACAACACCAACAATACAATACATCCTGCAACACCAACAATACAATACATCCTGCAACACCAACAATACAATACATCCTGCATCACCAACAATACAATACATCCTGCAACACCAACAATACAATACATCCTGCATCACCAACAATACAATACATCCTGCAACACCAACAATACAATACATCCTGCATCACCAAGAATACAACACATCCTACAACACCAACAATACATCCTGCAACACCAACAATACAATACATCCTGCAACACCAACAATACAATACATCCTGCAACACCAACAATACAATACATCCTGCAACACCAACAATACAATACATCCTGCAACACCAACAATACAATACATCCTGCAACACCAACAATACAATACATCCTGCAACACCAACAATACAATACATCCTGCAACACCAACAATACAATACATCCTGCAACCCCAACAACACAATAATCTTGCAACAACAAGAAAGCTTAAAGAGAATACAATGCAACACCAACATCTAAGCCAAAATCGTGTAACGCAAATAACTAAACGAAGGGTTGCACTCAAGAATTTTTATTCCTTCGCATTTGACTCGGAGCACAGATTTTGTGATTAGCGATAACAAGTTTATTTTTTCAGATATATTAGGTAGAGTGCCATTACGTGATTTATATCATAAGTACAAATATAAACCTCTCGACTGGGTGCCTTGAACTTGACATTGAGAAATAGAAAATCGCACAAGGTGACAAGGACATTTATGTGGGCGAAAGGAAGGAGAAGAGAGCTGAAGGAAGGATCAGATGATCTCAATCAAGTTCAAGGATAAAACTGTGGGAAACTCAGTAGGAAGCTAATCCACACTAACTTGTCTGTATGGCCAGGAAAGAAAATGTTCAGATTATCTTAACATAAGATAAACAAACTAAAAATATATATATATATATATATGCCTGCTTTCTCATACACAGTTGGGTACTAAATAACTCATACTCGGCCCAAAAAGATCAGGCAAATTTATAGGCGAGCGTTCTCATTTTGTGCGTCGTTGACTCGAGATACGAAAAGGCTCAGAAAACTGGCAGAAGTATAAATCAATTTCTCATCGAAAATCTCATCAAAATAGAAATAAACAGCATGAAATGTGACGAATAAGGTGTCAATGTGTCCTTGGATAAGTGATTACAAATTACACAATTAATCTTCACACATCTGGAAAGCATTCAACGTTGGTACATAGTTACATACTGTATTCAAGAGCTACCTCCACAGAGGTTTCAGTTGGTACATCTACCACAGAACGAAGAAATTTGGCCAAAAATTTTTAAAAAATTTGTTTTTGATTATTGATACCAAAGGTGATTCTGGTTGACTGTGTCTAAGCGGGGTTAACAGCGGGAGTTGGACGTCCATACTTTGATTAGTCGTTCATACTTATTGAGCAAACTTAAAAACCTCTCATTAAATTTGAGATACAGAAAAGTCCAGAGATTCATTTCAGCAAAAGAGTAAGTGGTTGAACATTTTCTTGGTAGTTCGATCGGGGAATAGCTATATGAAGAACTTGGAATCAGAATTAAAGGATGTGCATGCTTCCTGCTGTGAGATTTTTGTTTAGGAATTGGATGATATGAAGAGAGGTTAATAAGATCAACTGATATAACTTTGACAGCTGATCTTAGGGATGCCCTAAAACGTGAGCAAAGTCATTTCGCACCTAACTTCAATCACAGATAAAGAAGAGAAGAGACATGTTAGAAGATATTACTTACACAGGGGGGTCATTACACGAGCAGAGTGAAGCATTTTTCTTGTTAATTTGGTGAGCCTGTATAGTCATTCGCTCTAAAGGCGAGTAAAATGAACGATTTCATAATTACAAGGTGTTTTAGTAGGATCAATCTCATAAAGTTGTCCTTAAAGCAAATGCGGTTTAATTTGTCTCTGATGATGCTGGTGAGCAGCGAAAGCTTAGACGCTTAAACATTAAAATTTGAATCATCCAAGCAGTATCTGGCCGCATTTGAATTTCTTCCCTGTGTACTGTTTTAATAGAACACTGAAGGAAATATATGTGTTTTTACTAAAGAGATGTACAGCGCGACGCGCAAAAGTATGGCCATTTTTAATATATACGGCTATGCATGGGCTTTTTGCTGCCAAACGAGTTTTTACACGCCTTATTAGGTAAAACCAGACAACTTGGTATCAAATGTGTCTGTTCAAAGTACAAAATCCTGTGCATATAAGTATGCGAATACATTAAATGTGGTCCTACTTTTGCGCGTCGCGGTGTAAGATTTTAGCCAATCAGAGGTGAGTTGGTTTGCCCGCTAGTGTGAAATAATGTAGGGGTGACACGCGCGCGGGAAGTGTTATAGGGTAGGGCGCGTGTACGTGGAGAATGCGTGTCAAGGTAAAACTGACGCGAAGAAATGATAACGCAAATATACAGTGGACTGAAGAGGTTAATAAACGAAACCGATTTTTAGATAGATAGAATTGTGGCTTAGTTTCCGAAATACCGAGAAAAAAAGGTATAGAAATTGTAATCCGAAGATGGCAGAAATAATAGGAAAGAAAGAAAGAAAATACAAAAAGAATGAATGCAAGACACGATTGGCAATATACTAATGGTAGAAGAATGATAAAATTGTGGCAAGGAATTTAATTACACGATGGTATGTTTGGTAGTGACATTCCTGGTAGACCCTGGTATATCCAAAGGTCGAGCAAATAGTAGAAAAAATACAAAATATTTCGACACAAAGATATCCCAACCCCATCTGTCGACAGCTAAACGTTTTGATTTCAGATTTGACAACCTTTTTTTAGAAAGATAAAAATATTTGAAAACTGTCAAGACTACTCTCATACTTAACGTAGTTCGGCAAACCTTTTTGAAAACGGAGGATTTTTGGCAGATCATTCTACATAAAATAACTTCTACCATTTGATCTTTCATAGGTACCCATATATTTACACAATAAAATCTTTAAAAGTTTTTCTAGAAGACAACGACATCTTGGAATGTAAAGCTGCAGTGCTAATCAAGTTCGGCTAAAGTTTGAATGACAATTTTACATACTTAATTAAAGTCTTACTGGGCCTATGTGCAAAACGACCGTAGAAAAAAGATTCTTCGCAAAGGGTGGTGGGGCTAAATATGCATCCTTTAGATTCGCCTCTAGAAAGCATCTTTGAACTCACAAAACTCATTGCACAGAGATATTCAACCAGGTGTTCGTTTGGCATTCGAGTAATTTTAACTACCTACCAAAATATTCACCGTGATTATCTAAAGGCTTGCGGTCGTTATTTGGTTGCAGAGGTGTAGCGAGAGTCCGACAGCTCGAGGGCTCGCGTCTTGGCGCGAAATTTTCCCGCCAAATCTATCAGCATGAGACAGGTGGAGAAAACATGGAACAGTTTAGAAAATTGTTTAAATATCTTGGCTTTTCGTTTCAAAATAATAAGATAAAACAGAACGCTGAGTTATAGGACAGGAGGGGGGAGAGATTCTGGTTGGATTTCTATAACAACACTTAGGACATTTGAACCACTTCCAGGGAATCAGATCTGTTGACAGAAGAGTGATTTCATCTTGATTGCCCATAAGGTCTATCCTCAGAGAACATTTCTTTAGTTCATACATCGAGGGGGCCATCCGTTGCATGGGTAAGTCAGTGGTATCTCTTACGCTGTTACCTCATGCAAAGCTTGCCAAGGGATAGCTATCATTGGGGGTCGTCTCCAAGTTCAACAGCTTGCTTAACACAATCACCTTTAACACACTAGAAACTCAATAAAAAGCTACTCATGATCCTGAACTGTGGCTATTACCAATGGTGCTTAAATAAACAACCAGTAATCGTAAAGCTGTGTGATGCACTACAATATAAATCTCTCTCACATTTTGTACACTTCTGTGGTATAATTCAGCTGAAAGACCACAGTGCAAATTTGAATAGGAGTCCTGGTTGCATGGTCGCGAGAACAACTGCAATATGTCAACGCTATTTCTTCTTCACTCAACTTTGAAGACCTTTGATCCACTATGGCGATTTCCGTTTCCTTTCAAGTTCACCGCATTTTAGAGCTTCAAGAATAGTAAGCATAGTATATTGTAGGAGGCAGTAATTCCATTGTTTTCTTTTGTTTTACTTTGACATTCACTCACTTATTATACAACTTTGTTTCACAGACCAAGTACAAAATCGATCACTTTTATAGACAAACTAAATACTCTTGCAAGTTGGTTCATAAATGTTACATTTTGACTTCCAGCTGTTCATCGAGTAGGATTATATTTCACAAGCAATTATGCCACTCTTAATGGGGTATCGAGGAAGAAATTGAAAACTTTACATGTAAAAGATATCTTACATATGAAAAGCAGTATGTCTTACAGCATGGTGTCTCACTCCCTCGGGCCATATACATATATCATACATATTAATGTAAGTGTACAAAAACCCGCAAAAATGGTACAATGTATATATCTATCTATCTATAGTTTGGAATCTTGCCCGAGGGAAAGCGCAAAAAATGAACTTGAGAATCATCTTTTGTTTCCTGCAATGGTGAAAATTTTACTCATCAACAAAAAGAATAATCTAAAATGTGAAAAAAAATGTCCAAAAAAACCTGGTTGGTATTTAAGCCCCGTTTACACTAACGCATTTTCGAACGCTCCGTTTTCGTCTATTACCGCCTCGCATCCACACTAATACGATACGCCTCCGTTTTCGTCTCGACTCTGGAGAGGGTTTTTCAAATACATGCGTTTTAGATCGTTTTAGTGTGGATACAAGGCCAAAATGCATCAAAAAGTATGCGTTTTTGAGGGGAAAAAACATTAGTGTGGACGGGGCCTTCTACACGCTGCGATTGTCGGCCCGATTATTCGTCAGAATATGTCGGGAAGCAAATCGTGCGTTTACTTTAGTGCGCCGATTCAAGCCAGATTTAATTTGAAAAGTCGGTTCGACATGAGAAAACCTGTGACAGTGCATGCAACATATTTTGTGAATCGGGCAGATTCAAATTTTTTTTTCGAATCGGACTTGAATCGGGCTCTAAACTACACGCACGATTTGCTTCCCGATGTTGTCGGGACGGTGAATCGGGCCGACAAATCGCAGCGTGTATTTCCCACTTTACTACCAGAGAAAATAAAAACGTGAATATTAAATATTGAATTAAAGTAGCCTGCACACATAACCCAACTGCAACCATGGGTACAGGGAATCAAGGGTGGTGTAGTGGGTAGTGGATTCACCTCTTGACTCAATCACACCACTCAAGTCTCTCCCTTGATTCGAGAGGTCCCGGGTGCTGCAATTAGATCAGCCCAGAGATTGTTTCAGGGTACCGATAAAATGTGAACGTTTTTTCAAGGTTTTTGTTACATGGTTGCAGTTGTGCTACATCCAGTACAGTACATATATACAGCTATTTCAAAAATGTTGAATACTTATAACTTATTGCGATGATCAAAATCGTAATAAGTTTTGTATCGCGATTTTTGTATCGCCCGGCAATTCTGAGCCGACAATACGGGTTTATATTGGCGGCTCTCTCCCAATCAAACTTATGGGAGAATCGCAATGTTGAATACTACATAGTGAATAGTGCATCCCAAGATCAAAGAGCATTGTGGGTCTCATGAAATTGAAATAAAAAGTAAATATACAGCGATTTGTTCTCTATATGTAGCTAGTATATTATTTGGAAGGGAAAGCACTAAAAATTAGATAAATAATTATCATTTATTTTACTTTAGACAATGTTACATAAGACTCAAAATGCTTTTCAGTCTTGGAATACACTATTCAGGATATTCAACGATTTGTGAAATAGGTGAATATAGATTAGAAGCTATCGCTTCCCCTTATACCATATATATCGATCATGTCCTGCATAATATAGTATATACAATTTAAAACTTTGGCATCAATATACATGCATATCTATAGATATTGACATTGAATATGAACAATCTTGTACACTATTACAAATTCTGGATTTGGTTTGGCTATAGACGCCAGGCATGTACTGTAAAGTAAGGTCTGGTTTAGACGTCGAATTTCACATGTGCTGAATCTAATGCAAATGAACAAAACCTGATTGAATTCATTTGCATTAGAATGGGCACATGTGAAATTTGACGTCGGTCAAAACCAGGTCTTAAAGTAGCTCAATTTGGAGGACAAAACAAAAGAATTTCAATCTCCTGAGAATTGGAACCTATTGTTTTATCCTCCAAATTGAGTTGCATTCTGATGTGCTACAAGGGGTTTATAGTACTATACAGTAGGTCTATAAGTGATTGCCCGCTAGTAGAGAGAAATGAAGGCTACTGAGTTGTAGACTATTCAGGCTGTGGATCTGATTATTATAATATAGACATATAATACAATGAACATGATGATATCATGAGATATCCTTTTGACGCGGTGGCCTGTCAAGGTTTTGTTTGACTTGATCAGCAATCCATAGTATTCCTGGTTCTATGCCATCTCTGCAATGGAAACATAACAAGATGTTGATCAACTCACACGTCCAGATACAAAGTCAAGAAAACAATATTTCTGTTTTAAGATGATGATGGTCTCTTTGGTGGGCTCCCTGTGGTGAGACTGAGGGAAACTGAGGGAAATAATCGAAGCTTATTCCTTTTTTTTTCTTCTATCCTCTCTTCCAAGCTCCCATACTTCCTCCTTATCACACAGGGATCCCAAGTACCAAAGAAAGTGTAAAGAAGCAAGACACCTAGAACTACATTGTAATAACTGTTTTCCCATTTCAGGTCAAGTTATTCCCTTGAATATTATTTCTTTTTATTTACCAGAAAAGCCGATTAGGATACAATAATCCTTTTATTCCAAGGAAAGACAAACTTCCATATAGTTACATAAAATGAATGTCAAGGTCAAATGAATCATACTCAAGGGAATGACATGTGGTTTGAAATGGGAAAACAGTGCGATGTTTAAAATATTGAAATCAACTATTGTGTAGTATGAAAACTGATAAGTACTCACCCCTGTAATGCTGATGTTGGTTGTATAAAGCACTGTCTTCCATCCAGTATTGCACACTCGGGATGAAAAACTGACTGGATTTTATCAACAGCTAGAGAACCCTACACAGAACATTAAAATGTATGGAGGTTTTTAAAGAAAATGTCTTCATCTGTCATTAATATCCTCAGATACAATCATTATAGGTGACCCAATTTCTCTCAGAATGAGCCATTGGGTAACATGTCGTTCATAGCTACCCAGGATTAATTCCACAAAATTCAACAGTGAAGGAAGAGCCACTTGGTGGAACCACTAACTGTGTACTAAATCCCAATTGTCTTTCATTATTTTCCATTTCTGAGTTCAAGCTTTTTTTCTTAATCAAAAACTCAACAACAACTACACACTTTATGTGGATCATTTTCTTTGCTGTGTATTCTAAAATGTTGGATGGACATGGTTTCTGGTACGTGGATCCATTTTGTCATGTTCTTTGTATTGAAAGATCCAAGATTACTTTCATTATTTGATGAATGGATGCAAATTGTGAATAGTATAAAAATAAGTAAGGTGAGATATACCATGGGAAATGGTAAATCATCAAAGTAGTAGCACACGTGACAATATTTCTGTCGGATGAAATGTGCTGTGGCAGTGTGTCTCATGTCTCATACCACTATGTCATTCATGCCTGGGGCTGTAGGTTCAATGTTCGACTGAATGGCATATATATGTGAGTGCATATATATGTGTGGGGGCCACAAGTTTATTAGCCTTTCCGCTACTTAGTGTCATCCTCTTTAAATAAAGAGTTTACTTACTTACTTACTTACTTAATATTTAACTAGTTGAGTTTGTTTGATGTGTTGTTCTCTCCATTGCCATGAGGGTTTTCCTCCAGGTATTCTAGTTTTCCTCCCTCCGTGAATTATGAGAGTTAAGCATGGTGTGTTTTAAATAGTGCAGACAGTGCATGTGGCGTCAACCTCATGGAAGGCATAAAGTATATACTCAGTCTGTTCTTTCTTGCAACTGCTACAGGTACAACTTAATAGCTGACACTGCAGATTTTGAGCTGTTAACTATATTATCAAAGTTGTTTACCACCTGATTATCTGTTCAAAGTCAACACTAGTTTAGTGACTAAATATTTAGATTAATAGCTAAATGTTCTAGTTTCATTGATTGATGGTTTGATTGATTAAATGAATGAATAAAAGAGAAAAAACTCACAGGGACATCCTGCTTGTTTGCTAAGACCAGTAGTGGTATTCCTTTGAGAAACTCATGTTTGAGGGCTTCATCTGAATAACATTAAAAAAGTGACAGTCAAAGTGAGTGGTCCCAGCACCAACCTCTGGGGAATTCCAAAAGTAATTAGCAAGGTGTTTAAGAGTGAATAGTCCATACGTTATTTACAGAGTCTGTCTGGGTAAGTGGTCCCAATACAGACCTCTGAGGAATCCCATAAGTTATTTGTAGAGTCTATGAGAGCAAGTAGTCCCAATACACTCTCATGAGAAATTTCATAAGTCATTGGCAGAGTCCATCAGAGTAACTGTTCCCAAGACAAGAGAGTGAGTGGTCCCAGGATAGACCCTGGGGAACACCATAAGGGGAATGGTTATTTTTCTTATGAACAAAACAAGGTAAATCACAGTAATAAGATCCTAATTTATAGATCTAAAAAAGAAAAAATGCAGAGAAACAAAAAGTTTGATTCATTTTTATGCCTTACCAAATGCATTGTGCGATTCTTCAAGCCTCTTTTCATCGCTACTGTCAATCACAAATATGACTCCATGGCATTCCTCAAAATACTACAAAAAAAATTATTGTCCTCTTTAGTAAAGTTCATCATTCTTCAAAGAGTTTGCATGGATTTCAGAGTATAGGTCTTATTGGAAAAAACCTGAAACAACCTCTGGCACAGCTATTTCATGTACAGACTGAAGAGTTTAGCATGTTAGGTTTTATAAAGGGAAGAAGACCATAGAACACAGAGGAAAACCCTCAAAACAAGGAAGACACCTAACAAGTCCTACTCAAATGTGATGCAGAGTCCAGGAATCGAACCTGAGACAACAGAGTTGAGAGCGGAATGCTGCACCACTAGATTACCCTTGATTTCCTAAAGTAAACTTTTACCTTATGCCACAGTGTTCGCAGTTCTAACTGTCCCCCCAGATCCCAGAATATCAGCTTTACACCATTAACTGCTATCTTACCAACTGAAATTAAGAAAAATATTAAAAATATAAGAATAAGAAGAATGAAAAATGACATATTTTAAAAGGAAACGTAAATGTGACAAAATTAGAATATATATTAGGATTTGAAAAGATGAACTGTTTTTTAATACATATATTTCATGGTATAGTTAACAATATTAGTTTGGTTTTCAAAACTGGCGCTTTTTGCTACTAGAGGTCTATCACTAATAGACCCCTAGTAGCTCAGCCAATCACAGGGCTCGATTGGTGATAGACCATTAGTAGGTTTTTTCTAACAATGTATATCAATGTATATGGACTACAACATTGTAGCTATCAAATGAATACATCAACCAAAAAACAATAAACAAATTATAGATGACTATTTTTCTCCTTACCATTCATTCCTACAGTAGGGCTTATCTTCTCTAATGGTATCCCACTATACGAACTACTAAACTTTCTCTTGATTTGCTCCAAAAATGTCTGAAATAAAAAAAAGTTACGAATGAGAATATACACAAAGGAATCACTAACATCACTCTCCCTGCCTTTTATCCTGAAGCACAACATCCCTGGCTTTTCCCATTAAAGGTTATTGAAAAACTCACCGTTTTCCCAGCGTTATCAAGCCCCAGGATAAGAATAAAGTATTCATCTTTTTGGAATAAGTATTTCCAAAGTCCAGACAATAAAGTGAACATGTTTTGGAAACAACCCAAGAAATTATCGAGTGGAATCCACTCGATCGCTCAATTGAACAAAGTTTTGACGCGATTCCAAATCCTTTTTACCCAAAACATGGCGTCAGACGAGCTCCTCATATAATCTTGATGTAAATGACGCTATTTTAGGTCGAATTTAATGGTTATTAAAGCCTATATTGAAGAAAGAAAGCGAATGTTTGAAGGTCTTTCAATCAGCTGTATTGGACGCCATTTTGAAACTAGAGGATAGTGGAGTAGTACTGGCACTAATGGAGTAGGCCGCTGGGTTGTGCCCGTCACGCGGGATTTTTTGCGGGCGTGGCGCGGGACGAAGATTTTTTCATCCATGTTTTCAACCGCAAAGGAAAATAGGGAAGGAAAGGGAGGGGAACAGGAGAGAAGAGAAGAGGAAGGGAAAGAAAGGAAAGGAGAGCTCAGAACAGAAAAGAACGGAAGGGAAGAAATGAAAAAAGGAGAGGAATAACCGCTTGGAAGAAAAAAGCAGTGCTTTCTCTTCGCCTTATCTTTCATATGACAAACGTGACATTTTTTCTAAAAAGAAATAAAACACCACACAGTTTCTACGATAGCAGAATAAAGAGAGAAGCGTGCGTACACTAATGGGAGGTCATATTTAAGACTGTTATTGAGTTCAGGCATACATAACCTCACGTGTAGGGGAGTACGGGTCTGCACGAGATCTGTTCG
The DNA here is from genome assembly GCA_023349425.1 of Anthopleura sola. Classification (NCBI taxonomy): domain Eukaryota; kingdom Metazoa; phylum Cnidaria; class Anthozoa; order Actiniaria; family Actiniidae; genus Anthopleura; species Anthopleura sola. The sequence continues at coordinate 15,247,793 of JALHLI010000002.1, forward strand.
GACAGGATCGACGTCCCGTCATTTATGGCTGATAATGACACGGCTTGCAATGCGTACTATTTTGTTTACGTCTTTTTTCTAAAATTCCTTTTCACTTGAGTATCAAAACAAGCTTGGTTATGACTAACCATCCAACTTTTTCCCTTTGTCTGCGGCTGCGTATATCAAATTCTTTTCTTAACTTTAAAATTCGCTTATAAGGAAACGATTATTATTGCTTCAAAGCTTACGTTTCAAATGTTAGTCTTGCCGTGATTCGGCTTCACGGTTCTCTGACGTGATTTTCAAAATTGGCCATTGTACAAAATCGTGTAAAAATAATTTCAAAGTTCAAAAGGTTAAGTCGTAAGCCTTGCCAACAACCGCCAAACTACTTCCAAAGACATGTTTTTCAAGTAGGATCTTCCGCTGTTGTACTTGATATTACTTATGATTTCTTCTAAATATAGCGCAGAAACATCAATAGATAGTGATCATAAAAGAGGTTTCCTCCGACAGTTTGGGAGTTATTATTTTTTCTACTGACTTAATTCAGTTTAGGAGTCAAAAGATTTCTTCACGTTCGTAACAGCTTGAAATAATATTTTCTTAAAATAGAAGTGACACTAAAAGGGCTGAACCACAAGGGGTTTAAAATAGTTGGCTAAACGCAAGACTTCCTTAACTTAATCTACCGTCTCGCAGATAATGGTTTCTGACGCGATTCAAACTCGCACGCGAGGATTCCGCGCGTCGCAAAAGGGAGGACGTGTGTACGCCCTTGGCTGTTTTTGGTGCCGAACAAATTGACGTTTGCCAAAAAAAATGACGCAAAAAAGGCGGACAGTATTTACTTAACTTGACCTGCCTTCTAAAACCTCAGTGTGTACCCAATTAGATCGTTTACTAGGTGGGCATGTGTTCCCAATTCAGACCACGTATCATTTCCTAGATTATCATTCCTTTCTTTAACGGTTGCGCATGAGAAGACACATGAATATCCATGGCTACGTTTCAAACAAGGAATCTTATTCTCAAGAAAATGACACGCCTGAAATGGTAAAACATTAAACCCAAGCTTAAAAGGTCTATTATTCTTCTAGCTTTTTGGCTATGATTTTCATTCTGTAGTGAGGATTTCCCTATTAAGTTGCTGACCAAGCGTCATTTTTTCTTTGCTGATAAGTATTGAGAAGATGCACTGAACTGATGTGAGTGAAATTCTTACTTTTAGAATGAGAGGGGGGGAAATCTGTTTAGTGAATAGAGCGGTTTCAGCCAATCAGAAGATAGCGTGACATCTATTCACCCAAGGTGCGTAAAATTCGACCACAAATTTTAGTCATGAGTTCATCAGTTTATTTTACTTTATAATACTCATTATACTCAGAAACCTCTGTAAGAATGTCAGAAGCCGATGCATGCAATGACAGGTCACTTGATCCACCATGTTGGATGAAAAGGTAAATTTGTAATAGGATTGAAATCCTGCACGTTTAGAGGGTCTGTGTCATGGGTACGATTATTATTACGAGTGTTATTTTAGTTGCCCTTCAACATGGTAGAAAAATAGACGCATCATCAAAACTGCCTGTACATTCATCCTTTTTTCTTTATCAATATTTCTGTATCACTGACATGGCTCGTTTTGGTTTTTGCCAACAAATTTACAACAGTTAAGTTGTGGCGGTGGCAGAAAACTGAAAATGGAGTCCAAAATGGACCATGTCACAACTGGCATTATGCTGGGTACGTCAAGAAGAATATAGTTATCGACATTCAACAGGCAACATTAAGAAATCTGAAGTGTACGAGCATTGTTACTTATTTTAGAATATATATTTAAACATATATAGTATTACATCAAACACAAGAAAGATTGTTTTCTATCTGATATCCAAACACCAAGAAAAGGGTTGAAAAAAATCTTCATTCTGTGTAAAGAGGATTTCCCGACGATGCATCATTCTCTTGAATATCATTTTTTCTTTACTGATAAAAGTTGAGAAGTTACATTGAGGTTTTTTGATCAACTTTGAGGTATTTGAATAGCAGATGAAACACTCTTCCATGTGTTTGATATGGCTTCTCAAACCATTCATATTTCTTGGAGAAAATCAAAGCAAAAGTTGACCAATTTTTTTTACTATGTAAAAACACGTATCCACACCACCTTCATGGTAGTAATTTGCTTTGTTTTTTCCTAATAAATTGAATATTTTGGGATGAGTTTGAGAAAGTAAAAAGTAAACCCAAGAAACATTTGATCCTAAATACAAGCAGTATTTTTCTTTTCTTTGTTCCAAGTATTTTCGCAATTATTTCATTTATTAATATTTTTAGTCCAGAAATACTAAAAAGATACTATATTCAATAGTTCGGCATGATATAAATAGTGTTTCTCTTGTTGTTTCATGGGTTTACAGTTTGCAATCATTTCATCGTTATTTTGAAATTGTTCCTGAAGAGCAACATGACAACGACATGGCAGCCATGTTGGATGACTTATCAAGAATCCTCCAACATGGTGGCAATGATGTCACATGAACTCCAAGGATATTTTGAAACGTTTTTTTTAGTATTGTACTGCATCTTTGAAGGAGGAAAGGTATGAAGATCTTTTTGTGAATGAATGCAAATAGAACTCTTTACCTTCGTTGTCTGTTGTGCCCATTTCAGACCACGTGATGCCACTCTTGGGAGTTGACTCTTTCATGTGTAAATATTTAACATTTAAGGTTTCTCAAGGGAATGTCATGTGGTCTGAAATGGGCAATTTGCATACGAAGGTAAAGAGATCTATTTAAGCAATCTTTAAAAATTCACTCAATCCAGAACATACATATTTCTACAAGAACATGAGGTCCAGGCTATGGAACAAAATACTCTATCGTAAAAGCCACAACAATGAAAATACAGCCAATCAGAATGCAGGAAAGCAAATGTAAATTCGCCAGTATTCTAGCATATCTTCCCATCAGGCATTGTATCCTAGTTGTATTTTCAATGGTGTGGGATAAAAAAGTTATACAATGCTTTCTCATGGCACGACATGGAATATCCTGCTTGTCACATGTATCTTCTTAATAAACACACTCACCTGAAGTCTCATGTGCATACTAGAAAATACAAGTGACTCATGTGATATGTCATGGTATGTCACTCACAACCATCGTATAACTAGTATATGTACCTCAAAAACAAATAATGATATAGGACTCTATCCTAGGGCAAATAAAATTGAAAAAAATAATCGCTATCATCAACAGAATATTTCTTATTCAGTAGGTTAAATAAAAGTTAAACTTTTAGCATTTCCTTTTTTAAGTTCTTCTGTTTAGGTTTGGTTCAGTCACATTTCTTATTGAGATTTCTTTGATTCACCATTTTGTTCACCTTCTTGGACTTCTGTTTCTTTGGGCTTTTCTGTTGTCTCTTCCTCTGTGGGGTGGTCCTCATATCTTAAGAGTGAAGAAAAACATCCATTTTAATACAATAGTAAGTTACGTCTGTAATACTGTATATATAAGACATTTACCCCAGACACAGGGATTTAAGGGTGGTGTAGTGTTAGTACACTCGCCTCTCATATCTGGCATCTCAGGCTTGATTCCTGTACTCAGCATCACATGTGAGTAGAGTTTGTTGGGTCTCTCCCTTGATTCAAGGGGTTTTTCTCTGGATTTTCCAATTTTCCTCCCTCCACAAAACCCAACAAGCTACATGTAAATTTCAATTTGATTTTTAAATTAACCATGCCCTGACTTTTATCTTCCCAGAGTTTGGTTCATTTTTTCCCTTTCTTTTCTTTTCCTTTCCATTCTTTCCTTTCACTGAGGTTATTTTCCAGGAGGCCAATAAAGAAATTCCCACATGAAAATGGCTGTCTAGGCACAGGAATGTCCTTATCGCATTATCGGAATGAACTGTAACTTTGATTGATGGAAGCCAAAGTACCAGACTTCTGTAGTCAGTTAAGTCATAGAAATATGAAAAGCACTGTAAATATTTCTATTATTGTATAACTTACGTGAACAAATCTTTGATCTCACCACGGGCAAGAGCAAGTGCAACAGGTGTTCCAACACAGGCTGGTACCAAGTACAACAGAGCTGGTTGAGCTGCTTTGAACTTGTGCATGACGAGCACTGTTGTCACAAGGCCGACGAAGTATGCAATGAATGTGGCATAGAAGTATATGACATTTTTGCTGCCCTTTCTGCTGAGAACGTTGGAAGTAAAAATACATCCAGAAATTAATTGAGTTATAAGAAAAAACAATCTGAATGTAATGATATCTATATAAGGTGGCGATCAACCACTTTCCCATTGGATAAGAAAAATGTTGCATGCTGACTGTCTTGAGGGGAGACAAAAGCAGTTATTATGGATGCATGCAAATGAAATGCAAATGAGACAACAAGCATTGTATTGACCTGATAACCTCACTTGTATGATTCTTAAGACAAAAGAATATCTCCTTGTGGGCTACTGTATAACACCTTTTTGAGGAAGTTAATAGAAATGCAGATCTGGGAAGTGGATTCAGTGTGCATTATTAAACCTCACTTTGGGATTTTAAAAAATAAGGAAAATATTGGACTTTAGTGAATGATATCACTACTGTTTTTATCAATGGTAATACCTGTGATCAAAACGAAGTAGAAGCGCAATGAAGATTCCTATAAAAAAAGAAAGAATATAATGAAACTTCAAGATGAATTACCAACTTTTCATGATGGATCCAATAGAAAATAATTAGCTATTTTAACACCAATTTCATGTCATCTTTGTTATTATTGACAGATATTTTTTTTACCTGGAATGACAATATCCCCCAAACCCAGCATGGCAAAGTTAGAGGCTGATAATCCCTTCTCTAGAACATCCATAGGGAAAACCACTGGAAAAAAGAATACTCAGTAAATATATATGCATTATAACAGAATAAATGTTACAAATAAATTAGTCTGTACTACTGAAGGCCTTGGACTAGCAGTAAATACACTCAAACACTGTTGGGACAAGATTTTGTGGATATCGTAGAGGGGTGGCCATTATGGAGATGTTGCCATTGTAGAGAGGTGGTCATTGTAGAGAGGTGGCCGTTGTAAAGAGGTTTCAGTTGCAGTATATGTAATCGGGACAAAATTTCCTGGCCATTGGGAAGGGGTGGCCATTGTGGGGAGGAGGCCATTAGTGGATGTTTGACTGTATGTAAGTCTTTTGATGGGAAGGAGAGGAATGATAAAGTAATAAATATATAATAGTAATGATAAATACATTTAATAGGAGCTTCAAAGGACTTGGCAACAGTCACCATAACATCAGTACCAAACACCTGCAGGATAAAAGGAGAAACGTTTGTATTAATATGCTACACTAGTACTTAAATTGCATGGTTCTTATACTTAGTATATTACAGTGTTTCATAATTCTGCGACCTAACCGACTCCAGACTTCTGGCGTTTTAGCTTCCATCAATCAACCTATGACAGGCTGAGTTTGATCATTTGGATCATCAAGTTCTGCCCACGACTTGACAGCCATTTTTTTACATGGGAATTTCTTTATCACTTGTGAACAGAATGAACTCTGCCCACATAGGCTTGATTGAAGGAAGCCAAAACACCAGACACCTGGAGTCAGTTAGGTCACAGCGTTATGAAAAGTGCTATAATGCCAAACAAAGTTGTGAGAATGGCAACTTAGGTACATGTATTACAGTTAAACTCATGTAACAGGGATTAGTTGGTTTATGCAAATGTGTTTCCATGGAAAAGAGCTATTTAGGGACAATACAATGCACACATGGAAAAAAAGTTGGAAAGGTTACAGTAACTGTCAAGGTTAATTAGGAGAAAAAGAAATACTAGCTTGAAAAGAATGAAAAAGATTGCACAGCAATTTTTTAGCTATGTGCAAAATAGGTCAAACCATATTCAGAAGGGCTTACCCAGAATATATCGTAGACAAAAAGACCTCCAAGAAGAATGCAACCAGTGGTGACAGAGTTCAAGTGTAGGAGTTCTACTCCATTCAGTGAAAATGCTAGACCAAAAATGTTGTTAGCAAGCCAATGCTAAAAACAAAACAAAACAAAACAATCATATCAGAACATGAAATAATGTATTCTATACATAAAAAAAATAGCACCAGAAATACTCTATCAAATGATGTGTCCATCCTCTGAACACTGTGGTCATGGCTTTAATCCTTGGACCAGTATTCAATTTGTGAGTTGCCGCATCATCATTATCATCATGATCATGTAATCATCATCATCATTTTCATTGTGATGAAGATGATAATGATGATGATGATGATGATGACCATGATGCTGATGATGATGACAATGAATGGTGGGTGATGTTACTGACAAAGATTAAAATGGTGACAATAATGATGATGACAATGATGGTAGTAGTGATGATGACACTGATGATGATACATGTGTATTAATATCATGTTATATCATACTGTAAAATAATTGACAATATTTGTTTCATTTTGGAGGTTTTTGATACTAACCTTTTTTAAAAGATACCAGACACCAAAGGCAGCTGAAGCACCAAGACAGAGAAGATCAATACGATCAAAATCCACGTGAGACACCTCTGTGAGAAATCATGATACACACAAATATCAATGACTGACTGACTGAATGAATGAATGAATAAATGGATGAATGAATGAGCAAGTGAGTGAATGAACTAATGAATGAATGATTGAATAAAATGAGTGAATGAATGAACAAAGCAATGAACGAATGAGCAAACAAACGAATGGATGGAAGAATAAGCGAATGGCTGAATGAACATACATATATATATATGAATGAATGAACAAATGGATGAGTGAATGCATGAATGGATGAATAAATGAAAGAATGAATGGATAAATGAATAATATATTCTACTTCTGACTCATATTCCAGATATCAAAGAATTATAGTTTTAATGCAACCAGATATGAATCTAAAAATGAATAGAACTTAGTAGACTGTTCTCTACCAACCTACCCTTCTTCTCTTCTCCTTTGCCTTCTGTCAAATCAAAGGTGTACACTTGATTTGGGAAGAAAGATGGCAACAACAGCTCAATAGTTGGCCTTAAAGATAAAGTTAGTATAACTTTGTCAGTCAGTTAAAACAAGTGAAAATAATGACTGTATTTATTGAGTGTAGCACCTTCAAATTTTATCACTGCCCTGAAACAACCTCTGGGCTGATCTAAGTCAGGGCACGGCTAACTCACAGATTTATCCAATCCTGAAATAATGTCTGGGCTGATCTAAAGTCAGGGCATGGCTAAGTCACAGATAGAACCCTGAAACAAACTCTAGGTTAATCAAAGTCAGGGCATGGCTAACTCGCAGATTGATTTTGAATCTAACTTGATGGTTTTGCGGAGGGAAGAAAACAGGAGAACCTAGAAAAACCCTTGAATCAAAGGAAAGACCTAGGTTACAGTATTTGTTGTAAGATGTTGAGAAATGGTTTGGTCTGGGAATGTACCTACTATTTCTTCCTCACACAGTTGACTGGTGTTCAAACTACAGAGCTAACTGGAAAACAGTAAACTTCTATAGGATATACTGGCCAATAGCCAAAATATGTTCAATTCTATTACTTTCTTACATACCTGAGGAGATGAGTCAAAGCCAACACACCCAAGATAAAGAAGTAGAGAGTAAGAAGAAGATTCACATACTCTTTACTAAAAATCTGGACGAAAAAAAAAAAAATTGTGTTATGAACAACACACCAGTTTTGGATCTTCTGCTACTCAGGGTTAAGTCTGGTTTTCACTAGAGACGCAAGCACAGTCGCAAGCACAAAACACAAGCAAAAATACTGTTTTCACAACAAAGTACAAGCACAAGTATCAAGTTTTTTATCCTTGCACTTGTGCTTGTGTCATAGTAAAAACCAGGTTTACCTTCAGTTATATGCATAGAATATTAATGTGTTCCAGTGAAGGTAGGGCCCTAGTAGTTGTGCATTCTTTACTTTACTGATGGTATTTGTGAATATTTAGATATTGAAATGAGGCTAACCCTGAGTAACTGCAGAGTTTGTAAATTTATTAAGGAACACATAGTATTATAAAAATTCAAGATAGTCTATTATTCAACTATTATATTTTTTATAATTTTTTAAATATCTGAGAGAAAAAAGCAGAGTATCTTGGATATATTACTATTGGAAATCTTAAAATAAATTTATTAGTATAAAGTATTAGGATAACATTTTTTTTAAAAGATATTATTTTCATAGTTTAGAGGTACATTAACAAAATGAGAAAAGAAAAAGAAATAAAAAAGAATGAATGGGCAATGAATAACTCCTTGGGCAGTCATAATTATAGATATACAAACCCCTATAAAACATTACCATGAAAAAGGGATTTGATTGGCTTGAATAACTTAAACAATTCCACGTGAATGGTGAATGCCAAAAATATATTGTTATCAATTGCCTTCAGAATCAAATGCCGCTTTTTATCCTTCATTAAACAAATAATAATTGTTCCTGCTTCTTAATATTTCCTTTTAAACCTACATAGAATATTATTTCACATCCTCAGGGTTGATTTTGGTGGCAAAAATTTCACTAAAATTGATGAATAATGATGGTAAAAGACAGAAAAACTTACTTTAAAGAAGATGTACAGACCCAGTAGAGTACAACTGGCGATGATTGGAAACATGGCTGCATCCTTAGAAGTCATACTCTCAGGTTTTTCACCAGATTCCTACAAAAGACAAAAAAAAAACCATATCAAATGGTCTGAACTCTTACGTGTCTCATCTACGATCCTTGGCATAAATTAAATTCAAGACCAAAGAAAACTCTTTTTCTCTCTATTTTCTTTCTATTAACGCTGTAGTTGACATATAAATACAATATAAAATATTAAACTGAACTGAAAGAGAGTTTATGAAGGTTTAAAGAAGAAAAAAGGTTTCGAGGAAGAAAGTGTGGGTTGAAACTACTAACCTTCTGTTGAATGACAGCCCTTACAGACCGAAAAGAACCGAAAAATATCGGTAAAAGAGCCATAATAATCAAACCACAATAAGCAGTGACTAGTCCTTCAGGGGTAGCAGCAGCTCTACCAGTGGCATTTTTAGCCGTTTCGTTAGCGGCTGCTGTTATATTTGCCAGAGTTTCGTTGACTACTGTGTCCGCCATCTTGTTCATCCAAATGATGTTCTTTTGTTGCTAGAGTTCCGGCCTTCCCACAATACATTGGGGCTACACCTGTCTGGCTCCAATGAAGGAAGACCACGTAGACTTCCGGTTGGAACTAGCCAGCGATATCTTTCTTTCTTTCTCTCTTTTCTTTTTTTCTCTAATTTAGTTCTCTCTCTTTCTTGCCGTCTTTCTTCCTATTCTTATATCTTTTTCTTTCTTCGTTCTTTCTTTTTCTATTCGCAAGGGCTAATCGTAAATTCGTCCGGCACCCATATGCCAGCTTGAGTCAAATCTAATTGGAAGCCCAAAAATATAGAAACACAAAAATCTGGGTATGGAAATTGTGCATTGTAACTTCGGTTTTCGCTACGTTGCCCAATGTTTCTAGGATGAGTGGAATGAGTGGGGGAAATAAGACTTTGCAGCCGCAACAACGTGTAACGCAATCACAAGCTGAGCAAGATTGCGTTACGTTTCCAGGAAATCGCCTCCCCTCCCCTCCGTCTTTATTTATTTTTGGCTAATTTCTTTTCAACAAATATTGGTAATATTAGGTATTTCTAGTCAAAATTAATAGCGTTGCTATTGCTGCTGTCAGTAGGTTCATCTAGCATAGAATTTTTTTGCGGTGTTTTGTATTCTCGCTTCTGTTTTCCAGTTTGGATACTAGGCCAGTTTTAGTGGTACATCCAGTTTGACAGCTCAAGAACCTTGCTCAGCTCAACAAATTCTGGGGTTACTTTTGGTAATACTGAAATTTTTAAAAGTTCAAAGCTTTTATAATGAATTTATGAATTTATGAGGAAGGTTCGATGTAATAAGTTCAATTCTTTATCTTTTTTCGTGAAGTAAATATATTTACAAGAAAATAGGCGTAAACGGTCATAGGAAAGCAGATTTAGGATTAGTGTAAAGGAAAATATTTACAGCAACAAGGAAACGCATGTCACTTGGCCGGAACATGCATTTTCCTCCTAAACAATTGTTCAAAGCGCTATGTCTAGTGCTGATGAGTTCCTTATCCTTTTGCGATATCTTATGTGATAATTGATGCGGTATTTTTTTAAAAAGCTAAAAGATTTCTCGGTTTCTGGAAAATTTTGCAACCAGCACTTTTATAAAAACGTTGACCACCTGATACCTGATACACCCTCATTTGAGCCCTGCAAAAAAAGAAAAAATACTTCTAAGCCATTTATCGATATTTTGAGGTTCATAAAACAATTTAAAGTTAAGTTTATAGTCTTTAAAGGAATAATTACATGTTTTTTCAAGTTTTAAATAATTAAGTTATTTGTACTTGAACACCTTTTTAAGACCTTTTTTTATGGTCTTCATTCCAGTAGTAAATGACTTTGATATTATGAATGGATGAAGAAATAAACGAAAAAATGGAAAAAGAATGAAAAAACCCAATGCATTAGGTAAGGCACGTTTCTTACGCTCGTTTTTTTTTCACTTCATATTCAGCCAATTTTTTGTTTCCAACAGATTTTGACAATTTTTTTCCTCAAAAGATTTTTAGCACTCACTGGTGATAGTTATTAACGCTTATATTTTTCTTTTAATTTGATTTGCCATCTTCTTTTTATCCTTTTATTTTAATACAGCAATGATTTTAACTTTCCAACTGACGTAATGTCATTTTCTGACGGTGACAGCGCGCCGGGTCAGTTCATGACCAGATTCAAAAAAAACAAAACAAAATCAAAGACGTGAATTTTAATTTTCAAGAATTAAGAGAACGTAAATTGGAAAAGTGCTGATAGTTTATGTGTGATTTGAATTTTATTTTAGTAAGTTTTTCTGTTTGGTTGAAGTGAACACTTAATAGTATTGCTAGCTAAGCACGTGACTTTTAGAAGACAGCTGGTGTAGCCATACTGCAGGTAAACACCAACACCACTTCAGTTAGTGGTCGTTTCTCTCCGCAAGAAAATGAGGTGAAATCTCAAGCGATTCCCACGAAGATGTCTAGTCCTTCAAGGCAAATATCAAATCGACGTCTTCCCCCTCTTCCAAATAGTTCTAGAAGCAGTCCAATTCGAAGGATTCCGAGCGGTGGCAGCGTTAAAACTGCAAGTGCTTCTTCGAACTCCCGACACGGTCCTGCTAGCAACCATCAAGGGAGTCAAGTCAACAATCATGGACACTACGATTTGAACGTTCCCTTCAGTGATGGACCGTTTAGACCTGCTTTGATTCAAGGAAAAGCGATAGAGCGACCGACTCCAGAAACACACGGTAAACCTTCCCTTAAATTTTTCGATCTTGAACGAACGCTTCGCCACTTGTTCATATTCTTGACAACGCGCGAAATTTATCTTTAAAGCCTCGAAAATGGTGTAATTTTGACTCTTATTTATTCCCTGTAACCGCAAAATCATCCCAGGATTTGTTTTTCTCGTATTTAACGGTTTGTGAGCTTTAAGGATTTTCTTGATGTCAAGGGAAAGCCCTACAAAAGGTTGTAGTCATTGAGATATTGTGTATGGTGGTCTCTAGGGAAAAGATGAACTAATTCTTGAAATAACAATCAGCCATGAATATATCGATTTTTTAGTGCTTAACTTATCTAACCTTTTAAAAAATGAACCATTTATTTATTGAACCAGCGATCTAGTTAATCGAACAGGGATTCATTTTATTTTAGAAGTTCAACTAGACGGTGAAAATGTTAGAAGTTATTTGGTTGCGAATCCAATGTTCTTAGACGAATTCGTCATGAAACATGTTGACCAAGACCGACTCGAGCGATGGCTTATCAGAAAGACAAGAAAATTAAAGCAAAAGGGTCGTCATCCGTCTGCTGATCAAGAAAACAGCAAACAAAACGGTAAGAATAAGATATGAAGGATTGATACGATGAAAGCCCGCTTGACAAATTAAACATCAAACGTTAGGGCAAATTTTAATCTTAGTTTAAACCCGTTGTTCATTTCATGTAGGGCCTCTAAGCCACCGTCCGTCGCTGTCAAAATGGAAGGTAAGTTGAACAACCTTTTGAAAAATTATTTTTTCAGAAATTTTAAAAATCTGAATTTGGAAAAAATCTTCGATGGGATGTCCAAAGGCGGCATCGTTTTGACAGCTGGTTTCATCACCGGCGCTCAGAAAAGTCTTTAAACTTATTAGACGAACGATATATCTCATACGTAACACCTGAGCGAAAAAATTGTTTAATTAGAAAAATCTGAAGATGTTTGTGAACTTACTGCTGTTTTGAAGGCCATCTTTTCCTTACAGAACAAAATAAATAATGTTAAACTTGGGGATTTTTTTGTAAGATTGCCAATTGTTAAAAAAATATTATTTTTTTTATATTTGATGTTTTCATTCGATCCTGATTTCCCATTCACGGTCCAACCTATAACATCACTCACTAAGGGGTCCTCAAGAACAAACACTGTACTCTTCAATTGTTACGGATATGCTCTAAGAAATAGAAGATGAAACTTAAGTACCTTTATTCAAAAGCCAAATAATTTTCCATAACATTTATTTGTAAATTGGTTTTGTACATAACTTATATATATGCAAATTGATTGCTTTTTTCCTACAGAAAATTCATCTTGCTTTGTGTGAAATCTTCAGCGCTCTCATTATTTATGATTCAAATTCCACAAATTATAATCTACTGTTAAGAAATCTTTATTTTTTTTTGTCTTTTTCGGGGTATTGTGGATATATTTTTTTTATGGTTTTGAATGTTCTTTTGTTCATCCTTTAGATTTTTTTTATCCTTTGTTTCCATTGCGCTTAAAATTATGTGGGATTAATTTGAATTTTTTTTCAATTCTCCACATTCAGCTTTCTTTTTATCCTCTCTATTTCATTTCTCATTTATTTATTTCATTTGTTTTCAGTTTCTGTTTTTTTATCCTCTCATTTTATTTCCCACTTATGTATTTCATTTTTCAATTCCCTCCCACTCTTATCTTACCATTTTTAAATGATAAAAGAGATTTTTTTATTTTGACCAGACTTTTCCCATTTATCCATTCATTTTGTTATTACTTTTTATTTTACACTTAATAAATGAGCTTTTTCCATGCTCTATTCAGTAATAAAGTACTGAGGAAGTGACACAAGCATGCATGAAAGAACATGTAAAGAGAAGCATAAGCAGTAGGTGATTGCTTCTCACACTTCTTGAGACCTTTCGGCTCTTCAGCAAGTGCTTTAATTTATTCCTGAACAGAGCATGAAAAAAACTGTTTTCATTGTTTTATTATATAGAAAGAAAATATTCATTGTAGTTTTTGATGCTGTTTTCAATCATTCTTTGCAAAGTTTGCTGCACATGGGTGGCATCAGCAACTGTGCTCTATTCACTAATAAGGCACAATTCCCAACCAATCAGAGAGCACATGCTACCTAGGCTATAAATATAATACTTTGTAATAACATGGAATTTATATTTTTCATTTTTTTCAGTTTTGTGTTCATAGTGATAAGAAGAAAATGCTTGAGGAACTCACACATGACATACACACACAACCAAATAAACAAAAAGTTCTCCTTGAGCTGGCAAACTGCATTGCGTCAGGTAAACCACCACTAACTGTTTTTCCCTATTACTAGTATCTATGGCTATGCTACATTATATATTAATGTGTAATATTGTTTTCAATAGCTTGCCATGCTGATGGTTTTGTTCTTTACTTGGTTGATTCTAATGGACAAGTGAGTTTAAGATTAAAATTATTATATAAGTTCCTGAATGGGAATTATTTATAACTATGAGTACATGACAAATCAATAACACTAGGAATGTGTGGTTTTTTGTTACAGGACTTGTTTATTCATAATCCCAGTCTACCAGAGGGGTAAGTATTATAATAGATTTTTGTAGAGAATGGAACTGGTTTAGATGAGGGCAGTGATGACATGGTGGTGTTGGTGTTGTTAAGCTATGGATGCACAGTGCAACATTGCGCATAGCAGACAATCAATGTTGTGAGCCATGTCACAGGATGCAATTTGTTGCATGCAATGTTGCTGAAGAAGAAAATGATCCTACTTCAGCAACATTGTGTGCAATATTGTGTACAATGTTGTACCATGTGTCTGCGCCTTTAAATGGTGTTGTGGTCAAATAATTATGAAAACAGGTGTAAATGAGGATAAATTGGGTCATCAAAAACTAATTTACCATTATTTTTGAAACTCTTACTTTTAAATTAATGTTCATTGCTTATTTATTTTCTCCCTTTTTTGTTTATCTTGTAGGAAAACTTCTTCTCCTATCAAGATTCAACCCAAATCAACAATAGCAGCATATGTTGCACATGCAATGAAACCAGTCAGGACAAATGATATATTAGGGGTAAGAAAATAAGGTCTATCTTTTCTTAACTTAAACGTTTTTTTCAACACCAGGAGGGATCCAGAGGAGGGGTGCAGGGGGTGCGTACTCCCCTGGGATGACTTTGTGCCCCTACTGCAGCTCTGAAAATATCCAATTTGTAATAACTTCCTCTTTCTTGGACGATATATTTTTTTGGTTCAGAGTTTTTCTTGTGTGGACCCCCTTCCAATGCAGTACTCCTCCAAGAAGAAAATCCTGGATCTGCCCCTGAACACTTTTACATTCCAGTTCAATTATGAAATGAGGGCCACAGGTTTGTTAGCTACTGGCCATTAAGAATGTTACCCCATAAAATGCTGTACAAATGATATATTTTCTGTATCTTCATCTTAAAGTGACTTTTTCCTTTGATCTGTAGGATGAGCGATTTCCCCAGGGAATTGGTGTGGATGGTTAGTATAATCTTTTGTTAGCTTCCTTGTCCGAGTTACATTTAGCTTTAGTAGCTATAGTCAAGTGATCAATTGACTGCAATGTCAATTAACTTTGACTACCGATAACTCCAGCTGACTACAAGTAGCAGACTGACCAAAATTGATCTTCAGTCATGGTAGATTCATTGGCACTAAGCTGCTATAGATACGATATTGGCAGCTTGGCTACTTTGAAAATGTCCACATTAACAAAGTCATGGTCATTTTTTATCCCACTTTTTAGGTACTACAGCTCAGTCTGTTTTATGCCAGCCTATTGTTCAATCAAATGGTGACCTTGTAGGTACGTTACTAGTATTAATTTTATTCTTTGAAATAAATCTCCTCGCTTAACCCCTGGATTTTGAGTGGACTTATTATGAGGTCAGTTTGAACCCCCTCCCCCCCCCCCCTCCCAAGGATTGGCATTGAATTATTATATTTGGGATGTATTTGAAAAGGTGGTTCTTGCAGTTGTTGCTATATGTGCAGACTATCTAATAGTATTATAAATCAATAACTTACTGTAAAAGCTAAGTTTGTATAGGAGTATATAACTTTGTGATATCTTTTAAGGAACAATTGAATTGACAAGGACTGTTGGTCGTGATCCATTTGATGAGGAAGATGAAGAGGTATTTACCTTTCATTATATTATAGAATCAGAGCTCAACTCTTGTCCCCTCCTTCCTTCCTTCGTTTCTTCCTTCCTTCTTTCCATCCATCCTTCCTTCTTCACTTCCTTGCTTCCTCCCTCTATCCATTATCTCTCCATCCACTCATTCATTTTTTTTTACAGATTGTAAACAGTTATCTTGTGTGGGGTGGAATATCCTTGTATTATGCTGAGGTATGTGCCTATTATAACTTTAAAAAGTAGGGGTTAAAGCACACTTACCCCCTCCCCCTCCCTTCTCTCCCTTGTTCATATCACACTTCTTTAGCTTAATAACTTTAACATCACAGTGCCCATGAAATTGAAAATCATAAGCATTATTCAAGTACTGAAGTTGTTCTGCAGGGCTCAAAATAGAAAAGATAAATGGCCCAACAATTTCTTATTTTCGGCAGGATAAATAATTTTGGAGCAAAATTCCCCTGCCATTTTATTTTCCATTTGGCAGTTCAAAACTTTTTTAGCCTGACAGTAGTAAAACTTGACCTGCGTTTTGGCCATTGGCAGGGCCCATATTTTGAGCCCTGTTCTGTAGTCCAAGAGTTCTTCTTTTCCTGGACATATCATATCTTCCAGCCAAGTTATTTCTTTCAAGTATATTTTCCAGATGATAAAGTACTTTAATGATCTATAATTAACCAAAATGAATGACGTAACACTTTAGGAAGCACTTCTTGACTTCAAGTGTCAAGGTTTTTAAAATCCTTGCATAGATTATTGCATAGAAAGTTTACAGATGTATTTTTCCCAGGTTTTGCCAAAGTACTCTTTGACTGAGCAAATAATAGGAGAATCTCCTTAGTTCAAGCTATTATAAAAAAGTTTTTTTTAGAATATTTCATGTTATAACAGGAGTCACTGTGGTGAATTATAAGGAAAGTATTTTAGAAGCCAAACCAAGCTTAGAAAACCATAAAATTAATCTTAGCCCTTTGTTCACAAACTGACTTATTTTCATGAATTTAACTTAAAAATTTGGCCTGGAAATGCTGCTGCAATATAGAGTTTCCAAAATTGATTTTTTCAACAAAATAATTTTGTGTACAAGTTAGAAAGATATATTGAATCGGTGTAATGAAAAGGAGCAGCCTTAAAGTGTTATTATTCTAGAGGAAATCAAATATTTACAGAAGGTTTCTTTCTGTGTGCTGTATGCATGGCAGGGTTGTTGAGGAACTGTCCTACAGTAAGTTTGGCATTCCACTTCAGTATTGACAGATTAAAATATATGTTTGCTAGTGTACTAAATTAGTTTTTTAATTTAATCAGACTTCAAGAAAAACATATTTAATTGGTTCTTCTTTTGAACTTTTTTTCAAAATTAAAGAAAATGAAAAAAGGAGTTAGAACTGAGTAAAAAAAATATTTGTAAAAAAATTTACATAAATAAAAACCAATTGATCAAACAAACAAATGAAATATTCAAGTAAATGTGAGCTCAATCGTTTTTTCTTGTTGATTTTTTTTTAGAAAAATCGAAGAAAATGAAAAAGTAAAAGTAAAAAAATTATTTGTAGAAAATGTTAAAAAAAATTATTGATAATAAAACCAATTGATCAAACAAATGTATGAAATATCCAAGTGAATATTAGCTCAAATGTACAGTTGTCTTTGCCATGTTTATTTTAGTTATTATTTTTTCTCTATAGATCAGAGTATCTTTGTTCTAGCCTTTCAACCAAGAGGCGTCTATAAGATTACTGATAGACCACATGATTTCAGCCAATTAGAAACCCACATTAGATTGAACTTGGTAGAGTATATCGTTTAGCCAATCAGATTCGTTTGTTATGTTAGACTTTGATAGACCGGACTGTTTCAGCCAATAAGATACGAGTTGAACTTAGTAGACATCGTTTCAGCCAATCAGAGTCATCCATTAGATTAATTGCTCCTGTCTCTGATCTTATTTTGGCCCGTTTCTAACGTCCAATCAGAGCCTGTTTTAGACTGTACACTTAATAGTATTTTTCCTTTTTGCAGATGTATCATCACATGCATAAACACAGGAAGCTGACAGAATTCCTGTTGAACGTCACAAGGTAAGCTACGGCACGGTCACGGTGTACTGATCTGTCCTATCTGATATCCTGAACGGTCGTCAGTAACCTCGGGTTTCCACAACTATTCAAAAAAACTTTCAAAACTTTGCTTTCATTCACTCCCGTAATAAATTATTATCTAAATATTTTTTATTTCTACCCCAGGTCTATATTTCAAGATATAGTTAGCATGGATACTGTCATCATGAAAATTATGGTATGTCAGACCTGTTGGTTAATCTGTCCCTTGTTAAATGAAACTGCTGAATCTGTCCAATCTCGCAAAGGATCGTGGGACTGATCGGGGTGTAAACCAAAATTTTATTCCCATATATCTTTGCTAGATTGCGTCCATTGCTAAACGTTTTTCGAGTGAATTTATGTTTTATATTGGGTTTGCTATGGCATTGCAATATGTAAACCTTTCTTTCTTTGATTGACTGACTGACTGACTGATTGATTGATCGATTTTTAGAATTATGCCCAGACACTAGTAGATGCAGACAGGACCTCACTATTTCTTGTTGACAACAAAACCAATGAACTCTATGCCAGGATATTTGATATCGGTGGAAGCCTGGAGGATAGCAAGTCATCCAAACTACAGAAGGAAATCAGGTATGAAAAGCCAGACATGTCAGCTGTGAAGATAGTTTACGAGTATGGGCTTCCTGTGGTAAAGGTGAATTAGTGGAGGTCGATAAAAAAAATATTTTCTCAGGAGCTCATTCATGATTGGCTGTTTTTTTCCACAGGTTTCCCAAAACCAAAGGAGTGGCTGGGTATGTCGCGACTACTGGTGAAACACTCAATATTTCAGATGCCTATCATGATGAGAGATTTAATAGGTAAACTATTACAAAAACAGCACCTTCTCAAACATTTTCCAAGACCCTTCGTCCTGGTCCAGTCATGTTTTTACCCTTTTCTTCTCCTAACCCAGTATAACGTATTATTTTTAATTTTATTTTTAAGGGAAATCGACATACAGACGGGATACACGACCCGTACTCTTCTCTGCATGCCTATATTCATTAGAGGAAGGTATAGGATGAATGTTCTAGCACACTGACACGCATATCAAATAAGACAAACAAAGACTGGTAAACATACATACAGACAGACAGACAGACAGACAGACAGACAGACAGACAGACAGACAGACAGACAGTCAGTCAGGTGGACCTGTAGACGAAAAATCAGACAGACAGACATAATAACAGTCAGACAGACATATCAAGAGACAGCCATGCATACATTAGAAGGAGACAGACAGACAGATACTATTGACTGACGGACCGGCAAATAAGCAAACCTTCAATAATTCAATTTTTCAGTGTTCCCTCGTTTTTTTCCTCTATAGTATAATCGGAGTGGTTCAAATGGTCAACAAGAAGTCAGGCGTCTTCGTTGCCTCAGGTAACTTCTTATTTCCAATTACCGTCTCAAGCATTACTTTACCATACGCTGGGAGGTATCAGTGGGTGTTTGGACGTTTGGGTTACCTGTGGCTTGTAGTACGTAGCGCGCGCGCGTGGGTTGCCCCTGGTTTTTTCCAACGTCACTAGCGCGCGCCCTAACGTAATAATGCTCTTGAAAAATAAATTTCTTGATCAGAGAAGTTTTGAGTGAAGTTGCAACAATCTATAAGTGCTTGAAAAAACGACAAAGAATTCCTACAGATAAAATGATGAATGAACAAAATTGCCAATTCAGTTTGGAAGCTACCTATTCAGCGTCCTTCCAGTCTTATTCCAGTATTTCAGATGCCACTGTTTCGCACGGCATATGGGATGATGACCCAGCGATAGCAGGAGTGTGCTATCAACACGGTGACCGTGTTGTGTCGTACGCCGCACCTTACGGCGTTACGGTTATCCAGCCATCCCAGACACACGTGACAGAGCATGTCAGGATATCCGCAGTTTCTAACACCTCAGGCATGTACAATAATGAATGTGTTACCACATCGTACAGTTCCTATGCTAGTACCAGCCATGGTGTCCCATCAATGGACGGATATGTGGAGCCATCGTATTGTACATACAATCAAGGCATTGCATTTCAGCAAGTACAGTCCAACAATGGTTATGTCCAGGAATATCAAGCTTACCACCACCAGTCGTCACTTGGTTCGGGTGGTGATTTTCAACCAGATTACTCCTGTCATTCACAAGGTACCATGTACGCGGCTAGCTGTTCAAGAGTTGCTGGAGGAGTAGAGTCAGGTGGTATGGCATCGTACTATGAACAAGTTGAACAGTACAGTCAGAGCCAACAGTATGGAGATGCTTCCTTCAGCAGCTATCAGTCAACTCAAAGGGTCAGTGTTGTTCAGTCAGTTGATGTCATGGAATCAGCAGCATGCAGAACCCAGTCATGTGTGCCCATGTTTGCTGACTGGAACAACGAGAGACCAGCCTGTTTGGACCGACCGGTCGCTCTGCAGGCGATCGAGTGGTCAGACAAAGGGGACTCTTCAAGCGAGCAAAAATCCGTTGTCGTTATTGAAGAAGTAGACGATGTTGTAGACCATGTGTCATTCCCGGAGAATGAAGAACCACAAGAAATGCTTGCTCAACAAGAGGGAACTGTAGCTTCAGCTACAGGGAGCGAATCTGCCTCTCCACCTGCAGAAGAGCAGTGCTTTGTAAGCTTGTCCACGGACAAAATCCCTGAACGGGCTTCCTCGTCATTTAATCCCATGTTGAACTTCCGTCTCAACACTAACAAAGAAAACTTGCAATGTATATATGAAGAATGTACTTCGAAAACTACTGAGGAAGTTAAGTCTAGTATCATCAAAACAGATAGCCCTGCAGCTGAAAGCAGTGAGTTTAACCTGAGCTACAAGGACGATGACGAAGACCTTCCATTTGCAGATGAGAAATATAGTTCCCAAACTGCAGAGAAAAGTGACCCCAAATCGGATGCTCTTCCAAGCAAAGATACAACCACTGCTTCAAGTGGATGGAGAGGATACCTCAAAACGTTAAGCGGCTTCGCTGGCCGTGCCTTGGAAGAAGTGGCAACATGCTACATCAAGGGCCTTCTCTTGTAAATGTGGACATTACTTTCACGTTCCTAAACTCCACGATATACATAGTTGAACACTTAATTTAAGTACAGACTTTGTACAACGACTACTGAACCGAACAAGAGAGTTCTGCAGTTTTTCTCATAATTTTCAAGTTGACATTTTTAACCCCTCTATTCTACATTGCTAAAATGACAAACCGCATTCGTACGAACTAAAAATGTGAATATGGGATCAAGTTTGGCTGAAGTTCCCTACTATAAATCAAAGCAAAATGTAGTTGCTGCATAAGAGTTCGGTTATATTCGAGTTGCATTTACTTCGTGCTTCCAGACGAAATGTTGTAAATATATATATATATAATAGTTGAAATAGTAGTTTTGATGTAAATATATTAATATTATTAGTAAAGAAATCCAAATAAAATAATTATCATGTAATAGTATAGATATTGGTCATTGTCTCTGGAACGAGAATGAGTTTTAAATTTTTCTGGTAATAAATGATTGTTTTACTGAAATATTAAAAAAAGATCAAGATGCTGTGAAACCCCTCTGATGATTTCTTCTGATATAAGCCCACAAGATCCATTTAATCAAAATCTGATTGTACTTTACCAACAGATGAGAAATCTTTCCAGACATTTGCTATCTATTGTGGTCTTGCTCTTCACCATGCCAAGGCAAGTAACAGCGAGCACTGCGATGGGAAGTTATTCGTGTTTCTTTAGCTTTCAGTTTGTCACTTGTGGTTGTACGTTCTTTTTTGTATTGTTGCTGGTTCAGTGTTGTTTCTGCTGCGCATGTTGTTGTTGTTGTTGTTGCTATTGTTTTGTTGTTGGTGCTGCTGTCGTTGTTGTTGTAGTTGTTGCTTCTGTTCTTGCTGCTGCTGTTGTTGGTGCTGTCGTTGCTTCTTTTGTTTGCTGCTATTGTTTTGTTGCTGCTGCTACTGTTGTTGCTATTGTTGTTTTGTATTACTTACAGCGTCAACCCTAACATTTTTTTTACACTATTTAGCTCTACGACAAAATCAGAAGATCTGAGCAGAAACACCGGGTATGTTGACATTAAGAACGGCTTACATCAAAAGTTTTAGGAAGTATATATAGTTGAGCTAGGACGAACCAAAAGAGAAAGTACGACAATGATAATGTGAGGTCCACAACTTCCAAACAACTTTGTTTTTGGCGAAAAAGTTTCAAAACAAGCCAAAATTTAACAAGATTACTCAGCAAACTACATTAAAGTCCAACTTATCATTTCTGTCTTTTTAGGTGGCGTTAGAAGTCTTGTCTTATCACAGCAAATGCTCTGAAAAAGAGCTTCGCACTCTTAAGGAATTGCAGACTGTTGATCCTTATCCAGAACTGGAATCGTAAGTCTCTAGTCATAGTAAACGTAGTGTCTTCAGATAGGGAAGATATGGAAGCCTTTGTTATCATGACCGACACTGAAATGTCTTCCAAGTGTAGTGATTGGATGGTGTACGTTTTTCTCGTTTTGTGATTGGTTGAGAGGGAAGCCATTCAAGAGTCAAAATGGTTTCCAAATATAAACAGTGTGATTGGATGGTATGCATTTTCTCGTGATTTGTTGAAAGCGGAAGCCATTTCAGAGTCAAGTAACCGTACTTCTTTCTACAAATTTGCTCTGCGCTACGACAAGACCGCCGAGATATCACACGCGGTGCATTCTGGTATAGCTTGGGTATCGCTATAGTTATTTGTCCAATGTAATTTCATGTTATGGTATTTTGTTTTAGTTACGATTTCGATTCGTACAGTCTGGAGAGTGAGGTGATGCCAAAACTAGTCATTGACATGACAAGAAATCTCTTTTCCTTGACCAGGTAGGAATAACATTTTCTTCACCAGTTACTTATTGGCCTATGCTGTAGCAGTGTCCCTGTAATTACAATCACCATTGCAGAATCGTTGTGGGAATCAAGGGTAGTTTGGCAGTAGTGCTCTTACCTCTGGGGTCTCGGGTGCGAGGATATGATTGTTAGGTGTATCCCTTGATTCAAGGTTTTTTCTCAGGGGTTTCTTGTTATCCTTCCTCCGCAAAACCCAACATGTTAAATTCCAGTTCGATCTGCGAGTTATCCGTGCCCTGACTTTAATCAGCCCCGCAGAGGTTGTATCAAGGTTCGATCTGTGAGTCATCCCAGAGGTTGTATCAAGGTTCGATCTGCGAGTCATCCCAGAGGTTGTATCAAGGTTCGAGTCTGTGAGTCATCCCAGAGGTTGTTTCAGCATTTGATCCTTTTTTCGTAGGTTTGATATTGATGAGCTGTACCGCTTTGTACTTACGGTACGCAAGAACTACCGTCGTGTTCCATATCACAACTGGACTCACGCCTTTGCTGTAGCACACTGCATGTACCTGGTGATACGCTCTGGGCATAACAACTTCTCGGGACTGGAGGTATGTTATTGTGGCTGTATATGACAGTAATACCATCCTCGCTCCATAAAGCATCAAATAACTGGGCTTTTTTCTTCAGGCGCTGGCCATGTTTTTTGCCTGTCTCTGTCACGATCTTGATCACCGTGGACGAACCAACTCTTGGATGAAAAATGAGGGCACTCCTCTCGCTGCTGTCTACAGCACATCAACAATGGAACACCATCACTTTAACCAAACCATTACTATTCTTCAGGTTAGAGACTTATAGACATGTGCGCTAACGATTCTATCACGTATTATTGAAACTAACCGATGCGCATCTCATGTGAGTGCTTAATCCAGACGCAGTAATCTGGCGCGCTTTTAGTCGAGTCTAGGAATCGAGACCTCGGGGGTGAGAAGCCAGATAACTTCGTCAGCAACCCACCCTTGATACCCTACCTAACATAGTCTCCTGATTTTTGAATGCATTTTTCAGCATGAGGGTCACAATATCTTCTCTCACTTGAGTTCCACTGAGTACAAGTCCGTTCTTGGCTTCATGAAAGAATGTATCCTAGCAACAGATCTTGCGCTTTTCTTTGGGAACAAAGCCAAGTTGAAAGACTTCGTGGAGAAGGGAACCTTCTCTTGGGAAGACCAGGAACACAGGTGATGATGATATGATTTAGTATAAGATGGTATTGATATGGGTAGAGATAGGGATACATGACAGGGTACAGGGAGAGAGGGACAGGGACAGGAACAGGGGGACAGGGGGACAGGGAGGGAGAGAGGGACAGGAAGAGGGAGTTTCTACGGTCAGTAATGTTAGTCTAAGTGTTTATTGTGTTCTTCAGGCGACTTCTACGAGCAATTTGCATGACGGCCTGTGACTTATCAGCCTGTACAAAACCCTGGGATATCCAGTACCAGATTGTCAAAGTCATTTACCAGGAGTTTTACGCTGAGGTATTTTATAATGTGTTGAATGTTTCATAGTGTGTGTGCGAGAGAAGTGTTTGGTAAAATAACCATCGTTCATTCTGTTCTTATAGGGTGATTTGGAGAAGGCTCAAGGGAAGCAGCCAATCCCGATGAAGGATCGTAACACGGCACATGAGCTGCCTGCTCATCAGGTTGGACTGGCTATGATCTTTCACGACAGAATTCTGTTTGAGGCCTCTACATATCCATCAATCCGCCCATACTGCTATCCATCCATCCGGCTATTTGTTGATCCATCCTTCCACCCAAACTTCCCTTCATCAATTCATTCATCCTTCCCTCCCTTCATGCATCCATCCAACCAGCCATCCCTCCATTCGTCCTTCCCGGCCTCTCTCCCTTCTATCCTATCTATCCATCTTTCCACCATCTATTCATCCTTCCCTGCCGGCCTCTCTCCCTTCTATCCATCCATCTCTTCATCAACTCACCCCAGAATCCATATTCGCTCATTTATTTGTATAATTTCATCTTCTATTTTCTAAGTTATATTTTGTCATTTTCCTTAGGTTGGTTTCTTAGTTGGAATCTGCTTACCATGTTATGAACTATTAACCAAGATTATCCCAGGAACGAGGAACTTAGTGCTTGGTGGAAAGTAAGTACTCAGTTTACCTCGCTTTATATGAAGCGTAGGTGACCCTACTTCTAGAGCTAACTCTTGTTTCTTGACCTGGCTAGCACTAGGGTCATCTATACCTTCATATAAACGAGCCTAAACACATTTTTTTTGTTTTCTTCCTTCGTATTGAGTGTCCTTTAGATTCTTTTGGGCATATAGTTTTATGATAAATAGAATTACGATTTAGATTTAGATTCTGTTCTGAAGTATCAATTTTTCTTCGCCATGTTTAGGAAAAATTTAAAACTTTGGTCAGAACGCGTTGCAAAGCAAAAAGAGTTAATGAAAAATGAAGAAAAGGATGATGAAGAAGACAAGAAATCTGAGAGCGAAAGCACCGACGAAAAAAGCCCATCCCCATCTGGTGAAGAAGCAAAACAAACGAAGGAAGAAAAAGATTCTAAGGACGAGAATGAACGAAGAGGGAGTGACGTGAAAGAAACAGCCAAAGAACAGAATGATAGCCACAAGAAGGAAGAGACTATCGAAAATCATAAGATTAAGAATGAGAATGATGCTGTCTCGAAGAACAGAAAGACGCCAGAAACTAGTCCTTCTGGTCAAGCGACGTTGAATAATCACGAAGGCAAGGAAGCCGAAAGTATAAAGGTAGAAAAGAAAGCCAGTAGGTAACTAAAGCCAGGCCGATTGAAATTGTAAATATGAATGGAAAAAATTGACCTTTACCTTCGTTTTTGGACAGTTATTTTTGCATTCAGGAATTATTTCATGAGAGATTTAGGACTGAATTTCGAGAATACAGTGAAACCAAAATTCTTATTTTTTAAAGAAAATATGGCTGAATTTCTACTGGAAAAATGCAATACTATGGTTCTTAATTGGCTTCCAAATTCAAGCATTTTTATTGGTCAGGGTAATTTATCTCCGTTTTCTCGCATCTTGATTGGTTAAAAGCGCTAGCCAATCACTGTTCACCATCTATATCTCAGCTTTTTTTCTGGATTGGCAAATTTTATGATGACAAAACCCGGCTCACTTGAATTTTTCTTTTTTTTTTTAAATAATTCTGATCGAGGTTCTTCCTAGATAAAGTAAGAGCAAGAAGGCAGATACTCAGTAGGAAACAGAAAGCTATATATATTAAAATAAAAGTGCTTGAAAAGTACGGAAACCTACTGATAGTGTACATATAATAGTCGTGACAGTTGTTCTTATTCGAAGAAGCAGCCAAAGAAAAACTTAACTATATTATATTCGATATATTATATAATCGCTCGTTATTAAATGAACGCAAAATTTAGAATAGCCAACCTTGCTTATATCTGCCCCTTACTTCTAACTCCTAACGAGTGAACAACGACTAACTCAGCTCGAGATGACAGAGTTTTTGGCTTCCGTCAACTGAAAAATACTAGCTCACGGACTGTTGGAAATTTCATTGATGGTATATAGATGTACTGGAAAAAAAGAAAGAAAGAAAGAGACAATGAGAGAGAAAGGAAGGTAGGTTTGGGTAGTTGTAAGCAAGGAATTTAGGATGGACAAATTTAGCAACCCGAAACTGAATATCCAAAACCCCAAGAGGAGACAAAAATTATTGTACATGACTTTATCCGATTAAACAAAATTGATTACATTATAATTCAATAGAATATATATAGAAAAGTATTAGAAATAGTATTAAAATAGATTTATAGTTATAGCAAATGTATATGTTTATCAACCTAGAGTTTAATGTAACTTTCCTAGACAATTTTCTGATGCAACTTTGAGGGGAACATTGGGTCTGAAGTGTCGTAATTATTTTTCATTTTTTCCGATAAAATTGAAATCTTCGTGAGAATTTTTTATTTTTTCTTATTTTTTTTCTTTATCTTACTTCTGGTGCATGTAATATTTAGTGAGCGTTTTCCTTCACTACCAAGAAGCCCATTATAAGTCTATTACACAATGTATAGTTCTTTGAAGATTTTTGCGAAATTCTTCGGTTTTTAACCCTTTTGCCTCCTTTTGTTTCCTATCCCAAGATGTTTCCCTCAAATTTGCATCACATCAGCCCAATCAGAAGTCAAAAGTTTTCGTATCATAGCAACACGAAGAGATCTTCATGGTCTCTTGATCGTAGTCAGATGTAAAAATACCCACACATGATATATTTATTGTACCTTGGTGATTTTTCCCTCCACATGTGTATATTATACATAAGTATTTATTTAAAGGAATTTGAAAAGGATGATTTGAAAGGTAGTTTTTCATCAAGGCTGGTCCTTTAGAGGGTGAAACCCGTGTTTTGAACGTCAAAGGAGTTATCACCTTTTTGCATTGAGCTTTTCTTTAACTTTTTGTTGATGTACATGATTCTTTACGCTATTAAACCAGGAGAAAATTTTTCTTCTTTTTTACTGTATCATTTTAAAGTCCTCCACCCTCACCAGTAAAAACTTACCCAGCTTCTATTTAAGCAATAGAAAATTTCACTAGTCTGTGCCATTGTAATGGCTTTCTCAGTCATGAACTCTGATTGGGTGGTTTACGTTTTTCTGCGTTCCAATTGGTTCAGAGGTAAAGCCATTTGAATGTCGCCAAACCTTTCACTTGTACAAAACGTTTTCTGTTCTAGGCTAGGTGATTAGAAATACCTAATTTCAAGAAAAAATTAGAAAGAAATAGAATTATATTTCTTTCATTTATCTGTGAAGTTCTTGCTGTTAGGAGTTTCTTTTACGACTTGTACAGATATAGCTTATTGCAATCCAATATGTGACGACCATCCCTGCTGGCAGAGGCTCCTCGCGAAAGCCGATCCAGCGGGGGAAAAAGAAAAGGATACTCTGTCAGCAGGGAATGACGACCAATGATTAAAGAATAAATAAAATGCTCAAAATTGACTTGAATATTAGTTTACATGTCTTTCTTGTGGTCCAATTTGGTAAACTGGCGGCAGTGGCTCAATCCACCTTTTCGGCGATAGGCTTTCACGTTTCTTTTATTTTGTTCTCAAAAATTTTAGCAAAACTATCTAAATACTTTATTTTTAAAGAAGTTTTGTTAAAATTTTGAGAACAGAAAAACAAATCAAGTCGAATCAAGTCATGTCCGAACTTTTTGGTGACCGTAACACCGAAAAGGTGGATTGACTTTTTTAAAAATAAATATGAAAGGGGGGAGTTTTCTCCGACACTCACTTACCTGATCTCGTCCCGCCCCCGACCCCCGACTGTCAGGAGCTGACCGTAACGCGCATGCACACCTTAGGGTAATCCTCTCGTCGTCTCCAAATTGAACCATTTAAAACCTCGTCTGCCAAGGAGAAATTTGTTGGGGTTACTTTTATTTTGATTGATTGATGAAAAATAACCAGGACCATACTTCCAGACATCGAGTGCTGGAGCATCGTATGGACTTACGGCTACGCTGGAGATTTCGGCCCCAACACTGCTATCCCGGGAGGAATTACAGACTGATCAGGAAGTTCAATGAAACATGGCATGTCAATATTTCATACTTCCCATGAACGTCTTAACTGGGGAGAGAAACGTTGCGCGACGACGTGACGACCCTAAGAACGTCTGCGAAGGAAGTTAGGTCAGTGACCAGCTTGAGAAGTTTGAACTACCCGTTTTGGTCACCCTGTGTTACCAATCACGTGATATCTACAAGGCGCTGAATTCGAAATCAGTTATTTCTTGTCGAGATGTTTTTATTGTTGTTTCGCAATTTTTTCCTACTTTAAAGCTTCTAATTTGTCTCGATTTCTCAGTCCTGGTATTTAATTAAGCAATGGATAAGAAGAGGTCTTCTCTGGGTTTGAATCGCAGTCCAAAAACGAGAAAAACATCAGAAAATGTAAGTTGATTTTGAGTTTTTCACGTCGTGGTTTGATGAAGAAATACTTTTATCTTTCATTTTTGGTTTTTTTTTCACGAATTTTTCCTTGGATCTGAAGTTTTTATGATAAAGCAAGACCCTAAGCACCATTTCAAGGGATAACAAGTCAGGTCATTTTCTTAGGATCACAAAGGCTGACTTTGAGAGAATAATACGTTGGAAACATTAATGGAGCAAAAAAACATGATCAAACTTGCCCACCACAACAATAAAATTTGTAATTGAATATTGAAAAACGCGGGAAGTTTTATACTTTATTTTAATGTATACTTACTTATATAACTTGATTGAAGATATCTTGTGATTATTGTTTTCAGGAGAAGGTGTTTTCTGGATTTCATTCTCCAGCCAGCAACAAAAGTACAAGTCTTTATAAGAGTGTTTTGAAGGACAGTGTTGGCAAACCAGGCAGTAACCATTCCAGAGTCAAATTTTCCCTGGGTGATAGCATCAAGGAGAGCCCAAGGGAACGAAGAACAAGTGAAGAGTTAGATTTCCACTGCTCGTTTGACAGTGAAGAGGAGAACAGTCTAGATACTTCCTTTTCTTGCACCCAGCCTGTCAAACAAGATGCCATATTACAAGGTTAGGAGACGTACTATCTGTTATTAAACTTACAGTGGAGTGCATTAGAGATTTTTTTGGTTGACTTGAGTTTCTAAAGAAAGGCAATATCAGGGACGGCAGAACTAAATGAAAAGTATGGGGGCCGAGGGATCAAAAAACTGCAAAACACTAACCAAATAAAACACACTTCTAACCAAAATAACAGTGAGCCCCCTCAAAAAGTCATTACATCACAAATGGCAAAGTTAAATTCCAAAAAAGTGGGGTTGCTGACCACTTTCATAAAGTGGAGATGCTAGAGCACCCCTGGTTCTGTTGCCTATAGACCCTTCGCAGCACTTTGGAATGCAGCTCAATTTGAAGGACAAATAGGTTTCAAATTCTTGGGAGATTGAAATTCTTTTGTTTTGTCCTCCAAAATTGAGCTGCTTGGCGCCATATCCAAGAGGCCTATGGATATAAAACATGAGAAAAACAGTTCTAACTAATATTGCCAAGCCTGAAAATAACAGCTGGTCAACTGACAGCTAATTTGTCCAGCCAAACACTTTTGATGCTGGTCCTTTTGACCAGTCACATTAACTGGTCACATGTTGGTCAGTCTGATGTGGCCAGTCGTCATGTTTGGCCATTGATCAGCCATTATTTTTAGCCCTGTAATGCTACTAATAATATTTATTGGAGAGCTCAACCCATGCAAAAAATTCCAAACCCCCTCCATAGAGGAGGTATGGATATTTTCTGGCACTACACAATATACCCTTCTTTGACCCCACCACCCTCCCCTCCCCCACCCCCTTGGTAATTCCAATCACCCCATCTGCTAGGGAGGTATGGTCTACAATTCATCACCATAACACGGAGGTGATATTGGTGTTATCTAGATGTATATAAAACTACAATTTATAGTTGTAAAAGAAAAGTCATTTAAAACAATTTTGTTCAGGTGTTGTTGCATATATTGAGGCCAGATCAAATACTGAAAACAGATTTGAAGGAATCTCAAAGCAGATGGAACTTCTTGGTGCTGTTGTAAGTGACAATTACCTATAATAGTTCTTTAAAATGTCTTGGTCTACAGCATGAAGTAAATACATATTACTGACATATAATGTATGTGGTTTATTGGTTGATTGGTTGATTGTTGATTGATGCTTACTTCACAGCACATAGACATGTACACACACTAGTGCACACTAAATTTGTACTGAAGTATTTTTGCAACAAGCCCATAGCGTGCTTTCAGAGCGGGGGTGCGTTCGTAAATAATTGGCTCCTGTTATGAGCAAATCAACATTTCACTATCACATTGATCCTTTAAAAAAATGCAAAATATCCCCAAGTAGGGGTGTGCATCCGCACCACCCTTTCCCCCCAGACTACGGGCCTGTGCAACCATTTTAAGCTCTTCAATACAGAATCATTATGTGCTGGTTATGGTATTTAGTTTTTTATTGGATTATTGGTTTTCAGGTTGTGAAGAAATTTATCCCAGAAGTAACTCATGTGGTATGTATGTAGTAAAAATATGTTACATCAAAACTTATATGCTTACAATGATATTGAAATAAGACTCGACAGTCCCATTTCTTTCCGTTATCTTTCACGGCAGTGTCTTTGTTTTATATGTCATGTTGACATTCAGAGGAATAGAACTCTTTTCCTTATAATAATATTCCCCATTTCAGACCATGTATCATTAATTTCCTTGAGAATAAGATTCTTTGTTGGAGTTGTACCCAGTTGTGTCTTCTTATGTGCAACCATCAAGAGTGTATGAAGTAAGAGAGCACATCTCTGTGCCCTAAGATAATTATTTAAAATTCTATTTTTAGCTCCAGCCTGAAATATTCCATCATGGGATTCCTGATTCAGTTCAGGCTGCACATACAGCTAAAAATAGCTGCACATGCAACTAAAAATAGCTGCGTGCGGAGCTAAAAATAGATTTTCAAAAAAATTTCATGGGGATAGATCTATGTATGGGAGATGTGCTCTCTTGGTAACCATTAAACAAAGAAATAATACTCTAGGGGATGACACATGGTCTGAAATGGGAAACATTTGGGCAAGGGGTGAGGGTTTGAAAAAAATCCCTTAAAAAATTCAAATGTCCCAGGGTGGGGAAGCAGTTGTGTTTTTTTTTAAATTAATATATTTACCTTCGCCCATGAAAAACATAGGGTGGTGCTGCACAACAGCATAACTGATTACTGTCGATCAAATTGCACCTAATAATAACACCACCAAATGGAAGAATTGTCGTACATTTACTATAGAGTAAACCATACTCCCGACCCAGGGGCACATGTTTGCTATCAAATCCCCCCCTCCCTCCCCCTTCACACGGGACTTACATTAAGAAGTGCATAATTTAATAACTGTGCAAAGTTTTTTTTTTTAATTCTAAGTTCCTATCTATTATTACGGAATTACCTTACTTAGTGTAATAACTTTTACTCACCATAGCATTGCAACCTCCTCCCTCATAAAAAAAGACGAAAAGGAGCCTCTGCTAACAGAGCATTGAAAATCTGCAATAAAATTTGTGTAACTATTGAAATGGTGCAGAAAACGTTGAAAAGTCTATAAATAGTCGCAAACGCGCCAAAAAAAATAATAGTTTTTTAACTTTACCTTTTCCAACTTAAGATTTTCAAAGACGGCAAGAAGTCAACTCGAGAGAGGGCATTGAAGAAAGGAATTCATCTTGTCAACGTGCTTTGGGTTGAAAGCTGTCGGCAATCAGGTAAACGAGTGCCAGAAGATCTCTTCCCCGTCGTCGTGCCAGATGAAGTCCATACGCCACTGATAACAGGAAAACTTAAAAGAACTAAGTCAATGCAGCCAAGAGCATTTGAAGATGATGTCAGAAACAGTGCTGGTAAGTGAAGGAAGGGAAAGGAAGGGAAAGTCAAGAAGATGCATGGAAGACGTATATTTCTACACAAACCGTTCTCAATCACATGCGACCAAGGATCTAGGAGTGAGAAGAATATAGATGTGAACACAAATTTTAGACAAAATGACACAAAATGAGTGACTTTGATTGACGTTCATTACCATCGGTTCGTGCTTTATCTCTCGCCACGTACAGTACTGTTGATAATGCCACGGTTACAGAGCTTAGGTCAGCTCTATAACGCTATTTTCGCTGCATAATTCCTGTTTTATTGTTTAAAAACCTAGCAGCAAAACTAGGAAGGCTGCATTTTCTGGTATATATCCATTTAAAATAGAAAACTCGGTTACCTGAAGGAAACTGCCTCAAGCCAAGCAAATAATTCCAGCGTGCGCTCGGGATATTAGCGGTTTGTGATTGGACAGCACTAATCGTTGAAGGAATGTTGTTGATTGTACAGGGAAAATATCTAATGGAAAATAGTGACTTTTCTAGGCTCTCGGTATTGAATCAAGAGAAAGGTATATAATCGTGGTGTATATTTTGCCTTGTTATGCATTTCACAGAGCGAATTAACCGTAAAAAGCAACGAAAGATCGCGGCAGAAAAAACACCGTCTTCAATGTTGTCACCTTTGAGTAAGTTGTATTTCTTGTTTGTTTCAAGGTATTTCTTGTTTCTTTCAATATTCTTCTTTCATACCATATTCGTTCTCTTGAGTATTGTTTCTTTGTTTACTGGTAACATTTGAGGCTGTGTATGCCTTTATTGGGCACAAATCGAAAAACGCCGAAATCTTAGTTCCATAATGTACAGTATGAAACGGTGTGGTGTGCTAAAGGTGTAGAACGAACCTTAGCTTACCTTGGGTCACTCAACATCACCCCTCCTCTCTTTATCTTACATCTTACTTCACTTGGCAACAAAGTTTACCATGATACAATTAACCATATATTACCTGATGTTACATATCCTAGTCACTTCAGTTCATCAGCTCACATCATCACACCACCACTCTTTCCAAACTACAGCTTACCATAACATCACCTTGTCTCACTTCATCTCTTCTTACATCAAGTTACTCATTCGGCTCTTACTACCTTGCCCCACCTACCTCACTGCATCTCCCCTCACTCTAACCCAACATACCTTACCTTTACCAATATTTTACTCCAATCTTGTTACTTCTATGACATTTACAGCTCTTAGGATACTGAATGAAGACTCGCCAGCACCTGCTAGTCCTGTAAGTAACCTTTAAAGTAGTTTTCCATCACAGTTTGACCAGCTGGTTTACACTAAAACAATCAGACTTCTGACCATTTTGGGTCATTGACCCATAGCCCACCTGGGTGTGGTCTAGAGATCCTGTACCTCATATGTTTTCCTCAATTATCCTTTATCTATGTTGCAGCTTGTCAGCTCATCCATGAAGCATGTTCCAGATACACCAGTCTATTCTGGGCCAAACAGCCCTGATCAACAGGATAGAGGTGAAGGTTTTGAACATTCATCCATCCCATTCCATCCATCCTTCCAATCCATCCCAACCATCCCATTCATTCATCCATTCATTCATCCATCCATTCATTCATCCATTCGTTAATGAACTTTACAAACAGTGACAGACAGCTGAAAACTGCACAGGAAAATTTTACCAGTAGTTAGTGGAATGTTACGACAAGAATCTCAAATTTATTATCATTTTTTGGGATTCTTCCTGTAACTAAAGCTATTTTTTTTAGATTCAAAAGAAACAGGACTCCCCAGCAAAAGACTGGATTTTGGTAAGAACATTTGTATAATCATTGGAAGTTTGTGAGATTTTCAACAACAGTGTTACTTATGCTGTGTTCAAAGAAAACAGGCATGCATAGAAGTTAGGAGAAGCACAATGCATAACTTCTCAACACTTCTTGAGTGTTCTGCCAATCCCAAAGTTGGACTAGGACTTTCACTCAAGGATCCAACAAAGCATTTATTTGTGAGAAACAATTTTCCTTGTCTTTTCACTTCAGAAGAATCAAACAATGCAAAAAAAGCCTCAAAATCTTCAAAATGTTTGAAAAGAGTTGATACTCCTGTTGGCTCACCATCATCAGTCCCTTTGAAGACCCCTGTTAGCCCCAAGACAATACCAACAGATATATTACAGACTGGTAAGTATGCATGATACCACAAAACATACAAGATTGAACCCTAAAACAACCTTTCGGCTGAACAAAGTCAGGGCATGGCTAATTCACAGTTTGAACCCTGAAACGACCTTTTGGCTGAACAAAGACAGGGTATGGCTAACTCACAGTTTGAACCCTGAAACAACTTCTGGGCTGATCAAAGTCAAGACACGACTAACTCACAGATCGAATTGAAATTCAGCTCGTTGAGGAGGAAAACCGGAGAACCGGGCAAAAAATCATTGAATCAAGGGAGAGACCTAACAAACTCTACTCACATGTGATGCTGAGTCTAGGGATCAAACTTGAGATCTCAGAGGTGAAGAGCAAGTGCACTGTACACAACTCTTGATTTGTACTCTTTCCATTCAATATTTGCACAGCCTCTGGACCAGGAAAGAAAAGAAAACGAATACAGTCCAGTAAAGAAAGTACCTCAAACGAACCTGATGAAAAACCCAAACAAAACAAGAAAAACAAACCAACAAACTCACCAAACAAAAAAACAGACGTGTTCACATTTGACGAGGAAGAAGTTCCTGATATCAAGACAAGTAAATTGAAAAGGACTCGTAAATCAAGGTCAAAGTCTACGAGTGGTGTAGAAAACAAGATTGAGAAGGACTCTTCGCCTGCTGTAACTGAAGACGAACTAGAAAATAACTTGCGAGGTAGGTTACGGCGTAGATTTAGCTTCATACCACAATATGGCATGGAATTCCTTAGCCCAGGTCATCTTTTTACCGAAAATGACTCTGAGAGAGAGAAAAGAAATAATGTAAGGCTTTCTTCTGGGTGAATAGAAAAGATGCTGAAGTCATTTTCTGTCTGTAAAGGCCTTGTTACACGGTAAATTCGTGTGCATGGGTTCGTAAAGCAAAGTTTACAATAATGTGTGATAACTTTCAGCTTAAAGGCGCGGCACACGGTGCAACATTGCGCGCAATATTACAGGCAATTTTTCTGAAGTAGGTTCCTTTCTACTTCAACAACATTGCGTGCAACAAATTGCGTCATTTGACTGACATGGCTCGCAACATCAATTTCCTACAACATTGCGCGCACCGTGTTTCCGTAGCTTAAAAGATTCAAATAACAGTTTCTTGATGAGTAATTTTCAGTTCTACAATGTGAGAGCTTCTCTTGGCAAGGAAAAAAATAGCCTGCGTAGCGGCACTGGGTGCGGGTGGGGTTATTGGGGTTGGGTGGGGGGAGGGGGGTGGAGAATATTGGTACAGTAGGGATGAAGGAATGATATATAGAAGAACTGTGTTTTAAAGTACCAATTATTCGCATTGAATAGTATGAACAGTTATAATATTTTAGAAAACAATCCAAATATCAATG
Organism: Anthopleura sola; assembly: GCA_023349425.1. Lineage (NCBI taxonomy): Eukaryota > Metazoa > Cnidaria > Anthozoa > Actiniaria > Actiniidae > Anthopleura > Anthopleura sola. The sequence continues at coordinate 15,283,369 of JALHLI010000002.1, forward strand.
GATGAATGAACTACCTCAAAAATAGTGTACAGAGATTGCAAATGATTCGCTTCTACAGATTATTGCTACATATGAACAGCATCTACAAATGAAAGAAATTCAATAAAATCATGATTTGTGTTTATAGTGTAATTTGACCTAAATTATGATACGGGACTGACATGGGAGATTACAAAATTAAGAAAGGAATGGAACTAAATCAAAGAAACTTGCGGCGGAGAAATTAATGGGGATATAAAAAAAATTCCATTAAACTTAAAAAATAGGAATTTTTGGCCGTTCAGGTTTCACAAGGGAATGCTATTTTCAAAACTTGACTTTAAAAAAAAACGAAAAAAATAAACATTTGTACCGGTTGCGGGGAATCGAACACTGGTTAGTTCGTACGAAAGGCGGTTACAAACAGCGAATGCCACACTCGTTCCTTGTGAGATGTGTAATATTATTTTAGAGGTTCATGGTTTGAAATCATTCCCAAGGGGATAGAACCCTTTCACGTCACATCAAAGCAGCTCATTTTGGAGGACAAAACAAGAGGTTTTCAATCTCCCGAGAATTGGAACCTATTGTTTTGTCCTCCATATTGAGCTGCATTCCGACGTGCTGCAAGGGGTCTATAGAAAGAGCAAGAAACATCGCCGCTATCTTGGTTGATATAAAAACCAGTAATAGTTATCATTAACATGTGTTTCTTTATTTACTTATAGCAAACACCCTCTCGAAGAAGAGCAAAGGAAAAAGAATCTCGAAGCAAGAAGATGCACAACTCAGAAGCATCGTATCACCTTCGAGTACTTCGGGAAAGGATTCGGGATCGCGGGACGTAGAACGGGATTTGGATAACCTAGTTTGTGCTACTGGTTTTTCTGATTCTGGAGTCTCATTTAGCGAGGTCGAGATGCAGGAGAAGAAAACCAAAGTATTAAAGAAAAATAAGAAATTCAAGAAGACAGAAAAGATTGTTGGTGAGGTTGTGAGTACTGAAGACGAGAACGACCTCGAAGATGTTGGCAAGACAAGTGAACCGCTTAAATCGACGAAAAGGACCGAATCTATAGATAAGAAAACAAGTGGAGATAAGAAAACAAGAGGAGCTAAAAAAGGTAAAAATTCTGTGCCTAGAAAGAAAAAAGAAAAGACAACGGAACTTATAACGAATGATGAAGAAAAGAATATACCTAATGATGTGTGCAAGTCAACAGAAGATGATGAGGGAAAGAGAAACAATGTGAAGAAAATGAAACCGCACAAAACATTGAAGAATAGCTCCCGAAGACAGAAGCCTGTCCGTAGGAATATATCTGAAGATAGTGATAGTGATGATGATATTGACAATGATGACGATCATGACGATGAAGACAACGGTGAAGGAATGAACATATCAAGGACGAGAAAGAAGTATGGTCATAAAACCTTTCCTGACGACACTGATGATGAAGTTGATGTCGTTCATAATAATGAGGATCATGATGATGATGATGATGATGACCATATAAAAAAGATCTCACGGAAAACCAAGCCAGTATGTAAAAAGATCCCTGGTGATTCTGATGATGATGATAATTATGATGATGATGGCAATGATGACCGTATTACCGAAGATGATGATGATGACAGTGAGATCAACGATGGAGACGACGGCGAAGAAAACATATCGCATAAACCGAAGGAGAAGGATAATATCACGAAGCAGAAACCGAAAGATAAATATGTAATCAGAAAAAAGGTAAATTGTTAAACCCACCAAAATAATTAACAATTAGTCCTTGAGTCCGAATGGTCTATGAGTCAATAGCCCATGAGGCCGAAGGCCAAATGGGCTATTGACTCGTAGACCATGAGGGCGAGAGGTCTAATTGTTTTAGTAAAAACCTACTAATCGGTCCAATAAAAGGATGCAAAAAGTTTTGGATTTTGCTTTAAATATATATTTTTTGGTTTTCAAAACCGGCACTTTTCGCTACTAGAGGTCTATCACTAATAGACCCCTAGTAGCTCAGCCAATCACAGGGCTCGATTGGTGATAGACCATTAGTAGGTTTTTTCTAATCCTGAATAGATCCGCCTATCCATCCACAATACTCGAATCAAGCAAACATGTAATGTGTGATCCCTACAAAAGTTCTGTGACGATATTTGACAGTTTTCAAACCCTTTGCGCCATTGATCATGGCTTGGCCGAACTTTATCAATCACAGATAGTTTATTTCTTTAATTTTTTCTTGTTTCCAGCCATCGCGGTCCTTGGTTCTTACCAGCATGCATTGCAGGTATGAAACTGGAATTCTTGAGATATTTTTAATAAGGTCCAGTTCAAACGTTGATCTTCACATGAGTCGAACCTAATGACATCAAAGAAGACCGCCTTATCATCCATCATGTGAAGATCGTTGTCAAACTGGGCCTCTATAAGATTCACTTTATTTTCTTCAGCTTTTTTTTTTTTTTTTTATTTATTTATTTTTATTTTATGTTTCATATTGTTTCTGTTCTTGACCGTGTTATAGTGAACAGGATATAGTAATCTCAGTGGTCCGTAAGCTGGGTGGCTTCTACATCGCTGATGCCGTCGGCCCCAGTACTACACATGTGATCAGCGGTAGCCCTAGACGAACACTTAACGTTCTAATGGCCATCGCTCAAGGCAACTGGCTGGTATCACCTGAATGGGTGAGTAAAAACACACGACACACTGCGAGAATGCAGTGATTGGCAAAACAAATTCAAATCAAAGGTACCACTCGTTTGGGCTTCCTGTGGACGCTAGTGCGGATATAACTAGAAGCTTACCGCGCAAGGCCAGAAAACTTACTTGGGGAAAACTGTATGATGCGCGATTGCACGGTCTAAAGCACATGATTTTGATTTTATACAAAAATATCGTCTATAGTACGGAATTATAATGTTACACGTTTTGTAATTTTTGTCCCCAAAAACGCGCACGTTTTTTCCGTTTTTCGATGCTGTAGTTCTACGATGAGAAGTGATTCATCAATGTAGATAGACTTTGTTCTGTTATAATGATAAGATGTATTTTTGATGTCTCGTAATACAGATTATGAAGTCTCTAGAGACAGGTTACTGGGTGGATGAAGAACCTTACGAGCTCGCTGATGCCTTTCCTTCCGCTCAGGTAACGGAAACATCTTGCCTCTGTACTTACGAGATAAGACCGAGGATTATACAGTACGAGAAAAACGTATCAGAATTGTAATTGTAGGCAAAAGAGTTTAGATAATTCAAAGGCAGAATGAAATGAAAAATAAAAATGGGCAGAATGGCAACTGAAAAAAACGATAGAGAGAAAAAATAAAACGAGAGAAAAGAGGGGAAAAGAAGGCAGGAGAAATGGGAGAATAGGAGAAAAATAATGGAGATTTGAAAGAGAAAGAAGTTTGTCTTTATGTGATTTCTCTTTCTTGTAGTCTGTTTTCATTGACCAATATATTTAACTATTTTGTTTCAGTTGAGTCGGTTGGAACGAGTGAGCTCCGGGCCTGATTACCGCCAAGAACTGTTCGCGGATGTTGATGCTATTTTTGTGTCTGATAATACGTCACCACCACGTGACGCACTCATCCAGCTTATCACTCATTGTGGCGGGAAGGTGAGCCATAGACCTCTTTTAAATGTTTTCCCATTTAAGACCATGTGTCATTCTCATATTTATTCTCCACATCCGTACCCATTTACCTACAGTTGGTACTTATCTAGCACTATTCATATCCTTACTTTTATAACTAACGAATATCTTTTTTCTTGCTTAAGATCTGTACATCAGTCAGAAAAGCTGGTGTAGTTGTTGGGACCATCAGTAGAAAAACCAAGGCTATCAATGTTTCAGAGCGATGGGTATTAGGTATGTATGCTGTACTTTTTGCTGCATTTATCGATATTCTTTATGAGGCGTGGTCTTTTTGCTGCAGTTTTAGTTTTAATGCTTTCCTAAATGCGATCACTCTTCAAGTATCTCTTTCGACAAATATTCATCTATTTCAAAACAGGTTTTCTTGTGAATACTGCAGAGTGAATTGTAGCTCGAGTCATCGCAGTGAATTATAACGAGAGTCTTTCAGTTAGAAGCCAAAACCAGGCTAAACCAACATGTTTTACCAATTCTAGCCAATATCATCTCTTTTGATAGAAATACAGAATACTTTTCCTTGCTTTTGCCTTTTTTCAAAGGGTACTGTGGTATTCACTATGCAGTATCCAGTCTTCTTCAATGAAGACACTGTTTTTTAAAGTAGCAGTAATGGAGGAAGGGAGTGTCTTTAATCACGTTGCCAGATGTCTGGATATCTCTATCGTAATATGTACATCCAAAGATATCTTTGTATCTGTTCTTCTTCTTTCCTTCTCTTTTCCTCATTACATTAAGCTTCGACGTTAATTCTTAATCTCTCTATTAAAATTACAGATTCAATTACAGAGCATACGGCATTGTCTTTCAATTCTTACGTATTTAACTCAACCAAGTCTACAAGCCCGACCTTTTAAAGCTTAATCCAAATAACATAAATATAGATGAAAAGTTCAAGAGTTGTTTCTGGACATATTAAAGAAACAGAAACATAATTTCTCTGGATTTTCGTCTCATTACCACTGACTTTCAAGTGGCTTTCTTTCTCAAATGAGATTGGATGGTTTGTGGTGTTCAGCGTTTTGATTGGTCCAGAGCAGTGGAAGCCATTTGAAAGTCATGCTCTGCCGTGTATTTCTGTCAATGAATATTAAGATGGATTAAACTAATTGTAGTGAATTTAAGCGAAGATTTTCTCAAATTCCGGCCACATTTTCGCCTTTTTAAGCTTAAATTTGATAGTATTTTAGCTGTACGATAGTACAGTTCCGTACAATTCCTAAATTACATAGTTTGCAGCAGAAATTATTATATTTTTAGCGGTCGGTTGTAAAGTCAGAAATATCCAAATAATCTATTGTAATTTTATAGATTTCGTATGTCATATATTGTCAAAATAAAGTATATATGTCCATCTAACACAAATGGTAGTTTTTTGACTTTTTTCGAGGGAGAATTCTGCATTTTGTTTGTCAAAAATGGCGGACGGTGATAAGAAAAACTTGGTTTCATCTGTCAGTCGATGGTCGGCGCCGAAACACGCGTAGTATTCACTGCGCATGCGTGCTAATCGATAAGCATTTTAACATTTGAAAGCATTTGGAACAAATCCTCCAAAATTAAAACACGTTTTCCCCATTTGTTTTCTATTAGAACCTTTTACTTTTTCATTTGTGTCTGTTCATAATCCTGCTTATCGTCAATGTCTGCAATTACGAACTGTTCTTATTAAAAGCTCAGAAAACGTGGATCTTATTAGCCAATCTATGGACGTGAGTTCTGATTATCATAGAGCCATTCTTTCTTAATCAGAAACTTGTGGGCATGTACTAGGAATCTATAAACAAGCTCCCGGTCTTGAAAGATATGTTCCTTGCAAACATCCTCCGGGAAAATTCGGGATGTTCTGTTTAACGTCTTGAGGATGCCTTTGAGCTAGGAATATATTGAACGAAATGTACTGAACGGAATTTATATCGGGCAAGATAAAAGAGTTTTTCGTAGTCTTGAAGCCCGAGGCAGTGTTTTCTAATTCATCTTCACCCAACTTAGCTTTCAAAACATCATGTAATCCGGCTAGAAGTTCTGGAGTAAGCCTAGGATCGATGAAATCCAGAACAGGTTTCATCACGACCCACGAGTTATGAAAAACAGTACAAGAGCTAGTCCCTTCCATCAACTGCTCTCTGGTTAATGCCTCTCAAAGGTTTCGATTCAAAACCCGGTTTTTTTAATTTCGTCCCTGACTTGCATAGTACGCAGAGCAGCAAAGTCGCCATACTTCTTAAAAGCGGTTTGTTTGGATAAAGAGCTCATGGTACATGTCGACAAATGATTTTAACCAGGGTTATAATTATTAGCCGATATAATGAGGGCAAGAGGCTATCTGATTAGGAAATTAAGCAACCAGTTCCCTGCTCCTGGCAAGTTTTATTACGATTTTAATTCCATAGCTCTGTCAAATGTCGAGGAAGTCTGTTCAGGATTTGGTCGAAGGGATGACGTACTGTTTTCTGTTTTGTAACTTTCATTTGGTTGGTGTGATTGCGTCTGCCCCACCTCGATGCCCAGCCATATGTGCTACGCCAGGCTTTTGAGAATAGAAATATGCCGCGTCACTAAGAACATTCTTTGTTTTACTAAGCAAGGATATATATACACCTGACAGCTCTGGGAGACACTTGAATTTATAGATATTATCACTATTTGAAGAATGTGTTTCAAAAGAGAAAAAACATGCTCAACTTAACAGCATTTATGGTCAATATCAGCCAGAAGCTTCATCGTTCCTATGTTCACATTCCTGCCATGACCTCTACCTTCGAAATGGCTAACAATCAATTCGGCATGTTAACTAATACTAAAGGATGTGTATATTCTTGTCTATAAGACTTGTAAAAAAGATTTTGAACAGATATTGAAGAAGTATGATATCCTAGAACCTCCCTCCGCCTCTTGTCTCCCCTCGACAAAATCAGCATCACCGGCACCTCCCCCTAAGTACATCAATAGCCCGTGTCAAGCAAGTCACTGTTTAGAAGATTATCACAAGCTTTATTTTATTAAACAGTACTCAATGCTAGTGAGGCCAAGGTTACCCTCATGTAATTAAAAATGTCCTCGTGCTTGAAATAACCGCTACATGCTTGAGCTGAATGAGTATGTCCTGTTCATTGATATAGTAACTCTTTATTTCAATTATGCAATCAAATCATAGAGGAGTGTTGATGACTGAGATACTCATCCTGCCAGAGCAGTTCAACCATTCAGTTTGCTTTATGGTGAAGGGGGACTTTGAAAGCGAATCTAGACTGGAGGGCATTTTGAAAGGGGGTGATATTGATGACTAGCGAGGAGAAAATCAAATTCGTATTTGCTTTCGTATACCAATATCCGATCTAGCTTGCATATAAGGTGATTTTTGAATTCTAAATGACTAAGCACGTGACTACTCTGCAGCCCAGCCCAGCCCACCCGTCCATACATAAAAAAGAGTGACTTGTTCTTCTCTAAATTGGGTCCACTAATCATAAACAGGGTTGTAGCAAGCCTTGAAAAGTTGGGGCACAAAGCAACAGGTGATCACGAAAAATGAAAATTCAATTCCATAGTTGCTTTACTTTTATGGGGAAAACTGGGAAGGCACGGTCATCCCTGGCTTCTGTTGGCGCTACGGCTCTGATATTTGCAATGGAAGTCGGTTGACTATCTGTAGATTTCAATTCTCCAGTATTTCTTTTTCATTATCAACATCTTCATTCTTCATTTATAGAACAATTTTCCCTATCATATATCGCCATTATCATTCGACTTCTGGGAGGCAACTTCACAGTTTGTTCATGCAGTTCTCTATATATTCTTTTCTCCGGTTTTCCTCCCTCTCCAAAACCCAACACGCTAAATCCTCACTTAATCCGTGACTTAGCCATGCCTTGACTTAGGCGAGGCCAGACCAGAAGTTGTTGCAAGGTTTGATAAAACAGTCGAGGTTTTTAACCTCACCCATTATTAACTTGAGCCATCATCTCTCCCTCTTCCTCCGTGTTGTATATATAACCATGTTGCATCGCCATTAATGTACGGGTTATCTCACGACCATTGAAAGGTTATTCAACTGCTCGACACAAATATTTGAAAAGTAAAGAATCCAAGCTTTGGATTTGACTGAGATAGGAAACCCTGCTATGTAAACAGGAATCAAGAAAGACAAACACTAGACTCGAAGACTACCACATGTTTCCTGTTATCATGCACTGTCAAACTCTCCACACTAACTTGTTTACATAGTAGGAATCCCGTTACTCCCCGACTCCCTTATTTCACGAACAAGACGTCCCCTCTGATTCTGAAGCCTGGTTTTAATTCCAGACGAGATTTTCTGGATCCAATCCGGTCTTTTGAGTTAGTTTGACGATGTGTGTGAGCCTCGACTTTATTTGATGAAAGATTTCTGTCATCAGTGATCCTAAACTATTCGATCTTTCATCCCCAAGGGGGGAGGGGGGAGCACATCTATTCAACGGCGCAGTCAGTTCTATGCTAAACTTTTTGATATCCCAGTGAAGTGACCAGTTCTTTTCAGAGTTTTGCGAGCATTTAAGATGCAATCGTGTAGGTTTTTTCCAGTACATGCACTTTTCACACTTATCACGAATACATCACTTGCGTTACTTTGTAACGCAGTCACGCTACTCAATACATTTACCAAATCCCCTCAACCAGCCTCTTGACAAGATTAATTGTGGAGGCGTGATGGTGGAGCGTGCTAGTAAGTCCGTCTGGATTCCAAAATAGTAAGTCTTTTACATAGAACAGTGCTAGCAGAAACAAGTCTGTGCCTGACCAAGATGCTGGAATCTCTCCCAACCAAATTGAACACGCATTCCTCGTATTAAAATCCCTTCAACCTCACCGGCAGATTTTACTTCGCTTATCGTGTCTGAAGCGTTTTTAAGTGCGAGGAACGATTATTTTGGTTTGTAAATGTGTTTTACAAATGCGTGTGGAGTGTGCAGCTGCAAGGCTGGGCTCAGTGTCGGTTTCTTTTTGGTTTGGCTGAGTCGCGAGTTCATCGAGATAATTACTAACAAACCCGAAACATGCATCTTTTATCAATCAAACCCCGCCCAGCTCTGATCTGGAGTTCAGTCAGCTGCAAACAGCATGAATCCTAACATGTTTTCATCGCAAGAAAATCTGTTGAGAGTATCCTGAACAACAGAGAGAGCTAACTTAAGACTAAATTCGTCTAAAATTTGTGTAAATATCAATGAAGGAATTTGTCTAAAAATCTTTCTCGAGAGAACCAAGCACCAAGCGAAACGTGTTCAGCTGCGGTGAAACCAGTTCTGTTTGTTGTATTAAAAATCTATTTCCTTTGCGCTTTGGCACACGTAGTTGCATCTGGAAAAGAGAGCTTGCATGGAAGTCATACTGGTTGATTCCTGTGCAGCTTTATTCCAAGCCATGGGTGCTATAAGATTATTCTGTTAATAACAAACTCCTGCATATTGATTGGACAACTGGACGCTCGAGGCAGGATGAATAAAGCTTGATTTGAGTGTTCTGTGCAAATATATCTTGATCTTATTATCACTGAGCGAGCAAATGCTTAAGGGCCTTGTGATGACCTGCTAAGCTTCCGTTGGCCGACTTAGTGCCTTTAACTTAGCAGATGGCGTTGCTCAACGAAAAGAAATACAACTATACTCCCTCTCAGAGGAATCCTAACCCTTTTGTTTGCTTTCACGAGCCAAAACCTGTTATAACGATACTGAAAACTATTTTAAAAAATGATAAATTTTCGAGGAAAGTGTTGGTTTGGTGGCTTTTGATAAATGAATTTAAAACCAATCACTTTTGGGCTGAATTCCTCGAGTGTCGCTCTGCCTGACAACATGCTAAGACTCACAGACAGGGATCGACATTCCTAGCGCATTTTCAATGAAAGAGGTTCATTAACTCATGTCCTGCCTGCATTATGACCAACCATCAGGTTGGCGAGTTATTTCAGTGCATCATCTAAAGATCTAGACTGCCATTTGCGATAACATTTCCTTTCCCTAAACCGATACTAGACAGAAACCTTACATCTGGTTAAAGCATACAGTTTACAGACACAAATTCCCCTTTAAAGTTACAAGAAAACACGATTCAAAATTTACTGAAGGAGACGAAGACAACCCTTGTCCAGTCGACACAGTTGTCACGTTGTTTCGCAGGGTCCATTTTGGCGCCAAAGACAGCTCTGAGGGGCTGATGACTGGCAAAGTTTTGGCGCGTAATTGACCTGTTGTCGCTAGTATTTGAAAGCGAATTATCGCTTCTAAAATCACAGCCTGCAGGTGTTACTTGAAAGCTCTTTTTTAAGTCCAACAGAACAGGCATAATCGTGTGTTTACATGCATCTATCAGCTATTAAATCTTTGACAAAATGAGTCAAGTATATAGGAAAACTAAGGTGTTTAATTAACTTCTCACAGCGGATGCTGGCAAAGCTGTCTGCCCTTGCCAAATGGCCCTGTTTGACAGAAGTAGATACAAACCTCTTGCTTATTGGCCCATCCTATGCTGTCATTGACACTGTACAAACGGCCGTGTGACTTTTCAAAGTTGTTTGCCAGACGTTGCCTTGATCGTGCGTGATTGGTCAAGATTTGTCACCAAGTTTACACAGCTGCATGAAGAATTTTACTAAACAGCAACAGTGGATAAATTGCAGCCGGAGTGAGTCTTTCGTCCGCCAAATACCTTTACTCTGTACACAGCATCTGGTAGAGCCACAACATCATCAAATCCTATTCTCCTCACAATGAAACCACAGCCTAATCGATCCAACTCTAAACTAGAAGAGTCCCTCAGAGCTTCTCTTCGTTCAGCATCGAGTATAACTCATCGTAGATTCCTTGGAGATCTTGAAGGTTGTCCACAGAACATGAATGCTTACTACGAGCGTCTAAAAAATATGGTACCGTTTATTCCTTCGGAAAGAAAAGTAACCAAGGTCGAGATCTTACAGTATGTGATTGACTATATACAAGACCTACAGAACGCGCTAGAGGCCAACTCATCCTTACGTTCTCCTACACCACCAACTAGTCGTGCTAACAGAAGACCACTGACTTCGATTTCATTGAATAAATCGATAAATAAGGTAAGATGGTTTATAAATCTTAGAATAACTTGATATGAACGATGACTTCAGGGTTTATTCATTCAAAGCACTTGGATAAAGTGATACTAATCACGGATACTAGTTGAGACTATTATCATTCATAAAATAGAGGCAGCCAAATGAGCAATCATTTTTAAACAAACTTTGAATATCAAAGGAATTAGAGATTTCTAAGTTTGCAGTAGTTACGTGCCGGTGTCTTATCCTAAACTGTCTTCTAGCACAGGCTGGCAATCGTCGAAAAATCCTCCTTTGGGATCAGTTGTGTCTGCAATTGACTAAGATCTATTCCTTGTACACTGTTTGCAAAAACCCGTATTGCTTAAGCACTGAATGCATGCTTCTTTGATGAGTTTTACTAAACAAACAAAAGGAATAATTCGATTGACGTCAAAGCTAAACTACAACAGAAATGAAGCCAAGAAATTATGGTGTGAATTGGGCAAAAAATGCGTTTGAATGAGAGATTTATGAGTAACCAATGTCGGTCTGGAGATTAATCAGACGTTGAGGGGTAGGTACTGGGCCTCATTCGAGTACCATGCCTGCTTATTGTAATGAGTATTTATTCTAGGACCTGTGTTATCTCAGATAATATAAAAGTCGAAGATATTTGTCTATACACATCTACAGAGCTGCTTTGCTCGTAACACACAAAATATGAAAAATTCAAAAAGTCATTTCGGCAGAAACACCATTCTCTTTCTTTCGGAGTATAAGTTACAATCTTCGTTCTTTCTACTGTCTGTATCTTGGAACAGTTCAGAAGTATTCATTTAAAGAGAGCATTAAATGTTGTGTTTGTTAAGTTAAAGGTCCTTCCATCAAGAGTACTTGAGAAATCTTGGACAACCCAGGCTTATCTCGAAACTTTGAAGAAAAAACACAGGAAATACTTGAACGAGTTTGTCTTTGTCTCCAGATGTTTTAGGACGTTTTTACTTTGTTTCTTTGATTAAGAACAGAACAAACAAACAACCTTTCTTTCTCTAGCTCTCACAGATCTATCCTTTCCTTTACGTGGGCCATTTGTCAATCTTGGAAGAAGTGAACTTTTTGTACATTTTTTGGGAGTATTTTGTCTCGGAATTTATGTTCGTTTTTTCATACTTTTCTCCACAGATGTAAGCCAACTGGGAAGCTGTTTTTTGTCTTTTGACGTTAAGAATCAAGATGTGAACGAATGTAATGTGCCACAGCCCATAAAGATCTTTCACGACGTAAAAAAAACCCAGAAGAATGTAATGAACCGAGGCCTGGCAAGAAACAAAAGTATCAACAGAAAGTCTTGACGTACTCCAGACTCGAACATTGACGAAATTATTTCTGAAATTCCCATTTTTTTAATTCGAAAGTTATTATTTCATAGGACTCGCTTTACAGAGTCGGCTACAGTTTGCTTTTGAGCTCTGTTTTAAGAGCATAGCAAGCGGTTAAGCATTGCGAAATGTTTTCGCCATTTGGAAAAGTTATTATGGATTTTAGGCAAGACTTGAATGATATCCGTAGTGGCTGGTTTGGGCACAGATTAGCTTGCCTGACTATAAGCTTCCTGTGGTCAGCAGAGGCACACTCAACTCGCTTTCTGTTCACCATACGATTCAAGAAAGATTTACCCAAATGTAAATAGTTGTACGAAAGAAGTTTAATTTTGGACATAAAACTTACAATTTATTCTATTTCTGTGTCCTGTCAAGTTAAGAGCGTCGCTCCGTTGACAGAAGAAATATTCAGCAAAAGCATGTTTTTCCTTGTTCTGTTCAATCTATTTCAGGCGTCAAGTAGACACAACTTCTGCTAAAACACTCTTGTCGGACCGCCTATCGCTTGCTTAAAGAGCATAACATCTTTTAAGAACATTTCAATTCTGTTATCCCAGTTGCACGGCTGACTCATCAAAGCGCGCAAACACCTTTTCACGGAACGACTTTTCCAAATGCTCCAAAACCATCAACTCGCGCGTTATCATATCTAACCGACCTGGCGCTCAGGCTTCCTCATTGTCTTGAGATTAAAAAAGAAATTGTGTGAGGTCTGTGCTGACTAAAGAACGGAGATGTATAATTGATTTCTAATTCGAATCCACGGTTACAAGCTATTAGCTTCGTCATTAGGGTAATCGATTTTTCATCTGTAAGATCGAGTTAGCACTTGCGGACCGGTCGAATGAAGGGGTAGCGAGAACTTTTAAAACAACATTTGAGGTGGTTAAAAAGGAGCTCTTGTTACAGGTCAACCAGCGCGTTGAAAGCCAATCGTTTTGATCTCGTCTCTCAGCGCTTGGCTTTGTTTGGCGATGACCGTGTTACTGCATGCTAGGAGAGTTATCTTAAGCCATATTAGACAGTTGAAAATCTGTTGTTTTTAAAGACAATGCTGTGATATGAATTCCTTTGAAAGCAAAGCAAATCTGTTTTTCTTGAATCCTCCCTCCTACACTCATGAGAGGATATTTTTGCACACGCATTTGTTAACACACCTGAAGGACTAGAGAACAGCCCAAGGGGGCTTTCATGTTGGATAACTCTGGTTTAGTGAATGGTTGTGGCAGTTTTCTATTAACGATAGACTTGAAGGACTAGAGAACAGCCCAAGGGGGCTTTCATGTTGGATAACTCTAGTTTAGTGAATAGTTGTGGCAGTTTTCTATTAACAATAGACTTGTTACGTCAACACACCTGTAGCAAATATCAAAATGTCACGCAAACCTTGCGCATCTGTACTGAATTTGTACGGTTAAAGAATACCACATTGGAAGAAGCCCTAACTGTCCATGGCATGGGCTGTTTTTTTTTGGGGGGGGGGGGGGCGAGAAAGTTTTTCTTTATTGACATCAGCATATTTTCTCGTAACTTAAAAAAGGACTTTTACAGACTGAAGAGTAGGATGAACTTTGGTAAGGAAGAAAGCATTATATAGAAGAAGCTCAACTAACATATGCAGTCGGCGTCGAAAAACAACGACCTCAAGCTTGAACTACATAGCGGAAAGAGACAGCGCTTTCGTAGCGCCTGCCACCCAGACTACTCAAAACCATACAATAAAGATTTTCGACACGCGTCCCGCTCTACATAGTTTCTTGTTTGAACTGTTCAAAGAGACGATCTGTGGTGTTGTTTCTGGACCTCTTTAATTACTGTTATTCCACAAAAAGAGGAAATAATTGGGAAAAACTAAAATGGGATTTTTCATGAATTTCCGCGCGCCAGTCTTGACCGTGCGCAACTCGTCAGAAATATTCTAAATATAAAAACGACATGCAAATTTACGTCAAGAAACTCGAGAAGGTATTTACTCGATTGCTTTATTTCTAGAATAGTTTTCTAATGACAATCTACTGCATTCCGTATCTGCACTGCAGATGTTTCACCGCTTGTAAAGGTCGGAATTTTAGAGTCCCTACAACAGGGGTCTTGTTCAGGGATTATGACGACGTAACTAATCCTGTTCATGCTGAACACAGGGACAGCAGATTTTCCAATTCTGTTATTCACCTTCTTTACCGAGTAACATAAGGCGCGTTCAGTTTCTTGCCCGCACTACAATTCCTACTGAGTCCATCTAAAAAAGTTCTTTCAGCTACGTGGCTGGTATTCCAGTGCGCACTTTACCCCCTCTGTGCATCAGTCCTCATGCAGTGCTTTGTGTTAAGAGTATTCAATGCTGAAGCTACACAGTCGAAACAGACGTGGAGATCCTGAGGATCGAACCTTGGACCTCTGGCTCTGAAGGCCGCGCACTCATCCACTGTAAACTATAGTTACCCTCATTCTTACTTTTTTTTCAGTTTTCAACGTTCATTTATTGAAACTTTGGGACACATTCTCCATCACTTCCAGGCCATTTTTACAGGGATACCACTAGGTATATGAAATCATGAAATCATCCGGGGTTGATGGTTAAAACTAATGAGAAATTTTGGAATTGGGGATCAAAATATAGAGAATTTTTGGGACGATCAAAGTTTTGTGTGGAAATTTAGATCAATAGAGTAAAAATGAAATCAGGGACCATCCGGGGATCAAGTTTCAAAAAGAACAGTTGGAGTGAATATTAGGTATTAGGCATCACATCTTTTGGTAAAAATCGATCCAGCAGTCAATGTTTGATACTAAACCATTATTAAAGTCTTTAATCAACTTCCTCATCTGGGTTAAATTTCTTAAAGGTCTTTAGTCGTGCTTCTTCAAGTTTCTCTGGGTCCGCCAGATACCCTCGATTCTCTACACTTGTGTAAAATGGCACCAACTTAGAAGAAGGCTGGGCCCTTCTGGGTACATATTTTCCTTCAAACTTTTCAGGTTTTAGTAATACTCTTAATCCGAGTTTGTTATAATGAGCACAGGTGACTTTCCCTCCTTGTCGTTCTATTGCTTCTATGGCTGATTGCGATGCTTTACTGACTTCAAGGTTGACCTTGGTTTTGAACCATGAAGAACCCTGGGCAAGATAGACAATATTTGGTAGGGTGTCCATTATAGTCTGACAGGACAGCCTCCTATTCCTCCCATCCCTTATGAATAAAAATGTTGTTGGACAACAAAGAACCCTAGGAAAGAGAAACAATATTGGATAGGGTGCCCATCATAGCCTGACAGGACAGCTTCCTAACCCTCCCATCCCTTATAAATAAAAATGGTTTTGGATGACAAAAAACCCTAGGAAAGAGACACAATATTGGATAGGGTGCCAATCATAGGCTGACAGGGCGGACATGATGTTTATCTTCCACTTCATCCCTCCCTCCCTCCCTCCCCTCCCCCATAAAAGAGAAATTGAAACAGATCCCTAGAAAAAGAGAAAATATTTGAATTGGTGTCAATCATACCCTGATAAAACTGACAGGTTTTTTCCTATTTTGTTTCTCTGTCCCTTCCCTCACCCCAGTAAAATTGACTTTGAACCATAAAGAATTCTAAGAGGACACAATATCTGCTATTGTACTCACTGTGCCCAGTAATTTCACTCCATCCTGTATCTTGCCTACAGCTCCAGCTCTCCACAAATGGTACATGGTGATAGGTTCGGCAGGGTTAAGTCTCTTACTGTCTATTAAATACTGTACTCTATTTAGGTTCACAGGCTCATAAACTTTCTCAAATCTGGACATCAAAATAAAAACAAATATGCATGAAAAAAGACATAAACTTTATATAATCCTGAAGCAACTATTGACTCATCAAAGCCAGGCCTGGCTTACACTCAAATTGAATTGGAACTTAGGCCTGGTTTAGAAGTCAAATTTCACATGTGTCGAATCTAATGCATATGAGAAAAACCCATTGTTTGAATTCATTTGCATCAGATTCGGCACATGCGAAATTTCAAAGTCTAAACCTGGCCTTATAGCATATTGGGTTTCGTGGAGGGTGGAAAACTGGAAAACCTGGAGAAAAACGCTAAAATCAAGGTAGAGACTGAACAAACTCCCCTGACATGTGGTCACAAGTCCAGGAATCAAACACAAGACCCCTGAGGTGAGAGGTGAATGCACTACTGCTACACTGATCTGATCACCCTCAATTCCCTTGATATTACAAACAATAAGAGAGTATGACTTACTTGTTTTTAAACCCATGTTTCGGTATTCTGATATAGAATGGTGTTTGTCCTCCTTCGAAGCCTAACCTTGGTTTTGTACCTCTTTGACCTTGGCCTTTGTGACCACGCCCACAGGTTTTGCCACGTCCTGAGCCAGGTCCTCTTCCTTTACGCCGATGCTGTATGTCAAAAAGTAAACCTTAATGACATAGTTTAGATTTACAGTGTACGTATTTCGAAATACCATAAAAATTTGGTAAACTTTTGCTTGACTTTGAATATCAATGTTGGTTCTTTCTTTGCATTTATTTATAAATATATGAGGTGAATAGATAAATATTTCTCCAAGTTTATAAAAAAGATGGTCTCACGAATGTCTGACTGGGAGACTTTTTGAGCTAACTGCTCATCAGTGATACAAAAATCTCCATCAGGTATGCCTCAACATAAACTCTGAAAAGACACTCATGCTCATTAATCAAACAACCACATCTAGAATGAGCTTGTGTGATGTTTTGATAGGCACTCTGGAAATGCATGAAGGGGGGCTCAACTCTTAACTAGTTAATATCTAATACATTTTCACACCTGATTCCTCACCTCTTTCCTCCCCTCCCTCCAACACTACACATACTCTTAGTCTTGTACACAAACTTACGTGTAGGTCTTGAAGCGGTAAAATGGGAGTTAGGATTCACCTTCTTTTTTGGGCTGGTAAAATGGGATTTCACACACTGGGTCTGGGATTTTGGAAAATGTTGGGCTGGGAAATGAGGTTGGGATCACCACCCCCCTTTCAGGACCCTCTTAGATGTACAGTGTACAAGTCTACTAAATATATATTCAAATTTTCGCGCCCACTTTCAATGCTGTTCTGAACAGTCCTTGAGTATAGAAACCATCTTGAAGAATTTTTTGACATGGTTTTTGTACTGAACCACATTCTACAGATTCTAAAAAATAACTTCACCTCTAGGAGTTTATCTTCACATTACTTTATCCTATTCAACTGGATAAGAATGTTTTTTTTTAATAAAAATTCTAATACGACTTATTTGAGTTTACTATCCCAGACAGCCCACAACACACACACATGTACAAGCAAAGTCATTCCGCGGCAAAAATATACAATTGTTACAATGGAAATCATTAAAATTATGTTTCCAACATGAGGAAGTATCATTCTTACCGTTATAAACGCCTCTGGTATATCTCTGATGTTGTTTAAAGCCACTCGAGGGAGCTTTTTTAGAGCAGAGAGATTCTTTTGCACATAGCAGGTCGCCATCTTGGAAACACGTGATAACACAGGAAGCCCAGTCGGCGAAACGGGAGATAAGTCTTAGAACACAGGAAGCCCAGTCGGCGAAATGCGAGATAAGTTTTAGGATTCGATTCTCATTATTAGTTATTTATTTTATTACTGTTGCTGTCTCTTAAATTGCTTTAAATTACTGCCAAAAATTTCCTTATGAATGTAAAAAAAATGTCAAGGTTTTCTTAAAGGATGAGAACATTTCCTTTCCTGTTACTCCCGGGCCGGATAGCCGTGTTGGGGCGGAAATCTCCAGCGTAGTCCGGTAGTATGGTCCTGGTTATTTTCAATCAAACAATCAAAATAAAAATAACCCTTAAAATAATTTCTCCTTGACAGACGAGTTTTTAAATGGTTCAATTTTGAAAGAACAAGAGGAATATCCTAAGGTGTGCATGCGCGTTAAGGTGGCTCCTGACAAATGTGAGCGGGTCGAGGAAGGTTACAGTGGGTTTCGGAGAAAACCTCCCTCTCATAATCATAAAAAAGTCAATATCAATTATGTTCGTTGTATTTAAGAGAGAACTTTAGGCACAGCTATGTTTATGGAAAGGCTGTGTTTCTTTTATTTTATTTCTTTCCGACTTTAAAAAACTAAGGTACGTAATAATTATTCTGGAGTGTAGAGTGGCATCAACTACAGTAATTTAGAGAGATGACGGTATTGTTCAAATAGTTGACTCGCAGTCACTGCGTATGTGCCATCTTGGAGGTCTTACTCGAAAACAGACGCCGCATAAGCCGTCTGAGAACGGTACTGATAGCGCTAGCCTTTCATGAGTTATATACTCGAGTATTTGATGGTTCTCTTGCAGACAACCAGTCGTTCAACTTGCTCCTCAATACATCCATGTTTTGTTCATTGAGAATCGATTCTTGTCCTGGTATGTGCAGACTGAGGTCCCATTCTTCAAACTCTTGTTTATCTTCGATGTATTCAAAGTCCTGTCGAGTTTCGTCTTCACTGATACTTTCATCGTGTACTGGACTAAATACCTCTTCTATCTGAACTCCACAACTAGATTCCCATTTTTGTTCTTCCTTTTCGGAGACTGAGAATAGTTTTTCTAAAAGAATTTTAAAGTTTTGTGTAACGAGCACGGAATCTTGCTCAGGAATGTTGATAACAAAATCATAGTTTAAGAATTCGAATCGATCTTCATGGAACTCAAATTCCATTTTTTCCACATCAAACTGAGGCGCTTCGTACGAGATGAAAAATTCATCAGTTTCTTTGTACGGCCGCTCAATTGTCTGCAGAGCGACCGGTTGGTCCAAACAGGGTAGTCCCTCGTTGTTCCAATCTGCAAACATGGGCACGTCTGACTGGGTTCTGCATGCGGTTGACGCCTGCACTTCAACTGACTGATCACCACTGACTCTTTGAGTTGACTGATAGCTGTTGAAGGAAGCACCTCCATACTGTTGACTCTGACTGTACTGTTTAACTTGTTCATAGTACGATACCATGTCACCTGACTCTACTCCTCCAGCAACTCTTGAACAGCCAGCAGCGTAGTTGGTACCTTGTGAATGACAGGAATAATCTGGTTGAAAATCACCGCCCGAACCCAGTGGCGACTGGTGGTTGTAAACTTGATATTCCTGTGAATAAACTTTGTTGAATTCCTCTTCGAAACCTGCATTACTTTGGTACTGAACTTTACCAACAACAGTCCAATAGTTTGGTTCTTGATAGTGCGATGTTTGGTAAGAATCCATTATACCATAGACTGGCACTTGAGAATAATAATTTTCTTGGCTTAACATCAGTACTAGGAGAAGTCTTTCTATTCCAATTTTCCTATTCGGAATATTACAGTATATGAAGTGATTATCGACTTCAACTAAAGCAAGTTCAGCCAACACCTTTGTTACGTCGAAGCGCGCGCTCGTGTCGCTCGAGATTGTGGCTCGAGATTGTGGCCGGAGATTGTGCGCGTCATTCGTTGGGATTTCATTTTCCGCGCGCTGGTATAAATGACCAGGAACTGTATTTGGTCTATGCAGCATTGGAAGGGAAAATTCTCCTTGGAATAGACCTCTTTAGCATGGGAGTAACGTTTGTCCCATTTCAGACCACGTGTCATTCCCTAGAGTTTCATTTCCTTGTTTAACGGTTGTGCATGAGAAGACACATGAATATGGATACAACTCAAACAAAGAACCTTATTCTCAAGAGAATGACACGTGGTCTTAAATGGGAAAAAACATAACGCCCAAGCTAAACTTAACTACCCACCCATGTATCCCAATAGAAGAGTTCACAACATCATCTATATTATGTTCTCCATACTTGTAACGTTTATGCACTTTTGACATTACAAATTTATCAAAACGTGAAGACTAAACATATTGCGTATTTACATTACCTCAACAGAAAAGCCGTTAGTTTTCAACGACTGAGTGAGTTCGACAAAAACATTCTTTATAACCTTGCATTCTCTGGAGCAATCCCCAGAAAGAAAGTAATAATACTCAATGAACTGTGGTTTGAAATATGAATTGCCTTTGAAGAGCTTCGCCGTCTCGATTTAAATGTAAACATTGTTATTCCAATTTCTTGGAAATGAAATTCTTCCATCTATACCCTGCACACAGAGGTAATTTGTTGCATTCCTACATTAATAGTGAGTAGGAGAGTCAGATAGAAAAAGACAGTTAATAAAACATAAATAGTTCCGAGAAATGGCTTTAAATTCAAAGTACTTTTTACTGTTGAGGGTAGACCTCTTTGATCCAAGTAAACTCTGAAAAGAATCTTTCACTGGGATGATTCCAGTCAATCTGACCAGGAAGTCCTCATCATTCCATTAGCTGCAGTTTTTATATCATGCATGTACATGGTTGTGTTCTCATGGTGGTGGTGGTGAGGTCTGTTTTAGTCCAACCTGGTTAAAGAGTCTGTTCTTGATAACTTGTGACATCAGTCCATTTACTGTCTCAATAGCTGTCTTGCAACTAGAGGAAACAAAGTTTATAACATCATTAACAATTGTGTCTAGAAAGTCAACCTGTGACATGTGATCACTCATAGTCTTCCCACAGGGAGCCCAGGAGTAGACTTTTCCCAGATTTGCTTGAGTTACCATGAAAAAATGGCTCCAGGTCGAGTTTGGACTTGACAAAAATAAATATACGAACAAACTTGATTTTGAGTCATTGTTTCGTGCTGTATTCTTGCTTGATTTCCCCATCACTCGTATTAATAGCTATTCCAATGTAGAGGGGAAAACTGGGTCCAGTTGGCATTGCAGTGCATTGTGGGACTGTTTTAGGGAACATATTTTCAAGATGGCATCTATTTCATCCTAAAACAGTCTCACAATGCACTGCAATGCCAAATGGACCCAATTGTTTTCCTCAAACTTGGAATGGTTAATATATCACATAAAAAGTTCAGAGATATTTTCCAGATTTTATTTTCATCTGAACTTTTATCTAAATTGGGCACCCTCCAGAGCCAGAGGCTGATGTTTAAAGCACAAGACACCTAATTGAATTAGTAAAGTAGACTTTCTTGTATATATGAGTGACCACCTGAGACACCTTGTGATGAGGAGTAAGTGGCTGCTTATGGAAGATGGTCACTTAAGGGAATATCCACCACAGGAAGCCCAAATCTACTGACACTGATTTGGGAGTAACATTCTTATTTATTACAATAATATTATTACCTGTCTTTTGTGGTCTTTGCTAGTTTTCCTTCTTCTTTCTTATCTCCATCCAACCCAAAACTACCTAGTCTTCCAACCTATAATAAAACAAACCTTACAGTTAAGATCATACTTTTCAAGTAATAACTAATAATAATTCATTTAAATAAGTCATTTACCTGAGATTCAGCCTGTTCTAATTTTTCTGATAAATCTGCTATCTGATGGTTGGTGTACTCGGCATTCTGAGAAGGGAATGCAATATAGTTACAAAAAACACATATTGTCAAGTATTATTTCAACCATCAACATTTATAATTCTGCTCATTGTAGTGCTGCTAATGATGATAATGATGACAATGATGATGATAACGATAGTGATGGTAATGATGATGAAGATGATCATGGGGATGATAATGATGTTGGTGATTATGATTATGATAATGATGAGGACAATGGCAATAATGATGATACTGATGGTTAATAAAGATGATGTTAATGATGCTGAAGATGATTCTGATGTGCTGTGACATTACATGAGCCCTAAGAACTGCATAACCTAAACACCTACTGTTAGTAAACTTGATGACGACAGAGTGTTGACCCAGTATTTGTTCCACAACAAGTCCAAGAGTTTCTTGTCCAAGGATGACTTAAAATAGGATACTTCTAGAGAATAATACCTTATGAAAACACACAAACATACATAAAAGGAAATTTAATGTATTGAAAGCAAATAAAATAAAATACATAGAATTTAGCATTTTCACAGAGTAGCTCTTCATCCACTTAAAATTCCAATTGAAATTTACTGTAGATTTGCAGGAGGAGGAAAACCAGAGAACCCAGAAAAAACCCTTGAAGCAGAGGTGAGAACCAAACATTTAGGGAACTCCACTCATATATGACACTGAGTCTGTCAGGACTTGAACCTGGGTCATATTGGTGAGAGGTGAGTGCTCTCACCATGAAATGAAGATAAAATATAGAGTAATTTATAAGATGTGTACAAGAAAAATTGCTGTAGCCTTACTGTTTGCAGTGAACTCCAAAGTCTTCAATCTTGTTCAGTGGAATGGTTTGGTATTCTGATGGCCCTTCATCGGGTGGTTTGTACCCCTGATAATCAAGGAAAGCAAATGAAGAATATAAATATCATTGCACATTTAACTGAGTCAATGTATTTCCTACGTAATATATAGTCTGCAAGTATCTTATTATAATTCACCTTAGGGTAAGTTCTGAATGCACCAAGATTAACTTTTCCTGCTGAAATAGTCCTCGTTGGATCAATCTGTTAATTAAAAGAGAACTGAATGTTAATAAACACAAACTTGTCTCATGGAAAATATCTATAATGTAGCTTACACCACTAGAGAAAAGAACTTGTAAAGAGCTTACACCAAGTTAATGATACAACCAGGACACCCTGGCATTTAGGGCTATATTTTCTAAAGCAACAGTTCATTGTTTTTGGTTTATAAGAAATACAAATTTCTATTGCAAAGAAAGTGATGATTGATTAACTTACTACAATAGCAACAAATGGTTCCTGGAACTGTTGGTTGACCATCTGTGTACCAACATCAATGCCAGACAGCCAACACCCATACCCTGGATGACTATGGTACCAGCCAATCGCATTCTCAAGCCGTCCAACCTAAAAAAATAATCATTAAATGTTTAGCCTAATTATAAATTATTTCATTATGAAAGAAACTTAAGTTTTTAGGTTTTTTTTCCATAGATGCATTCCTGTGTGTATTGGAGCATGAAGTATAAGTGGGAAGAAACAGTGGAATACATGTATATACCATAGTTAAATATGGGAATACCCCCCCCCCCCCCAATATACAATGACTTTCTTGTATTCTGATTGGCTATATTTTCGATGGTGTGGGATAAATTTGAACACACTATACATCCTTTAATTACTCACCAACTTTGCTGACTCAATATATGCTGCCATGTACTCATACGCTGCAGCCTGTGCATTAACCCTTGTTTCAGTCCCCTCCACAGGTAGAGCAAAGGCATCCATTACTATCATTGTGTTCCCGTCTACCTTACCAAGCATCAAACCCATGACTTCTAGATTACCACCTGAACGAGCATGCATTACCTGACAAGGTATAAGTATGAACAGCAGTCTGTATGTGATATATCATCTTTATAATATCACCATCATTATCATCATTATCATCATCACCATCATCATTGATCATCATCACCATCATCATTGATAATCATCACCATCATCATTGATAATCATCACCATCATCATCATTTTCATCATCATCATCATCATCTCACTAATTATAATTATCACCACCATCATCATCATCATCATCCCCACCATCAACATCACAAGAGATAGGGTTGTATTTTGAAAGTAGTCACACCAAATCAGAGCAAAATTATGAAATTAAACCTAAAATTTATCAATGAGACTATCAATTTTTATCACTCAAATATTTCTTTAAATTATTCAAGCCTACCATCTTCAGCAAGGCTAGAGCTGATATCTTTATATACTTGAAGTAGTTAGGGCTGAAAAATAATGCAGAAAAATTAAAAAAAAACTCACGACATTCAACGTTGATTTTTACAAAAAAATTTGATTTTTACTTGTTCATCCAAGGTTTGGCTTGTAAAATCTCTTGTTGCTGTTGACGGTCGTATTTAAAGATTTCATCAACACTGTTCACCATCTCCATGTTGTTGGCAAACTCCCATGTCTTCATAGCCATTGCGCTGTCCATCTTTTTCTCTCTTTTTTTGATGAACGAGAATAAAGAAGAAGAAGACAAACAAAGATGGCGTCCAGAACTCCAGACCTCTAAATACCACAGGAAGCCCAATCTGAATAAAACTAAATAAGCTGTTAAGCAAAAACAAATTCAAAAAAAATTTAATTTCAAACTGCATGTAATTTATAATTATTAAAGAATTAAAACAATAAAGTAAAATCACATCGTAGCGAGAAAAATCATAAATAAGAATCTTGGACGCATATTTTGTCACTTCATTGATGCTTACGTAAAATTTCTTATTATTATTCTTTAACCTTTCAAAGAAAATTGATGTTTTTCAATCTAGGATTTTAAAAAGTCTTAAATAAATAGAAGGGAAAAGGTTACGTTTTTTCTTGGTGATGGCTGGTGAGAATGGTGATGGTATCGTGATGGTATTTATTTTGAGTGAATGGAGTGAATGGGTTAGCTGTGGTAAATCCCCATAATGCATTTCGGGCTTGTTCTAGAAGGAAAGGACGCCATCTTGCGGTAAACAGAAAAAGAAGGCTACAAGACGTACTGGAAAAAAACTCTTCAAAAACTACTCGTTTTTTAGCACCGTATAATCTCAAATCAAGACACAAAATATCTAATACAATGGGTGATGTGTACGCACAATCGGTAAGTCTCGTTGGAAATTAAAAATCTTTTTCTTTTGAGTGAAAAATGACCTCAAAATTCGAATTTTCGTACATAAACACTTGTATTTTTTCAAAGGATTTTATTTTCCTGGTCTTATTTTTCTTTACTGTTGTTGCGTGATTGAAAGAGGAAGAAAAACCAATGGTCAAGTCTCTTGTTAAAGTATTTATGAATGTTTTAAAGCTTCAAGTTGTGCATAAGATCTCACATGGAACAAAAATGCCTAAATATTGTCAAAAATAATTCTTTTTTCTTCAAAAGTATACGTCTTTGAAACATAAATTTAATTTACACTTAATCATTAAAACATCAAGCTTCAACACGGATATGTTATCGCTTTGTGTGATGTGCTGTGTAGTGGAAAAATCTTCTTGATCTTATCATAGAATAAGACCAATGAACAATGTATCAAACGATTGGATTCCCACTATCACCTGCTAAAACATTCCCTTACTTATCCACATGTACCACAATACAGAAAATGCTTCCTTAAGTAAAAATACTTCGTCTCATAATGAGTGATTAATTTTGACAGGTTTAGATTTTTGGGAAAAAAACAAAGGATTTCATGGTT
Organism: Anthopleura sola; assembly: GCA_023349425.1. NCBI lineage: Eukaryota > Metazoa > Cnidaria > Anthozoa > Actiniaria > Actiniidae > Anthopleura > Anthopleura sola. The sequence goes on from JALHLI010000002.1 coordinate 15,308,649, forward strand.
GGAGAGATGTACAAATAGGAGAGTCTTGAAAATTAGATTTAATAACATTTAACCTAAGTAGAATACCTCCTATTGATTGTTATGCCTGCCCATGATATTCATTTCTTCAACCTCATAAACAATTCTTAATTGCCTAATTTCTAACTAACTTAAACGAAAAAGAAATCAAAATATTTGCTACAGGTTTTTAATTTCTAATTGTTAAAATACATGTTTTCAATCCAAACTTTCTTTTTTATAAGTTTGAAAATATGATTATGTTTATTCATATTCTAGTCGTTTGTGTGTGTGGACTTGGCATCACATATGATTAGATTTTGTTGGCTCTCTCCCTTGATTCAAGATTCAAGCCCCCCCCCCCCCCCTCCACAAAATCCAACATGCTAAACTCAAATGCAGTTTGTAAGTTAACCATGTCCTGACTTTGATCAGCCCAGAGGTTGTTTCAGGGTTCGATCTGTAAGTTAACCCTTTCCTGACTTTGATCAGCCCAGAGGTTGTTTCAGGGCTGGATCTGTGAGTTAACCATGTCCTGACTTTGATCAGCCCAGAGGTTGTTTCAGGGTTCAATCTGTAAGTTAACCCTTTCCTGACTTTGATCAGCTCAGAGGTTGTTTCAGGGTTGGATCTGTTAGTTAGCCATGCCCTGACTCAGATCAGCCAAAAGATTTTTTAAGGATTTGATAAAATCAATTTTTGATATCTAAGAGTATCGATGTATGCCTCTGCATTTATGAAATCCCTTGAAATTTGTTCAAGATTTCAAGAGATTTTTGCACTCACCATGAAATTACTGCCAGTATTATCTAAACACAAAATGAAATCCAAGTATTTCTAACAGAGAGTGGTCAACCCACTGAGTTACTCTATTAGATTTACATTCCATCACAAGAAAATCATTCTCCAGATGAAGTCTATTATTTCATTAGGGCCACTCAATGGGGGATCACAAACCAAATATGAATTCACCAGGATTTTTATCTTTTTTCTCATTTTATCACATTTAAAATGCTTTAAGTTTTGTATGTTTTCTGATAAATAAATTTTTTTGAGGTTATATAATTATGAAATTTGTCAATGAACTGATAAACCCCAGCCAGGGAAATCTATAGCTTTTTGTATGGGTAAGTGTATATTTTTTTAAAGAAACTTTTTCTTGCAAACAGAGTACGTCTGAAGCCGCTCAGCTGCTAGCTACATTTTGGCCTCGGCAGATGCAAGAGATTAGAAACATGAATACTGTAAGTATAAACTAGAATATATTGCTAGGTATGAAATGTTATGGAATTTTGGGTGGTATAGTAGTACATTCCTCTACTCTAGCTACTTGGGTGTCTTGGAGTTGTGGGCAACCAATTTTCAATTCTAATTTAAAATTGCAAATTTTATTTAATTAGATTTGCTAGAGGACACCACTGCTGTTAATGTTACATGTTGTGAATGATACACAACAATGAAAAATATTAAGATTTTTCGATTTTAGGAGAAACAAGTAAAATAGCACCATACCATATTCACCACGTGTCATTCTCTTGAGAATAAAATTCTTTGTTTCAGTTGTATTATTATTCATTGGTGTTCTCATGTACAACTGCTAAACAAAAAATGATACTCTAGAGAATGACACATGGTTTGAAATGGAAAAACATTACCTCCAAGCTCAAAATGTCTATGAAAATAATCCCTCGAGGAGTAAAACTGGGCAATGAAGTAAATTCTTTTTATTATTTAAATCCAGCAAGACTTCAAGATACAAGAACTTCCTCTCGCACGAATAAAGAAAATTATGAAACAAGATGAGGAAGTGAAGGTTAGAATGTTTCCTCGGTTAGAAATATTAATTGTTCCATCTTTATGTTATAAAATATTTTTATTATTATATTATATTTATACTTTTATTAAAGTGCATGGACTCATACATACTTATTTTTCTTTCCTTTTTAGATGATCAGTGCTGAGGTTAGTGTGTGCAACTTTTTTCATTATTTATAATTTTTATCCGCAAATTTTGACTGTGTAGAAAATATGTTGCTTTCAAGTCATTTCCAATTTTCATCGATTTTCATTCAAGTACCCCTTTAAGGTGGAAACTAGAAACATTGTTGTTTTAATTTGACACAAATAAGTATGAAAACTATATGTACAGCTTGATGACAGGTATTTGTTGTGGTTGGATTGCAGGCTCCAGTTCTGTTTGCTAAAGCAGCTCAAATATTCATAAATGAGTTGTCATTAAGGGCATGGATTCACACAGAAGACAACAAAAGAAGAACTTTACAGGTACAGTGTTGTACCCTGCTGATCAAAACAGGGCAGGTTTCAGGTTTCCCCCATTGCATGTTATTATATATTTTTGTAATTAAATAGGACATAGATGAGTGACTTCGCTCTTGAGGTTAATGTTTGTACAAATATGTTTGAATAAGAAAAAGTCAGAGCATGGCTAACTCACAGATCGACCTCTGAAACAACCTCTGGGCTGATCTAAGTCAGGGCACAACTAACTCACAGATCAATTTGGAATTTAGCATGTTTGGTTTTGAGGAGGCCATAGAACCCAGAGAAAAACCCTTAAATCAAGGGGGTTCCCAAATATATTCTACTCGCATGAGATGCTGAGTCCAGGAATCAAAGCACAAATCCCAGAGGTTAGAGGCAAATGCACTGTGACTATCCCACCCTTAGTGAGGAGAGGGCATGAATGTGGCACTCTGTGTCTCAGGCCAGAACAATGCTAACTATTATTCATATTGGTTTCCAGCGTAATGACATCGCCATGGCAATCACCAAGTTTGATCAGTTTGACTTCCTTATTGACATTGTTCCAAGAGATGAACTGAAGCCACCAAAGAGACAGGTAATGGGTTACAAGATGTAACTTGTATGACTTTCTATCTATCCTAGACTTGTAAACCAATCATCATCATCATCATCATCATCATCATCATCATCATCATCATCATCATCATCATCATCATCATCATCATCATCATCATCATCATCATCATCATTTTTAGTTGTACTGTGTTAAACCCAAAATATTTCTTCATTACTTAGTGATTTGATTTTTGTACATTTAGGAATCAATTCGTCAAACAGTGGTTGCACCTGAGCAAGTCCAGTACTATCTACAACTTGCACAACACCATGCAGTCTCCATGCAACAGCAGCAGGCACAACAGCCACAACCAGCACAGTCTATACCAGGGCAGGTACCACAGCAACAACAAGTAGCAGCGGCCGCAGCTGCTGCTGCAGCAGCCAATGCAACTACTCAAGCCCAAGCCATCATCACCAGTCCCCCTGGGGTCCCTCAACAGATTGTTAGCATGACGACAGTAAGTAGTGTAGATTTAACCCCATCATTCTCTCCCTTCCTTAGGGTCCTACCAAATTGTTAGCATGACATCAGTGATATATTAGTCCCCCCCCCCCACCCCCTCCTACAACAGAAAGTGGTTTAACCTCATCAGCCCCTCCATGCATCCTCCTCCCAAAAAATTCTTTATTGTGTCAAAAGTAAGCCTCACCCTCTCTCTGTTTAACAATGTATTATTACCTTTTACCTTATTTTCAGACTCAGCCACAAGTGGTACAACAGCCTTCACAAGAACAAGGAGAAGTACAATACACAGTATGTAAAATATAACTGATTTGAGATTACTAACTGTATCTTAAGGAGACCTTCACAAGTGAATTTTTTAAAATTATTTCACTAATTAAAAGTTTCTATTATAATTTTCAACCATGCATGGCTTTCGAGATATCATTCTAATGCACTTATTTCTATATTTTTCAGCAAATACATTTCAACCCTGCACAAATGCAGTACTTAAGGCTCCAACAACAACAAATTCAGCTGCAACAACAGCAGCAGCAACAACAGCAACAACCCCAACAACAGGTTGTAGTAACTCAACAGCAACCACAGCAACAACAGCCACAGCAACAACCACAACAGCAACAGCAACAAGTCGATCAAACCCAACAGCAAGCACAAGTAACTACAGCACAACAACCAACAGAGTTCACTTTTACATCAGGAGGTCAAGTAAGTTGATGTCCTTGACTTTATTCAACATTGTACATTCCTCCTTGATCATAGAATAAGGGACAAGGGTTTATTAGCTACTTGGTGATAGACCCAGGTGACGTAAAAGCAGCTCAATTTGAAGGACAAAACAAAAGAATTTCAATCTCCTGAGAATTGGAAACCCTATTGTTTTGTCCCCCAAATTGAGCTGCATTCTGAAGTGCTGCAAGGGGTCTTTAAGTACAACTCTCATAAAGCTCTCGTTAGACTAACTTTCAGTCTTCTTTTTATTTCCATTCTTTTCCTGAGATTTCTGCATTTCATTTTTCAGATATATCAAATCCAGCAAAATCCACATTCCGGTACAGCAACTGCAGTGGCGATAGGAACAGCACCTCAACAACCACAACAACAACAACAGGCACCACAGCAACAAACATTTATTCAACAACAAACAGCAACAGAACAGACAACACTCGCAACAGCTGAACAACAACAACAGCAGCAGCAACAACAAACACAGCAGCAGCAACAACAAGTTCAACAACAACAACAACAGCAACCACAGCAGCAACCACAACAGTAAGGTAAGAATCAACAGGAATATTTGTACAAATTTTTTCAACAATCTAAAATCCAATTTTGTATTCTTTTTTTTGCAGATTTTCTCAAAACCTTAATTTTTGATCCCATTCTGAACCGCCATCCTTTGCATACATGATATTTTACTGCTGCTGGACTCGCTCGCCTCTCTATAACTGTTGTCTCCTGTATTCGTCTTCATCATCAATGACCAACAACATCTTTTACACTCTATCGCCTTTCCCTACGTCACCCAATGACAATCACATGACTTCTGGGTAAAAAAGCATGTGATAGCCAGATTAGGAACACATGGTGGATGTATAAACATCACGTGTTAGGTTCATTTGATAAAGATGAAAAGAACTTGTAATTAAGGTGTCAGAGTGTAGTGTTGCCATGGTTGCCATCGTTAACAGGACGAGAGAAATGAGGCAAGACTGTGTGGTACCCCACTGCATGTATCCTGCACGCTTTTCTGGGCTGCCTGTGGTGGCGTGCATGGTTGCTTCGAGTGCATGGGTTTTGCTTAACCAAACAAGACCAAAAAAGATGTGTATTTAATCTATATGTACAAATAAAAATAAAAATGTACAAAAACGGGATATTTTTTTCCTTTTTCTTTTCCCTTCTCTTTTCTTTCCATTCCTTTCCTCCGCTTTGAAAAAAAGAAACTGGGTTGGGTGCAGCTATGAAAAATGTAAAGGAAAGGAAAGCCCTTCCTAATTTAAAATCTCTGAGGAGTGTGCAAAAATAGACATTCTATTAAAGACAAAAAAATATTGGCGTGAGTGAAAAAAAAAATGTGTCAGAAGTGGGATTCGAACCCACGCCTCCATTAGGAGACCAGAACGCCCGCTCCCAAGCAGCTTGGGAAGGAATAACCTTGAGTCTGGCGCCTTAGACCGCTCGGCCATCCTGACACTTGGATACTAAATGATAGTTTTAAATGATTGCTAACAGCTTTGTTCCAGACATTTTAAAAATATATTAGGTTAAAGTTCGTAATGATATGAAAGGCAGCTCGGAAAGTATATTACGGTTAATTTTTTCCTTCGCTCACGTGACCAACGATTTCAACACGGTCTAGCACTTTAGCTTCCGTCAATCAGAGATTTGATTATATCTTACACCTTTTCGCGTAGATGCTAGGATCTACAAAAACATTTATATTTGGAAATAAGAGAAATGGTGTCAGAAGTGGGATTCGAAAGGATTCGCCAAACAACCCAGACAAAAGCATATCGTTTTTGTTTTGCGAATTCATTAAATTTCTTTTACTACAGATTGCTTGGGGCTGTCTTTGACTGTCTTAGCCCCGTCTTTTCTCGTGAAAAACAGCTCGTAAATTAAGAATAGTCTATTAACTGTTACTTGACTCCTAGCAAATTTCTGTCGTAGTGAAGTAAAATTTAAGTGTTTCTTCGCTGCCATGGCGATAGAACTATAAAACAAACAGACTAGTCCCCTGTAGTGGATTGTATTCGCTTATTCTCTTTCAACAAAGAGCTAGTTTCTTTTCAGTATTTTTAGAGTGAGTCATATACGAGACGAATTGACAAACCGTGGCCATAATTTTGAGCGACTTTGAGCCGACCTAACTTTACTTACAGTTACTCTCAGTTTCACCAGAACTTCAGTCCTCAAAAGGCTTTTCTAAATGGAACTGATATAAAGCTGTCTATAACACAGAGCTGAAGTCATGTCAAAGCTACCACTTTGTGCATCGGTTATTATTTTCACATTGGGATTTTCTTTTTCCATCGCAGCAAACTCAGGTAAGTAACTTAATGAATGTTCCCTTTAAAGAAATGAGCTTCCAAATTTATATAATTTTGCACTATTAATCATGATTTCACTGCACTTAATATTTCAAATCTTTAGTTTTTTAGTGTTTTTGTGTCAAAAATTTCGCATCGAAAACACCTGCAAATATTGAAACTTCTTCAACTCCCGTACCAAAAATTTCTTAATTCAGACTACGCAAAAATTCAAGGAAAAATATTTAACTTTAAACATTTTTACATCTTATATTTCAATAGTAAAAAAAAAATGAAGAATTAACCGAAATTTCTCGCAAAGTTTATCCATGTTGTCATGCAGTTGCTAAGACTAAAAAGTTCTAGAATTTTCGACAGATGCTACCATATTTTCCCGCCGTTGGTATATCTCTACATGAGGTCTTAAAACTTTGTGAATAACCTTTATAAACATACCTGACTCATCACAGAGCGACTCAGCAGTTAATCTTACTTCAGATAACTGGATCAACCTTGGAAATTTCAGTGGCACGTGTATTAGCAACCCGGGATTATGTACTAATGGCATGACGGTTGCATTCTGGGTTCGTCTTGATCCCGGTGGGTCGGGAGATAGACACGTGATTAATACAGGCAGGATGGACACGTCACGTGGGATACAAGTGTTCTATACGTAAGAATAGTGACTTTAATAGTATTGTAATGGGTGGGATAACATGAATGAATAGGAAAAGAAAGTAAGAAGGAATGAAGGGAAGGTGAGAGGAAGGGAAAGCAAGAAAGAATGAAAGTCAAGATTGAAGGAAGCGAGGGAGGAAGGAAGAAAGAAGGAAAGAAAGAAAGAAGGAAAGAAAGAATGAGCGAGCGAAGGAACAAATTTTGGAACGATTTGAGGAAGCCAGGCATACAGGAAAGAGTGAGAATATTTTTTTTTTACCAAAACTAAAGTACAACAACCTCGATGTTTCCAGGAGCTCTCATACGAACGTCGTCCTCTGTGATGGCACAAAACGTTTCCCAGCAGAAATAGAATTCCCTGGTTACTGGACACACGTGGCTGCCGTCTACAACCCCGCTGGTTCAACAGCTGCAGACAAGTTTTACGTGTACGTTAACGGTACAGAGAAAGAAACGGCCCGATACGAGACGAGCTGTACAGTGACGACAGTGATAGCGCTCCCTCTGGTGGACGATCGGTTGCACTATCACAGCTGGCTTTCTTCTTCAGGTCATTGAACCAAACAGAAGCTCAACATATATATTCCAACCCGTCTTCCGGTAAGACACTGATAGATATCCAGATATCTTCCTTCAGTTACCTATTTAATCATAAGTTGCATTCGTCCATCCCATTGCTTGTTGCATTGATTCAATCAATTATTGTTATGGTTATAGTTGCCATGGTAATGTAAGAATATTGATTGATTGATCGACTGATCTTCATTTTCTCTTTCAGGAATTCAACTAAATTGCCCAGGTGAGACATGAAATTGCTTAGGATTTTGGAATATATAGTCAATATATTTTTAGCGTATAGCAAAATTGTTTCAGGGTGTGATAAAATAAATGTTTTAGTACTGGGTGGACGCTTCACGCCTCAAGGTGACCATTGTCTTTTTTTTCATAATCAGGAATAATGTCAGCTTATTGATATTGTATTTGCAGAGCCTCCAACTACCGCAGCCACTACCACTGCCGCCCCTACTACAACTGCCGCTCCTACTACTACTGCCGCTCCTACTACTACTGCCGCTCCTACTACTACTGCCGCTCCTACTACTACTGCCGCTCCTACTACTACTGCCGCTCCTGCTACTCCTGCTGATACTACCACTGGGGCTGTGGCTTCTACTGTGGCTACCACTGCAGGAGCCGCTTCTAACACCAGTGCTGCTCCTGAAACAACATCTTCTGGCCCTGCTGGTGCTACTCCTTCACCAGAACCGTCAGGTTCATGTGCGTTGTTAATGTTTTAGACATTTGTACAAATCACTCTTAGCTTTTATTTTTACATGCGAATACTGGTGCAGGCATCCTGGTCTGTAGGGGTGTTCTTCTGGGTAAAATTGGAAACGGGAAATGCATATTTTTTTACTGGAATTATAACTGAGACGAGAACTTATACCTTAATCATTAATTGGAAGTGAGATCTAGGTCAATAGGAATGGGAACTGATAGAATTTAAGAGATTGAGAATAGGATACAATTTCCTTGGAATAAAAGCCATTGAAAATTTTCAAGAAATACGACTGGAATTCAGTCCTCACCTTTCGGGACCGAACTTGCGCAATAGCTTGAATACCTAGAATCTAGAATACCTCGCTTGTCTGTCTATATATATCTCGAAAAGAATTTTTTCAGCAAAATATACTAACGTTCCCTGAATTTGATTTTCGATTTTTCCAGCTTCGGGTCAAGGACAAGAAAACGAAGGCAAAAGTCGTTCACCCACTGTTCTCATACTGCTGTCCTTCTCTCTGTTCTTCATTCTCGTTATCGTTATCATCATAATCATTGGATGCTGCATCATCATACCAAGGTAAAGATGCTAATTTTTTTCTCGCGTGTCTTTGCGTTCCTATATATAAAACTCCTGCATATGGGGTCGTATGTCGAAATGCCGGTTCTGCACCATGTTCACTAACTAGAAACATCGTGGTTATTCTTTCCTTGTGTTTTGCATCTCAGTTTTGACAAGATAGATTTACTAATTTAACTTTAATTTACATTATTTGCTTGTTTGTTTTAGGGCCAAGGAAAAGGGATACAGCAGCCTTTGAAGAAAGAAAAGATAGTTAATTTCTTGATTTGTTTCTTGATTTTTCGAACTGTGAGTTAGCTGTGCACTGACTTAGATCAGCCCAGAGGTTGTTTCAGTGTTTGATCTGTGAATTAATCATGCTCTGGCTTTGATCAGCCCAGAGGTTGTTTCAGTGTTTGATCTGTGAGTTAACCATGCTCCGACTCTTATCAGCCCAGAGGTTGTTTCAGGGTTGGATTTGCTGTGCTCAGCTAGAGGTTGTTTCAGAATAACGACATTTTTTTAAAAATTAATCGATCTAGTCAAAATCAAGTCATATCAAGTACATAATCTTTGAGTATGAAATACCTGATCCTAGCTTATCAGTAAATCTTGATTTCAACACTTTAGCTTTCAATTGATATTTTCTTTCTGTACTTCACATTTCTTATCCTTAGATCAGTCTAGGGTAACAGTAGATAAGTGACATGGAATCATTATAAGACAAGCAAATCCATGCATGCCAAGCTTAACATTCTTTCAGATGACACTTAAACTATAGTTTAAAGAACGTAAATGGATGATATTGTCCTAAGCAGAAGACAGTTGACACATATAATATTCATGTTATTCACCAAAATAGAAAGAAATAGAGAAAAATCCGGACACGAGCATGTTAAACTAAGAATAGGATGAAAGAAAGGAAGAAGGAAAAGAAGGAAGAAAGAAAGAAAAAAATAGGAGGAGAAGGAAAGAAGGAAGGAAGACACAGAGAGAGAAGGAGGAGGAAGGGAGGGAAGGAGGGAGGGACTGATACATGTACTCCCGTTGACCTGGTTACCATCTCTTCTATCAGCAATTCACCATTTAGCCAAGCCATCTCACGAATCTTCGCATTTACCTGATGTCTGTCTCACACGTTTAATAAATAAGATAAAAGCTTTTTGAAGTTTGTCTGTGGTTTTACCTTTTGTTTACAGTAGTAGTACGTGGTAATTAATCCATCAGTTCTCATGAAATCAAATCTGAGGACCTACAAAGACAGCTACAAGCTAGATTATAATAGTTATCAGTGTTATTTATTTCTTAAACATCCATTTTGATATATATTGAGATTGGTCCCTCTTCCCCAACACGCACACATCACTAACATCACTCTTTTCAAAAATCCTCAGCTGATACTGCAGTGGCGGTGGGAGGGGTAGGAGCACAGGGAAATGGACCAACGAACGGTTCTTGCTTCTGTCAGTTTTATGAGGAACAAGAAGTGAACAAACGAACGAATGAATGAATGAATGGCTGGATTAGCCGTAATTCTACAGAGGAGAGTGAGTCCATATTGGAATTTATGACTGCTGCTACGAAAAGATAGACAGTGTGAAATATATAATATAGAATACGTGATCAAAGTCATCATGATAAAGTAAACTTAATTGCAATTAAGCTCTTTTCTTTTCTTTTCTTTTTCTTTTCTTTTCTTTTCTTTTTCTTTTTTTTTTTCTTTTCTTTTCTTTTCTTTTCTTTTCTTTTCTTTTCTTTTCTTTTCTTTTCTTTTCTTTTCTTTTCTTTTCTTTTCTTTTCTTTTCTTTTCTTTTCTTTTCTTTTCTTTCCTTTCCTTTCCTTTCCTTTTCTTTCCTTTCCTTTCCTTTCCTTTTCTTTTCTTTCCTTTTCTTTTCTTTTCTTTTCTCTCCTTTTCTTTTCTTTTCTTTTTCCTTTTTTAGTTTGCACATAAGTAAACCGTAAGCTAAGACAATGTGCTAAAACATCTTGTTCACAAATTTAACTTCTCAATATCCTGTCAGCTTGTTTACTCAAAATCTCAAAAACCCTTTTCAACCATTAAATGTGACGTTTAAGGAAAGCAAACAATTAGTATGTAAGGTCAACTTTGTCATATTGTTCGGGCAATTAAACGAAAAAGACTGTAAGATCTTATTTCAAAATCAAACGGATACACGAGCACTGAAACCAAACTTGACTCCTCTTGCTATAAAATGCTTAATGCATGCGAACAGTACACCTGGATAAGAACTTAGCTGTATCATATAAAAAGACTTAATAATCACCTCTGAGGGCTCTCTTTACTTGCTCTTACACCTCGGTAAGAGCTGAGCTAGCCAGGGGTCGGACCGAATAAAGCATCTCAATTCTCGAAATGCTTTTTCCATTGGGTTTCTGGATTTTGATTCTTGCTGGTTACCTGAACGCAACACCTTTAAAAATACCAAAGTTTGAAACAGGTAAGTTTTTTCGATATTTTTCAAACTCAAATTCCAATTGTTAGCTTTGTTGTCTATTTATTTTCAAAAATTTTGCCACAAATTTGATTTAAAAGTGAACATTTTCATATAAAACAACAAATAACAGTTCAGTGGCTTTTTTTGCACGTTCGCTACGTCATATATCAAGACCTTTTTCTTCTATATTTTCACTTTTCTAACCAGCTTTTTCAATGATCGTGCAGCACTTCTAAAAGGAGTATTTCAGTTTATTGGTTTTGTTGGAGTTAATAAGATTTTCCACGGATAAGTACCTACCGTTTGTTTGCTTGGATATAACGGCTTTATATAATTCTTTTATAGAACCTTTTGTGGAAGGAATAAAGTGGGATGATGAAAAAAGAAGCGATGAGTCAGTTACTGATCACATATCTGTAATAAATTCAGGTAACTACGGGTTATAGGGCCGCGAAGTAGTGTAAAGAAGTAGTAGACCGTGGCAGATTCATTATACACAACTGAGGGTTTGTCTGTCTGTCTGTCTGTCTGTCTGTACATGTCTTACCTACTACGTTAAAATTTCACTGGAAAATAAGGGTGGTGTAGACAATACGTGTGGGCAATACGCAAAACGTACGTGTTGTTCTCTCCCTTACCACGAGGTTTTTCTCCCGGTTCTCCGATTTTCAGTTCCTCCTCCACAAAAGTCAACATGTGAGTTGTGAGTTGTGTGTTTAGAATATTGAATGTACTGAGTGATATTGAGTGTGAAGTGTGTCGTATATACGTAGCGCCCGAGAAAATGGAGAAATTTTTTTATTGATATAAACCGTGTTTGGTTGTTGCCGCTAATTAATAAACCAATAAATGAAGTCAAGAATATTGATTGCTATAATGAGGGAAATGTTCACCAAATACAGCCGTTACTGAAACTTTTTTCGTACATACGAGAGATGCATGATTGAAAAGGAAAACCAATGATCAAATTAATGAGGGTTTTGTATTAAATCCATTGCACTATCTGCTATGTACATCGATTTGAAGTGGGAAATAATTATCTTGCTGCATTGTTTTCACATCTCTTGTTATGCTAATTTCTTGAGATCGATTTGTTTCCCTCCTCTCAATTTAGAAACAGGCCTGGATCTGTTCGAGGGGGATATCATGTTGATTGACATCGATGAAGATAAAGTTGATATGAGGAACGTAGGTGACGTGGATATAGACTTGTCACGTGATCGCTACAAGAGGAACGTAATGCGTGACAAACAAGCCCTGTGGTCGAACCGAGAGGTACCTTACGAGTTCCACTCAAGTATACCTGGTGAGGAAATAAAACCTCTTGAGCCGTTTACATTTACTGCTCCATGTACTACAACTACCAGAATCCCTTGCGCACTAAAATCACTCTTGCTAACTATTTTAGCATGTCTTCATGGCCCATAAAGCGACAGAATTTTTTATTTTTCTGCATCAAACCTAGTTCTCAATTTTCTTTTTTCAAGTGTCATATCACAGTACAGTCATGGCGGCCATGAACGAGTTTCATCTGAAGACATGTTTGAAGTTTAAGCCAAGGACCAACCAGTCAAACTGGATTGTCTTTATTCATAAAGAGGGGTACGTCATCATACAACCAGTCAAACTTGTTATCTAGTCAACAATCCATTAACTGTTGACATTAATATTAATAACTATTATCAATTTATAAATTAACAAATGCTTTCATTTTCATCTCGTTTCTCTTTCAGTTGCTGGTCAACCGTCGGCAAAAAGTATTGGCGAGTAAATTACGGACAGGATTTGTCCCTGGGTCCCTCATGTAACGATAAGGCAACAGTAATACACGAGTTAATGCACGCTGCAGGATTCTGGCATGAACACAGTAGAACTGACAGGAACCAATATGTGGAGGTGCTGTGGGAAAACATCCTTGAAGGTACCAAACGGGAAATATGCTATAAACAGTATACAGCTATTTTAAAAAAGGTTGGTGAAGGTTTTGTTGCATGTTGCATGTTGCAGGTTGCACGTGGCATGTTGCATACCAAACCCAAAATGCAGTATAGCAACAACAGGCAACAAGGCAACAACAATATGAGATTTTCCCAGACTTTATCTGCAGGTTTTTCCAGCACATTTTCTTCTGTTCTAACATTATTCAAATGTAAATGCAATACATTTCAAGCTTGGTAAGCAACATGTAGCATGCAACAAGCAACATGCAGCAAAACCTTCACCAGTCTTTCTTGAAATAACTGTTTATGGTCATACTCGTCATCTTGGTTGAATTTAACAAAAGATTTTTCTTTGGTTACGTCATCCAACATGGCGGCCACTTCCTGTAATTTCTTTTTTCTTTTTTTTTTTTTGTTGGAGGGGAGAGGGGGGTGTTATTGCAATCCACCCAAATTAGCCCAGTATGCATTGCGCTTCCCATAATTATGATTGGTATTTTAATCATTATTTTTTTTAGACATGGCACATAATTTCAACAAGTACAAGCATGATATGGTAGACGGGCTTCAAGTACCTTATGACTACGACAGCATCATGCATTATGGAAGAAAACAGTTCTCAAAGAACGGAAAAGACACGATAAGAGCTCTTCACGACCCGAAGAGACCGCTGGGAACTACACAGGGGTTTTCACCAACTGATCTTCATGAGATCAATTCTTTGTACGACTGCAGAAGTAAGGATTCCTTTAATTGTGATATTCATAGTGTTCCTGAAAGAGTAGGATGAAAACAGAATGGGAATTTGTCATTTTTTCATTGGAAAAATATTTTTTTGTTGAAACTAGGATATAAGTTGGTTGGTGGAATGAGAAATATAATCATCAATATAAGGCCCGTTTCAAACGCCGCGCTACAGTCGCGCCGAACCAAATAGTTTTCATTTGGCACATGAATAGCGCGACGTCTAAAACAATTAAGTTCGGCACGACGAGTTAGGTGCGACACAAACTTGAGCTCGACCGTGTCAGTCGCTCCGCACGGCAAAAGTTCGACACTGTTTCAAACGTCGAGCTATTCATGTGCCAAACTTAATGCATACATTTGCATACATTATTTTTGGAGCAAATATCAGCGGTTGTCCTAGTGAGTATGCGCAATATCTTCACGAGAAGCAAAAACAAGATGGCGACCGTCATGGTCACGCTAAGTCACGCCATCTCAGAGCAGATTGAAACTTTCGTCAAAATGCAGAAAGGAGTCAAAATGAAAAGAAAAATATGTTTTTGTTTGTGGTTTCTGGCAAAAATATAGTTTGATAAAGTTTTTTTAAGGATAATCTAAAGTTTCAATGATTCTAGAATATTTCTTAATTACCTACTACAGAGTGTAGTTCGACGTTTAAAACAGCGCCGAACTTAATCATTCGGCGCGACTAGAAGTTCGGCGCGACTGTAGCGCGGCGTTTGAAACGGGCCTAAGAAAGAGATTCATTTTCCACTTTTGTGCTATTTCTCATAAAAATTATTTTCTTGTACTGTTCAAGATACTGGTGTTCCAGGCTGGAGTCCATGGTCTACTTTTGGACCCTGTAGCCTTGATTGTAAGAAGGAGCGCCAGCGATACTGCTTTTCTGATAATCCAGCGGTTGATTGCCCTGGTAACCATCCTTACAACGTGGAAACTGAGACTGTGGTTTGTAACAACACAGAATGTTATGGTGAGTCGGATTTTACATTTGATTTGTTTCGAGAGAAAAAGAACTTGTAAGCGAGGCTAGACAAGTGAGTCCGTGGTCATTGAAAACAGCGGTATTTCCGTATAGAGCCTATCATATACAGAATGGTTTCAAGGGGCTTTATGTTACCTAGGTAGATTCTTCTTTAAGTTTAAATTACTATTTATTTTTATTCTTAAAACTTCATATCCATTCCGAGGTTAATGAAAAAACTGGGTCGAGCTGGCATTGCAGTGCATTGTGGGACTGTTTTAGGGAACATATTTCCAAGATGACGTCTATTTCGCGTCCTAAAAAAGTCCCAGCATGCACTGCAATGCCAACTCGACCCAGTTTTTTCATCAACCTTGGAAAGGTTTAATTTAAATGCACATAAATGTTTCTTTCGTTCTTTCTTTTCCTTCTTCTATTTTCCAGCATCAGTTGATGGTCACTGGGGCAGATGGTCTTCGTGGAGTAACTGCACCTCATGTGGGCCTGGGTCCCAGAAGAGAAAAAGACAATGCGACGACCCTCCACCAAAGAATGGGGGATCAAATTGTACGGGTAACTCGACCCAGTCCCGCGCTTGTTATCTAAGACGGTGTGGCTTAAGTAAGTTAAAATTTGATTATTTATAAACCTTTATTGCGTGTCGGCCATTTTATCTGGGACAACAGGTTTTTGTGATTTCAGGGCTCCCATTCACGATTAATTGAAAACACATTAATTTGTTGACAAATCAGAGCGCTGATGTTAATAAAACATTGTACATACTGATGACATGGTTTTTAACATCTCTGTCTTGAAGGTCCTGATGATTGTGAGTTTGATTATGACGAATTTTGTTTCTGGAGAAACGAACAAAATAATCTCTATACCTTTGACTGGCTGCGTGGAACAGGGGCGACGCCGAGTAAAAATACTGGACCAACCGCTGACCACACCACTGGTACAGGTACGAGTAGGAATGTTTACAAATATGGACTTCTAGTGTAGCAGGCAGCACTTTAACCAACAAAGCCACACTTGCTCCTAAAACAAGTGTGTGAGGTCACTGAGGATCAAACTATATATGGACCTCTTGCTTAGCAGACAGCACACTAACCAACCAAGCTTGCTCCTTAAAACAAGTGTGTGAGGTCACTGAGGATCAAACTATGGACCTCTTGTTTAGCAGGCAGCACACTAACCATCCAAGACAACTTGCTTTTTCAACTTCAAATAACTGTTTTAAAACTCGTAACATTCAATTTACAGGTCATTACTTGTATATTGAGTCTTCCAGTCCCGCTCAGTCTGGATACAAGGCCAAAATCATGAGCAAGACTTTCCCGCCAACATCTGGGCGTTGTCTATCGTTTTGGTATCATATGCGGGGTTCGTCGATCGGTGAATTGAATGTCTATTCTCAAACGAAAAGGGGTGGGCTACGTAAACTGTGGAGTAAAGCTGGTGAGCAAGGTAGCACGTGGCAACTGGCGCAGGTGTCGCTGTTTGAAGACTCGAATTACGAGGTGAGAAAGTGAATAAAGGAAAGAAAGAAGTGAAAGAAAGGTGGAGAGAACGAGAAAGAGATGGATGGAATAAAGAAAGAAAGCAAAAACGGGAGACGGGAGGAAGTAGAAGAGAAGGCAGGGATGGTATTTTTGGCTGAAATCTAAATTTCTTTTCCTTAACCGTAGCTGATCATTGAAGGAAGTCGAGGAAAAAGTTTTAACGGCGACATAGCAATAGATGACGTAAAGTTCCAGGAACATCCATGCAGTGAGTAATAAAATTAACACATTAAAGAAGCTGATTTGTTATCCATTTTTCCCCGTCTGATTTGTTGACCTTGGCTTTCTCATGAAGGTCAACTCAGCTTGGAACTGTTTCCTATTTCAGTGGAATCTCTTGGGTGTTTTCTGGACGGTTCTCCACACGCCATTCCTGAACTCGTCAAGAATCTGAGACCCGGAATTGATTGGTTTAACATGAACAAGACGATTAACGAATGTGCAAGACTGACTCATCTCAAAGGTTACAAGGTATATGCTTCTAGTCAGCATTATAACTAGCTGTGTTTGAATAACACAATAGCCATACATCACTGGCAACCATTAACCAAGTTTCGTACAGCACGTGATATACTACTTGTGCAACCCTCAACACGTGTTATACTGGTTGCGCAACCCATTATCACGTGATATACTACTTGTGCAAACCTCAACACGTGATACACTGGTTGCGCAACCCTTATCACGTGATATACTGTTTGCGCAACCCCTCGTCACGTGATATACTGTTTGTACAACCCTCATCACGTGATATGGTGGTTGCGCAACCCCTCATCACGTGATATACTGTTTGCGCAACCCTCATCACGTGATATGGTGGTTGCGCATTCCCTTATCATGTGATATACTGTTTGCGCAACCCCTCATCACGTGATATACTGTTTGTGCAACCCCTTATCATGTGATAAACTGTTTGCACAACCCCTTATCACGTGATATACTGTTTGCGCAACCCCTTATCATGTGATAAACTGTTTGCGCAACCCCTCATCACGTGATATACTGTTTGCGCAACCCCTCATCACGTGATATACTGTTTGCGCAACACTCATCACGTGATATGCTGTTTGTGCAACCCTTTATCATGTGATATAAGCGTAATTTTAGTTATATGTTCGGACAGACTGTATATAAAATGGCAAACCTTCTACTTCTAATTGTTTAGATATTTGGCATTCAGTTCTACGGCGAGTGTTGGAGCGGACACACGTCAAAAGTACAGTACGACAAATACGGCGCTGCACCAGACTCGAAATGTTGGTCGGGTGTTGGTGGATCCGCAGCCTACTACGTCTACCGTATACCGTGAGAAACAGCATCCCCATATACCAATGAACTGACTCATATATACATTACCATATAACATACACAACACTCTTACACCATCTGAATAATATATCATAAAATATACCCTCACCCTAACATAAATCATACTATGCATTATCTGAACGATATAACACGGAATAAAGAAATAAATTGGTCTTCTTGAACCTCGTTTCTATTTGCATGTCATGCAGTCTGATGAAAAAACACGGATTCAAACTAGGATCGAAAAAATGCCTTGAAAGAATGAAATAAAAAGAGTTATAAAGACAAGAATTTATTGGCAAAAACTAATTTATGGGCTAAGATATTTATAGACATAGCCCAAGACGTCTGGTTTTCTTTTTGGCTTCCGTCAAATAAAAAAACTCAGACCGTTGGAAAATTGATATTGACGGAAGCCAATTAAAATCCCAGACGTCTTAGTTTACAATTTTTTCTCTGGATCGCGTAATTATAAAAAATCGGTATCCAGGACAGGGCAGGGAGGTGGGAGAGCGTGGGAGTCCTTTTTTGATGAAGGGCAGTGTGGGCTGTGGAAACAAGTAATTCGGCAAGAGACATTGTCTCCGAAGCATATCTCTACTCTTAGCTTGTTCCCAAGTTTGTGCGAAACTCAAAAATTAACGATTTGACTCCTTTGAAATAAGTTAAAATTAAAAATTTCTGCATAGAGAATCTTCTCAATCTTTTCTTGCAATAATTACACCAATTATTTTGAACATCGTTAGTGTCTGCGATCCTTCCTCATTAAAATTGGACTGATGTTGTCATGGTAACAAACCATTCAATCTTGCTCGTTTCCTTTCTCTATTACATTGATAATTTCTTTCATTTGTTAGAACATGTAGCTAAGCTCTAAGTGCATTACCCTTGTCAGAAAAACTTCACGAGTTTTGATTGTTGATTGGTTCGTTCGTATGATCTGTCTGTCTGTCTGTCTGTCTGTCTGTCTGTCTATCTGTCTGTCTGTCTGTCCTTCCATCCGTTCGCCGGTCAGTCAATCAGTCATGAGTCAGTCTGTCTGTTTGTTTCTAATTAGAATAATATAGGAAAAATAACTTTCTAATGGCTTTCACTCTAAACCAATCATAAAGCGAGAAAACGCACACCATCCAATCACAACATTTATTAGTTTTCCGCGCATTAAATCTGCTTTTTAATCAAATATTAAAGATAAATACGACTTCAAAGTAGAATAAATTGGCCACATATCATAACTAAGACCAAAGTTCAAAGCATGTTGGATTCTTGTTTGTTTTTTTTGCTTTTTCCAGGCTTCTTAGCTCTATGATTTATTTCACTTAAAAACAACAACCATGGACGTGCTTCATTTAGACATTCAATCTGCTCTGGTTTACACTACTTATTTAACCATTTAAACCTAATTCTACGAACATTACACAACATTAAACAATTAGAGTATCCAAAAAAGAAAGAAAACTTAAAACAATCAGTTCTATTCAGCTGTGTTTTGTCTTTTTAGTGCTAAGTCAACTCAGCTTTCAGGTTCTGAGAGAATCTTTCAAGAAAGGCAAAGTCCTTCCGCTGTTTAACAAGATAGAAGACATTACGTGACCAAATGACTATCAAATGACTGATTTAACTTTGTGATGGGACACTGATAGCTCGTTACAGGAGACTTAAAAGTTTTTAGTTTGTTTTGTTTCCTAGTTAATAACTCTGAAGACGTAAGCTGTTTCCGAAGTCGAGTAATGGATGAAAACTATCCCCATCATCTCACTACTGACCATTAGAATCTTGTTTATTTATTAATATTAATAATTAATACTAAGAAAAATGCTGGTTGTTTAGAAATATTTTTTCTTTGTTTCCAAGTCTATTTGGCTTTTCTTTCGCTATGTATACTTCTTTGTGAAACAACCGGCCAGCCACTGCTGTCTTCTCGACTGAAAATCCAATTCGATTCTTGCAGTCGTATTTCTTTCCTACGTAAAAATTCTTTACTTTTTCATCAAAATCGTTAAATTAACTGCATGTGTCTTTGAAATACGCGAAACATGCACTAAACAGACTGTTTCAAGCTACTTATCATAAGACTTTTTTAACTCAAACTCCCATTAAAACATCTTTTTTTCTTAGATTGCAAATGTTTTGTTTTAGTAAACAAGGAATATTTTTGACTTTGCGAAATAATTGTTCCGGTTAACCTTGGCAAAATTTACCCATGTCAGAAACATCCTTCTACGATATCATTTTCGTGTTTGTTTGTTTGTTTTGCTTTTTTCGTTTATCTTAGATTAGAAATAGATAGAGTAGTTGATCCTTCTTCTAGAAAAAATTATGTTTTTATCACAGGAAAAGTAGCAAAAAATTAAAGTGTTTTTCGAAAATAGTCAATTGCTTTGTGTGACAAAATTTTCAAATTTCTTGCTCTTGTTAGACGCAAGCTAAGTTGCATGTAGTTACTGTTGATGTTGTCGATATGGGTATTTTGATTTTTTATTTCTTTTAAGTTGCAAATTATTGTTTTTAGTAATGTTTTTTCGGCCGATTGTTGCTGGTGTTGTTATGATTGTTCAGTATTGTTACTAATTGCTGTTGTTGTAACTTTTAATGATGAAGGTGACGGTGATGGTTGTGATTCCTTTTTGTGTTGAAACTGCTTAAAAGCTATTATTTCTAATTAAATGATTAAATTACAGTAGTAAGACCCATTACTATCTGTAAGATGGATTTCAATTTGTAAACTAGTATAAATTATTTAGAGCCTGGGTGTGAGAAGTTAGGTGATTTTAAATTTTGAAATGGGCGACAAAGAATTAGGGTTTGTCTTAAAGCTGGTAAAAGGAACGATAATTCAGGATTCAAACAATTCAAAGAAGAGATTGAAAGATACATCTTTTGGAGTTGGGTTTCTTTATTACAAAGTTTAACCGAAAGAGAGAAAAAAGGAAAGAAAGAAAAAATTTCCCTGTAAAGACTTTCTAAGCTTAGCTTTTTTTAATGTTGAAATCCAAGTCGAATGTTTCAATCCTTACTCTTAATTACTCTTACAATTTATCTTATTTTTTTTATAGGCAATTCTGCATATATCCAACATCAAAGAAACGTTTTAATGCTATTACAATATAAATGAGACAAGTCTTATTACTCCCTTCGCATCTAAAAGACAAATGCTAGATCCAAATCTTTCTACCCGGAAGGAAAGTATTTTTCGTACGAAGGGACCGTTATTCGACAAGCAGCTTCTTAAAATGCCCTTAGACTTGCTTTAAAGTGTTTAACTATTGTGGTATCTCTATTCCCTGGCTTCTCAGAGGGATTAGGAATGTATTGCTCACTCTAGAAGATGAAAAAAGAACGGCTTTATTTTTCCAGTTCGCAATATTCAATCTGTTTAATAGTGTTTACACACACGCCAACTTTACGCCGACTGGAAAAACAAGGTAAAAACACCGCTTTGTTTTTTATTCATACTTATTAAAAGCTTAATTTCATTTCGTTAAAAAAGACCTTGACAAGCAAACTTCTTCCTCACATCTGAGTCAATAAAGCTACAAAACGTTGCGTCATCCTTTGTGGAGCTCTTCCTTCGCAAATGAAAATGGCGTCTTGGTTTTCATTGTGGCAAATTTATCAACCAACCTGACGTCAGGACGAAAGTCAAACAAAGAACATTTAAGAGATGAAGTCTTGAGTTTTTCTGTTTAATTATTGTCACTTTTTTGTTTGTTTTTGTGTTTTAGCTGTTCCGTTCTGTTACATTAATATAAAAGTCGCTCTTTTATCTTTGTTCTCGACTGAAAGTAGATTTTTGAAGTCAGTACTAGTGTGTCATCTTCTTGGAAAGCCGCTTCATTCAGAAGACTTTGGAACCTAAAGTAAGTAACTTTAGTCTTTCAAAGTGGTTCTACACTTCTTTGGTCATGCTTATAACTCATAGAAACTGAAAATTATCAAAATTCTCTGTTCATAGTTCTCACGAACTGAAAGTTAATTTTAAAACTTCGAGATGTTGTTGTTGTTGTTGCTGCTGCTGTTGTGCTTTGTTGTTGTCGTGTTTTCTCTCAGTTTTTTGTGAATTATAATTTTTACAATGTTGGAAAACAGATAATAGGCTTATAGATTGTACACACGTACAGGTGCTAGGATGTGAATATACTGATCGGTGGTTCACTGTAAATTCTAACTAATTTCAGATATTTTTTCATGGTGTTTCAAGCAGGATTCTTTTGCATTTTTATATACTTTACCCTTTTTTGAATGGCAGCATTCCCCCTATTATTTTATTATTTTTCATTGCTACATTTTAGTATCGCTAGAGTTCTCTATCCTGGTCAAAAATTATTCCAGAAAAATTCCTTAGTCTATAATGAAATAAGTTTGTACTGAAACTTGGTTCTCCAAGAACTTAGAAGCTGCTAATCATAAAGTTATATAGACAGTAACAGATATATCTAATCAAGTTGCTTCGAGATTCAATTTTTACCTCAAACTTGCATGACATGAGACTTGTAACTCAATTGCCACATGTTGGACAATATCAGTCAAATTGTCATGGCAACGCACAGTAATTTTTTGATATCGCCAATAATAACGCCGGACTTGAATGAGAATTCATGACTTCTATTCTCCAAATGTTAAGCTCACTAGCAAGCATCTTGTGCTAGATGATGATATTGCAAATGATGAATGATGACGATGATGATGATGATACGATGATGATGATGACGATGATGATGATGATGATGAGATGATGATGAGATGATGATGATGATGATGATGAAAGTGATGCGTGGATGATGATGACTATGATGATGATGACGATGATGATAATGATGATGATGGTGATGATGATGACGATGATGATGAAGATGACAGTGGTGCGTGGATGATGATGATGACTATGACGATGACGACGATGATGATAATGATGATGATGGTGATGATGATGATAATGATGATGATGGTGATGATGATGACGATGATGATGATGCTGATGATGATGATGATGATAATGATGATGATGGTGATGATGATGACGATGATGATGATGATGATGATGATGATGACAGTGGTGCGTGGATGATGATGATGATGATGATGATGATGATGATGATGATGATGATGATGATGATGATGATGATGATGATGATGATGATGATGATGATGATGATGATGATGATGATGATGAGGATTATTTGAATATGATGGTGTTGGTCCTATTTACATCAATTTGAAAAGAGGTCGTCTAAGTACTGAATACTGAGTACTGCAAAGAGAATTGGCGCTGATTACCAATTTGTAATTTTAAGGCAAAAGCAAAAAAGAATATTCTGTATTTCTACCCAAAAGAGATGTATTGGCTAGAATAGGTAAAACATGTTGGTTTAGCCTGGTTTTGGCCTCAAGAACCGTACTTCTCGTATATCGTGACAACTCAAGCTGTAATTCATTTAGGAAGTATTCAGTATTCACTCTCAATAATTTTTAAAACCGCTGAAAACACGTCCACCTGTCAAACTATGAATATTCTTACTAGTCTTGATAATCAAAGCCCAACTAAACTTGTTTCAAGAAAAACAGAACAAGAAATTTTCTGCATTAACTGAACATTGCACAATCAACAAAGGTGGCGAAAGTGACGTCACATCCTCGTGTATATGAATCATTGAGAGGACGAGTAACATATTTCGTTATATATTCCGACTCTTGGAAAAAACTTCAGTGTTCAATTCAACCATTATCAATCAAAATAATTTTGAAGCTCAAAAAAACTAATTGAAGAGCGCCTCGATGTCTCAATTTAATTTCTTACTGTTACCTAGCAACAGTAACCTAGCAACCAGTCGAAGTAGTTGGATTTCAGGAGAGTAACAACTGCTAGTTTCTTGGTTTGACAGTTTAAGTATTTGATTTTATAAAACTAAAAACTTGAGTGTATTAATTTTTTTCTTTCTTTCTTTTTTCTTACTTTTTACTGATGAAGACTAAATGATTCACATTTGGCGGCAAAATTCTTTGTTCTCAAAACTATTTCTAATAATGTACTTAACATAGAATCGGAATACAAATAATTAACACATATTTATCATTAAATTAGTTTATTAAAACCAATCTTTTTGTCGGGAACAACCTTTAAAGATCGACTAAACTGGATTGGGTATCAACAAACCAGTAGACTATATATTACAAATGCTCCACTCTGATTCGCTATTCCACTATAGGCCTATTCCGCAGTGATTGATATCCTACTAGTAGAGAAGAAATACCCAAAAATGATGGAGTTAGTTGCCTTGTGTTTTAGCCGAGAGAGAGAGAGAGAGAGAGAGAGAGAGAGAGAGAGAGAGAGGGGGGGGGGGGGGGGGATAAAGATAGAAGCTTTCTAAAAAAATTGAATTACATTGACAAGGTGACCTAAAATAATTCATTAGAATGTAATTTTTTTAAAAACATTTTTCTGGCAAATAAAGATGGCAATCGTGGGGAGTAATTCATCGCAAAAAAAGCGTTTTATTACAAGTTTGTTTAAGGTCGATTTTGTCATTCACTAGCGGTACGATAAAAGCAAAATTATCTATATTATTTCCTTCTAAAACTAACACAATGATAAACCAAAAATTTGTCTTGATTCTTTGAGGAAGAAAAAACACAACTCAAGAATGTTTTCAACTCAAAAAGTATTCTCTGTAAATAATTGTAACAGAAAAAATATTTCAATTAAAGCACTTTTTCCTCATTTTCTTCTTAATAACTCCTTTAATTGCAATTTCATTGCTGGCTTATGTAATTATCATTTCTTTCAATAAGAAAACAAACTCTTTGCCGAGAGCAAACAAGATCTTTATTTCAGCTATCAACCTCTTCGTTTTTCTCAAAAAACCAAGCTTTTAAGCACCTGAAAAAAGACGTGAAACTTAATATTTTTAGAGCTTCAAATAAATTTGACTTTTACTGTCATTTGATGAAGGAAAAATTTGAATTTTCAAACATTCTTGGAAGCCAAATGATCCGGTCTTGGAAACCCGGAAGAGAGTTTGACATTTAGACAATTCACTGATTGATACAAAGTAATCTCATTGGTTGGTTTTGTTTGAGCAAATATTTCGTCCTATTCACTTAACACAAGACTTGAATCAACACGTTTAATATCAATAGCACTGCCTTATAGGTCTTTGGGAAGATTACACCTGTTAAGACAAGAAACCGAAGTATTTTCTTTCCCATGAACGGGACAGTATCTCCACTACTGATATAAAGAAGCTCTTCTTCCGATTCTCGTACGTTGAGTGTTGGAGAGCTGCCTCTACTCTTCCTCGCTGATCTACCAAGTGGAAAATATGGAACTGTATCTCTTAGTCATTCTGGCGCTCTCTCTTTACTCCGAAGCTATTCCAATCAAAGATCTTGGAATTCCAGGTACAGTTAACGATAAAAAAGTTAAAATAATCATGATTCTAGATGTTGTGAATATTACTGCAGAGTGTATTGCACCTCGAGTCATCGCGGTGAATTATAACGATAGTGTTTCAGAAGCCAAAACCAGGCTTAATTAGCATGTTTACCTATTGTGCCCAAATGCATCTCTTGTTGTATAATTACAGAATACTTTTTTTTGCTTTTCTCTTGCTTTTCGATATGTTATTCACTAAGCAGTTTTTAGTATTCACAGAAGCTGTTGCTGCTCATATTTTTGTGATCGTCTTAGTTTTAAAGTTGAGGAGGGAAATCAAAAAAGTTTTAAGTTGACAATGATAGTTTGTCTGGTATGAATATTATCATCTTTCTCGAGAGCGGAGGACTTCATCGAAGGGTATACCAAGTCCTAGTGTATCCTTGGCAACCGAAAAGTTCAAACTGGTTTAAGGACTGGTTTTTCTTGAGACAAAGTTCGACCATACCTTTTTAAGTTTGCTTCAGAGAGAACTTTGATGAGAAAAGATGATACAAATTTTTTTATATTATATTTTTGTGAACGTCTTAATTTTAAAGTTTAGGGTAAAATCAAAAAAAAAGTTGACAATGATAGTTTGTCTTGTATGAATATTATTATCTTTCTCGAGAGCGGAGGACTTCATCGAAGGGTATACCAAGTCCTAGTGTTTCCTTGGCAACCGAAAAGTTCAAACTGGTTTAAACACTGATTTTTCTTGAGACAAAGTTCAACTATACCTTTTTAAGTTTGCTTCAGAGAGAACTTTGATGAGAAAAGATAACACGAAATTGATTTGAAATTTGATTATGAACCTCTTGCTTAGCAGCCGGCACACTAACCCTTGCTCATTAAAACAAGTGTGTGAGGTCACTGAGGATCAAACTATGGACCTCTTGCTTAGCAGGTAGCACACTAACCAACCAAGCCACACTTGCTCATTGAAACAAGTGTGTGAGGTCACTGAGGATTAAACTATGGACCTCTTGCTTAGCAGGCAGCACACTAACCAACCAAGCCACACAAGTGTGTGAGGTCACTGAGGATCAAACTATGGACTTCCTGCTTGCTTTTTAACTGAAGTACAAATCACTAAAACAAGGAGTAAATCTGTGTTCTTGAAACTTGATATAACTTTGATGTGTGTGTGGGAGGACTGTCGTTAGTCCCATTGATGTATTTGCACTCTAAACTAAATACACTTGATGTGCTACAACATGACAAACAGGAAGCTAGGTCCCTTATCTGAAGCAAGGAAGAGATAACCCGTGTGGAATGTATAGAAAGACTCCCGCACACGTCGAACGTTTCATTTCCTGAATTTAATCTTATCTGATAAACGAAGAAATTAAACAGTTTTAGTCGAGAATATTTGCGTTGGTTCTAGAACGGTTGATAGGCTATAATCTCGACTACGTCATCTACTATAGCTGGGTATAAGATGGAATAAAATGGGTAGGAAGTGGATGGGATTGGCAGAGATAAGTTGAAATAAAATGGTATAGAGATGAGCTGGGATAGAATGGAATGGGTAAAGATGAGTTAGGATAGGATAGGATAAAATGAAATGGGATGAAATGAGATGGATAAAGATAAGTTGGGATGGGATGGGGAGATATGAATTAGGATGAAATGGTATAGAACGGGATAGGATGATTAAGATGAGTGAAAATTGGATGAGATGAAATGGAATGGAATGGGATACGATACGATACGATAAAAAGTATGGGATGAGATGAAAAAAACACTTGGAATTTTCTTTTGTGATTTTAGTGCAAAAAGATGGTTTAGCTGAAGAGAACGTGCACGAAAAAATCTACAAAATAAATAAAAGTAAGTGGATTTTGTTAAAACTCACATCATACAAGTTGTTGGAAAAATCTATCCATGGAGCATAACCTACATTTAGCTACGTTTTGGCTCATTATATCTTCGACTTTAAGGAGTTTTTTGTATTATATATCTAATGGTACATTTTCATGTGGCATCCTCGCTGTCAATAAGAGTGAAAAACGTCTGTTGAAGCCGTGATTAGATCGAGAAAATGTATATCTAGAAGCTGTAATTCTAATTCAATACGATTGCAAGCCTTCGACTTATTTTTATAAACTTGTAAAGTACTTTTCTTTTCTTTTTTCCACAAGAGGGAGATCTTAATCTGTACGAGGGAGACATTTTCCTTCCAATCCAAGAGAGAGGTGAAGTCGACTTAAGGAAAGATGGGGATGTTGATGGAGAACTGGACGAACGAAGCAAGCGTAACGCAGTAAGGGATCGTAAGAGGGTATGGCTGGGCAAAGTTGTGCCGTACGAGTTTGGCTATGGTTTCCCAGGTAACGGCGATATCAAGTGATAATGTTAGCTAGGAGGGAGGGGTTCCTTGAGGGTGAGCGCCACATCATTACAGCCGTTTTTAAGGTTTTCTGACAAACGTCTGCGCATGCTTACACACTGTATGGCAATTAGTCGAAAATATCTTGGTTTGGCAGCCATGTTGGTAGCATTTCTCGTACCGCCAACATGGCTGCTGTTAGGGGAGGTTCATCTTGAACCCATGATTTCCCCTGCTCAATTCTGCCAAGGATAGCTTCGAACTAAAATGCTATAAATGGCATTTCCAAAAAGTTTTTTTGATCTGACGTTTATTTCTGAGGTGAAAAAGCCTACTCAAAATCCTAGATTCAATCTTTAGCAAGAATTTGAAGAGCGGTCTTGGTTCTACCTAGCTCAATTGTTCCTTGCCTCGTAGTTGATTATGAAAAGGTTGTGCACGAAGCCATCGCTGAGTATCACAACAAGACGTGTATACGATTCAAGCCGAAAACAAACGACAAGCAATGGATAACCTTTGTGCATCGGAAAGGGTAGGTAAAACCACGCATGTTGCTTTTGTAAGTCATGAGCTCCATATAAAAGCTACCGAAATATGGACAAACGAATTCTATAGGGAGATGGAAGGGATTGCCCCTCCCTACGTCAGTGACTAGCTAAAGACGAACACTGTATCCAATGTACTCAATTTATTAACGTTTTAGGGCACCCGATAAAACGATTCTGGCGATCAAAAATCCCTTTATTGGTTATCTTTTCACAGATGTTGGTCTGCAGTGGGTAGGTCATACTGGCTGGATGGCGTTGGACAAGAAGTATCTCTGGGCAGTGGTTGTGACCAAAAGGGAACAGCATTACATGAAATCATGCACGCCTTGGGATTCTGGCACGAACAGAGCAGACCTGACAGAAACCAGTACGTTGAAGTTCTTTGGGAAAACATCATTGAAGGTTAGTTGATGTTGATGTACTATGTACTACACATTGAGCTACATTCTAATATGCTACAAGGGATCTATTCTGTAGATCAAGTAAACGCATTTCGAACTAAAAGTTCAATAACCTATACTAAACACAAGGTTTTTATTCTCATGTGATACAGATGAAACGTACAATTTCAACAAGTACAGCCACGGTGACATTGACACGTTAAAGATTCCTTACGACTTCGATTCCATTATGCATTACGGAGGAAAGAGCTTCTCCAAGAACGGAAAACCAACAATACGGTCCATTCTCAGTCCCAGCAGACAACTTGGACAAAAAGATGGCTTCACGAATTTCGATTTGCAAGAATTAAACGCTTTGTATGATTGCCAAGGTAAAGTGTTTCTTAAATAATTAATAATATTTTCTGTTTTTGAGTTTAATTATTCTATTCCAATATGGCGGCCATGACGTCACTTCGAAACGCCGCCATCTTGAAAATCAATAATTCAACTTCTGTCGTAATTTTTTTTACAATTAATACCTTTTTATTAATCATAAGGTATAAACAACAACTCTCCATGGAGCTCTTGGTCAGAATATGGGCCTTGTAGCATTAAAGACTGCACAAAGTTCAGACAACGTTTCTGCACGTCTGCCAATAAACAACGAGACTGTCCGACCGCTGACTACTACGGTGTGGAGACTCATATTATCAAATGTCCAGATGCTGAATGCTATGGTAAGGTTAATAGATGTTGTTATCTTAGCTCGAACGTCGAACTTCACCCGAGCCGAACGCATTGAAAAAAATGGATAATAAGGCGTTCTTCTTTGATGTCATTAAGTTCGGCTCATGTGAAGTTCACCGTTTGAACTTATTCTTACGTGTTAGCTTTATTAGTTTAACTTTATTTATTTATCTCTCTTTTCCTTTTCAAAGAAGATTATATTCTTTTAAATTGGAGAAAAAAATATTTTTTGTTGTATTAGATTTTTCTTTTCTTTTTTTATTCATTTTTGTGCCTTTTCCCTTTTACTCTTCATGCGCATGCAATTTCGAGTTATGTATTTTCGATCTTCAATCTCTTTCTTTTGATCAGCTCCTGTACAGGGTCACTGGGGTCGATGGTCATCCTGGAGTCAATGTGACGCATCTTGTGGCTACGGAAAGCAAGTAAGAACAAGAAGATGCGACGATCCACCGCCAAGATTCAACGGTACCGATTGTGTTGGTAACAGTAGTGGTACACAGAAATGCAAAGCTAGGTCATGTGGTCTTGGTAAGCAAACGTGGTTTATCCTTCACCTAAATAGGCCAACAAACTGAAAATACCTCTTTAGCCTGGACGTTTGTTTTGCCAATTTCAGACCACATGTTATTCTCTTGAGTATAATTTCTTTGATTGGATGCAAATGCAACAAAGAATCCTATTTTCGGAATGGCATGCAAAATAAACCCGCCCAAACTAAAGAGGTCTATTACATAAAGGATTATATTTTATCCTATCCTCGTTCTTACTTTCTATCTTACAAAAAAAAAGCCTCCTTCTTCTTATTTTCTTCGTTACTTTGATTTTTGATTTTCCTTTTCTTCTGTAATTGGCCATGTCGTGGTAAGTGTCGTGGTGGAGTCCCTCCAGTTTCGTACACGTCAAAAAGTAGCAGTATATATTTGCATATCATTTCTTGTTTCTCCAGGTCCAGACGATTGTGAATTTGATGTAGAAGGAATGTGTTTCTGGACAAATGATAAAACTAATAACGCGAGATACCAATGGGAAAGGATCGACGGTGAAACTCCAAGTGGATCTACCGGGCCTACCGGGGACCACACCTCCAAGACAGGTAATGACTATAACGATATATAGATACCAATGGGAGAGGATTGAAACTCGGCTAGTGGTGCTACCGGGCCTACCGGGCATTGGCTGTTAATTTCTTGGAAACTGTGACAAACGTACTCTACATGCTCAAACATGTGATTGTCAAGATCGATATCGAGGATATTCAAATCGTCCAGAGTTCTCCCATGATCACACCCAAGAGTCACATAACTAATACACTTCATTCCACTGACTACATACAGGATTCTACCTCTACACTGAAGGCTCGGCCCCAGCACTAAGAGGAGACAAGGCTAGGCTGCTTAGCAAGAGGTTCAATGCCACAGAGGGGAGGTGTATGTCGTTTTGGTATCACATGAGGGGTACTGGCATGGGATCACTCAATGTGCGCATCCAGGATAGTGATGGAGATCGGCAGGTATGGTCCGTGTCTGGTGACAAAGGTGATCAATGGCAACTTGGTCAAGTGACTATCGCTAGTCCTTCAGCATATAAGGTGAGCTGAGTTATGAGGATGTATGGGCCAATCCTATAGCACGACACAACGACCAATCAGAAGCCTAGAAGCCATATCAGGGCAGCCATGAAACATGATAATACCGATCAGGTGGTTTGAAATCATTTTCGAGACCATTGCAATTGAAAGAAGTGACCGCCATGTTATTTAGACAGGAAGGAAGGAAGGAAGGAAGGAAGGAAGGAAGGAAAAGGAAACCAATCAAATAAAAGAATAATAATAATAAATAAATTTCAAAAGTTCAACCAGCATGGTTAGTTATTCTTATTGATGTTCTTAACGTTTTCAACTCTAGGTGGTCTTTGAATCAGTCAAAGGACCTGACTTTTTGAGCGACATCGGTCTTGATGATGTTAAATTTGAAGAAGGGGTTTGCAGTAAGTAGAAAACGAGTACCTAAGGATGAGGGGTGGCAACTGTTTAAATAATGGTTTCTTATTTTCCCCGTCCACAGTTGAAGCGGTTGGTTGTTTTCTTGACAGCATGAATAACCGCGCGTTCCCTAAAATGATGGCGAACCTGCGCGGTGGTATTAACTGGTTCAACATGAATAAAACTGTCCAAGAATGTGCCAATCTTGCTGTAAAACAGGGATATAAGGTAAGAAAAGCTTTAAGTGGCTTTTACGAGCCCACGGGCACACGCGCACTTAAATCTAAATTACCATGGCAACCTGATGACGTTTTTGCTTTTCATTTTTCCCATAGCTCTTTGGGCTTCAGTTTTACGGAGAATGTTGGAGCGGAAAGGAATCAGAAATTCAATATGACAAACTCGGTTCTGACCCCAATGGTTGCTGGGAAGGAGTCGGAAAAGCTCATAGAAACTTTGTCTATAAAATTGTATAAGAGTTGGTAAGATGATAATGATCACCAAACTTTTAGCTTCCTTCCTCCCTCTAATCCATTCATCCATCTGTCCTCCCTTCTTTCCTTCCTTTCTTCCTCCGTCCCTCTGTCCCTTTCTTCCCTTCTTTCGTCTTAGCTAGCTTCCTTCTTTTCCTCCTTTGACTTTTTTCTTTTTTCCTAGTTCTAATATGATCCACGATGTCGTCTGTATACAAATTCTATTTCTTTTTCAGTGTCTTTCAGCATTGAACAAATACCAACATCAAGAACCTCTACATTTAGAATAGTAAAAATATGTCTCATAGCAATGAAAATATTTTCTTAGGGTTAATGAAAGAAATATGTTGTTTTTACCTTCGAACGAGAGAGTATGAAGTAAGAGAGCACATCTCCGTGCATTATGATAATTATTTGAAAATCTATTTCTATCTCGCGCGCTGAGCTCTTGGAATATTTTATCATGGGATTCCTGATTCAGTTATGGCGGCGCGCGGAGCTAAAAATAGATTTAAAAAAATAATTATCATAGTGTACGGAGATGTGCTCTCTTACTTCATACTCTTTTGCCTCGAATCTGTATTATTTTTGTCGTCAGTAGTAGTTAATTTCAACACTGCCTTAGAGAAACAAAATGGAAAGAAATGGTAGAACGGATAAACGAAAAGACAGACAGACAGAAACTTATGTCAATCAAAAATAATAATATCTCAAACGATGTCAGTGAAGATAAACTAAATTTGCCCCATGCCAATAATATTTCGGCCTATACGATGTTGTTTAAAGACTGTTCTTAGTGAAAAATAACACTTCCAATCAGTGTATATGTATGTAACAAAAGGACTTTGAATAAAGATAGTTCTAGAACGATCATATTAAATAAAGATGAATCAGCTAACGTATTATAACCGAGTTCCACTGTATTAGTAATTCATTCAAAAATAGTAAAAAATATATAGTTACTACATACGAAAAAGAAATCTTAATCGATTCTTTTTTCTTCTTCTTCCTAGCTGAAAGGACCCTAGTTCAGTATAACTTTTGCCCCTACCAAAAGATAATGATTTATATATTGGTTTTAATTTAATTTCAATTTTAATTCTAAATCCAATTTCAATTTTTGAATTTAATTATTTTTACAATTTAAAAAATGAATGAAACACTTATAAGCATACCACCTTTTTGATTCCTTGTTTTACTTCTTCTCGAAAGGGGCTAAAAGGGCGATAAATCTTTTCAATTTCAAACATTTTCCTATACTTGATTATAATTTTCGTTAATTTATGCGAGTTTTGATGATTTGATAATTTAAAGTGTTTTTGCTAATACCTCACGCTACCATACTTATCGCAAAATGAATCAAAGTTTACTGATGAAGCCAAAGAATCGGTAAATATTGAAAACAACTTAGCCTGACTAAAATCAAAACTGACATTGAATAAGGTTGGTCGTATTGCCAAGTCAAGCAAAGGTTTCTTTCACCAAGGAGTACACACTGTAAGAAAGAGCGAAAACACTTGGCCAAAACGTGATAGAAAATCCATACACTCTATGCCTGGGTCCAATGACGTACCCAATAGCGAAAAGCAAGCGAGCAGTGACAAAGAGCACAGACAAAACAGGCAAGACCATGATGGTGTCGGGCGTGAGGCGAGTCGAAAGAGCCAAGCATCCAATGGCATGAAGTATGTACTGTTCTGTGGTGTTGGTGACATATCGTACCGGGACTTCCACGTATTTTTTCCCGTGTTCAGCCAAAGGGTTGATAGCTGGTGTCAGCGCTCTGATTATCACTACCCACAAAATCCCAGCAGCTAATGCAAAGACTGACAGAGCCTGCCATCTGAGGGCGAGAATAATCCTCTCGGTAATAGTCTTGTGGTTGGGCGATGTTGGGAGATATTTGCTGCAGCAGTAGGCGACAAAAAACTGTGTCAAAAAACTCAAACCAATACACTTCATCCCATACACTCGATCCTTTTCATCCTGTGATTGAGTTTTCAGTTTACTATCAGATCCCATCTTAGTTTGTTCTTTCGTAATCGTGTGGAAGTACAAAACACGTCACTACAAGGCTATTTCAAGCTACGTGCGTGTTTCGATATTCAGGCTTTTTTTTGTTTGTTTGGAGAGGGAGGAGAGTTCTGGCCGGTTACCAGGGTAATGCATAAAAGAAAAATGAATTTGAAAATAAATATTTAAATGGCGGACCTACTAAGGGAATTAGAAGTCCTTTAGTTCGCGAGGCTCTTCCACTGAGCTGTTGATTTTTCAGTGCAGAGCGAGGAAAACAATTAAGAGAACCCGAAAAAATCGCCCGAAGTAGATGAGAGAATCATTAACAATTTGGCCAAGTTCGGGAATCGAATCCGACTTTTCAGACATAGGCAAGCACTCTTCCAGCCATAGTAATCAGTAATCTACAATTCCAGACGTGATGAATAATTCTAACCGTTTTTTTTTTACTCCTTTCCTATAATTTCCAACGGTCGAACGTGATTTCGTGATTGACGGAAGCCAAAGACCAAGTAAAGACTCAGACGTTTTGAAAATATTGCATGCGCAGGTTTCAGTTGCAAAAACGTGATCACGATTAGCATTAGATAGGTTTCAGCTGCGTCCTGTTTCAGCCGTGAGAATAAGATGACACCAGCAGCAGCGCTACTCTACTGACTGATTCAAATGAGGCTATACGTTTCAAACGAGGTCAAACGTTAATAGATCTCTGGCAGAACTGACGCGGAGTCCGTGTGCAATGATATTCTACAGATATAAACGCTCAAATTTTTAACTAGATTTTTTTTAGCTTGGGCGTAATATTTTTCTATTTCAGACCACATGTCTTCCCCGCTGACAGAGTCTCCTTTTCTTTTTTTCCGCTGGATCGAGCCTCTGCCAGCCAGCAGGGAAACAACGCGTAGTTACGGCTACGGTAAGAAACGACACGGCTATAGTAGAGCTACGAATTTGCCCTATCGTTTAAACCATATCGTTTCTACTCATGTTAAAAACGCTCTAACATGATTGTTATCGTTTACCTTATCTTATCTTACACAAGTGTTTCAGGGTACCCGCCCTATAATATCTCCAAATGCTTTCCCATTTCCGACCAGGAACATGTCATTCCCCAGAGTATCATTTCTTTGTTTAACAGTTGTGCATGAGAAGACACATGAATATTGATACAACTCAAACAAAGAATCTTATTCTCAAGAGAATGACACGTAGTGGTCTGTAATGGAAAAACTTTACGCCCAAGATAACGGAGGTGTATTTGAAAATTTTGACCGTTTATATCTGTACCAGGAACTGTAGAATATCATTCAGCACAGACTCCTCGTTCTGTAACGACCGTTGGAATCAGGCTAATTTCAAACAATTAACCTCACTGTTTCAAGACTGTGATGACTACAGCTTATTTTAAATTTTTTAACGACCTTTTTCAGTCAACTTAATCCCCTAGCTGTTGACCTCTGCACCGGTTCGTCATACCTCAGACTCCGACACGCGCATGAAAGATTGAACTGCAGTAATTAATATTGGCTCGATCAAAGAGACTCAAACTTAATTGGAAAAAAAGTGAATGTAGTGGAGGAAAGAAAAAAGTTGGTAAACATTTCCTCAATAATTTTTTTGTCATTCTTCTTTTCTTGGCGTTTTCTTCTTTCTTCAGTTCTTCGTCTAGGTCTGGCTTTTCTTAGTCTAAAAATTCCCCCTAAATTCCAGAAGCGTAGTATGCCCTATCTAGACTGACAGCCTGTCAAGAACACTATCAACCCTCTAAACCAATAGACTAATAAGTTCTTATTAACGAAATATAATTCCATAATGATCTTTCCCAAATAGACAAGGAATCGACCTTATTTTCACTACAACTTAGCGAGAAATTTATTTCAAAATTAAAATATTGAATAAATAAAGCTGAACGATTCATCCAAGCTGATTTTGAACAATTTTTTCACGTTTTCTTACGCCATAAGGTCAAGAAGTAGATAACGAATTTGCCAGCCGACATCGCCTTGTAAGGGGGGATAATCTTGTCATTAATAGCGTGAGGACGCCGCGTTGGTTGTGGCATTTCAATATGATGAAGCTGAGACGAGAAGCTCGCTTTAATACTGAATATTGTTACTCAACCAGATAACCTTTTATGTTATCATTTTTTGAGTGACGTTTACTTTCTTTTTTTGTATGATAAAACTAAATTGCTTTGTAGATATTTATAAGCTAAGTAATGAAATAATTGTTGTTGTTATTGTACTGCGCAAAAGTAAGATTATATTTTAGTATCACATTAATGAGGAAAAGTAAACAAATGAAACAAATCAGTAAACAAGGAAAACACACAAATGACACACAAATGAACGAACGAAGAATAGAGAACGGATGAATAATTGGGAATAAATGATGAAATAGGGAAATGGATGACTGTGAATGAGGGTGATACTGAAGAAAATGGGTTAAACAAAATGAATGAATGAACGAACGAACGAACGATGAATGAACGAACGAACGATGAAAGGGAGGAATGAAAGAGCAAATAAACTGATATAAGAAACAAAGAAAGAACGTGGAAAGAACGATAGATTGAAAGAAAGAATGAATAATTTAATGAAGGAGATTCGTGATGGCGTATCGAAACGTCTGTAAAACTAAACAGAGGCAACAAATTTCGAGTCGAAAAAATTCATGACTTGAAAAAAGGACAGAAACGAATAAAAGAAAAGAAAAAAAAATATAGAAAAGACAGCTCGTGTCAACAAGACCGTCTTGTAGACAGTGGTTCAGTCCAGTACTCTCTGTGGTATTGGATTATCTGGTCTGGAGGTAAACCTTTACAACATCTTCTCACCACAGAACGGATACATTCGTTTCTCTTACTCAGACGAAACGCAACAAGTCTTTTATTTTCCTATCAGTGCCTGTGTTTGGTTTGCAGTTTTCTCGAGCTTTTTAGTTCAGTTTGTGCTCATCGATCCAATGTTATTAAATCGTATTTTAAAAAAGTGGAAGAAAGAAACTCTCAAAGCATTCTGGTCGGTAGTAGTCTAGTCAAACGACGCCATCATACACGAATGGCGCGGTATTGTAGTTAGTAAATTGTTCATACCATATATGATAGTATTTTTAAAACAGTCGACTAAAAATTGTTGCCCTGTCAAGGAGGTTTGGTAGAAGTGATTACAAATAAAACAGGTTTTAGAGATAAGGAATACCAGGGAATTTAACTCCTAACATGGGGACTAACATTGGAAATCACGTAGAGCGTAAATAATAGCACGAATATCGTGCGCATTCACTCGAGCATTTCCGTTTCTATTTACGGACAAAACCACGCAAAAAGAATGTTTACTGTAAAATGAAGTGCCAGCCATACTTGCTCCCACTCCAACATAACTAGCTCAAAGATTTCACTGATGTACGATTCTAGCAATGCTAAGACCGGAACTAGGGTAGGAACTACCCAACAGGGCGATGGTAAAACGTCTTTTTAAAGATCTTGTACGTGCTGAGTAAAGCTTGAAGGAACGGAACTTGACGACTTCGAAAAAAAAACAAATGAATTGCCTCGACACAAATAGTCATTGTTCGGCGTTGCTTCGTGCGATTTTTCGTGTTTTTTAAAACTCACTTCCTGAGTTGCGATTTAATCTGTACTAATCCGGCCATTGACTTCTAATGTAAACACTAAACAAATATACTCCAATATTCCCGCCTTTTTGGGATAAAACGGCTTTTTTTAACAATGTTATTCGAATTACACATCACAAAGAAAATTCCATGTTGTGAAAATCTGGAAATTTCCATAATCTTACCCCACGGAATGGGACACCTTTTCATTTCAGTGAAATCTGTTATTTCATACGAGTTTTAGAGCATCGTAATCCTCTTGTTTATTTGTTATTTTTTGAATTTGGGGTTGGATTTCAAGGCCCTGAGAGTTGGTACAATTTTGTGCTACGTAGATAATCTAAAGCCCTCGTTAACTCTCGGTTGAACAAAACATTTTTGTCGGGAACAATTTCCCTTAGCGCCGGGAGATATAATATTATTGTGGTGGAATGGCATGCCTCTCAGTCAGACCCACACAAAACCTATTTTTCCTAATTAACAAGCTTCAATGATATTTTTTTTCTTGTGGTTGGTTTTCATCAAACAATTTAGTAAGGGAAAATCCTCTGTCATCTAAGTAGGTTATTGTGGTCGGTTACCTCATTAAGTGACAACAACAATTACCAGATGTGTGATATTGACCCTTTTTCGAATCCGTTAGCATCTGGTTTAATTTGGCATTTCTGTTACACCAAAAACCACCCCAAAAAATACGACTTTAAAAGAAATTGAAAGTAAAGACGTGTCCGATTTCCGATTTTAGAAGATAGAATGTCAGCTCTTTAATATGTTCGTTTTAGGAAGAAAAATTTGAACTACGTAAACATGAGAGAGACGCCGCCTAAACGTTTACGCACCACGTCTAAGTGCCTGAGGTAACGAGAGCTTACTTATATCACAAGGAATGGCCTATAGGAATGTACTGCAGATTGTTCAGATGTTCAAATCTATGCGTAATGGCATGGTTATCATAACTGCTTTGAAGAGGGAGGGAATGAATCGTGAAATAACCCCCATAGTAACAAAACAGTTTTTAATGATTATTTCGAACATAAACCAAAGTAAATAAAATATCAAAGACTCTTTAATTATTTATCAAAACAACTTTACTCGCAACTCTGAGACCAGCTGGGTTAAACATTTAATTTAAAACCCAAAAAATCTGGTGGGTTGAAGATGAGTGTGACATTCAATTCCATCACAAAAGCCACCACACCCATGCATCCGGCCTCTAGGTGAAATTAAATACAGTTTTTGATGATTGCTTGTCGTGTTTGGCGTGGCATTAAGATATCATTGTCTTAAATTACAAATCTGTTATCAGCTTTCGTTTACCACGCTGTAATTAATCCCAATCCAGTAGTATAAATACTTACCTCGTATTAGCTGGTAGACATTGAGTTCGACGCTGATCGACCTTCATCAAGACAAAAGAGTTACAGAAGAATTCTGCAGAAAAAGAAAGCAATGAAAGTTTTAATCCTTGCCCTATGTTTCTGCTTGGCAGTAGGTATGTACATCTTCATTATTTTAGATCGTTTTCTTTGGTTATTTAGTGTTCATCTGTCATTTTAAAAGTCAAGATAAATCCCTTAAAACTCTTCAAGTATATCGTACTCGTAATTTTCTGTCGTACAATTGTTTTCCTCAAGAATTGGATCATTAACTTAATAGTTCTAGCGAACAGTTTTAACAACCCTACAGCTTCAAATATCCCCGGCGTGACTTTTAAATGTCAACCTTTTGTACATTTTTAACATTTAGATCAAAAATCCCAAGAATGTTTTTCTTCAATCGTGAAAGAATTTCCTCTATCTGTTATCAAAATTTCGCAACAGAAAAGTTATAACTTTAAAATCTCAAGTCTAGTAGTATGAATTAGTGTATATTTATGTTTTTACCAGTATTTAATCTATCTAATACGTTCTGGAATATCACGAATGCTTGTTTAGAGCAGTTCTGTTGTCCCCTGCACATCGCAGTGTCGTTTCTATAGCAACGGAATGTATGGGCTAGGGTAGGGCCTACATAGGAATTGAAATCTTGCCTTAAGGGATGAACAAGCAGGCTGTGATTTAAATCTAATGATACGCATCTTATAATTCGATTGACATTTTTCTTTTGTCATTATTTTTAGCTGAGAGTTCCGATCTCATGGACGATCTTGAAAAACTCCTTTCATCTGACTCCAAATCCCCAGATACAGACTCCAACCCACCAGAGATCGATTTTCTAGACAAAATGGACGAGCTCGATGCCTTGAGTGAGGATCCTAAAGAACCTCGAGCAGCAAGTGCTTCAAGTGGAGGAAGTAAGTCTTATGAGAAAAAAGTCACGTCAATCAAATTCCAAACAGTCATTAATTGGAACTGTACCTTTTGATTCTTGACCGAAACGTTAATGAAAAAACCTGAACGTCTTAGGCTGTGATGGTAGTGTAGTGACGAAAATGTTGTTTTTAAAAATCTTACTTGTAAATAACATTCTTATCTATTAATTGCTTTATTAATCTATTAATTAATTGAGAAATTAATTAATAGATTAATTAATAGATTAATTAATAGATTCATAATTAGATTAATTAATTAATTAATTGATCGAGGAACTATGAGCTAATACTCAATTGATTGATTGAGTAATAATTTGATAGATTAATGAACTAATAACATTAATTAATTAATGAATTCAAGTCATAATTTGTTTATTAAATCATTCAATATTTTATGATTAAATTATTATTATTTATCAAATTATTTAATTAATTTATTCATTAATATGATTAATCAATTAATAAACTGTTGTTTCTACAGAGTATGGATACTGTTTGGATGGATATACCCTGGCTGATGGCCCAAATATGAAAGGATGCGCAAGTAAGCTAATTCCCTAACTCCTCCCCCCCCCCCCCCCCACCCCCCTGGGGGAAAACACTATAAAAGCCTTTTCACCAACCCACCTCCTACTCCCACTCCCCTGGGGGAAAACACGAGTGCCCAGATTTTAGCATCAAGTTAATTCTCTTTTTAGCATAGAATTATTTAGCTGTGCCACACCTTCCTTTAAATGTCTTAAAATTTCGTCTCTTTTGTTCAGGAAAACTGTGCTTCGATGAAAAGTCCGGAGAATGCATCAAAGAGTTTGGAAAATTGAACGACATGGAAAGGAAAAAAAAATGCTATAAAAACTATTATCACTACAGAGAACGCTGTAGTTTCTCATGTCGCTTCTGCAGTGAGTATTGACTTGACCAATGACCTTATTTCTCTCACGATCCACATTGAAGTAACTTCGTATTTCCTGATTTTTTTCAGAACCACCAAGTCCAGGTTTAGAGTGCAGAAGGAAATACGGAGAAGGTGCTAGGTATGGATGTTGTTGGGACGGTATGCCTGCTTTCACTCCCGACAAAAGAGATTGTATGGGTAAGCTAGAAAGAATTTGAACCATTGAATTGCAGCCATAGTGTATACTCGTGCAAGAGCCAAAGATAGGACAAGGTGGCTTTTCAGCTGATCTACATTAAATATTCTAACCAATCACAGCACTTTTTCCTACCTGAAAACTATTGACAATTCAATCCGATATATTTGAAAAATCCAAAACTCTTTATCAGTGATATTTCATCTATGATTCATCTAAAACCAGAAAAAATGATTTTCAAAACAAAAAGACGGCAGGTTTTCATCAACAATGTTTTGCGCGATTAGTTGTTCGCTCTGCTGGGTTAGTCTAGGGTGAACTGCTACTAAATTTCAACCAACTTGTTTTACGCTTATTCACCACATAACAATCATGCTGTTCGATACATGCTCTCTTTTTATCAAATAATTCATAATAAAAATAATATACATCCTGCCAATTCTCAATTATTTAAAGAAACTTTTATTGATTTTCAGCATGTAGGGACATCAACCCCCATACTTGCAGACAATTCTACAACAACATGTTAGGACAAAAATGTGGCACCAACTCGTACCGTATTCGAAGTTTCTTGTTCCAGAGATGTCCTCGACTATGTGGCAGATGCTAATGTAAGTTAAGTACTTTGAGCGGTTTTATAAAATGAGTTGTCTTGATAATAGACTTTTCTCTTAGGACTGCGCGCATTCAAATTTTGTAGGCCACAAAATCCAAGAAAAAAAATAAAATTTCCATAACATTTTTATCGAAAAAAAAATTATATATTTTTTCCATGATCGGGGGTCTTTGCCATTCATTTGAAGTTAGAAAAGACAAAAAGGTATCATTTTTCAAATTAAACTACGTACAGAATATTGTTCTCGTGAATAAAGTTAGAACCGAAATTCCTTCAATTTCTCGCTTTCTAATTGGTTTAGAAGAGGAGCGTGAGAATGTATCATTGATTGCTTTTTGATTGGTTCTTAGCGGAAACCAATTCAAAGTCACCGTGCGTGCGTTTACAAGGGATTAAAAAGTCTTCTGAAAAATATTTTTCATTGACGATCTTATATCAGTGTTAAATAAAACGACGTATGAAGTAATTTATTGATTCATTTTGTTTCAGGAAATAATGATCGACTATCTTCTGATTGAACCGGACAGAATGGAACAGAACCTTAGAATAATATCATAACACAAGCTTTAGCTCGTTGTATTGTGCAAATTTAGATATCGGCCAAGCAAAATATTTACTTAAACAAGAACCTTT
The DNA here is from genome assembly GCA_023349425.1 of Anthopleura sola. Taxonomy (NCBI): domain Eukaryota; kingdom Metazoa; phylum Cnidaria; class Anthozoa; order Actiniaria; family Actiniidae; genus Anthopleura; species Anthopleura sola. The sequence continues at coordinate 15,350,685 of JALHLI010000002.1, forward strand.
CTTGAGAATATATGTTGAGCAAGATAAAAAGTATTTGCCATTTAGTAATACAGTGAATGTAATATCAAAATACAGAGCTATTTTGTTAGAAATAAATATCAAACATATGAATCCAGGTGTAGCGAGTATTCTTTATACAACTAACTGAATGTGGTGAATTCGCCGTATGTCGGCAGCCATGAGGTCTTATAGATTTTGAACACAATATATCCCGTTGAAAACCTGAAGAATTATATCATGAACTCTTTTACACACATACACGAGAAACTAAAAACTAAAACAGAGGACAAAACTTACCAAATCATTATAACGATATCCAGGAGTCATGATCACATACACAAGCACGTTCTGCACTCATACTCAGCACGCACAGCAATATGGGAAAATATTAGAATAACAAATAGAAATACAAATTAAATAAACACGGACTAAGGATGGCAAGGAAGAGGAATCAAACTTGTTGAGGTTAGCCTCAATAGACCCCTTGCAGCACGTCGGAATGCAGCTCAATTTAGAGGACAAAACAATATATTCAAATTCTCAAGGGAGCGAAATTCTTTTGTTTTGCCTTCCAAATTGAGCTGCCTTGACGTCACGTGAAAGGGGTCTATACTAGTGTTTGTAGTTAATTGTTGTTTGTAAGCCAATTCACAGTTTAAGAATCGTTATCAGTGCGCATGCGATTTTATCCCGAATTTCTCACCTTTTGTTTAAACCTTCTTTTGTTTTTAATTGGTAAAGGTTTCGACCTTTTCGGACACCAAGATAAAGGTTATTTTTATTTAAACAACCTGGGCTGATGCTAGAATGCTTATTGATTCCCCTTCCTTCCTTCCTTCCTTCCTTCCTTCCTTCCTTCCTTATTTCTTTTTTTCTTCGACCTTTCTTAGTTGTTCGTTGTTACTTCCTCTTCCTCTCTCTTATTGATTCTTATTGATGCTTATTGATTCCCCTTCCATCCTTCCTTCCTTCCTTCCTTCCTTATTTCTTTTTTTCTTCGACCTTTCTTAGTTGTTCGTTGTTACTTCCTCTTCCTCTCTCTTAGTTAGAATGCTTGCTGCTAATCTATCTAAACATCCCTAAATCAAACTGATAAAAGAATCCAAAAGTAACTACGCTTCAAGATTTTTTGTTGCATACTTCTCTCCAAGTTGTTGATGGTATTCAATACTATCAACAACTTGGAGAGAAGTATGCGTGGTTTCTTCAAAGAATATGTCGAAATGAAGAAGTTTCTGAATAAAGAACTAACTGTCCCTCTAACATACGAGAAAGGGTCGGCGAACAATATTGGTACCATGATAAAACGAAAATAAAACAGCAATTGATAAATAATGAATGAATAACAACTTGTAGTTCAATCTTGGTCGACTGGCTGGCGAGCTATTCAAGCGTTTGATTCAAAACATCGAGGGGAAAAAGATGTTTGGAAGGGAAAAAGTCGATTGAACGTGTTCTTCAGTCAAGAAGCAAACACATAATCAATGAGTACAAAAAGTGTGGAACAGGAAATTTACCAAGAATCGAAACGTTGAGGATAGTTATAATCATTTGGTTTGATTTCAAATCTAAATAAGAATCGATTTCTGTGTTATAAAACGAAAAACTTGTATCACAATTTCATTCTCTTGGATAATGATCTATGATATTTCGCTGCCAGTCACGAAATAAGTTAACTATCCTCGCATTTTTACTTCAAATTTTCTGATGATGACACGCCGGGCGTCTTGAAATGCCAGAGAGAGAAAGGAAGTGTTGTGAAATTTTTCTCACGATGTCGTCAGAGGAAAATTTAGCGAGATAAAAATATGTTCTTTATCAACAAATCGTCATCTGGTTCACGAAATCCCGCGATATGGATATTATCAATATCTATTTTTGTATTAGCCGTGGTATATCTTTTCGTCAGTGGTTCATGGATCATTGGTAAAGACTACATTAGTGGTGGAATATATAGAAGAGAGATAGTTGGTGCTTATGATAGGATATATGATGGTTTGTTGTTACCAAGGAGATACCACGCCACTGGTGTTGTTGGTCTTCCATTTGACGAGATCAGTGAACCGTTTGAAGCATGGTTCGCAGGAGATTTCAATATGAGCAGGATTGATTATTATAATGGTAAGGGATTATTATTGAGTACATATTTGAAGTAAGTCAACGTACCTTGGTTTTCAAACTCAGTTTGTTCAATCATCCATCATCTATTTACCAATTCATTCATTCAACCATCCATTCATTCATTCATTCATTCATTCATTCATTCATTCATTCATTCATTCTTTCATTCTTTCTTTCCTTCATTCATTCATTCATTTATTCATTCATTCTTTCATCCATTCATCCATCCATTCATTCTTTCATTCATTCATTCTTTCATTCATTCATTCATTCATTCATTCATTCATTCTTTCTTTCATTCATTCATTCATTCATTTTCTAGGTATGGATAAAACTATTCAGCGAGGTGATGTGGGAAAGCAAGGTACACTCTTCAAGATCGTTCCAATGCATTCAGATATCAAACCATCAAATAACGATTACGTCAGCTGTTGGTACAAGCCGTTACCAAGATGGCTTCCACGCAGTGGGCAAAGTGTTGTCCCTACAAATCTGTCAGAATTCAATGTGAGTCATACAAACAAACAAACAAACAAACAAAGAGGCCTCAGAGATAAGAGGCGAATTCACTAGTGCTATGCCATCATTGATTTGTCATCTTAACTTTTTGCTGTAACTATTTTTCTATATCAGATTTCAGGAGTTGAGAGACATCGCGGACAGCCATGCTACAAACTCGAACGGAAGTTCACCCAGTACAACAAAACAAATACATATATCTTATATATTACTGCGCATGCGCCCCATCGTCCTTTGCGCTTCGAGATGATAGGATATGACGACATGTTGACGTCACACTATGATCATTACATCATCGATTACGTCACATTTGAACCTTGGAAGATCAATACTACAGTCTTCGAAGTTCCAGGAGGTTAGTATACAAAATGGAGCAAATGTTTGTTTGTTGATGAGCCTTCAAACTTCTAATTTTATCAAAACCTGAAACTACCTCTGGTTTGGACTAAGTCAGGATACGGCTAATTCAAATACACCTCTTTAGTTTAGGCGTTGTTTTTTTTTTTCCATTTCAGACCACGTGTCATTCCTTTGAGAATAGGATTCTTTGTTTCACTTGCATCCAAACAAAGAAATAATACTCAAGGGAATGACACGTGGTCTGAAATGGGCAAAATTTTATGCCCAAGCTAAAATGGTCTCATGTATGGATTTCAAGGAAGGATGAACATCAGAAACTCAGAGAAGAATCAGTTGAATCAATGAATACATAGCTAGAGGGAGTGATTTTTTTTTCATTTTTCTATTTAGAATCGCTCTGCAGAAAAAGGGCAAGAATCAATTCTACTTACGTGATGAATCCCATGGCAGAGTTTATGCATTTTAATCATGCGAAAGACAAAGAAATAGACAAATCGTATAATAAGTACAAGAAAAAACACCAGAAAAAGTACAAAACAGTGAAGGAACACGAGACAAGAAAACACATCTATAAACACAACATGAGGTGGGACAAACCACACATTCGTTTTTCCTGTGTTCCTTTTCCTTTTTTCTTTCCATCTTTTCGTTCTCCCGTCCATTTCATTCTCAATTACTCTCTCCTCTCCTCTCCTCTCCTCTCCTCTCCTCTCCTCTCCTCTCCTCTCCTCTCCTCTCCTCTCCTCTCTTCTCCTCTCCTCTCCTCTCCCCTATAAGGCTGTACTATCCAAATTTTTATTTCAGGTTCATTCACTCCAAGAATCGTCAAAACCTCAAATACAAGTTAAAATCAAATCACATGACTGACGTCAGTGATGACGAAATCCACGTTCAAAATGGGCTCCTACACGACCATACGGGTCGCCACCCCACCAAACACTTGAATATTAACATCAGTAAAGCTTTGGCAAGAGTTCCTGAGAGTCTAGATTGGAGAGATTATGGTGAGTCTGCGCATGCTCTAAGTCTGTATTTTGCTATCGTCAAAATATGCAAATTTGAACTTTCAAACTTGCTTGACAAATGGTCTTTGCAGCATGCCAAAAATTAAAATCATTTCTTGAAACTTATGACTATTTTTTTAGTATTGCCATTATTAACATAGAATCTTTGTTTTGAACTATTCGGAAAAAAGTAACTTTCTTTTAATACTAAAAACGCTCTAGAATTCTTGGAAAACGTGGTCGAATTCTTGGTCGAAAGCTAAGCATTTTCGCATGGTAAATCTTATTAAAGTGACATTTACTTTGTCTTACAACAGGAGCAGTTACCCGCGTCCACAGCCAAGGAATGTGCGGATCATGTTGGACATTCTCAGCCCTTGGAGCGGTGGAGGGGTCGTTATTCTTGCGAGTGAGTAAGCTATGCCATATGCTTTTGATTTTTCCTCTAATAATACCATCTTCTTCTCCTAGTTATGATTATTTTTATACAATTATATTCTACACATAAAATAAATTTTACATTGATTCCCAAAGGAATTCAAACATTTGAATAAGAAAAAAAGAACTCGAACAGGATTCTGACTTAATTAGGGGAATGGAGTATTTCAATGATGGTTATTCGATGTTATTGTTATTCAGACTGGCCAACTATTAGAGCTCTCCAAACAACAGCTTCTAGATTGCACGTGGCCGGTCGGTAACCATGGTTGCAGGGGAGGATTCCAGGACAGGACGCTGCGGTGGATTAAACGAAATGGTGTTGCAACTAAGATGGATTATGGACATTACCTTGCACAGGTAGGGATGGTGATGTGAAACGGAGATGGAGGCAGGGACTGGAGGATAAGGGACGGGGGGGGGGACGGGAGGATGGGAGGATGGGAGGATGGGAGGATGGGAGGATGGGAGGATGGGAGGATGGGAGGATGGGAGGATGGGAGGATGGGAGGATGGGAGGATGGGAGGATGGGGGACGGGGAATGATAAGGGACGGGGGGACAGCGCACAAGGTTGTATATATCTTTCCCTTTCATTTCCAGGAGGGGTACTGTCACTGTGGTAAAGGTAACTGTACTACAGTCCACATCAATGGCTTCATGCATGTCAAGAAAAACAATCCATTACTACTCAAGATTGCCTTGGCAACGCATGGACCAATAGCATCTTCAATCAACGCTGATCGAAAAACATTTCGATTCTACAGTCACGGTATCTATGACGACGTTAAATGCAGTAAGTAATAAAACATGATGTCTTAGCGGAAACTATTTCTCAATTCAAATTACCTTTACCAAACCTGCTTTCATTATTGCGCAACCAACACAGCTAGCCCAAGACCTCTACATGGGTTTTTGGCTGCGTCAACTAAAGAATACTAACTCAATCTGTTGAAAATTAGAATGACAGAAGTCAAAAACCAAGACATCTTGGGCTGAGGTGGTCGCGCAGTCAGTATGAAAATAGGTTTTGGTTAACTTTTTTGTCCTTGAATTTTAATTTAGGAAGAAACACCAACCACGCGGTGTTAACGGTTGGCTATGGCAATGAAAAGGGCGTCTCCTATTGGCTGATCAAAAACTCGTGGGGACATCTGTGGGGAGAGAATGGTTACATCAAGATATCAACCAAAAGGAACATATGTGGAACGACTAGTGGTTCTCTGATTGCTATCAAAAAGAACAAGAATATGGAAGAATTTCCGCTGGAACACCTTAGGAAGATACCACGGAATAATGATGATCGTCCTAAGGAAAATGAGCTGGAACCACTCCCATTCTAGTGGATAAAAATTACCTTGAAAAAATGTTTCTTTAAAAAGCAAGCTGAATATTATTATGGTTCGTAGGTTAATCGTTTAAATAAAATAAAAAATGAAAGAAAGATAAGCATTGTGAAGATATTTTCTTTCGGTGAATCATCCCCATATTTTACCAGGGTTGCAAAAATTCCATGATAAAATTATAATCTAAGAGTTAATTCTGATGGAGAAGGAGTACCGGAAGGCAATAAACGAAGCACAGGTGAGAACCAAATATATAATATTTATAATGCGTATTTTCTCCCAAGTGCTAAACATTTTTGAAGTCTTCATAGTTTTTTCCCCTAGTTTTCTTTGTCTCTAATAAACTCGGGCGGCGTCCAAAAATCGATCTCAGATCGTTTATAATCAAATGGCGATAATTTCAACGTCGATACATTCATCTTCCTCTCCATGTCGATAAAAGAAACTTTGGTCATTTTTAAGAATGGAAAATTCTTCCCGTGTAAGGCTCCCGTTGTATTGAACTTGACAAAGATTGGTTCGTTTGTTAGGATCCCACACTGATTGTCCTTGCTCGCTACCTTAAGAAAGCCCTCGTCGCCCCAGAATTTCCCCCAGGAATTTTTTATGATCCAATATTTTTTGCCCTTTTCTTCTCCGTAACCAACGAGCACAACACCATGATTTGTATGTGAACCTGTGGCAAAAAAAAAAAAAAAAAGCAGTTAATTAGAAGGTTTAAAATGAATATCTACAAGTAGTCAGACCCTGGTGAGAACTGGACTGGCTTCAATTTTATCGGCCCCTGAAGCAACCTCTTGGCTGGTATGAAACATGCTCAACATACCACATTTGGGGTCATCCAAAACTCCAGAGCTGTAGAATTTGAAGGATTTTCTGTTAGCGTTGATTGCAATGGATGCTGGGCCATACCATGCAAGACCACGCCTTAATGCCTCTTCATTCTTCTTGGGCGTGGTCATCATCCGAGTGAACTGGACGGTTGAACAGTTGTTCTTGTGTGAGCAGTGACAGTATCCTTCCTGGGGGAAACGAAAGAATGAGAAAATGAAAGAAAGCATGAAAGAATGATCACAAACAATAAATGAAATCTTGATATATACGCAATCTGGGATAGGAAAACAGTGGATTACTTTCATTTTGAAATGAAAAATTTAGAAATTGCGTGACATATTATGGCATAAGTGAACTAGTATTGCCGTGATATGTCACGCATCACGCACCTGTGCTAGATATCTACCGTACGACTTGCTAGTTGTCACGCCAAACTTTCTTGCCCAAACCATAGCCCTCCACGAGTATCCACCGCGGCATCCATTGTTTCCAAACCCCCAGGAACAGTCAAGAAGCTGCTGTTCGGAGAAATCCACTAGTTTACCTGTCTAACATCAAAAATATGTTAAGGGAGCTCATAACTTTGTTACCATGGTAACCCAGATAATTTTTAATATAGGATCTCTAAAAATGGAAATTGCGTGACCCTTAAACGTAGTATGGTTGCCATGGATACCTTTATAGCATACGCCCCTTCTATTGGTCCCATAGCAGAGAATGTCCAACAAGAACCACAATGACCTTGTGCCTTGGCGGGCGTGACCGCTCCTACAATGATGAAAAATTGCCTGGTGTAAAAAACTTTGTCTGTACAACAGCCAACTTCCGAGATATACTTCTCTGGTCACACACAAAGGTTTCAGAACGAGGCTCTGTGCTAAATTAGTTTTATTCTTTTCTCCTGTCACGAATCCCTGACCATTTAGCACGAAGCTTCATAATGAAACCTTTGTGAGTGACAAGCAAAGCATATCTTGGAAGTGGGCTACTGCAACGCAATGTTTTTCTTTATCACGCAACAACATTTTGAGACAAGTTGCAGCATTGCCTGGTGTGACACAATGTTTACTTACCATACTCTCTCCAGTCCAGATTGTCAGGTAGAGGCCTGTGTGGGATGCTGAATCGTACTTCTGGTATAGCCTGTTTCTTCAGCTGTTCGTCTCCTCCACTGGGGTCTATCAGGAGACCTTTGTATGCTTCGAACTCCTCGTCTGTTACATCTGCTAGCTCGTTTGAATCAAGGGTGTAGTTGAGACCAGCTCTGTTGTGAGATCTTATGTATCTAGAAGTAAAAAAAAAAACCAGACAATGAGGAACTTGTTGATGTTTAGAGGGGGAAGATGGGTGAAGATTGATTTAGGGATAAAGTCATGCATTTAAAGGAAGGGAGGAATGGAGGAAGGAAGGAAGGAGGGAGAAGAAAGAAAAAGAAAGAATAAAAAGAGAGAGAGAACAAAAGGAAAGAAGAAAAAGAAATAAAGGAAGAATAAAGTTTAAGAAAGAAGGGAAGGAAGGGGAAAGAAAAAAGAGTGGAAAGAGGTAATCAACAAAAAAAGGAAGAAAGAAAGAATCAGAAAGAATCAGAAAGAAAAAATGTATCCTAACTTGTTCACTATTGCTATTGGTATCCCCAGCTATTGATTACCTCATGTTATGCCTGAATATATTTTTTCTTTGCTCGTGTTCTCTCTCATCTGAGTACTGTTTTTCATGTTTGTGCTTGTAATGCTCGTACAGTTCTTCTACATCAACATCATCAAAGTTTTCATGCATGAACTCTGCCATTGGATTGAAGTGGAGTTTGGATCGATGTTTACTCAATTTTTTCTCACAAAAGTTTCCTTTAAGAAAAAACAAACGTTCACAAACTAATCAGGGACAGATCATCATATTCTAGGGGAGGGGGTGAGGGGTGGCAAAGAATGAGAGGATGAATGGGAGAATGAGGGAAAACATTTTGCCCAGGAAGAGGTGAGGGTAGGGGAGGAAGAGGCGAGAGTTCTTGGAAGTTTTTGGGAACTTATAAAAAGAGGACTGGAATAGCAACCTCATAGGGTCGAAGATTGTGTAGTTTTTGATTAAATCTTTATCCATATAATATATCATATATTTACCTTTTGGTATTTTCATGACTTCAAAGTCAAACTTCCACGGGTGGAATGTAAGATAATCTATGACGTAATGATCATATGAAGAATGCAACAGTGTGTCACGCCCATGCATGACGTAACGCAATGGACGATGTGGCTTTTCCTTAGTGATGTACAAGGTGTATGTGTTCTTCTTTTTGAACGTGGTTGTCGTTCGAACATATTTTAATGTAGGCATTCCGCTACGGATTTCTTCGCCTACGAACTGTAAAATTGATGTATTAGAGACACAGTCAACTGCGCATGTGCGCATAAATCTGCCTCGATTTGACGCAAGGCTTGGTTACAAATTCAAATTAATAGCGTGTGCTGGAAAATGTTTTCCTATTTCAGTCCATGTGTCATTCTCTTGAGAAAAAATTCTTTGTTTGAGTTGTATCCATATTCATGTGTCTTTTCATGCGCAACCCGCGTTGAACAAAGAAATCAGATACTCAAGGGAATGGCACGTGGTCTGAAATGGGAAATCATTATGCTCAAGGTAAAGAGGTCTGTTTTGTAGCTATGCTTTGATTGTTACCTTGAATTTATTAAGATTTTTAGGGATGACGCTCTGACCTCGCTGCGGTGCCCACCTAAATCCAGGGCGATACCAACAACTGATGGAGTTCTTGTCCATATTTTTACCTTTACTCCAGTGAACAGGAATAACTTTGACCATGACCCCGTGGTCCAGGAGGTCACCACGCTGGAATGTTTTGTCCATTCCTGGGAAAGAACAATGAAAATATGAGAATCGTGAAAAGTAGGAGAGGAGAGGAGAGGAAAGGAGAAGGACAGAACAGGACAGGACAGGACAGGACAGGACAGGACAGGACAGGACAGGACAGGACAGGACAGGACAGGACAGGACAGGGAAAACTCACCGTAATAATAATCAATGCGACTCATATTATAATTCCCAGCATACCAAATCTCAAACGGCTCATGAATATCATCAAAAGGAAGATGTATAACTCCATTCGAGTGATAAGACCGAGGCATCCCAAAACGCCTTTTGTGTCCATGTATTGTATTAGAATTCAACGGTGATACATCCACAGGCTTATCATGTCCAGTATTGTGATTCGACGCTTTTTTGTGACAGCTCTTCTGTCGTTGTTTATAAATAATTCTTCCAATTATAACACTTATACTCGCAATCACCGAAACAACTGTTAGAACAAGCGCAACGACTAAAATTTTCCTCATAATCACAGTAATTATACATAGAATAAATAGCTTTGGAAACTGTGAAAATATTAGCAAATTTAGTTCTATAATTTACATTTTTACTCAAAAAAAATCTAGAAATTCTTCTCTGTCATTAATTGTCAGTAGAAAAAAGCAAAGCCAGAAACAGTTATTTCGACGAAAACTTGAGCCGTAAATATCAGGTTTTTAGATCAAATTCCCGGTAAATGGACAAACATTGGTGAAGTTTTCGCGAACTACTGAAGAACGCCTCTACGACCAAAGTTTCTTGTAACAATTTCTACTTGTCCTTTGGTAGAAGACATCGAAAAACTCGTACTTTTTTCAACACTTTTCCTAGAATGAATTCATTCTTTTTTAACCGATTTTTTTCGAGACTTTTCACTGTTGTTTATATTAAATCTTGCTGGTACTAAATGTTGTTTGAATTTCTCTTTAAGGTGACTTTTTATCGTTGATAATATTTTTGTGTTTTGATATACCAATCAATGACAAGATGCTTTGTTCCTGTCCCATCAATGTTAAGCTTATAAACAACCTGTAATCCAAGATGGCGGCAATCCCATTCTCGTAAAAATAATAATTAAAAAATCTTTAAAAGTTAATCTAAAACCTTTTGTTCTGCGTACTATCAATGTTATGTAAGTTAAAATATATTTTGGAAATATTTTGCAATTTTTTTTCAATTTCGAGGAAGCCATTTTGAGGTCCTGGAATTTCGCTCGCGCCTTTCCCATTTATGTTGAACTTCCTAATTCTTATTTTACTCTAACTTACCGTAATAATAGTCTATTCTGCTCATGTTGTATTTGCCGGCGTACCAAGCCTCAAAAGGTTCAACTATTCCATCATAAGGTAGAGATATCGTACCATGTGTGTGATAAAACCTTGGAAATTGAATTCGATGTTTCATCTTCTCCCAGTAGGGGGCTTTATGGTATTTTATAAGTTCCTCCAGTTCATTTGAAAGTTGGTTGATAACTTCATCAGGATTAGGATATAATGTTTCATCATTATTTGTGTCGTTTAAAGGCGAGTTAAAGTCACTGAAAGTCCCAGTTGCATTGCTAGAAGTTGTGCCGTTCATTTGAAGTGTGTTGACTGAAGGTAACGGCTTTCCTTCCATTAACTTCAAAATACTTGCCAACCGTTTTCTTTCAATATTATCAAGCTCTCTTTCTTTGAACAACCCTACCAATGAGCTATTTAGAGCACTAAAAGGCAACTCTCCATCAATATTCTTCACGTTGTTTAGTTCATGGTTTTGACTTCTACCTTCAACATCAGTACGGTTCGATTCACCAGCCATTCCATTTACATTATCAGTTTTTGACGAGTTAAGAGACAAATTCTCAATATTAATAACAGACTCGGACAGATTTTCGTCGGCGATTTTATCATTCGGCTCCTCCCTTCGTCTCGACGAAGAATTCGTGAATTCTGTTGAATTATCGATTGGTTTTTCCTCAATTATCACACTTGTTGTTGTTGTTGGGTCTTGGCGAATCTTTATCTTGTCGAAAAAATAATTCTGTCCATGGCAGAGAGCAAAGGTGAAAACCAGATACGATAAAAAATGTCCTAAAAACATGTTAGGCTTTTTTTTTCGCATGAACACAAATTAGTTTGGTGACTACTTAGTAGTTACTTTATTTCCCCACTGATATTCACCCAGATTTTTTTTTTTGCGTTCGCTGGCAGGTTGCTTCATCCTGGCTTCATTCAAAACTGAAGTATTTCACTGTCATTTCCAGTTAATCAATTCCATCAAGTTCGGAATTAAGAATAATTTAAGATAATGTTTTGGTTAAGAGGACATATATATTGTAAAGGCCACTCAGCCGATTGATCATTGGTCAATAACCGTAGCTTGTTCGTTTTGGTCGTTTTGTGTTTTCTGGTGTTCCAACATTGTATTTAGTTTTAACTTCATGTTCAATGCTGATACCTGCCGTTAGATATCAAATATTTATAGCTATTTCTTGCAATCTGTGTGATAACTTGAACACTTGTCAGTAACTAGAACTTTAGTCGCATGCCACCAGCCACCTCAGCGTTGGTTGGGTGAACTCAGTATTTAACGGAGGTCACGGGTTCAAGCCTTTGCTGAAGTCTGAAGTCTGAAGTTCTCCTTCGGCTTTCGTACGACTGAACCAACACTCAGTGTCTTAAAATATATGAATAGAAGGTGTTACCTTTGCTCTAATAATATCTGTAAATGGTTAGACCTTATCCGTGGCTCGGATGACCACGTAAAACTGATGGTTGTCCCGTCCCTTTCAGAGACGTTAAATATAGAGAGCCACGAGTTGAATGAAATGCTGCTCGATTGGAAGCCAAGTTGATAAACAAACTGAACCAGATCACAAATAATTCCTGGTAAAATGCTTTTTATTTCAAAGGATGGTATAAATAACATATCTATGATAAAATATTGCCATCGCGAGAAAATATTGTAGCTTTATGCTTATGCTTGTGCGTGCGTGTGGAGTATGTGTTTGCCGTATTTTCACGTGCGTTTGCCACACATTGAATGCTGTACACATCTATTCATGTACTTGTATTTACACGTGTCTACTATTTGCATGGATAAAACATCATAGCCGCCATCTTGGATGACGTAATAAAAAAATTGTCGTCTTCTTTGCTTTGTCATCCAACATGGCCGCCCTGTCTTTGTCGCCATTAATCCGTTAGAAATCTTTTAACTATCAAAGTTTTATTTTTCTGCTAAAATCAATGAACTGGGTTTTTGACGGTGTCTAATCTGGTGAGTGAGATTGCAATTTCGTAAATGGAATTTAGCAGTCTTCGGATATATCCAGCAAGACCAGATATCTCGGATAAAATTGAATATATTTAATACATTTGTTATATTTTGCAAGCCAGAAACTTGCTTCGTCGAAAAACTTAAAAAACCTTGCGAAAAAGAACTCTAGAGGGATGTTGCATGAAGCAACTATGTATTCCTACAACAAAATACCCAAAAATAATTTGCTAATTTTTAGAGCCGCCATCTTGGCGAGTTCTCTGTTGATCAGACCTCAATCTTGTGTAGTATATTCACGCGTTCCAGTGAAGCTAAGGTTCATAGAACTTCAAAGTGTTTGTATTGTTGAAGTTGTGTATTCTTTACTTTACCGTTGGTATTTTTGGATATTTTGACGCTGAAATGAGTATTTTGAGGCTGATACTGCCGGAGTAAATGAGCCTGTAATCAAGAATCACAGCGGTCTAACTCGAACAATGTCTATTTAGCAAGATATATGTGTCATTAGTCTCTTTAGGTGCAACATGGCCGCCATGTCTTTTGTTATTCAATTCTCTAAGAATGTAATACGATAAAAAATCACTACGAACATCGTTGTCAAAGTTCTGATTCTACTTCTGATGCGATTGTTGTCGGCAACAACGTTAGTGGCCACTGATGGCTATGTGAATATTGTGAAATTATGCTTGTATCACCAAGGACTAAAATTGGTATCACCAATAATGATGATATCTGTGTCTCTTAGGTAAGAATATTTCATCTTTCTTCGCAGTCTTGTCCATCTGCCAAGGCAGTGGTTTTTTACTTTTGTTCAGGACCACGAAGGGGCGTTTCTCAATCCCACAAAGTCCTTGTTTGATTTTTATAAAGCCATGATCACCCCATTTGTTCGACCAGGAATTCTTCACCAGCCAGTAAGGGATGCCGCCCTCTTTGCCGTAACCAATTAAAAGCACAGCATGGTCTGTCTTGTTACCTGCAAAAAGGATAAAAAATAACTAAGATTCTTGTGCAAAAACATTATAGACAATTGCACTGTTTTTTGGGAGGCATCCGAAAAGAAGCTGCAGTGAACAAGGGTGGTATAGTCTCAGTACACTCTCCTCTCATCTCTTGAGTCCCAGGTAAAGTTTGATTAAAGATTGGTAGGAGTTTTTCTCAGGGTTCTATGGTTTTCCTCCCTCTGTAAAACCCAACACGATAAATTCCAATTCAATCTGTGAGTATAGCAAAACCCTGACTTGATCAACCAAGAGGTTTTTCCATGTTGTGATGAAATTTGAAGGTTCTTGAGGTTATATTACTGATATTTGAATTTCAATCAAAATAGTTAAATCAAGACTCACTGCAAGTAATATCATCCAGAACTCCTTTACTGTAAAACTTCAGTGATTTAGGATTGGCGTTGATGGAAATAGTAGCTGGCCCGTGATATGCTAAAGCTTTCTTTAGAGCGATACGATTGTAATGTTTCACTCGTCTATAACTGTGGATTCGTGCTCCTATCGTCACATTCTTCATTTTGCAACTCCCTTCCTGAAAATTAATTTTCATTTATATCCATGAATAATAAGTTATCAATATCCTTACTAATAAATAATAAACGTTATTAGAAATATGTTTGTCTTGACCCCCATATTGGGACAAGGTCATTTCTAAATGCGTAAAATACTGCGGTATTCCTTGATTATTTTTCAGTTTTGAGTTAGCCCCATTTCAGCGCGTCAAATTGTTCACAATACCAACGGTAAAGTAAAGAATGCACAACTTCAACAATACAAACACTTTGAAATTCCACGGACCTTCTCTGGAACACATGAATATTCTACACAAAATCGAGGCTAACCCTGAGCCACAGACAACTCGAAAATGGAGTATTGGTATTATTACCTGTCCTCTGTAAGGACCATAACTTTTCGTCTTGGCCAGACCAAACTTCTTTACCCACGAGAAAGCTTTCCAAGTCCATCCACCAAGACAGCCATTGTTTCCCTTCGGAGCTCCTGGAGCAAACCAGGTACAGTCCAATAGCTGCTGTTCAGAGAGGTTATCTAGTTTTCCCGTCTAGATATTTGAAAACAACGAAACACTATGATTCACTGCGCATATAATAGATAAGTAGTGGAGGAACCCCTTAAGGTGATTCCATCTTATGGGACTCGATTTAGAATAGAAGGGAGGGGTGGGGCTATCCGGTGTTCAAATATGTTCAGAACTGAAAGTCAAATCGCAGAAATAAATGCAATCCTGTTTACCTGTATTCTATATAACGTACAGCTGGGTTTCAATCAGCTGATAAAAGGCTTTGAATCTCATCATCTGCTCCAAATGGTGGTCAAAACACTGACCACCATGCGCTGTCAACCAGAAGAATTCTATTGAAAACTTGTGATTCAGCTGAGGAACATTCCGCAAGAGACAGGAAATGACGTGAAGTGAAACCCAGCTATTGAACATAGAAATAGTCACTACAGACATGCACACGCGGCCAATAATCGAGTATTCCAACAGCCCTTTGAGGTGGGAGGGGGGTCTCTATTTTGAAGCTTGGTTTTGACCTTACACCAAATGTTTTATACCTTGATGAAGTTAGCGCCTTCGATGGCTCCTGCTGCAGCAAATGCCCAACATGAACCACACGTTCCTTGTCCTTTAGGGGGATTGACTGCGCCTGAAGAAAAAAATCGAAATCATGAATCTCGTTAATTTTGAGCTACATATAGTTTCTGCGCATCTTTTCTGAGCGCGCGCGAACTTTGCAAATGAGCCTGCATTTCACGTGGGAACTGGGCAGTTAAGCTTTGGGGGTACAATTACCATAGTAAAATGTAAACACAAAATCTCAATAATATTCATATGGGAGTTTTACGGCAGTCATGTTGGAGGACCGTAACAATGAAATGTTAGTTTGCAAGACAAGAGATTTCATTCCCAAAGGAAAACATTGTTACAGTTTTGCCCTCCAACATGGCTCTCGTAAAACCATCCTGTCACTGAAGAATGTACTGCGGGTAATGGCTCTTAAATGGCTTCCGCTCTGAAGACACCAATCAAGAAACAGGAAGAAGTATGCCATCCAATCAGAATGCTTGAGTTCAAAAGCCATTTCAATGTTAAGTATTCTTACCGTATTTTCTCCAATCTAACTCATCAGGAATCTTAAATTCTACTTCTCTGTGTTTTTTATTTTTCTTGGGTCGATCTGAGATGCGGTTTCTTCTATAGCCTTTATCATCCCTTGAACTACCCCTGTTGTTATGGTAACTGTCATCGACGTCATCATGTCGATGTCTTTCATCATGTCTGTCATTGTCATCATCATCATTGTGATATCTTTCGTCATTATTATCATCTTTTCGTCTGTCATCATATAGTGACTGATCGTCATCATCGTGTTTATGATTTTCATCATAATCATCTCTTCTGTCATCCTTACGCATCTCATAATCCGTTGATGCCTCATCTTCTTTTTGATGCCGTCTGTCATGCCTTCTTTGATCATCATCATCATCATCATCATCATTTATGTCCTCGTGTCCTTTTAATTTATAATCATAATTATCATCAGAGTCGCCCATATCTCCTTTGTACGAGTTAAACTCTTTGTCAGTCAAATCAGCAAAGTTATTTGCACTCAGACGGTAATTGAGATTTCTTCGATTCATCGATCGAATGTACCTGGAAAACGATGAAGGGAATATCAATAAAATATTTTCAAAAACTTTGAACACTGGTTAACTTTAGAAGTGGGTCCTACCTGAAGTTATGTCTGAATATGTGTTTTCTTTTCTGGTGTTCTCTTACGTCTTTATATGATTTTTTGTGTTTAGTTTTAAAGTCATGAAAGTCTTGGTCAATAGGATCGGTCTCGTGTCCCACGGAGGCAAACTCCCCCATGGGGTTCAACGACGCAGAAGCTCCGTCGCCTAATCTAGTCATCTTTGAGGTATCCCAGCACCACTGGTCGTGATGTACTGTGAATTAGAATAACTGTCTTTAATCATCTCGCGTTTCTGATTGGTTGGGTCGCGTGCTTTATAACAGCACACCACACGCGCGCGCACTTCTTATTTCAATTTCGTTCTCATAAGAGAAATAAAAACTTGCTTACTATGCTGTGTTATATTCAAACACTTCTCTGGTGTTCTGTCAACCAGCGCGTGCTTTACAACTACACACAGCACGCGCGCGTTTTCTATACCATTTCAACTTACGATGTGGAATCTGGAATTTTTTCTTCTCATATTTCCATTTTTCAAACGAATGATAGTCAATGACGTAGGAGTCGTAATACGACACAAGTAACGTGTCATATCCGTTCATCTCCAGGCGGACAGGGAGGGGTGGGTCTGTCTTGGAAGCGTAGAATACATAGCTGTTCTTCTTCTCTAATACATTGACGGTGTACGTCCATTTGGTGCAGAGCTTGCCTTTTATGCGCTTGTCCCCAGCATACTGTGTATAAAAAAGAAACCCCATTTACTTTTAGTGCAATGTTTTCCCATTCAGACTACATTTTATTCCCTTGAGTATTATTTCTTTGATTTCCGGTAAGTGTGGAATGAATATATTACTGATATGAATGAAGCTCAAGTGGGCTTCCTGTGGTTCTGACCATTTTTAACAGTACCTTGAAGTCAGTGAGTTTGGATCTAAAGGGCCAGGATGAGTTATGTGGAAGGACTGTCTGGGCGGTGATCTTTCGCTTCTTGACTCCGTAACGTTTCCAACATCCATGCCAGTGTTTTTTACTTTTGTAAGAATATTTGGGAACCATTTTAAAGAACATTCCGTGTTTACCAAGATCACCACGCTGAAATGTCTTGACATCTCCTGAAATATATGAATGAATGAATAATAAACAAACAAACAAACAAACAAACAAACAAACAAACAAACAAACAAACAAATAGACAAACAAGCAAGCAAACGAACGAGCGAACGAACGAACGAACGAACGAACGAACGAACGAACGAACGAACGAACGAACGAACGAACGAACGAACGAACGAACGAACGAACGGATGAATGGACGGACGGATGGATGGATGGACGGATGGATGGATTGAACACTAGTTATGTATTAAGCCACTTGACCATGAGCTGAAATCGCAGCTAGCTCAGTGAAATAGCGCCAACAAAGAAGGAACAAAACTTGAACTGTATTCGTCGAGTCTCGAATGATTTATGGGAATTTGCCAGTAAAATAAGAGTTAGTTTAACTGAATTTCAAATTATTTTGATATAACAGTTCAAATATGATGATTTCATTGCTCTCCCATGGAGTTGAGGAAAATAAACAAATTATCAAAATAAGGAAAGAAAATATGTTCATATTGTTCCTCTTAAACCAGTGATAGTAATTCGACGAATGGAAGTGTGAGTTAGCTTTTTGCATTTACACATTATAGTTCTCGATGAGCCATATCACATGAACTGTTGAGAACAGAGTACAAGCTTTAAATTTGACCGTCAACTATTTATATGAATTTACGGCGAAAGAGAAAGACGCGTAGATACGACAACTGAATAGTTCTGGCTTCTTCTATTCAACCTTCTTTCAATTCTAGTATCTTTTTTACGTCTACTTACCATCATAATAATCTATCCTACTTTTCATCATTGGTTTGCTATACCATATTTCAAACGGCTCGTTAATATTGCTGGTAACCAGACGAAGAACGCCAGTAGCATGGTATTCCTTTGGGAAATGTAATCTTTCTAAATTATCTCCAATCTTCAGTTCCCTTTTATAAATGATTTCTGATATGTAGTTTTGAAAATCGTCGCGTTTGAGATAAATATACGTCCCAGCTGTCGAAACTGTAAGTAGAAAAGCAGTGACTATGACCTTCCAGTAGGGTGGCATTCCTCTTAATATTGATCTTAGGTCGATAATTCAATGTTTTATCCCAACAGGTCTTTCTTCTGTTCCTTGGTTTTGATGTACTTTGAATGACCAGACGAGAAGAACGTTTTTTATGGTTACCCAACACTCGAACAAAGGAGGAAAAACGAACCACACGTCGGAGAAAAAAAATCTAAAAACTATAATTCATGTCATAGATATTTAGGGGTATCATTTAGGGTAGTTAACATTGAAGATTTTAGTTGATATTTATGTATGACTCGAGTCGTTTATTACGTCAGATAGAAAGAACGGTTGAGTGACAGCATGTTTGTACTGTCAACACTTTCCTTATATGGCAAGACACCAGTGGACTGGGTTAATAGAAATGTTAAGGGTCGTAAACACAGGAGAAAAATACTTCTAGCTATTCCTAGCTGCTGTATTTCATACTGAAATAGCAAGTAATTTATAACATGAATAGAAGAAACTGAAGAATATGCAATAAAATTGCCTTGAAATACGGCTTATAAATATGGATACTGACATAGATTTGATCTTAAAAATCAAAAATACGTGCTAAGAAATCAGTGCTATATTTGACAAAATGTTTGAAGTTTTTTACCAAAAAAGGTGACAACATACAAACACGGTGCAAAATAGCACACCCTACATCTACAAAAGCATAGTTTTTCAAATTCACTCTTCACGAATAGAGGGGGAAATCTTTTTGGAGGATGTGTATGGGACTATTTGTTATAACTTGATTTCAAATAAATTTGAATCCAAATCTCAAGATTTGTTTTCTATTTAGTTCTACTATACTCTTCATGAATGCAAGCACATTCATAGTTATAAAACCTGTTTACCAGTTACATCTTTGGACGTGAAGGAAGGGGGAGAGTGGGGAGGTAGGGACCTGATATCTTAGACAGGTACCAGTAACTTCTGTCACAAAGACTACCTTCCACAGGGACCCCAATCTAGGTTTTGCTGAATAACTAGAAACAAACGAAAATAAAAATATAATAAGATAAATAATCTTATCTTTTATTTATCTCTGTATTATTTTTTTATTTTCGTTTCCTTTTATTTTCCTAAAAAAAGTTTTTAAAAAAAATAAAAATAAGACTTGGGCTCCCTGTGTATTTATTTGCATTCACTGACTATCATCTCACACTCGAACCTTGCACTTTGCTCACACTTAGTGCAGACCAGGTGTGCTGTCCACGCACGCAAACCGACAAATCACATGCTTATCCATGCTGCCCCAGCTTCATTCCCAAGAATTTAGAGAAAAAAGTCGAAGTAGTGTGATGTATAAAAAAATAAACTACACCTTTGCCATCCATCTCTTCGAATTAGTTCCGCAAGATATATGAATTTTAAGACCTGGGTGAGGGCCTCTCGAATTACATCAAAGAGAAACATTTCGTGTTTAGTTTTTCGTACAGCTGGTAAACTGCAAAGGTTGATCAGCTGATATTCTAAGGGTCTGGCTTGTTTCTTGCTGCTGACCAAAAAAACACAGGCTCTGGTCATGTGACCAAAAGCGGCATCGAAAAAATTTTTTTTTCATGAAAGTTGAAGCAAAGAAAATATTTAAACAACTTTTGTTACAAAATAATTTAATTTCTGAAAACCTAATAAGTATAAAAAAGGGTTATATGTACAAGATATGTAGATATTTATTCGATTTTTAAAGAGTACTTTGAAATCGAATTATTAATTTGTCGTGTTGAGCATTGCAACACGTACTAAAGGCACGGAAATACGAGCAACGAAACCGGTGCACCTCGTCGCGCAACATTGTTGTATTGCAAGCTGCAGAGTGAATAATGCTCGTGTTACCAACCGGGATCCATGCGCAACAAATTTTCATTGTTGCAGAGAGTAGAAACTTATAGTTTTTTCGTATTTCGGCGCCTTTAACCCGAATTCATAAGGCTGACAAACTATAGTTATTGGATACTACGTTCACCGGAATACCAGGCGTAGTGTATTGATATAGAATGTTTCATTTTTGACTCAAGATTATGACCATGTGCATTCGCTTTAGGATTATTTTCTTTTCATTTTCTGTAGCTTTTAAATAGTACTACATGTCCAAACATGTGCAGCTCCCTTCAAAAAATCTTCATGATTGGAAATCGAAAATGTAGTTCTTTCCTTGGGCAGGATATTTGCTACTCCCTTTAGTATTATTCCGTTTTTGACTCTATCAACCAAACTACATTTGTTATTGAAGAAAACCCAAATAAAGAATCTTTTTCCCAAGAGGTTTGAATTGGGGAAAAAAGTAAGATATGTAAGGAAGTATTTCGCTTCTGTCATCCAACATGGCGGCCATCACGTGATTGTGCATTAATACAGTATACTGCACACCCGTCTATCTTGGTTTGGCATCTATCACCACAGCCTTCTGCGCTACACCACAGTTATCATCTTTCATGGCGATCTTGATGTAACCCTTGTCTCCCCAGACTTCTGACCAGGAATTCTTTACCAGCCAGTATGGTACACCCTTCTCTACACCATATCCTACTGCAAGTGCTGCGTGGTCCAACGCATGTGCTATAAATAAAAACACATGATCTATGAATCAATTCCATTTTACTATTAGGTATGGGTATGAAACATAATTACGGCACACAGCACAGTCACGTACGGTACGACTCAACACCTCATCTCTCTTACCCCTACCTAAAAATACTACTACTTCTACTACTCGGCTAATTAAAATGCTCTTTCAAGGTCAAGGCACGGCGCAGCTTGTCTTTTCAGAACACTTTTTTATAGTCACTAAAATAAATCTACTCTAAAAAGCGCGCATGCGCAACGCAGAGCACCAGAGGTATCCCACTTACTACATTGGTTGTCATAATAAACTCCTGAGCCATAAAACTTGAATGACTTGGGCTGCGTGTTGATGAGGATTGTGACTGGTCCATAGAAAGCAACAGCATTCTTGAGCTCTGTGATATTCCCCTTGATTATATTCATGTATGTTGCGATCTGAGCACCGATTGTTGTGTTTTTAAAGTGGCAGTAACCCTCCTGAAATTTAAAGATGATCAACTTATTAAGAACGCCAAAGAGACTTGGAATAAGTATGATGGGTCTCGTTAGCTTGGGCGTTCAGTAAGGTTTCCCATTTTAGATTGACTACATACGGGTCATTCTCTTGGGAATAAAGGCGTGGACACAAGGTGCAACATTGCGCGCAATATACAGGCAATGTTGCTGAAGTAGGATCGTTTTCTTCTTCAGCAACATTGCGTGCAACAAATTGCGTAGTGTGACATGGCTCGCAACATCGATTGCCTGCAACATTGCGCGCAATGCTGGATCGTGCGTCGTAGCTTAAGATTCTTTGTTTGAGTTGTATCCATATCCATGTGTCTTCTCATGTGCAGCCAATAAACAAAGAAATGATACTCTAGGAAATAACACGTGGTCTGAAAAGGGAAAAGATTACGCCCAAAGTATATAGGACAATAAGATTGATCTGCCAATCATATTTCAGTACCTGTGCTAAGTATTTCCCATAGCTCTCTACAGTAGATAGTCCACCATGTTTCAGTATCCACTGCATAGCTCTGTAAGGATAACCTCCTTTACATCCTCTGTTACCAAAACCCCACGTACAGTCAACGATCTGTTGCTCCGACAGATTCAATTGAGTACCGGTCTGGAATAGAAAGAAAATAAGTTGGAATTAAATTACTGAATATAGTTTCCATTTTTGTTTCTCACATTTCTTATCTTTTTTATTTATGATTGATTGTTCGTATTGTTTTTTGTTGTTTGTTTGTTTCTTAAGGTAGTTGAGGGCGCAATATGTCAAATTGCTTAAGAATATTTTTTCCATGTTTTTGCAGTACTCACCTTGATAAAGTACGCGCCTTCCAAAGCACCAGCCACAGCAAACGCGTAACAAGAGCCACAAATGCCTTGACTCTTGACATGACTGACTGCACCTAGACAACAGAAGATAGTTATAAGCAGCGAGCAAAAGATTGATATCGTAGTAGTAGTGATGCATATAATGATGATGTTGCTGATAGTAAATACTGCTGATGATGATGTCGATTTTTAAAATATGTTGATGATAATGATGATAATGATAATGATTATGTTGATAATGATGACTGATGTTGGTGATGAAGATAATGCTAGGTAATGATGATACATAATTATGATGATGATGGTAATATATAATTATGCATAATCTATAACACATACCAGCTTTCCTCCAGTCCACATGTTCAGGTAAAGCCACGCCCTTGTCCTTCACAGATAACACGAATGGTTTCCCTCCATTCTTACTGTCGTCATTCGTACCGTGTAGTAAACCTTTTCTCTTTTCAATCTCCTTGGTCGTCAAGTCAGCCATGTGGTTTGGCTTTAACTTGTATGTCAGGTGTTGACGGTTGCGAGACTTTATGAACCTATATATAGTAGAACGATAATTTAAGTCAAGGAACCTTTCAAAATCTATCGATACCCTGAATAAGCCACTGAACAAAATCTGGAAATCTCCAGTATTTTTATGAAAAAATGTTACCTCATATTGTGCCTATAGATATCTTTCCTTCTTTCATGCTCATGTCTTGTTCGATATTCTTTCTTGTAATCTTTTTTAAACCCAAAAAATAAATGATCCAAAATGTCTTCGTAGTGTTTCAAAGTAGCCTGGTAACTAATCTTCTCATCCGGGACCTTCTGACGTAGCACTCGGTTTGGTGAGCCTGGGTTCTTAGGGTGTGGCTTGCTTGTTTGTCCACGTGTTGGTTTGCTTTGTACATCCATTAAAATCCCCTTCGTCTTTACAGGCATCTTCTGTAATTCTTCTAACAGAAACTCTAAAGTTTTTTCAGTCAAATCCAGGTTGGAATGATGTGTTGGTTTCACGGTTGGTGACGTCATAGGGGAATTCCCATGTGCCTCGCTATGGGGCATGAACTCTAACATCGGGTTGATTTCACCTACGCCCCCCACGAAGTTATTTGAAGCGAAATCGAAACATTTTAGATCTGGAACAAAGAAACAATCAGTTGCAAGACTTGATTCATTCACTTGATTAAAAGAATGCTTTTTGATAGATTCAGCCTTCTAGGTTAGTGGATATAGAGGATTTCATCTGAAATGCATGTATGAGGGTCTTTCATAAAATAACTGAGGAGAAAGTGCTGCTTTAATGGTCAGACTTTCAAGGGACTCTGATGACCACTTTCAGTGGTGGTACGCGTCACACTTCATAATCACTAACCAATATCGGAGGGATGTAAAAGAACCACTGAGAACGTAAATAAACCCTGGCAGTGACCACCCTCAGTGTCTACACTTTATACTAACCACCTCTCATGATTGTAAATTACATAAAAGCAATCTGAAATTCACAGCTCGTTGTACAGTGCACTTAATTATATATACACATATGTAGAAAGGTTGCTATAGACCCCTTGCAGCACGTCGGAATGCAGCTCAGTTTGGAGGACAAAACAATAGGTTCCAATTCTCAGGAGATTGAATTGTTTTTGTTTTGTCCTCGAAATTGAGCTGCTTTGACGTCACGTGTAAGGGGTGTATATATATCATAAATCATTAGCATCATGTTTTTTGTGCTACCTGTAGGTATTTGAAAAATAGAGTAGTTAAACGTCCAGGGCTTAAACGTATGGTACTCCAGTATATAGTGATCATAGTAGGAGGAGAGCAGCGTATCGTATCCCATCATCTCGTACCGCACAGGTGTGTAGGGCCGAGATCGTGATGTGTACAGCGTGTATGTGTTGATCTTATTGTAGATCTTGAAGCTGTGTTTCCATTTGATGCAAGGTGTTCCTCGGAAATTAACGTGTTCTGCGAACTGAAAAAAATGTAATCTATGCTCAAAACAAATACTAGCTAATACAATGGTTTTGAGTGACATACCATGGAATAGAGCCTTTTCCTTTACCGATTCCTGTTACCTTCCTATCTCCCAATTTCCCCCCATTTCAGACCATGTGGCATTCTCTTGAGAATAAGATTCTTTGTTAGAGTTGTATTCATTTGTTTTCGCATGCGCAATAGTTGCGTACCGTGTACATGCGGTAAGTTAGTACCGTATGTTAATTTCCCCACTCATTCGAAAACTACTCCTTATACCAACCTTAAAAAATCGAAAGGAAGGAACAATGCTTTGTGGTTTGATTGGGTATTTCTTGGTTCCTCGTCGATGAAGACAACCTTTGAAAGTTTTTCCTGTTCGTTCAGAGAATTCTGGAACAATTTTGCAGGCAAAGCCATGTTTGCCAAGATCACTGCGTTGGTAGGTACGATCCATTCCTAGAGAAAAAGAAAAACACTTTCAATTGAATAGGGCTCTTCCATGATAAATTGGATTGATGGATGGAGGAAGGACGGAAGGACGGAACGACGGAAGGAAGGAAGGAAGGAAGGAAGGAAGGAAGGAAGAAGGATAAAATGGATGGATGGATCATCATCATTATTATTTTCACCATCACTGACCTCCATAGTAATCAATCCTGCTCATCCCTCGAGATCCCGAGTACCAAACTTCAAATGGTTCCACAATATCCCCATAAGGTAACGACAGAGTACCAGTAGAATGATACTCATCCGGGAACTTCAAATGAGCATTCTCATGAACCACGTGACTGGCTGGACTTCGTCTGTCTCTTGATATCGGCAGTGACTCGTTTGGCTCTATTTCGACTGCAGGTCTTAAGATGCAGACTAAAGTTCCTAACAGAAAAATGAATAAATTTAACAACATAATAAATTCGGTATATACAATATTCTTTATTTCTTAGTTTGTTTTCGTGATTAAAGAATAGAGTTTCATGCAATTTGAGACCAATGATTTGTCCGACTACCGTCCGTCCGTCTGTCCGTCCGTTTTAGTTATCGTATATCTAGTAATTGTAGATAGAAAAAAAAAATGTCTCATATTCTTAAAAAAAATTGCAAGGTAAATCTATCTAAGTAAGTTGAAACATGTTTCACAAAAAAATTGCTTTTGTCTCGTATCAAAATATCCTGACTATTTTGACAGCTCAATCAATGAAAGTAGTCAATATTGACACGAGGAAATAGAAGAAAAGACAGCAGTCAATAAAACAAATAAAAACCAAATGATACTCTTACCTATAAGTATTGCTACCAAAGCAACGAGAACTTTGCTCCTCCGAGATGGTCTTCGTAAAACAGCACGAATTTTATCCGCGATGGATGCCACACGCACTCCCACCCTTACCATAAGCAAAATAACTCTCAAAGATTAACTTTACCATCAGAAAAGATTGAAGAACTATTTGTACATAAAATGAACAACGATGTACAGGATTCCTCGTAGTCGAAGGAATTTTGAAATAAAAAGAAGAATTTTCGCTAGAAAAAGGACATGGATGTTGCGATTTTCCTCCCGAAAAATAGAGAAAGTCTGTCGTTTTGGGTTCGAGATTAAAAGCCATGATGTCATTGATCTTAGTTGCGATTTTAGAGTTCTGACTCTCTTCCCAACGAGTGTCAGCCGTAATTTTAGGCTTCTGACGAGACGACCAAATCTCGAGCTAAGTGGTTACTAGGATACGGTCATATGATTGTGATTGACACCTGTCAAGGGCGTGACTTCTCTCCCACCTGCAACAGGTTGATTATAATAAATGGAAGAAACAGGAATCCCATGCATCAGTTACGATTTTGATAACTCTCTACCTAGAACCCTGGCATTTCGTACTGCGCATGCCCGAAGGAATGTCATTTCGTCGAGTATGCGCAGAAAGAGTGGGGTCGAGAGTGACGTAAAAACATATGAAGATCAACCACAAGGTGTCCAATTTTGAAAATTTTAAAACTGGTACAATTTTGTGGTGTTTCAATTCCTTTACTTTTTCACACATAACGGCGGGAACACCGAAATTAATGTGTGTTTTTTTCAGAAAACAATTAAGATTTCGAATTCTACAGATAAAAGAAAAATGAAAAACGCATTGTTCCCGATTCATATGCCTTCTCAGTTTCTTTTATTCGGTATTTAAATCAAATCAAATATCAAACTACTTTCATACATATAATAAAACACATTACATCAGTAAAAGACACTACACTGATTCATTCAACTGTACAAAAATATTTTATTATTGAACTAAGCAATTTAATAAAGCATTACAATATTTACAAAACTATTGTTGTCTTTCCTCGTGGTGTTTTATTGACAAAATCATTAACAATTAATAGTTATCTAATACTGTGGAAGATAAGGAAACCTTCTCGATACCAGTCTTTCGCTGTATTCAGGTGATCGATCCAGGCCTGGATACCCAGCTAACGGGTAGCCATGGTAAACATGTGGAGCTTGGTAGTCATGGTGATGGTCAGGTGATGTACCGTTGATCAGGTCGTTCAGGTAGAGCATTTTGGCGTAGTGTTCATCTTCTTCGGCCATCTTTTTCTTCAGTTTTGTTCTCTTGTTTTGGAACCAGGTCTTGACTTGTTCATCAGTCATGTTCAGTTCTTGCGCCAGCTGGCGTCGTTCTTGCTTATTCAGGTAGTTTCTTTGGACGAATATGCTCTTGAGTCGTGCTACTTTATGGGGTGCGAACGATGGCCGGGTCTTTCTGTTCTCTTTTGATGACTCTGGTTGGTCAGGACTGTCTGTCGTATCTGGAATAAGAAAGAAAGAAAATGAATATTAGAAAAGATTGATGGATGGTTAACTCGTTAAAAACACGGTTACAAACCTTTTTCGTCTGAAGAATCTTCATCACTAGCACTACTGCTGCCATAACTACTAACAGGAGGAAAGCAATATCTCGGGAACCCTGTGGTAACTACAGCTGGTGTATCAGCGGGCATCTTGTTAGTATCATGCGTGTCTCGTAGAAGATCATCGATTAGAAAAGAAGCTTTTGGTCGAAGAGCAGAAACTACAGACATGGTGTTGGTTGAATGACTGATGTTCAAGTCTGAATGAAGGTATAGTGCTCCATCAGACCGTATTTATGGAAGATGATTAAAATATCAAAGACACGCCGCTCTTTGTGCGGTTGATACTAGTACCGCTGTAAGCTGCTGCCTTTACTCATTGAAGTAACCGCCACTTCAAGAGTGAAGACGTATCGGAATAAACAAACACGCCATGTTTTGGCGGGAAGTACAAATACGCCGAGTTTTTGGCGGGAAATAAACACAGCCTTTTTGGGCGGTAAATATAGACACACCGTGCATGGTTTGGCGGTAAATACAGACACACCGTGTATGGTTTGGCGGGGAATACAGACACACCGTACATGGTTTGGCGGGGAATACAGACACACCGTGTATGGTTTGGCGGGGAATACAGACACACCGTGTATGGTTTGGCGGGGAATACAGACACACCGTACATGGTTTGGCGGGGAATACAGACACACCGTACATGGTTTGGCGGGGAATACAGACACACCGTACATGGTTTGGCGGGGAATACAGACACACCGTGCATGGTATGGCGGGGAATACAGACACACCGTGCATGGTTTGGCGGGGAATACAGACACCCCGTGCATGGTATGGCGGGGAATACAGACACACCGTACATGGTTTGGCGGGGAATACAGACACACCGTGCATGGTTTGGCGGGGAATACAGACGCACCGTGCATGGTTTGGCGGGGAATACAGACACCCCGTACATGGTTTGGCGGTAAATACAGACACACAGTGCATGGTATGGCGGGGAATACAGACACCCCGTGCATGGTATGGCGGGGA
Source organism: Anthopleura sola (assembly GCA_023349425.1). NCBI lineage: Eukaryota > Metazoa > Cnidaria > Anthozoa > Actiniaria > Actiniidae > Anthopleura > Anthopleura sola. Next base: position 15,379,034 of record JALHLI010000002.1, read on the forward strand.
ATACAGACACACCGTACATGGTTTGGCGGGGAATACAGACACACCGTGCATGGTATGGCGGGGAATACAGACACACCGTGCATGGTTTGGCGGGGAATACAGACACCCCGTGCATGGTATGGCGGGGAATACAGACACACCGTACATGGTTTGGCGGGGAATACAGACACACCGTGCATGGTTTGGCGGGGAATACAGACGCACCGTGCATGGTTTGGCGGGGAATACAGACACCCCGTACATGGTTTGGCGGTAAATACAGACACACAGTGCATGGTATGGCGGGGAATACAGACACCCCGTGCATGGTATGGCGGGGAATACAGACACACCGTACATGGTTTGGCGGGGAATACAGACACACCGTGCATGGTATGGCGGGGAATACAGACACACCGTACATGGTTTGGCGGGAATTCAAAAACAACAAGCAAAAGTACTGGTTGGGATACCTTTATCTTGTCCTGGCATGATGGGAAGCAAACATGGCGGCTGTCAGTGACGGATTTTGGTTCAACATTAACCGGCTGAAAAACCAACTTTTAACTTCAAAAAGAATACAACAATTACGTGAACTTTCTTCTGAAGATAAGAATCACAAAGTAGTCAAAGTTAAAGAATGTTCAAGGTCAGAAAAAAGGTGTTTTTGCTCGAAGATTTAGAGATGGAAAAAAGTCAAAAACTAACTTCGACTACAAGTTGTAGTTTGGTTTTGAGTTTTGAGTTAAAATACTTTATCATTTTTGTATAGAGAGGAAGTTATAAAAAAGCTAGAAGAACTAACAGAGAAGATAATATGCGATATTTCCCGAAACGAAGCACCGTGTTTTCAATCCAACAATAGAAGTAGCTGGAAAAATATCACGTAAGATATGACTAAAACTTGATAAATCCAACCAACTAACCTTAGATAATAAAAAAAAATATTATTAAAAATGAAACATAAATAAAATTTGAAGACTTTTAGCTTTGAAATAACAACTTAGCACAAGGACGTCTCTTTAACTACTGGAAGTATTAGTATTAAGAATTGCATTGATTCGCGATCTTCACTAAATTTTGTTTTTTAGGTTTAATGAGTGTGTTGGTCTGCAAATGCTGGATGGTGTTAGTGTTTCTAGGGTGAAGTTTGATTCCGTCCCATCAATTGTGAAATTTGGTAAGAGTTTTTCTTGTATGAGCGATTATCATACTCTGCTAACTCCCATATCTGTACACTAGTTTCCCAACAACAGTGATATACAATAGATCGATTTAGCTTGGGCATAATTTTTTCCCATTTTAGACCATGTGTCGTTCTCTTGAGAATATTGTCATTGTTATCCCATTTCCCACTCATATAAAACTGTTCTTTATACGTATCATTTTCTTTTAGAAAAATATTATCGTCTTTTAGATCTTAATTTTGAATTTTCTAAACTCACTCAGCTGCAACCCTCCAAGTGATGTCAATTTGCCACAATCTTCTACAAGAAAATAAGTTTGCAACCAAAAGGTTGGTGTACTGTAGCTAATGTTAAAGTTATCATCTACAAGAGAATGGTGCAATATACCAAGTTTATGGTAGTCTAAAATTTTTGTTATCAATTCAACATAATTTCAGGGACATCTACTATTCAGATGTGATATTTTATGGAGCACAAAGTATAGTCGATGAAATTGTAGAAAATATATCTTGTATGTTGAAAGTTCCTCGGCATTGCTTACATGTGGTAAGTACAGAAACTGGAAATTCTACTTCTAACAACCATTACTATATGTTTACTAAAAATAATTACAAAAATTTATTTTTTATTTTTTTATCATTCAGCTAGCAACTTCAAAAGGTAAGTTTCTGAAACCCAGCATCATTGAAGGTTGAGGTGGGGAGGGGGGGTGATAATGTTACTTAAGAGGCAAGGACTGCAGAGTAGATGGGGATGGGGGGCTATACTCCTGCTCCTTATCTTTTGCCAACATTACATTTTCAAGTCTTAGCATCACTTTTAGTTTTATAAATACTAGTTCACTAAACTAAGCCCCCTCCCCCTCACCCCACTTTTATAAGGGTACTTCACAGGCAGCCCTTGAGAGTATACCTTTTTTCAATGTATCCTTTTGTTGAAGCGACAGCTTTCGGCAGCAATTGTTGAGTGCATCTTGTGTATTTGTGAGTATTTCAGGATTGATTGCTGGTGATTTAAGATATAGAGAATATGATGGCACATATACTGACTGTAGGAATCAAAACTCTGTAAGTCATAAAAATGGTTGAAAATTTCTATTTTCTAATTGGCTCTTTTAGCTTGGGTGCAATGCAAACTTTTTGATTTTTTTTTAACAGGGTGTTGTCATTTCCTCTCATGTCAGTGGAATAACTGGTATCCTTGGTAACAAAGAATGATGCAAGGCCTAAACTTTCTGTTGTCTGTAACAACTTTCTAACCATATTTCTAACAAGTAGAAATAGTATCGACTGGGAGAAGGAGGAAGTGATATGTTTTGTAAAGCTTGTTTTCTAGCTCAGTTCTGTATCCTTGACTGCCAATGCTAGACATTTATTCTGATGCCAAAGTCATTCTTGTGGTTGAAAAAGAAGCTTCTTTTCAGAGATTAATGAATGATGGCTTGCTGGAAAAGTTGAAACCCTGCATAGTGATCACGGTAATCCCCTTCAACATGATTGAAATTAAATAATGATCTGTCTACGAAAGTAACGATAGATCGGCAGCTAGCAAATCAGTGAACATGTTGCCTTGATTGAATTGGAATTGGAAAGTTTTGATTTAGCAGAGGGATAAAAACCAGAAAACCTTGAAGAAAAAATCCTAAAGGATAGGAGAGAACTAACAGGAACCCCACTCACATGTGACGACATGCCCAAATATGCTACTGTGCACCTATGCTTCTATAGACCTCTTTACCTTGGGCACAAAGTTTTGTCCATTTCAGGCCATGTCATTCCGTAGAGTATCATTTCTTTGATTGGATGCAAATGAGACAATTCTATTCTTAAACAAATGACATGTGGTCTGAAATGGGCGAAACATTACGCCCAAGCTAGAGGCCTATTCAAGTACCAGAAATAGGTTTTTCTTTAACTGTACCCTACAGGGTAAAGGGTACCCAGATGTCAACACACGGCAGATGCTACACAAGTTATGGACCACACTAAGCATCCCTATACTGGGTCTAGTTGATGCAGACCCACATGGTAGGTATTATATTGATCTTAAATTATTCCAAAGTTTCTACAGTTAAAGAGGTCAAAATTAGTTCTTACAGCTAAATACATAAGTTACAAAAATAATCCTTTCACTGTTCTTCACCAGGAATTGAAATCCTCTTTGTATATAAGTATGGCTCAAAGGTAGGTTATTAGTTTTATTAGTGGTTATTAATAATTAATAGCATTATTATTTAATGACAAGACAAAAATTCCTTCTATTTCAGGCTTTGAGTTTTGATGCCTGCAACATCACTGTTCCAGTTATCCGATGGTTAGGGGTGTTACCTAGTGATATTGAAAGGTATGATTGACAGTTGTCATGTGTGACATCTTGTTGCTAGATAACTAATGCGGGTAATGCAGAGAGCTTATTCATCTGTGGGAACTCCTTCCCTGACACATATTTCAACATTGCAACAAGACATGTTTTGATAGCATTCTAGTTCCTATATTCAGTACAGAAAGGTCCCAACCAAAGCTCTGCTCTGCAATATCCATCATTTCCACTTTCCCATTCTCAATTTGCCTTTTTTCCCTAAGATTGTCTATTTCAGAACATGTACGAATTCCTCTAAGTTCTCGAGATCGCGAAAAATGCAAGTCACTGTTAGAGAGGCCCTTTATCGAGTCCCAGCCATCATGGAAACAAGAGGTAATTCGTCTACCAAAAAAACTAAGTGCAGTTACAGAATATACCACCCATACCGACCATACCTTTATGTAAGACCCTAAATCCTTTGCCTCCCAAAGAAAATTCTGAAATGATTTTGAAAATTTTTCCTTAACCTTTTCACCAAGCATTCCCTTTAGGAAAGGGATGGAAGTTTTCTGGAACTACACAATATATCCTTCTCAGACCAGAGGGATGAAAGTTTTCTGATACTTGAAAATATACCCTCCTCACCCTTTGGAAATTCTTGTTTTAATGGATTGGGTAAGATACTAAAACTATATAAATGATGGACAAACATTTCTAGGTGGAAATGAGGGGGAAATGTTTTGATACATTATAACATTACCCCCTTAAGAGGCAGGGATGACCCCTTTGAATGATAAATAAATGAGATGAAAATGATCCGATCCTTTCAGAAGTCAAATCTAATCAGGTGAATGTTAATATTTAGTGATATAGCTCTTGTTTTAATGGAATGAGTATGTTAGTAATTATATGAATGGCTGACATACATTTCTAGGTGGAGATCATGATGACAAAAGGCTTTAAAGCAGAAATGCAGGCTCTCTCAACAATTTCTACCAGTTTTCTAGCTGACACATACGTTACAGTTAAGATACGCAATGGACGATGGATATAACTACCTGTCTAGTCTCAACTGATGTTGGAGGGTCTTCCAAAGGACCCTAAGGATGGTCGTGAAGGAGACTATATTTTACCGAGCTATTACCAAATGATTGTACATCTAATTCATTAAATTTATACATGTATCACTCTCTTGAGTCTTATTACCTTGTTTAATGGTCATAATGCCTGATGAGTGATGTGAATACATGGCAATTATTTGTTTGGATTTTATAATTTTTTAAAGACTGTCAACCAGAAATCTATAGAAAATCTGACAAAATCTTAGAACAAATGTTTTTAACAATTCAACCCTTTTATGACAATAAAATGCATGTGAAGAATCAAATAATCTTATTCCAAAGTAGCCGACTTAAAGTGTATGTAAGCATGTATGGTATAGTATACTAAATGAAAAATAATGATTATAGTTGTTAAACTATAATACAGTAGTTTCTAAGTTACATTCTTAAGTTAATGAGTTTTTGTAAAATGTTCAAATCATTTATTATTTAGTACTCAATGTGCCTAAAATTAGTTCATTATTTATAAGTAATTGATTGCTGCCGAGCAGTTCACTAAAAAGCACTAATATTAGAAATATCTGTAAACAGTAAAATAAAGGATATTGCGTGTAGATTAATGGAATAGAATGTGATGATTCCGTGAAATAAATATACAATTTTTATCACAATGGACCCCTTTTACACGACATCAAAGCAGCTCAATTTGGAGGAAAAAACAAAATAATTTCAATCTCCTGAGAATTGGAAACCTTAGTATTGTTTTGTTCTCTAAATTGATCTGCATTCTGACGCGCTGCAAGGGGTCTATAACTCTTACTGAGTAAAATGATATTAAATTTCTACCTCAGACTTGTTGATGGTGTGTTAAAGTGGTTCATGAATGCTGTAGTGACCTATTAAATGAGTTATATGCTTGCTCTAGGTCGTATAACATCTGTCGCACTTGCTCATCAGTCAGTTCATCGCTTGCTTTCATTCCATTGAGAGCTTGATACCTTAAAAATGAATAAATTTAAAATCCATTAATTAATATTCATCCTAACTTCATTTTACTCTGAAAATAACTTTAATGATGTGAAATTCAAGATGGTGATGGTATGATCATGTGATGGTGTTAACATCGCATGATGGACATCATTTGTTTAAATTTATTGCTCTTGTTGGCCAAGAACAATAATTTATTATTAAGCAACATTTTCCAACTAACCAGGTGTTAACTTTATCTTTTCCGTCAAAGTCATCTGGCAAACTTGACATACTATTCATTGTATCCATCAGATCTCTCAGATCTGGTTGTACCTTTAACACAAATCATGTGACAAATCATAAATCTTAATTTTAAATACTTTAAATTTATGTAAACTGTGGGTAATCTATACCATGCAAGGTTATGGGGGTAGTGGTGCACAGAATAAAAGATTGAGTTAGAATTTACAACTTTGGCAATATTTTTCGAAGAAATACAAATCTATTTTCGGACCTCATAAACTTACCTCGTCAACAGCTCTTATTTGAAGCCTAAGTTTGTCCATTATGGTGATAAAAAGCTGTAGAAGAGGATAAAATTTAATTTTAAACTAGTTCAAATCTAGAGTAATTCAGAAACAATATAATAATGAAATTATAAAAAAAGATATAGATACATACAGATACTGTGTCAGCAATAGCCTTGCTAGTACTGCCTTTGTCATCTTTAATGGTAATGGGACGACCATCGTTTATCCTCTCTAATGCTGCAGGACAATCAAGCTGGAAAAAAATAGATTTGATTTGGATCTGGATCAATTGTAGATCAGTCTACTAGAACTTACGACAAGACTATGTATCAAGTTACTCACTCTAAATTTTTTCATGAATGATTCCACTGTGGGAAAATCAGCTGACTGGACAAGTTTGAAAGCTGCCTGAAACATCAATTGATAAAGATTAGTATGAATTAATTGAGAAAAGTCCTAGAAAAAAGAGCACTAATGGAGAGAGCGTAAAGAGTGCCCGGCTGCTGTCAGCTACCTTTAATCCAGCTTTGCTGAATGGAACTATAAATGAATGTTAAGTATCGTATTATAACTTTAATCTGTAAACTTACTTTATATTGAACCAGAAGCTTAGAGCATGCAGCAGTGTACCTGGTGATAAAATAGACATGGCAATGTTCAGGCATGGATTGGATATCCATCTACTTCAAAAAACTAGCTTTTCTGCATCAAAAAAAGCTGTCTTATAAAAATTTGGATTATGAAAAATAGCTGGTCACCATATGTAACACCTGAGTTTGTAACAGGGGTTGGGTTGTCCTTACTCTCAGAAAAACATATGTGTACCGTTTGTATGACTAAGAGTACAACATTTTCAGGGAGGCAACAATCATTCTCTGAAAAAGTGTGGGGAGGGGATAGAATTTCTTTTTTTAATGTGGAATTAAAACTAACACAGCCACTCCCCCAGCTTTGCCATCCCTGAAAGTTTGTCATTAGAGAGTTCAACTTACTCCTTAGGTGTGACTGCGTCACGTATGTATGCCTTTTCCAAACACTGAAGAGTGTTGATGATCGAAAACAAGTCTGCCATGTTGTCGTACCTGATTTGTGGATAAAACAAATGTTATTTTAATACTTCCAAAATGGAACTTTCTTGGAGAGGGGGTAGGGTGATCAAACAACATTGTCCCCTCTCCCCCTCCATGGGGGGAGGTATGGATGACAGTGTACATAATTTCCTGTTCAGCACATTTAGCTCGACTAGCCTAAGCTATTTCTAAATGTCTGTGCTCTCATCAACTGCAATATATTAATTCTATTCAAAATTCATATATAATTAAATTGTAATGTCACCTAAGGAGAACAATAAATAAATTGTTGTTGTTGTTGAACTAAACATATATGTTACAATTACTTACGTTTCTCTTTCTCGAGCATTTTTATATAGCTTCACCTCCTGCCATTTAAATAATAAAGTATTATAATAAATAAGCTTTCAAGAAAAAATGGCTTCTAAACGTAATCAAAACTACGCTAGATAAATAACAGGCATTCTGCAGAGCATTCTAAGCAAGGCTCTGAAAATCAAGTTGACTGAGTTATAACTTACCTCGAAAAGTTCTGGCCTCATTGCTTAAAGAATGAAAAATACAAAGAATTAACAGGTGAGAATATAACAGACAAGCAAAGGGAAAGAGTCTTGCACTTGACAAGTACTGACAAATTCAACAAGGAAGGACGTATTTTCAAGCCTTTTTAACATCAAAATCGGTCTCTAATTTTAAAACAAGGTAAGCCTTACCTTGCTGCGACGTCTGGCCGCTTTGAATTCCCGAAAACATTGTAAAATATTACTCTAAATTGAAGAATAAATGTGATTCGATATTCTATATATTTTCTACTGCATGTTTTGGCTACTAAGTGTTCATGGGAAATTTCGAAAATTACGTCATGGAGGTTTTTTTTAGCAACTTTCGATAAGATTGCGTGACACAACAAAATGACTTCCGGTAAAAAGTAATGGTCTCATATTCATGTTCTATTTAGAGGGAGAACAGAGGGAGAAAGGAATTCAAAGAAAAATCTTTTTTAAAAAGAAAAAGAATATAATTTAATTCGAAGCGCAAGAACCCCCACTTGGGCTTCCTGTGTCATTTTCAAGTCAAGTAAGTCAAGGCATAACCATTTGCATCGTTTACTTTTATTTGAACAACACTCTTATTATTTCACACCATATTTTTCATTCTTAACGAATAAATAAAGCCTTCGTTGAGATTTTCTTTTCATTTTCTTTTCAGTTTTACACATTAAATTGAAAAAAATAAAATGCTGCATGAAAATTAGGCATTTTTCGTTCATCAGGTCAGAAAACTGCCCTCTTGCTGCCATACTTATTTATTTTTATCATTGTTTAGAGCATTCAGAATGACTACAAACGTCAGAGTTCAGTACAGGATAGTCCAATTCTCGGATTGCGTTATTATTAGCATTCATATCAAATTCTGTCACACCATATATGGTCAAAGGAAAACCCTACCAATGACAACGCAGAGACTTTTTTTTTGAGATAGAGAACATGGTGCATTGTGGTATAGCTAGGGTACAAACATCTTTTGTTCTCCATGCCTTATATAGTGTTGTTTGTACCCAAGCGAGACCACAATGCATCCTGTTTATCGAACTCAGAAAAGTCCAAGGTTGAAAAAAAGAACAAAAAAAGTTGCAGGACAAGCTGCATGATCTTCTTGACCTTCCAACGCTTTTCTTTTGCAGCAAACTAGTACATTTTAAAACATTTTGATATTCCATTTTAGGTTCAGTTGTAGCCGTTATTCGGTTATTTTCCATTTCGTGCCAACAGTCATTCTCTTTAGTATTATTTCTTTTATACCACGCATGTTTTCTAGGTCAGTTATCTTTGTTCAAAGAAGACATCTCGTATTCTTCGAGTTTCTACAGATGACTCTGCTAAGGGTTTGGTTTTCATTGTTCTGTAGACGTGGTTGGCAAACGCGACTGCTTTTCGGTGATCAGATATCTTTCCTTCTCTGTAAAAAGAACAAAAGGGTTATATTAATGAGTCTGTATCTATTAACATAACTGATAGCTAGAGTGTGCGTATACATATCTCCGGCAACAATCGAGAGTATTGCTAGGGATTGCGAGGTTGGAACCTGGAGAAAAATCCTCGACGCACAGGAAAGAACCATGCAACACACCGTAGCTCTACTTACATATGATGGCGAGTCGGGGATCGAACCCTTGAACACAGCGCGGTGAGAGGTAGCTTATTGACTAACAGCGCACCCCACCAGACAGCGCATGGGTAAGCCAAGAGAGTACATCATATATATCAACTTACTTAACAAATAATGGTGGTTCGGTGTCGTGTGATATCTTGGGCAAGATAAAGACATTAACCGGTGGTACAGTTTCTGTGCGATCTCTGTAGTGCTCTCGATGATGCTGGGCGTTCTACAACAAAAATTATTTTTAGAACTTCAGTTTTATCAAACCAAACCAAATTTGAATACATTTGGGGGAGGGGGAGGGGGTGTTCGACTCTATAGACTTACCATATCATACTTTTTAATCGTCACACCTCTCTCATCAACATTAAATAGTTTATATTTAGGAGCTGCTAACCATCGGTCACGTGATGTGGTCCGTGCACCGATCACGTGATCAGGATTCTTGGTGTAGTAGGTAGGGAAGGGAATATGTTTATCCCCTCCTCTCCCCATGCGTTCCTTGCTTGTTTTGAGCGTATCTTGTCGATAGTCGTTGAACCATTTCGCTGTTGTGTTGCCGAATGTATCACCGTACTTGTACTTGATGGTCGGTGTGTAACCTAGGTAACTGAACAAGGTAAGATTTTTATTAGTACTAGTGTGTCGAGCGCCCTTAAAATGTGTTAAGGTTTCATTAAAATATTTCTCAAAAAAATATCTTTACATCGAAAATATTTATTTCATCAACTAAATTTTTTACACTGTAGCGATTCAGGTAAAAATAATGAAGTTTGGATTCGTATTTTTAATTTTGAAGCATATCATTAGAGTGATAAAGATCCTCGACCCTCGACCCCCCCCCCCCCCCCCCTTATGGCGAGATAGTAGGATCATAAATTCGTATACTGCATACTTTTGCGTACAGATATAGTTAGTCAGGTCAATGAATGCTGGGAAAGCTAAATTATAGAAGTGCTTTAGTAATAGACCAAAACCAGTAATTAAAGAGAATCCAATAAAACGAAGCTTAATTTAAGTAAAAGCCAGCATGTCTAGCATGTACCTCGATTGATATTAAATTGATATTAAAAAACTCTAGCTTCTATTCTTGCTCACAGAGAATAAAAAAGGTTTAAAATGAGTAGTCATGTTTTACGCTAAAAGCAAAAAATATTTCAAAGGAAAATTTTTCTAGCCATAGTATCACAATTGCTCATCATTGTGTTGTATGCCGATGTCTGAAATACTTCGAATGAACCATAGTTACCAAGTTCAAAATCTAAACAACGTTATTTCACTGTCACATAAAGTCAAAAAAATTAACTGATTAAATACTTTGCTGTGGCAATAAGTGAATAAATACTTTAGACAGAAGAAAACATGTTTGTGATAATACATGTTGTCAGATTTATCCAAACAGAACTGAACTTACCCTGGAACATGTCTTGGATGCTTGTACATATCCATGTTCGTCGTTAAAAGAGTGAGTTTCTGCATTTTCGCTTCGATATTATGACTTTTGTAGGCAGTATTTTAGATAAATAAGGTCGTGGTTTTGTTGTCTTTAGTATTTCGAAGGTAACTATTCACAAACAGCGTGCTGTTTTTGTAACATGACGGTCCGTCGGCGTTGCTAGCAACAGACAATTTGCATTTCAATGCTGAAGGCGGTAGAGCGTGACTCAAGTCAACGAGCGTGACTCAAGTGACTGATCAAAATTAATCTAAAAAGCGACGGAAAAAGCGAAACTCAACGGGACACAACTATTCTCGATTTATTTTTCCATCTTTTTATGTCATATTTTATTTTTTCGTATATCTCTTTGACCACAACTCGTTAAAAAAAATAAAAAAAATTAATAAGAATTAATCAAAGGACCTTTTTTCCAGGGAATCAAAACAGTAGTGTCTCCTAGATCTGTGCATAGTTAATAGAGGGGGCTATGATCTGTGCTAGTAAAAAATAGCTATATACGAAAAGCACAGTATTAGGTATATAGTAGGTAGCCGAGGGTGTAATGATTGTTCTGAATCGCTTTTTTTTATTCAACATAATGTAAAGCGGTATTTGTACGACAAAATAGCGCGCGCCCAAGAAATCGTATCGGGACATGTTTAGCACCACTTAAAATTGTAAGCCAACATTTTTCACAATGTTTTATTGTTTCCACTTCAACATATATACATTTACAGTTATATACAAATATTTACTTTCTATAGACCTTATAGGTTTTCTGTATTCGCAATATTTACAAGTATAGCTAGAGGATGACTTAGATAAACAGAAAACTACGCCCCTATAAGACAATCATTCAACGGCTAGTTTTCATACTCCTCTCCTTACTACACACCAACAAAGCTAAGAGACTAGTTTTTGGCCAGGTGGAGTTTCAGCAATTTTGGCCGCTTCGAATGATATGACTTCATGAGCTGCGTTATTGGCTTCCAGGAATCGACTGATGTTTTCAATAACCTTCATCATCTCTGTCTGTAGCCAGATAAGCTTGTCGCCATTTCTAGCTGATTCAAGTTCAAACGTGGCGATGCCTGCTCTTGTTTCTAGGCCTCGTAATCTGTAGTAATACTGCAGGGCTTCATGCATACGCGTCTGAAGGACCGTCAACTGTATAACCAATGTATTTATTAGTATAGATGGTTTGCAATAATTCCATCAGGGAATGAATTTTTTTCGGAGAAGCTATTCCTTGCACTGCGAGACATACTGGGACACAATTGCAAGGCGAACCTTCCCTTGACCGACAAACCGCGCAGGAAAACGAATCACATGAGCACCACAGGTATCCCATGAACAAGGTGAATACGTTACCTGTCTATGATCTTTGAGACTGTCTTCATCGTAAACTCGTTTTTCAAACTCTCTCATCAAAGCAGCTTTTGTATTCAGGTATTCTTTTTGAGTGCGTTGATACTTCACTGCAAGAAGCTTGTTTTCTTCTAATGAAGTCTGTACACCTCTCTAAAATAAATAATAAAAAATTCTCAGTAAATTGTCTTCCTCTAAGAAGCTACGTCGTTGTATAAAAATATGAAAAGAAATTTAGTTCCTTCGAAAGGTTTAGCCTAAGAATGTTTCTTAAACTTTCTTTCGTCAGCTTATATTTTAACCATCGTTTACAGCATACATTATATAGCCTGTTGTCCGAGCATTGGCCACGCCTTTTAAGCCAAACCATTTCGAAGAGATTTCAGTGAGAAGATAGATCTTGAAATGCTGTTTAGTAAAAGTATTATATCGCTTGAGTATAGTATGACCTGTGCGGTGTATCAAAAACGTTTTTTTTTCTCGCTTGGCCAAGGCTTTATAGTAATAAATAGCTGAATAATACCTCATTGTTCTCAAGGACTAATTGTCTTTGGATCATGTGCTGTTCGTGATCTTCTTTTGCTCGTATGGTTCTCTCTGTGAACATGAAAAAAAAAACTAAGTTCGTACTGGTTAAGGCTTTTACTACATGTCACGTGATTATTTGTCGCCATTTTGGATGACAATTGTGAAGCGATCAAGCCTAGTGAAAGCGAATGGGAAATCCCTGGCATTCTGTTGAACATCGGCGCAGTAAGAATAACAGGGGGCTACGGGGTCTACAATGGTGGGTCACCGCGCGAGAATGGCCCATGCATTCTACAGCCAGATGTATTTTCGCTCGTCACTAAACAACACGTTACCTTCTGCTTGGCTTAGCGATGATTTCAAGTCTTGTTCAGTCTCACTTCCTGTTTCAAGCTGAATATTCAGCTCTGTTAACTCTTCACTGAAATAACAATGATTGATATCATCCATAAACATTAACTTGTCATTGATTATAATCTCACGAATGTACACCCATCAATTTACATCCTTCTTCGTTTCCCTCCCCAAGGGGGGTGGGGGAATCAACGATGCACACCCTTGAGTTGAAATACACTCAAAAACTCAAAATGATTTGTATATGCTCAGAATTGTAACACAATATATATCCTACCATCAGGGACCGCGGAGCGTAATTTTGATGGGGGGGGGGGGGGGGGGGGGCTAACGACCACCCAATACTACTGGATGACCTAGGGGGTTTGGGGGCATGCTCCCATTATTGGGAGGGCTATAGCCCCAGCCCCCCCTGCTCCGCGGTCCCTGACCATCAACAAGTCAGCACTCAAATCAAAGACAAATGCATCCAATTTCAATAGAAAAAACTGCAGCCCACAAAAAGGGGCTGCTGTGTATGAATAGGCTAGGCTGTAGATGATAAGTACTGTCTAATTCTTACTTGAGATCGTTGATGGTCTCAGAGGTGGTTGCTATTGCCTTGTTCATCATGATACTGGAAGACGCCATGTCTTGCATCTTTTTATCCATCATTTCAGTTTTCCAGGTCATGTGGTCGATCTTCTTCGTCAAATCCATGTTTTCTTTCTGTGGAAAGAATGATGAAGATATGAGTGTGGAAATATGAATTAGAACGGGGCTGATTCACGGGGTTCACCCAATATTTGTTAACTGTGCGCGCGACTTTTTGATGCAAAGGAAGAAAACAAGAGAAAAGTAAATAAACATAGTAAAAAGAAATGAAGAAAGAAAACGGAAAAAAAAAGGAATGGGTAAAAGAAAAAAAGATGAAAAATATATAGTAAGCCATCCATCTAGGTATTCAACAGGGCTTGACTAAATTATTTTTCACTTTAAATCAAAGTGCGTGATGTATTGCGCAAAGTATTAGCTGTAGATATAGTGTGTTTAAACTTGTTTCTTGGACGTTTTGATTGTGATACAATAACCAGTATTTTTTTTTCTAAGCATTCTATTCATCATGGTTAACTTAACATATCAGCTTGAATACTGACCTTGAGGTTCTCTTCTTTTGGATTAAGATCCGTTATTTCTTTATTCAGCCTCGTTTCCATATCGTTATGCTGTATGGCAACCTTACCCAGGATTTTGTCCAACTCTGCGATAGTCTGAGACAGAAAACAAAACTCACATTAGTGTCTGAAATCCTTCAGTCCATCAGCGAGTTTTTTGGAATAATAATTTTTTTCTTTAGAATTTCAACTTACATGTAGTCTTTCATTATGAATTTTTTCCAGCTTCGATACCTAAAAGAATAAAGGTAAAATAAGATTAAATTCCATAGTAATGTTTACTGATCACTCACACACGGCATGGTCACGGTACGGTCACGGTACGACATCCAGCTGAATCAACCAGCACACGAAATTGTCTTCAACTCAACTCAGAACCAAAATACTCCTGTTCGACTAAGTACTAACGTAATTACCGTGCGTGTGTTACCGTGACCGTGACGGTACTGTGTACGAGACCTCTGATTGGTTCACAAATAAACTTGCACAATGTGTTTTTTTTATAATTAAAACTTATCGTCATGATAAGTTTGGTCAGGGTTAGGTACCGGGGTGAGTGCTGGTCGCACCAGACCACGCCCAACAATGGAGTCGCGGGTTCGATTTCTGGACTCGGCATCACATGTGAGTAGAGTTTTTTAAGTTTCTCCCTTAATTCAAGGGTTTTTTTCCGGGTTCTCCAGTTTTCCTCCCTCCACAAAACCTAACACACTAAATTCCAGTTGAACCTGTGAGTCAGCCGTGCCTGACTTCGATCAACCCGGAGAGAGTTGGTTCTATCAATCAACATCCCTACCTGCTCTTTCACATGGTTTACCAGCTTATCGATTTCGTCAGCCCTGACAGTTGCCTGAAACAGTGAACGAGATTTTTTCAGTACCTATTTCTTCATTAATAACTTATGGGAAGTTTGCGCAAGAGATTAAAACGTTACACCACACACCGGAGGTCTGCTGTACGAAGAAAAGAATGGCTGGCTTGAAAATTCAAAGCATTCAATTCTTCCTCAAAAGAGCAAGAAAAATGTACCTTTTCACGTTTCTTTGTGGAATCCTGTGTTGTCTTCACTAGATCTGCTCCATCTGCTGCAATTCTCGCCTAAAAAGATTGAAATTATGAATATTATAAAATAATTGCTTACCGAATCTCGCGTTCTGATTGGTCGTGGGTGCGTGGTTTAGGAGAGCACGATTAGAGCAGTTTTCGTATAACTATGAAAGACTTACGGCACAGACCGCGCCTTTCCGTTACCGATCATTCGACATTCGGTGCCGTGTCCGTGCATCACCGTAACCGTGACGCAGAGAAACTAAATTAATGAATGGATGAATGAATGAATGGATGGATGGATGGATGGACTGATGGATGGATGGATGGATGGATGGATGGATGGATGAATGGATGGATGGATGGATGAATGGATGGATGGATGGATGGATGGATGGATGGATGGATGGATGGATGGATGGATGGATGGATGGATGGATGGATGGATGGATGGATGGATGGATGGATGGATGGATGGATGAATGGATGGATGGATGGATGGATGAATGGATGAATGAATGAATGATTGAATGAATGGATGGATGGATGGATGGATGGATGGATGAATGGATGAATGGATGAATGGATGGATGGATGCGCGCGCAGGCAAGCTAATAACCGACCGAATACCCAGTTATGTATCATACTGTTTGGGTAACTCACCTGTAGAACAGTACGTGCATGAGCTTCATCTTTGAGTTGTTTTCTGAGCGCTTCTGCCGTTGTCTTCAACGATTCTTCAACTGTCATGGTCTCCTCTTTCAGGAGTATATACGTTTCACTAAGGCTTGTATGCACTGTTGCGATCTTACTGGTCTCCTCTCGGGATACCTGTGGTAAAAGGGTTGATGATTATTAAATGTAAACTAACAGTGATGTAAAAACAGAACAGCTATAGCTCTTACCATAAGCTGATCCCGAACTTTTTCCATTTCCAGCTTTGCTCGATGAATGGTCTTGTCGTCAGATGCGTGCTGTTTGGTGCTAACAGAAAAAAGAAAATAAATAACTAAATGAATGGAATAATGAATGGATAGGATGGGATGGATGTGAGTGTGTGGATGGATTGATAGACACACAGGCAGATGGGATGTAATGATTAATGGGATGGAATAAAAGGATGAATGGATGAGATGAAATGATTAGATGGATGGATGGGATGGAATGAATAGATGGATGGATGGGATGGAATGAATAGATGGACGAAATGGAATGAATAGATGGATGGATGGATGAGATGGAATGAATAGATGGGTGGATATGGATGGATGGATGGATGGGATGGAATGAATAGATGTATGGATGGAATGGAATGAATAGATAGATGGATGAGATGGAATGAATAGATGGATGGATATGGATGGATGGATGGATGGGATGGAATGAATAGATTGATGGATGGATGGGATGAAATGAATAAATGGTTCTTACACCTACCTCACATCTATTTTTTTCTTTGTTTCCAGAATATCCCCCTTGGATTCCTTGTTTCTTTTGTTCAAGTCCTTGATTCTTGAAGTTCCATTACTTTTTCGGTATTCTAACTTGGAGATATCTGTTTGCAGGGTCGCTTTCTGATCAAATAAATACATTTATTGCATAACTTTAGAACTTAATCCGAAAATTCTCTTTTACCCAGAGAAGTGCTAAAGGCTTTTAATGTGAGTCATGTGGTGCTCACTCACCATAATTTCCTTTTCAGTTCTCAGTTCATTGTTTTCTTCAATAAGTTTGTGTTGTTCTGCTTCTTGTTCAACAATCTTTTCCCATAACCTCATTACCTGTTAAACAAAATGAAGAAAAAAATTATTAAAGTTATAAAGGTCCTAAACCTCACTTGTAATTCTCTGACATTGAATTAGATTTATCTTTAGATATCTAAAGTATTATCTTCTTTCTTACTTTGTCTTGTTGCGTTGCTTCTAGAACCTTGATTCTTTCCTCTCTTCGCTCTAAACATAATAATGTAATATATTTTTTAAATGTGAGTAAAACAACTTGAATGAAGTTAAATGAAGTATTAAGGAAAGATCTGTAAGTTGGTGAGCATGTGAGGTAGCCTGATGGCTCTAAGAGATTACTTTTGTTAAAGAATGTTAGGGTCTAGATGACAGTATAGTGGCCTAACTGAGTACAAAAGTTGTTTACACTACATGTACTTACCAAGCTGTACTAGCAGTTCGGCATTTTCCTTTAGTGTGTTTCTTATGTCATGTTTAGTATGAGTATTGGAAGTGAAATACATCTTCAACTGAGCAAGGTCATCACTGAAAAACAAGACATAAATTTTTATTTTTTTAAAACTATAATAAACAGAACTAAAAAGAGTAACTTATTAGACTGGCCATGTCCAGAAGGTTTAGCCACATTGAAATGAAGGCCTAGCTTGTTCAAAATTGGTACCCCCTCTAACCATGACCACATAGAACAACAAAAATAGCTATATTGGTAGCTAGAAATTACCTGACAGCATTGAGCTCATTCCTCACGACATCAACATCCTGTTTGATAAGTATTCGTTCCTGTGAAGCCTTGCCTTGTGCAGCAGCAGTTTTCATCTCCGTGGCCTGCAGCCTTTCAAGTGTTGACCTTAATTCATCATCTGTTTCATCCTGTTTGTTCTGGATGCTTGACATTGCTTCACCCTCTAAGTCTAGCTTTTCTTCTACTAATGGACTGTGATAGCAATAAAATCACACCAGAATTATTACATTTAGCAATGAAACAAGTCAAGTTGACCTTAAAGTTAGAAAAACAAGACTTTTAAGTCCTTTAAGAAAGACTGCACATTATCCAGGAATACAAAATAAATAATTTATTGAAGGCATTTACTTACCAATGCTTCTGCATGTTTTCCAAATCTTGTAACAGTTTAGCATGTTTGCTTTCTAAAAAGGCAAATAATATTTAATAAGTTTAAGGCTTGAAATACCAGTTTTGAAGACCATCTCACTAAAGTTAGGAATAAAGCATTCGTAAGCAGGAGTGTTAGTAAGAAAAGAAAGGAAAGTATCAAAGCAAATGCCTCTTGTAAGGCCAAAACCCTACATGCATACAGCATACAAGGAACCTTTTCATAAGTATTAGAAATAAGAGAAGTCAGAGTAAAGAGAAGAGTCATGCAAAAGTTACCCAAGAGAAGTCAATTTGCTAGACATTATTAGTAGTACCAGTAGTAGTCTACTGCAGCACTTGCCTGTGCAGACTGTGAAGTCATGGAATGAAATTAACTAGAAAGACAGAGATGGAACTGGAAGAAAGAATCAGTTGGTGTGAAAATGGGAAAAATGAAGATAAAAATACTGTAGTCTTTTAAATGGCCAGTGAACGAAGAAAAGATTCTTTTAACTGGAAAGTGACGTACAGTGTTATAAAAAAGAAAAGGAGGGAAGAAATAAAGAAACACTTAGGGAAGAATGAAATATAAAAATGAAAAATGCCACATGATTCTTGCCGAGGGTTCAAGCTATAAATTTAGCATCCCTGTAGTCTATAATCACTTACCAGCTTGTCTGAGTCTCTCACTGAGCCTTGCTTCTACTCGTCCAGTGTAAGCACAATGCCACCTCAACTCATTTATGTCTATGGCACATGCCTCATGCTCTAAATAATTATATTTTACACAAATTAATTTCTGAATTTAATATTAAATATTATGGATGTAATGTTAACATTGCACTGATAAAAGAACACTTGACCAGCGTGGAGTAGATTTGCACGATTGTGATCCCCTCCCCCCCTCGACACACACACAGCAAAGTCATGGTGTTAATTTCAATGAAAGGTTACCAGTGCTAGACCTCTTTACCATGGTGTAATGTTTTCCCATTTCAGACCAAGTGTCATTCTCTTGAGAATAAGATTCTTTGTTCTTTTTTTTAAATCCATATTATGTGTCTTCTCATGTGCAAATGTTAAACAAAGTAATGATACTCTAGGGAATGACACATGGTCTGAAATGGGTAAACGTTATACCCCAGACAATTATGTCATAGTAGGTAAGTAGTATCCATGTACGAGTGAAATAGATTACCTCTTTGCACACAAACAGGGAGCTCTTGCATTCGTTTGTAAGCCTGCTTGTCAATAGACTTCCCAAGCTGTTGCACCCTCTCTCTTTCTTTTTGTAACTTCTGCTCAGTATTGACCCTGTCTGTTTCAAGTCGACCAAGTAAAGTTAAAACTTCATCTACAATATCTTGCTCAGGTCCTGTTTCTGCTTCTTCAGGTTTATCAGTTTTTGCTGAGGATGATTTGGGTGTAAAAGATTTTGCTAGTGCAGTGCCTGCGCTGGTACCTCTGACCTGAAATGAAAAAAAAACTCGTAAATTTCTTATAGCCTTGTTCTCTTGTGACGCAAGCCAATGCAAGAAGAAGCAACTCCAAGCTAGTGCATGTTCTCAATATGAAATGAAATGATGTAAGAACAAGAGAATGGAAGATTTTGTTTTTCTTATGTCGGCTTTAGTGGGCTACCTGTGGTGCTAGGAGATTATTGTGACTACACAGGGAACCCAAGCAGCTGACAATATGAAAGAAGAACCAAAGATGGTAGTGGATAAAGCATGATGGAGAGAAGCAAAACTACCCCCCTCTCCCCCCAAAAAACCCAACCTTGCTGCATATTTACAAAAAGTAAGCATACCTCCAGCACTGCTCCACTCGCAGAAGATTCCAACATTCTGTCTAAATCATCCTCCTTTGAATAATCTCCAAGAGAGTCTGAACTAAGCAGCCATCTAAGTTTATTCCCACGACTGCTATAGCCTTCAATGGACTCAACATCATCAAGCATGGCACTTCTTAAACGACTTTCATCTTCACCTCTAGAAAATGACCGAGCAGTGGCAGTAGTTTCACTCCTAGATTTAAGTTTGCTTTCTCGACTCAAATTCTCCCTATATTTCTCCTCAGAGGAGGTGGGCTTGTAATAGATTTCAAGGAGGTTTTGAAGAAAGTGAAGGTGAGAGACTGCTTTACGCACACATGAAGAAGTACTTTTAACCAGTTCGCAACTTCTGCGGCGCCATAGCTTGTTTTTAAATTCTGGCCACCCTTCTGGTAGGGCTGGAACAATATCTATAAAAATAATAGGAAGGTATTATATCATGAAACAATAGTACGCAATATAATGACATCGTCAAAATAACAATCATCATCATCATGATCACAATAACAGTTATGATGTCAATAATAAAGATAGTCTGTTATGTTATTATCTGAAAATCATAGCTAACCTCTTTGTTCTTGATCATTATTTTCTGCGTCAATCCTCTCTACTATTCGTTTTTCCGTGTCTACAGGAACAAGTTCTTTAGATCCCGAAACTCTTTCTGGTGTCTTAACATGTTCGTTCCCATTAGGAAAAATCCCTAAACCTGACTCTCCACTAGATCTTGATACCGAATAAACACCTTCCTCCGGCTTATTCAAAGTATTAGTGATATTCCCTGCCTCACTGGTGCTGTCTTTTTCGCCATTTTTGTCACCTTCGTTGACTTTTTGAGCTTCTTTATCTGAACCTGGTTCTGGGCTTATGTTCGCGCCATCTTGAAAATTTCCCACTTTTTGCCCGTTTTGACGGGACTTTACTCCTTCTCGTACGACTGTCGGCATCTGTTTACGATATTTTATAGTCTCTTCGACTTCATTTAGTTAGGTTTTCATAATTTTCTTGAGAAAAGTTGACTTTTAACACCTTTATGTTCATGAAGCCTTTTTCAGGAGGCAGCCATCTTGGTTTAGAGCGTTGCTAAGCAACGTAATGTTGATATTTTGCGGGTCCGTCGGGTCCGTGAGAGCGAGGCTTATTGGTACTGTCCACAGGTAGCCCAAGTTAGCTTTTGTGCTACATTTTATTTTAATTTTTTGTTCTATTTTTATTTGACTTATCCTATTCTTAAGGCTATTGTCATGAATAGAAAAACGAAATGAGTAAGAAATTAATTTTTCGAAATCATTCTAATCTTGTATAAGAAGCTCGGGAATATCACAGGTTTCAGCAATTAAAATATGCCGTGGCTGTGGTTAGCTACCTGCAATTCTTACTTAAATAGACTGTGAAAATCCGAAAACAATGCTCAAAATAAGTTAGATATTCAACTTGTTCTTGTGACGATTTTATGTATTTCAGTACTTCGTAATAAACTACTCAACCATCCCATTTTGAACTCAATTTCCCTTGTGGCGTTGAAAGCTATAAGTTAGAAGTCCTGAATCTATTTTTCCAAGCATATTTATGCTCTTTTGATTTTCCACAAAAAAAGTTACATTTTTGTTCGTAGCTTTTTGGATTTGGAGCGTTGCTTAGCAACTAAGGTTGGGAAAAGCGAAGGTACATCGACCAAAGCGAGGCTCCGTCTTGATACATGACGTCATCGGGTCTTCGAAGTCAACAAGATGGGAGGCCATCACTCGCAGTTTACTGAAGAAGAACTCAAAGATTATCAGGTAAAAAACCTTTGAAATCCCAAAAAATACCCTGATCACGTTAACAGGGTATCAAACATTATACATGGAGTTTTATTTTGCCAACTTTTGCTCTGATGCGGTATGATTTTACCTTTATTCAGGAGCTGACGTTTTTCACTCAGAAAGAAATTTTACAGTAAGTTTTTACAAATTTCTTCATTTATTTTGCTGAATTTTACAGCAGTCGTTGATGTGTCAAGTCTAATATTATCGAAAGTCTATTTATCTATTAATTATTGATTTTGAATGTAGTTTTTGTGCTGCTTAGAAGGAGAATTCGCTTCAAAACGCACACGTAACTTTAAACATCTTTCTGCATGAGTAATCTTATGTTTGAAATTTCAAATATTTTTTAAGTTTTACTAGTATCCTATGATTTTGAATACCTACCCTTATTCATAATCTTATGCGATATTTTCCCCATGTAATTTTGATTTTGTCCTGCTCAATGTACTCAATATCTGACGTCAACATTTTAAACTTTTTTTATGAAGCTTTATTTTCATCAGCGTAGCTTGTATCCAATTTGTTTTTTTATTGTATTTCTTATTATTTCTAGTTGTCATAAACGCTTTACTCAGATAGATCCAGTGGCAGTAAAGCAAAATAAAAATGCTAAAATCGACCAGAGAAAGATTCTAGCAACATTACCAGAGCTGAGAGTAAGTACTTACAAATTATTCTGTTTGTGTAATTTTGTTATAATAATTATGTTATTGTTTATTTAACATTCCAATAGGTGTGAAAGTTGCTCTAGGCAACTGGATAGGAGATATCAAAAGCTCTTACAATTGTTTCTAAGGGCTTACTGTACGAAAGCTCTAAGTTTTTAAGTCTTTATACATATTTAGGTCAATCCCTTTAAAGACAGGATATGTAAAGTATTCTCATCTTCTAAAGACGGTAACCTTACCTTTGAGGACTTCTTGGATATGATGTCTGTGTTCAGTGAAAATGTAAGCTTGCAGGATCTTTCATGATTTAATTACCTCATATATGCATATACCACCTCACATTGCACATACTAAAATTTATGAAAAGCATATAACTTTACTGACGACTGTCAGTCCTCATAAGGGGCTCTCCCATGAGGTTTGCTCTACATACACTACCACTACATTCATCTTTACAACATACAACACTCAACTCTCATGTTGATATTTATGGAAGTAGGAAAACTGGAGAACCTGGAAAAAACCCTTGTGGCAAAGGAGAGAACAACCCAATAACCCAGCCATGAACTACCCAGCAGTGGGAGACAGTGCCATAGTATAGTAATAGTGTATGCCACCTACCACTTACTTTGCATTGACCCATAAGACATTTTCTGCCTTGTAATACTTTCAGTGTGTAGAAATATTAGCACTTGACAGTATTACAGTAACATTGTACCTTGGCCGGCATTTATACATCAAGATACATTGTACATAATACAGTACCATAATAAATTTATAATGTAGTAAATTTATCAATCTTAATCAGGCTCCCAAAAGTGTCAAAGTGGAATATGCTTTCAGAATTTATGGTAAGTCCCTAGTATTATGGTAAATATTTTTTTTGTGCTTATTGAGTCTCTCTTCACTAGAGTATGAATATCTAAACAAATTCTGTTGTCTCTGTGCATAGACTTTAATGAAGATGATTACATATGTGAGAATGATTTGAAGAAGGTGATCCAAAGACTTTGTGGACAACAACGACTTTCAAATGAAAATATGCAAGCATTGATTGAAAAGGTACTTATAATATGAGGATGCTAGAATCAAGTTCACAATCACTCTCATTTGATATCTGTATGGAAATGGTAAAATGGATAACATTTATGTTTATCAAATTTTAATAGATTTTTGAAGAGGCTGATCTTGATGAAGATAATCAGCTGTCATTTGCAGAATTTGAGCATGTGATCTCTAAGGCACCAGATTTCGTGAAGTAAGTGTGGAAAAATGTTTTACAATGTTCGCATATAACCATTAAAGAATTGAGCCATCCACTTTCCTGGTTAGGTATGAGACAAATATAAGTAAATATATAATAAAACTAGTCCTGGGTGCAAGAGTACCTTGTTTAACCCTTTGGGTTGTCTCTCTTGCACCCTCCACCTATTTATTTCCGTTTTTTCAATGTGTATTTTCATTTGTATATGTGGTAAATAAAAACCTTTGAACCTTTGAACCTAAAAGCACAGCAATAGAGGATGATGTAGTAATATGGCAATAGATATTTCTCAAATTCGTTTGACTGCCACAAAACAATAGATTCAAGGCGAGGCTGGAGTAGACAAAATGCAGTAAATGTATGGATTTGAAAACTTCAGCCTCGACTTGAATCTTTTGTTCTGTGGTCATTCAAGCAAATTCAGGAAAGGTCTATGAACAAATTTTGCAGATTTACGAGTGGTGTAGCACTGAGTAAAATATGTTTCAATTTTGTGAGTCCTACAGGTTTGATCACATGTTTGATTCCTGTGGGTGCCACAAGTCTGACTTGTCAATAGCTGCTGTTATTATGGAAGCATGCAAATGAGATATTCTTTTGTTTTAAGAATCATACAAGTGAAGCTATCGGGTCGATACAATGCTTGTTGTTTCATTTGCATCTCATTTGCATGCATCTATAATAACAGCTATTTACATATACCATGCCATACTATTAGGGCTAATGTTTTTGTTTCTTTCTCTTGTAGCTCCTTCAGGATCAGGATGTGAATAGCAGAATATTTATTTTTGTACCCTGGACACATTTACGCGCTAGTCATGGAATTAATATTTATTGGCATTTAGAAAACAATAATGCCAAGTAATAATTAGATTGCAGTAAAAACGCTATTTTAGCACATACAATAGAATCCGTTGCCTAAGGGCAATAATTGTTATCCTTCACCAAAAGAAGCGCTGGGTTTGTTTGTTATTGGTGATTTTTTAAAGCAAGAGTTAATGGAATATTGTGGTGACTTGTCTCTTGTAGCCTAATTTGGTTGCATGCCTGCCCTCGCCTCCCCCCAGCACCAGCCTCCCCCCCAAGCACCAGCCTCCCCCCCAGCACCAGAACTACCACTAGCTGCCCCTTGTAATAAATTTTGTTAGGTTGTAATCTCAAAAAATTATTCAGAAATTGTAAAATCTCTTTTGACCTATTAAGGCCATTATGCTGGAAATGGGACCTTTTTTAAGGAATATTTTTATAGTTCATGTGTACCTATCCATGGTTTGATAGAAGTTTATAATGCACTATTTGTAGTGTGAGGATTTGTTTGGTGGTACACACCAAAACAAAGCAATTGAGAATTACCTTGTAACTTATTGTCAAATGATTGTGAAATAAAGAAGGATAAAACTTTATTGCATTTTAAACATTCATTCAACTTCTACAAGAAAAAAAACAAACTTGGTTGTATTAAAGGAGATCTAGATATTGGGATTACAGCCTCCATTGCACAAGTTATACCCCATTATAATTGGTTGGGGGGAGCATGCATTATGAGAGCACACAGCACGCTCACACACTTGCTATATTACATCATTCGAATCCAAGATAATGAGAAGATGGAAAAATGAAAAAACTAATTGAAAAACTTTAAAAGAAGTATCAAAAGAATAAAGAAAAGAAATTATGAAAAATAGGGGGAGGGAGAAACAAAGAAAGGAATCTGAGAAATATAATTTATCGGAAGTCAAACCGGAAGTAAAGCAGGTTAATTATGGGTTGCCTGTGGAACGGAGGGTAAACTGGGAAGCTCACATGCTTGTCATGTGTTGTGGAGTGAAAACCATCTCTTATATTAGAGAATCAACGATGTGGACGATTTGTGTTCTCGTTTGCTTTGTGGCTTCTAGCTTTGCTGTTGCCAAACCTACTGTCTTTAAAGATCCCCCAGTATGGCCATCAGCGTATACTGTAACTGGAGTGTTGTATTTACCGTACGCAGAGATCGAAGAGCCCTTTCAAGCTTGGTACGATGCTGGGAATAAAAGGAGTAGAATCGACTATTATGGAGGTAGTTTTATAGATCACGCATGTACAAAAATTGAGGTTTTTTAGCCTCAATGCAAATTGACAAAGAGAAATATGCTTAAGAATAAAGAGTTTTAGCATTGTGTGTCGAATACGAAACATATTTTTGTCTTTGTTGGGGTCTGCGAAATGTTCATGTAAGCTCAAGTATTTACAAGAAAAGTTCAAGAAGTGTTTAAATGTGCTTTTAATATTGAAATGTAAGGATATTTTCATTTTTTGTTGGTTTTTGCTGTGAATGATGTTAACAAAAGTTAATTTAGGCCTCATTTAAAATCTCAATTCTCAACTTAGGTTTTTTTATTTTTAGTAATCGTAACCAATTTTCTTTATTGCTTTCTATTATGATAAAAGTACCAAAATTCATGTAACAATTTATAAAACGAGTAAATCAAATCATTCATTCAACTGCAGTGACATAGCAGTGAGACAGTGGAATAGCGAGAGGAGGGGGCAGCCCGACCAAAATTTCATTAGTACCTATGCGGGATTCCTGTGGATATGACAGGAAAATTGTACAAAGTTTGCAAATTTGTTAATCTTTTATGAGATTTTTATTGGTGCTTTATAAGTTAATAAATATTATTATTAAATTATTTCTTATCAGAATATTTTCTAGTTTTATGTGCATTGGAACTCATACTCTTATGAGTTGAGAAAACTATAGCACTGAGGGGAGGGGGATGTCAAGGGGGAGGGATATCATGCCACAACATTGAAATTTAGTTTGTGATTGTTTTTGTACAAATAAATTATCCAATCACGATTTGTGTTTTTTTAGGCATGGATGCGACATTCCAAAGAGGAGACATACCATCATATGGGGCCTCCTTTAGGATTTGTCCAGAGACTACCGAAAAATACAAAAATGTCAAAAAATGCTTCCAGACTAATGGAACTAAAGCAGCTCCAGTTGCACAACAATCAGTGCTTCCAGACTTGAGCAAATTTACAGTAAGTTGTATATCAGTTATACAATCATTTTGAGTTGCATACCATGGATTATCCTACACTTGTATTTTAATAGAAATATACTGGTTGACTTAGTGGGTAAAGTGCACACCGTCGGCTTCCATTGATACCAGCCACGTAGCTGAAGGAACTACCGGCGTTAAATAAAGTTACTTTACCTTTTAGTTTATAATCTTGTCTAAAGACTTTACCCAAACCCATGCACCCTAAAAAAGGATTTTTTTGTGGAAATAAAGATTGAGGGAATTATTTATATATCTCTAATGAATATATTTTTTGTTAACAAGTTTAAAGGTAACACGACTTATGGAGATGTTAGTTGCTTGCAGTGGGAGTACATTATGGTTGAAGGTCACAAGAGAAATAAGTACACGATGCATGTGTCGATGGACGGCACCCTTAAACCCATCCATTATGAGATGCTTGGCTTTGACTCTCTCTTGGGTTCACATTATGATAAATATGAAATAGTGTATGCTGACTACAGTACTGAAACACCATCACCAAGTGTGTTTGAAATACCAGAAGGTATATAATTATATATGTTACTAGAACATTTTATTATTAATAATTATTTATTAGAAATTAAGCCTTTTGCAAATAGCCATAAGTGAAATAATGGCTAGTCCAATAAAAAAGAATGGCAGGCAAACCTGCAGAGATAGGAAGGGCTGTGCCCTGAACCTTCAGAACATGAGCTCCCATAATCAGAAGTCAAACAAAGAAGATATATATGCACTGTCCACTTCCCACCTCCTGGTTGGCTCAGTAGGTTGGGCTACCAGCCTGTTGTGAGGGAAGTTTTGGCTTCAAGCCTCAACCAGACCAACACTCAGGGTCTTAAAATATCTGCCTTTGCTTTTAAAATATCTGCAAATGGTATAAGACCTTCATGGACTGTACATGCAGAGCACCCTAAAAAGTGGTGGGGCTATATATAAGAGACTAGTATGGGAAAAAGGAAAAAGTGATAGGGCTAAAGCTCTACCAGCCATTCCCCTCACGCAGTCCCTGACCTTCACTGTAGCTTATTAAATGACCACATAAAATGAGAGTCCTGTCTCATTCAGAAATGTTAAACATAGAGAGCCACAAGTTTATCAGTTGCGACTTTCACATGTCACCCTCTCTATATCAAGTTGATCGGTATAATCAGAATCTTTCAATATTATTGTTAGGTATGGTGTGCACTGGATTTCCTGGACCAGGCGATGAGGCCACTATCATTGCTAACCCCATGCAGGAATTCATCGAACCAGAGGGAAGGAATGTTATGCACAGTGTCTTTGATAACTTCCTTAAAAAACATCCCAAGGATTATACTGATAAACAGGAGTATCATCATCGACGTGAAACATTTAGACAAAACTTGAGGTATATTATATTTACTTTGCCACCACATGACAGTAATATATCAAATAAATATGATTTTATTTTTATGCATTTTATTCTAGATTTATTCATTCCAAAAACCGTCAGCATGCTGGCTTCTACCTGGCAATGAATCACCTTGGTGACAGGAATGAGAAAGAGCTGAAGGTTTTAAGAGGAAGAAGGACAAGTAAAGGATACAATGGGGGCTTGCCCTTCAAACCAGACTTGTCCAAACTAAAGGATGTTCCAGATCATATAGATTGGAATCTGAGAGGTATAAAATAGCATAGCATTAGATTGTTATTTTCACAGTTCCTGAGAATTATTGCATGATTTTACTGACATCACTAAATTTATGTAGGAGCGGTAACCCCTGTTAAGGATCAAGCTGTATGCGGCTCATGCTGGAGTTTTGGTTCTACTGGTGCCATCGAGGGAGCTCTTTTTATGAAGGTAAAACATTCACATATTATACACTTGCATATGAAAGATGTAAAACTAGTCAAGTCAGACAAGCACTTAATAGTCTTACCTTATTATCTCTTGCAGACTAAGAATCTAACAAGATTGTCTCAACAAAACTTAGTAGACTGCAGCTGGGGATATGGCAATAATGGATGTGATGGAGGAGAGGAATTCAGATCTTATCAGTGGGTGATTAAACACAAAGGAATTGCTACTGAAGAAAGCTATGGACAATACCAAGGACAGGTAGTGATTTTACCATAAGAATAAACAGTATTGTAAAATCGATGTCTAGGAAATAGCCACCCTCCCATCTTGGATTCACGATTGATATCTTTTGTCTTTGAAATGTTTTTTTTTAGGATGGTTACTGTCATTTTGAGAAGGCCAAGGTTGGCGCACAAATCACAAGTTATGTTAATGTTACTTCTGGCGATCTGAATGCTCTGAAGCTTGCCATAGCTCAGCAAGGTCCTGTTGCAGTGGGTATTGATGCATCTCATCGCTCTTTCTCATTTTATTCTTTTGGTGTTTACTATGAACCCAAATGTGGTAAGTTAAAGATAACCATTTATTGTAGCTCATATTTCCAGAAAAATGTTTTCACATTGGAACATCTCCAGATTTGATCTATTGAATTTTCTGGAATTGTGACCTAACTCATTCATACCCAGATATGTTGCTCAATGTTTCTTTTTTAATGCTTGAAACTAGGAAATAAACCAGATGACCTTGATCATGCAGTTCTTGCTGTTGGTTATGGAACTTTGGATGGCAAACCCTATTGGCTGATAAAGAATTCTTGGTCAACTCACTGGGGCAATAATGGATTTGTCCTCATGTCACAGAAGGACAATAACTGTGGTGTAGCTACTGATGCAACATTTGTGATAATGTAATGGTATCTGAGATATCAAACAAATATTATCAAACCTTTGCATTAAGTCTAAAGCTAAAAAATGTTAATTAAGATCGGAATTTGATTTTCTTTCACATTTATATTTTTGTGCAATATATATATATATATAATGCAATTGTATTACATACCTTAGAGTGCATAGGCAGGAATAATATCAGCTTTAACCATGGAAACTGATATGGTAACAGTAACTACTAAATTAACATTCAACTGTAATCGATATTTTCTAAATAAAGTATAAGCCCTATGGCTTATGTGGTAGAAATTCCAGTACTTTTGAATATTTTCTTCTGACCATTGTTCACTCTGTTGAGTTGTAGTCTGGTAATTGGTGGTACTTGTTTTCCGTTGTGTTACCAGATCTGGGTCTTGCTGCATATGGATGAAGGGAGTGGGTGCGGCTTCTTCTGGACAAACCCACTCTTAGTGGACGAGTACATGACTTGTTATAGTACAACTTTCTATGATTCAGACTACTGCTTTCCATGCCTAAAAAATATTTGAATCTCATCAACACGGATCTTCTGTATGAAAATATAGGTAGTATTTTATTTTAAGGTACACACCCTGGTCGCTGTCATTCTTGTCTTGGTTATCCAAGTTGAGTGTGGCCCGTTGACTTTCGTATGAAAACTTCTTCCATGTGAAGGCTGGCGTTACCTTGACTTCAGTATGAGGAGTTTTGTTGGACTCTGCTGATGGTCTAGGACACTGTTCTAATCTCTTGTTTGGACACTATAATGGCAAAATATTTTTTATTAAAAGTTGTCAATACAGGAGACAGTCAAAGAACTTTTTGTGTTACCTTTGTTTTTGCTATAGCACTTTCCACTAGGTGCATGGCCATTTCTAAGAGCTCTGGCCCATCAAGGCTGCAGGCATCTCTTTCCAAGGCTGACAGAAACTGTGTACTGTACTTGGTTTGATCGGGAACCGTCCCAAGATCTTTTTAATCAAAAGTATGAACGAAGAAGTCTTTTAAGATATTGCAAAATACATTCAGTGGGCGGATAATGTTCAATACTTGTTGTGACGTTTCTAACTATATTACTACTATCCCTAGCTGTTTATCTAATCGTACCTTGATTTTCAATGCTTGCAGAAACAGTGCTGCGATCTGGTGAGTGTGGTCTAGGTTGTACATATCCAGACGAGTCCATCTTTAGGAGATTCTTGACTTCTTCGGCCATCTCACTAATTTGGCTGCTACAGCTGTCATTGTCATTATCACAAGTATAAAACTCTTCCTCGAAAGATGATGTCTTCGCCCATGGGTTTCTTACTGGGCTTAGTGTAGGGGTCTCCAGCTTCTGGATAACATCATCATCATACATTTGGATTTTAGAAGTGCTATTAGTTATTATACCGCGGTCATCCTGATACAGTGATGGATCTTCAAATTCGAGGAAGTAGTTGTCCATCCATGGTTTTCCAAAGCTATCTAATGAGGTGTAGAGTTGGCTACCGACCTGCAAAATAATTGTATGTGATTAATAAGCGGGCCGCAGCACGATCGACAAACACTGTGACAACAGTTACAATGTTTGCCAACTTACGACATCGGAAGTCTAAAAAACGGTGACTGAGATAATTTCAAGACGCACAAGTTTATTTAGTGCATCTTGGTGAAAGAGGGCGTAAAAAGCTACTCAAAACAAGCCCCACCCAATAACAGGGTTACTTACCTCGTCAAGTAAACATTCCTCCCCCAGTCGAAGCAATAATGAACAGACGCCAGCGGGGCGCTGATCATTTTCCCTGATGCAGGTTATATGGCAAACTGTCTCGGGCACCTCTTGTACACCTTCAGATGTGAAGCTGGCTCCCATTAATGGATTAGTTGAGGAAGCATCTTCACCTTGGATTAGTTGCAACTCTGTCAAACCATTCCTATTTAAAACAAGATTCTGTGATACCGTTTCTGATGAGAAGCATTTTTCAGGCGTAGCTCCTTTAAATTTCTCATGATAATTGGAATCAATGTCGTGCTTGGCTTGGATCAGCTTTTCTGAAAACTGTGCTTTCTCTATGCCAATGTGTCGATATTGGTCATTTGCATCTTGTAATATATCATTGCATGTAACGATGTCAGACTTTCCATACTCTGAATCATCGTTTCTTTGACTGGATAGGACATGCTTCTTTGGTAACTGTGGTGACTCTTGCATGTCTGTGAAAGTTTGCTGATATAAATCACTTGCATCTGGTACTTTATCTAGATATGGTACTTTTGCAGACTTTACGTAATCTGGACCGTCGTCACTATTGGCCAGGACCATCTCATGACATGGTACTTCTTCAGACTTTACGTAATCTGGACCGTCGTCACTATTGGCCAGGACCATCTCATGGCATGGTACTTCTGCAGACTTTACGTAATCTGGACCGTCGTCACTATTGGCCAGGACCATCTCATGACATGGTACTTCTGCAGACTTTACGTAACCTGGACCGTCGTCACTATTGGCCAGGACCAGCTCATGACATGGTACTTCTGCAGGCTTTACGTAATCTGGACCGTTGTCACTATTGGCCAGGACCATCTCATGGCATGGTACATCTGCAGGCTTTACGTAATCTGGACCGTTGTCACTATTGGCCAGGACCATCTCATGGCATGGCACATCTGCAGGCTTTACGTAATCTGGACCGTCGTCACTATTGGCCAGGACCATCTCATGGCATGGCACATCTGCAGGCTTTACGTAATCTGGACCGTCGTCACTATTGGCCAGGACCATCTCATGGCATGGTACATCTGCAGGCTTTACGTAATCTGGACCGTTGTCACTATTGGCCAGGACCATCTCATGGCATGGTACATCTGCAGGCTTTACGTAATCTGGACCGTTGTCACTATTGGCCAGGACCATCTCATGGCATGGTACATCTGCAGGCTTTACGTAATCTGGACCGTCGTCACTATTGGCCAGGACCATCTCATGGCATGGTACTTCTGCAGGCTTTACGTAATCTGGACCGTTGTCACTATTGGCCAGGACCAGCTCATGACATGGTTCTTCGAAAGGCTTTACGTAACCTGGACCGTCATCACTATTGCCCAGGACCATCTCATGATATGGTACTTCTGCAGACTTTACGTAACCTGGATCGTCATCACTATTGGCCAGAACCAGCTCATGGCATGGTACTTTTGCAGTCGTTACGTAATCTGGACCGTTGTCACTATTAGCCAGGACCAGCTCATGACATGGTACTTCTGCAGGCTTTACGTAACCTGGACCGTCGTCACTATTGGCTGGTACCAGCTCCTTTTGGTTATTTTTAACAGTACTATATTCTTCTTCCGGAGAAGAGTTCTGAAATTTTTCAACTTTTCTTTCATTTTCATTAACCTCAATACCGATTTCTCCAGTTGGTCCATTTGTTACTTCTGTCATGTTGTGATCTTTCTCTTCGTCTGTAAACCTCAATATGTCCAGACTAGGAATTGATATTACCTCAGGGAAGGTAAATGATGGAATATACCTTCCATCATCTGTTCGTGCCTTTTTAGTACAAGGTTCGTCAAGGTTTTTATTACGAGGT
Organism: Anthopleura sola; assembly: GCA_023349425.1. NCBI lineage: Eukaryota > Metazoa > Cnidaria > Anthozoa > Actiniaria > Actiniidae > Anthopleura > Anthopleura sola. Next base: position 15,411,944 of record JALHLI010000002.1, read on the forward strand.
ACCTCCTGATCCTCAGTCTCTTGTACCTCATCTTCGAATTCTTCATCTGAGAACAATAATTCAGTTGATGCAGTGGATTCATCGTCATCATCTGAAGTGAAGTATTTTGTCCAAACCACAGGAAACCCAAAATGAACACTTTTCGTTTCAGGCTTTGTTACGTTGTCCACTAGTACTTGTTCTTTTTTAAGTATGGATCGTATCTGTCGCTGGTGGGTCATAACTGTCTGGATGTTATCAAGATTATTGTCGTCCTTGGGTTTTCGGCCCTCTTGGTGCAGCACGTTTGACCACTCCGCGAGGGTTGCAAAGTTGATCGTTTCTTCACGACCTGCGATGGTTCCTGACAAACAAATTTAAAAGGCTGTTAGAAAGGAAACTGCAAAAACCATAAAAATAAGGCGTTGGCTTCCAATTTGACCATCACTACAAGAAATACGTCGTGGGAACGAATTCGTGTCCTTTTTGCAAGATTTATCCCCTTCTGAAAATAACAAAAAAGAAATCAAACAAATGACTCAACATATCATTATTCAACTTTCCCCTTAACATTACATAAGTAAGTGATGCATATATAACTCATATTACAAGTGTAAAAATACCTTCACTTGATTGTATGGCTTTGACCCCGAATGGAGAAAGCTGGAACGATCCTGTAATAGATCATGATCAGAAAACAATGCATCGGTCAGTATTAACGGATAAAAAAGAACTGTTGATCTACAGAGATGTTGCACTCCAGTACAGCACTTTGGTCTTTGATAGATGCACTTAGGCATTCATGAGGAACGTCCCGGCTTTATGCTCCCTTATGGCCTGGTGCAAATAGGGGAGGCAGCTCTATTTAACAAAGGACGGGGTTTAGAGAGAACGGGGCTATGAGAGACAAAGGGCAATTTAGGGGGAGGGGGTTACGAAAATTTGTGCAAGTGAAAATCAACATGCATCAGCCCTTAAATAATGACTAGTCCCTCAGAAGTCCATAAATTGTTATGGGCTTTAACATACCTTGGAAATAGCTTGCTGTAGTCCCCTTGTGCATCCCCCAGCCTGTTTCACTGTCACACACAGCTGTAGAAGCTTTTGTCACATCGTTTTTTGTAGATTTTTCTTCGGCTGTCAACTCAACGCCCTTCGGTACATTCTGCATCTCATGAGCTACCTTCTGCTCGAGGATTTCTCCATGACACAGTTTTTCCTCAGATTCAAGTTTCAGCAATGACTTTGACAAAGATTTTAAATATTGAGATTCGTTCAAATTCTCCAGTTCGGTTTCCCTAGAAATTCCACCACCAACGTCTGGTACCGTCAAGTCGTTTCCGGCATTTTTGTAGGAGTCAACAGATTTTACAACGATTTCCTCTAAAGAAAAGTCTTTTGTTACAGATTTATTAGCATCAAAGGGACCATTTCCAGTGTTCTTTTGCTGAAAAGATTGTGTTCGAGGTTCTGAAAATAAAATAAAAATAAAACTGTTATTTTTAGGCCGAGAGCTAGCCTAGTTGGCGAAGAGGAAAACAACGCCAAGACTTACCCATACTCGAGTACAAAGATCTTTCGCTTTGATTTCCTAAGTCGTTCTTCTCCACATTCATCTCATTGACCAACAGTTGGTTTTCGGGAACAAACTGATTATCAGCCATGATATCTTTAATTAACTTACAACAGGCAGTTTTAACTGTAAAAAGTAAGCTTACGATTAAAAGTTGAATGCAAAATATTGACATGTTTTCAGTCTCTAGTTAGCAGAAAACTACGTAGAATATATACAAAAGTAAACAGAATTTAAGAATAAATAACTCACCCGCTGTTGATGATATATTATTAAGAAAAGATTAAGATTTTAGCTCCAAGAATACAATTTTTGAGAGTAAAAATATCATCTTCTTCTCTTTTTCTTTTCGCGCTATTTTCTGGGCAGACGCGTCCGTCCGACTTCAAATATATGGCGCCAAATTTCGTCAGTATATCTACCAATCACATTCAAGATGACGTAATGCAAATGTGATTACCCCTTCCTTCCCAACCCTCCCTGCATTTTTTTAGATTTTTACTTGGAATCCCAGTGTTTGATGCAACGTTATTTTCTCATTTCTTCTTTTAGAATTTTAAAATTTACGCAAAGAACGTGATTTTTCACTAAAACTTCAAGCGTGCAGAGAAAGGCTCCATAAAAGCAGGGACTAGTTGCATTCGGTATGCATAATGGATATGACCTTTTCGATAGAAGTTCATTAATAAAAAAAGAAACTTATTGTATACATTATTTAATCTCTCTCATTATTTAATTATTGGGTTTTTTTCTTCTTTTGGCTGGTATTTTTTACACTTGTTCTTCAGCTTACATATTTTACGATTTCATTTTAAGTCCTGAATATCTGCACATACAAGAAAACCAGTTGGTATGCAGTTTAGTGGTATCTTGGCTGCCTGTGCTGCGAAGAGCTTGAGTTTGTACTCTTGCTGTGGGAGCTTTTACTGCTTGGATGGTAATAATGACGTGAAGAATGCGAACTGCCTTCTAAAAAAGAAAAAGAAAAATAATTTAGGGCTTCCTGTTATTTCAACCAGACTTGGACACCTTAGGGGGGATGCATGATGCCTACCTTCTTGAGAGTTTGAATGCTTGTCGCTGTATTTAGACTTTGAAGAGCTGCTTGAATGATGATCCCTCTTGTATGAGTATGGGTTATACCTGTGACCGGGTCTCTTGCTGGGCTGAGAGTGAGAATAATCCTGAGTAAAACGTAACAATAGATAACAAGCAATCAAAATATGAATGTTATTTGGTTTGGTTACTTATTATTCGTTTATAGTATGCTATACTTACCCCATAGTGTGTGCTATGCCCTCCTGCTGAAGTTTGTGGCTGTTCTTGTTTTGGTGGTGGAGGTCTCTGTGGAGGGGGAGGTGGCATTTGTGGGTCAACCTTACTTGGGTCAAACTGTGACTGCCTTGACTGAGTCTTCCCTTGTTGTGGAGACTGAGGAGGGGGTTGGTAGCTCTGTGTGCCAGCTGGATGCTGCTGCTGTTGTTGTCCTTGGTGATCCACAGGGATTGAATATCCATATGGTTGTGTCTGATATTGCTGAGCTGGGTAGCCATAAACCTGTTGTTGTATAGGATAACTTGTTTGTTGTTGAGAGTACTGTGATACAGCATGCTGTTCTTGTACATTTGAGAATCCAGCATAACTTTGTTGTTGGGCTTGGCCAGTCTGTGGTGCAGCATGTGGATAACTAACTGGGACTTGCGGTTGCTGATGCTGACCCTGGTTTTGGGCTACATACTGCTGATGTTCTGGATAAGCCTGCTGTTGTGCTTGCATAGGATAACCATATGGTTGCTGTTGCTGGGTCAATGGCATTTGGAATGACTGTGGTTTTTGCTGATCAGTATCTGGTTGTTTCTTTGCTTGTTGTTGTGAAGGTGATTGACTTGTGAATGTCTGCGGTGGCTGCTTTGGATGTTGTTGATGATAACTATGCATTCCATACTGCTGTGGTCTTTGGTGTGGATATTCTTGCTTAGTATTTTCTGGAGTTTTTGAAAGGTTATGAGGTTGGGGTTGTTTGTGCTGTTGACTTTGTATTGGTGGTGGTGGCGGTGGTGGTACGCTAGCTGCTTGCTGCTGCTGTCCATCCTCAGCCTTCAGTTGAGCTTGGTACACAGGATAATGTTTAGTATGCTGCTGCTCAGCAGGTTGTGCTGCCTGGTACTTGTGTTGTTGAAGTGGTAAGTCACGTTTTTGGTATTGTGATGGATGTAGAGTGGATTGATGTATATCATGTTTTGGGTACTGTACTGCTTGGATTGTTTTTTGTGCAGAAGGACTTGCTTCATGCCTTGGGTACTGCACTGGCTGTGATAATGGATACTTTACTGGTTGATTCGCATCCTGTTTTTGATAGGGTGTTGCTGGTTTTGCTTCATGTTTGGGGTACTGTACTGGTATTAGTTGGTGTGTCGATGAAGGGTGCTGTGGGTGTTGCTGTTTCACCGGCTGCTTTAAAGAACCACCAAAAAAGGAAAGTTAGAACTTTAACTATAGGCAAGAGCCAAAATATTACAATTCTAATGTCATGTGATTGTGAAAGTGTGCAATATGTTTTGGTGCTGTTTGTCACCACTGTGTAGTTCAAACCTTGATTTGCAGGTTAAGTTTGTTTGATGTGTTGTTCTCTTCTATTCCATGACGGTTTTTCTCTAGGTTCTCCAGTTTTCCTCCCTGTAAATAGTGAATGTATTCGTAGTGTGTGTGTGAAGTGAACCTCGTAGAAAAGGCCCTAATGGGGAGTGATAGTAAAATGTTTTTTTTTTAATTTTGGAAGTTCAGTTACCTTTCCATGAAATGATCCAGACTCTGCAGGATGAGGTTGCTGTCCTGGCATGGGATGACTATGTGTTGATACAGAACTTGCTACAGCTGGCTTTGGTGAAACATGTTTAGGTTGCTAAGTATAAACATGAAAAAAAGAAAAATGTACAGTCAGATAATTTTGTAATCATGAACAATTCAAAACCAATCAATATTATCTATTCAGAATTTTACATGAACAGATGAGCCACCTTGATTTATACTGAAGAGACTAGAGAAAGTGTTCATTTTGATAGGGTGCTTATGTTTGGTTCATCTAATAGGGAATGCTTTACTAAGTTTGACATAAATAGCCACATAAAAGTATACAAGTAGAGTTATTCTAACCTGAGATGGAATAAGTTGCTGATTAGTTTGCTGATAATAAGGAGAATGCTGGTTCGCAGATACTGATGATGATAATGTTGATGGATGACTAGTAACAACATGCACTGGTGCCATTGGTGTAATCACTGTAGACTGTGGTACTGGATTGTTTCCTGGTACTGCCTGGCCCTGGTTACTGGTGCTAGTAATCTTGAAGTGTTTTTCGGGCTGTGTATGAGTTGTTGCTCCATGTCCAAATGAGTAACTGGATCCTCCTCCACTGAATGAACCTGGATAAGGGTGCCCTGTTGGTTGGTTGCCATGGTGACCTTGATACCCTTGGGGAGGATTAAGGGGATCTTTTATACCACCTTTAAAATGTAAAGGAGTTAGAAAATGTGAATGAAAGGATACTTGATATAACTTCTTTTATACATATCCAAGTCACAAATCATGAAGAATGTAACCATTCGTATTATATACAAGATAGGGTGTGTTCATTCTTCTCTCTGAAACAGTTTATACTCAATCTTGTTCCCCCCTTGGGACAAGGTCTTGCCCCCTCATCATCATCCCTCCATTCTGAGGGTGTATGTAATCTAATTGCCTCCCTGTTGGAGGACTTGAACAAAAGATTTTTGTCTCTGTCATGTCAATCTACATGATAGCCATCCTCCCCATTCTTAGAGCATAATATGTAATGCCATGACTGCCATGTTGGATGACTAACAGAAGATTATATCTTGGTTTCTATATTATGTACGTCAACCAACATGACAGCCATTACTTTTGGTCTTATATTCCCATCTAAATGGATGTGCATCACCGTGTATACGCTAAGCCGTTCAGTATCTTTCATTGGAAAAGACTGTGAATGACTCAGTCATGTCTGGGGGTGGGGGAGTGGTGACAAATGACTAGTGAATCAATCAGTGAAGACACTCACCTAGAGCACCAGTGGTAGGGGTCTCCATTCTAGCAACTGGCATTTTAGGGATATTGGTTGTAGCCATTGGTTGTGAAGATGGTACATTCACTGGCATATTTCCAAAATGAGGCCTTTGAGTCATCATATTATATGGCATACGATGAACATTAGTACTCATTAAAGGATGGGGATGTTGTGGGGGCATCATAGCAGTTGCCTGTCTTTCTTTCTGTCTTTTTTCCTCATCCTCGTTCAAAACTTTCTTCAACTGCAAAAACAGCTGATGTTTTTCGTTTTTAAGAGACTCCAACTTGGCTTCGAGTTTACTGATCTCCATTTTAACGTCTTCTACTGTCTCCTTCTTCTTGTCTTCTTCCCTTTTTCGTTGTTTTTCGGCCTCTTCTTTCGCTCTGCTTTCCTCTAAAGCTTGTCTTTCTTTGAGTCGACGCCTCACGATGTAAGCCTGGACAGCTTTCAGCTGTTGTTTTGAGGGACGTTCTCGCTCGATTAAGACTGGCATTTTTCGAATTAAAATACAAGAACAATAATTAAAACGATTCTATGTTTGCTAGTTAACCTAATACGAAAGAAAAAACCTCAATTAATAAAAAAATCGTAAAAACAATGATTAGCAACGTCCGCCATGTTTTTGTCTTTGAGCTCTGCCGAGTCTGCGCACTGAGATAAACCACAGGGAGCCCAAAATATAAAAACTTCTGCCCTGAAAAATTCGAAATCCATAACTCGTACTTTTATATGTTTATTTATCGCTGACTATTTTTCTCGTTTTAAATTTACTATAATGATTATAAGAGGCGAAATTTTAAAGTGATAGGATAATTTTTCGAATTCAAGATATCTTGAATAAAAATCGACATTTTATAGCGTCTTCGACTTTGTCTTGCCGTATGTAAGCTTATAGGATGAATTTTAGCAGTTTTTATCGATTTTCAGTGAGTTTTACAATATTCATTCTTTCATACATAGCAGGGAGCTTGGGCTACCTGTGGAAAGATGGAAGAGAAACATCCAAGGATGAGAAAAAGGTAAAAAAACAATTTTTTTAATAAGATTTTTGATGAGAAAACATTTTTCATCTATAATGCTTATGAATGGAAGAAGTCCCCGAAAAAACACCCTTTTTTTGCATACCACATTTATGTACTTTGGGTTACCTGTGGTGTAGATAGTTCTTGGGCACGTGATCAAATAGAAGCGCCAAGATGCCAGTTGAAAGCAAGCACATGAAAACTATGGCTTCTACAGACTACCTATCGTTTGGTTTTGCTGCTGTTGTTGCTCTTGGAGGTGTGATCGGGTATGCCAAAGCAGGTCAGAGAAAATTTCAATCATTATTGATTGGTTTTTGTCGTTATTTTTGTACAATCAGTGATTCTGATAGTGTATTATGTAATCAAATATGTATCATAGCCTTCCAATTAGGACCTAAAAAATGCAAATTGTACAAATTTCGTGATTTAATTCATCATATCAAGCAAAATTTAAACTATAAATGCACGGAATATTTGGTTCTCCTTGCAGTATTTTGCTATGCCATAAAGTTCAAGAATAGTTTATATTAGTTTGTTGGGAATTTGACCCTCGTGCAAGCGATCACCAAAACATAAACATGTTGTTCTCTGGTCTTTTTTTCTGGACAGGAAGCACAGTCTCTCTTGCGATGGGGCTTAGCTTTGGAGGCATAGCTGCATTTGGTGCTGTGCAAACATCGAGGGATCCAAAGAACGTTTGGGTGTTGCTTGGTAAGGTTATCTATATCAAATATCTCAGCTATAATCACATGTACTATCCCAAGACAGACTTCGTGCTGTTGACGCGAGACTGCTATTGATGTTCATTTGCATATCACAGCTGAGCCCAGTCTCGGATCACCACCCTAAAATTAGAATTTTACACTCTACTAAATTTTATTAAATTTCTGGTAAACTTTAATTGCCACAAATATATTTAAGTGATTTTCATTCACACCAAAGATAGGAAGCCATTTCACTGTTACAGCCTCTAAATCTCCATATTTCTTGATGGCTCATGTCCGTGAGCACGACTGTTTTGTTATATTTTTAGTTTCATCAATGATTCTCGCTGGTGCAATGGGTTCAAGGGCTGTCAGGAGTGGCAAGTTTATGCCTGCTGGTCTTGTAGCAACTCTTAGGTAAGGATTCTACGTTTTGTGAATAAAGCTAGGGTGGTGGTGGAAGTACACTCATCTCTCATCTCTGGGGTGTCAGGTTTGATCCTTGGACTCTGCATTACACTTGAGCAGAGTATGAGCTAGGAGTCTATTCCTTGATTTATCTGGGTTCTCTGGTCTATGAGTTAGCCATACCCTGACTTAGATCAGCCCAGAGGTTGTTTCAGGGTTCAATCTGTGAGTTAGCCATGCCTTGACTTAGATCAGCCCAGAGGTTGTTTCAGGGTTCAATCTGTGAGTTAGCCATGCCTTGACTTAGATCAGCCCAGAGGTTGTTTCAGGGTTTGATCTGTGAGTTAGCCATGCCCTGACTTAGATCAGCCCAGAGGTTGTTTCAGGGTTTGATCTGTGAGTTAGCCATGCCCTGACTTAGATCAGCCCAGAGGTTGTTTCAGGGTTTGATCTGTGAGTTAGCCGTGCCCTGACTTAGATCAGCCCAGAGGTTGTTTCAGGGTTCAATAAAATTGTTGTTTGGTTGACAGCTTCAGTTTTCTTACATCTTTTGAAAGTAATTTGTTAAACTTACACAACAATTATACTTATATTAAATGTTTTTAATTGTTATTTACAGTCTAGCTGAAGCTGCTCGCATGGGTTACAGATTGCTTAATCGATAGCCAAGATAGAGTAAGGTCCTAAGGCTATTCTATATTGATACGTCAACAAGTATAAGAACCTGCTTATCTGTACAGGAATCTTTAATCTTAACGATGATTAACTTAGTGTTTTGTATCTGCTTCAAAGGCAGAACACAAATATATACACACATAGTATTTTTACAATAGAATTTACCTTATATTCACTTAATGTCATGGCTAGTATAACTGTAAACTCCTTAAAAAAGATTTGAGTCTAGTTGTTTGTGCTTTGAATGATTATTTACATATCATGCGAGTGCAGATAAAAAATATTGCCATAACACTATTACAAGTATGTAAGCTATTCAGTGATTAAATAAGAAAAAAACTATTGTTTCTCTGATGTAAAAATAGAATACCATAACCTTGTAGATTTATTTACAATTCTATTAAATTGTAAAAATATTTCTTAAAATACACTGTCTTGTACCTTTGTATTATAATACATATTTATTCATTGGTGATTTTACTTCATCATCCACCTCAACAATCTTGCTAATGCTAAAATTTGTCTCGCATTACATTTCTGATACTACACATATTACTAAAGTAAGAGCCAAGAAGTTTAATTAGTTTTGCTGTCAAAAGTACAATGTTGCTAGGGGCAACAGCATTAGGATATTATGTTGATATATTATGTCTAAGAGGGAAGAGACTGGTGTTGATATAATAACCTTATGCAATTGTCCCTAATAACCCTGTACTTTTGATACCAAAACTTATGTCTCTAAATTTTAGTTTCCTTTAGAAACTTGGTCTCTTATAAGTGATAAGCATAGTAATAGAATGTGACCTGGAAATTGGTGCAGGTAGGGTATTGGTAAAGCATCTGCAGCTCAGATCAGTGGTCAAAGGAGGGGACTGTGTCTAAAGTAGGTTTTGGTAGGATGCCCATAAGTTAATAACATGCAGTTGACCAACAAACACTGATTTGGCAATTCCTACTGCCATTTCTCACACTGAAGCTTTTAAAATTTACAAACACAAGGTTTCAAGTCCTGGCAGGTGATTTACTGCTTGCTCTCTTAGCCATCCCAGGTCTTGCAGGTGATTTACTTAATCTGTCACTAGTATTTTCCCTTCCCTTAGACAGACTTCTACTCCTTGCTCTTGAATCCTCCTGTGATGGTTTTCTCCCCACACTGCTGTCCCTAGATGTTTTTCTGTCTCCTGAAGGCATCTGAGAGGTCCTCTTCACCAATGGTGCTCTTCTTTTCCCTGATTCCCTTGCTTTCTTTCTCTCTTCCTCTTTCTTCTTTTCTTCAGCCTCCTCTAATTTTCGTAATCTTTCTTCTTCCAAAAGTCTGTCTTTGTTTTCAGCCACAGAGTGAACTTCCTCAATCATGTTGGTGGCCTGAGCATCAAGAAAATTAAAGTTAAAACTTGCTAGCTTTGTAGGTAATAAGATTTCTACTGTACCAGTGTTGAATTTATGAATTATGTACTTGAAGTACGTAATGGGGTGCCTTTTTCTTTCTGAGTGAGCCCACCCCACCCCAAACCCCGAATATCATTGAACTGATTCCCATATTTCTATAAATGCAATTAATGCACCCAATATATCATAACTTAGCTTACCCAAGCGTAAAATGTAGCAGCACCAGCACTGATGTCCCTGACTATTTCCAAGTCCAGATCTTCCAGGTACTTTGAATGCGCATATACAGCATGGTGCATTTCAACATGTAAGGGATCCAGTGATGTTACCTGCCGTTTTAACCCTTCTTTGCCCGTTTTACCCAGCAGTGCTTGCATGTGCTTCCAATTGAGTAACTCCTTTTCTTTGTAGCCGAGAAGAATATAGACGGATATCATCACCTACAAATTAACATGGGTCATATTATTAAAAACTAAAAATACTGGCTGCTCAATGGCTGGACATAATGATTGGCCACATCAGATTGATCAACATGTAACCAGTCAATGCATAGGTCAAGAGGACCAGCCTAAGAGGTGCTTTGCCAGCTAGACAAATGCCAAATCTGACCAGACATCATTTGTTGACCTGCAGATATTTTTAGCCTTGTTTTTCATTGAGCCAAAGAGAATTCAAAATTGTTATATTTTTACCATCAAATCTGACAGAATGTTGTTGACAATGATCATTATATTTGAACATTGTCGCTACTGTTGGTGTTGATGATGAAACTGATGACAGTAATTATTGTAAATAAAACCCCAAAATTGGTGTTAATTTTTTTGTAGGGTATTGACCAACAGCGTACCATTATACTGACATTCAACCATTATCCTGTTGACACCCTACTGACACCTGCTTAATAATCATTGACAACCTGCCGATACTAACACCAATTTCGTGTTTGTATTGCTTGCTATTACCACTGATGACAAAATTGACAATGATGATGCTGGTTGTGGTTTAAAAAAATGATTCAATAGAGCTTTTAAGTGTGACATCAATTGAATGAAAAAACAACTTCCAGTTCCAAAACGAAAAGCATGAGTTATGAAGCTTTTTCTTATTTTTTCTTCATGACAGGATTTGTTGTCCAAAGTTCTAACTGTTTCAGGTGAAGGTTAAATCATTGAAAACATTTTTGCTTTATTTTAACAGCTTAACAGCTTAACTTAGCAGCTCTATACAGGTCCATGAAACGTACCTTGTGAACAGCAGGGGGTGGATTCTGATAGCTACGGATTTCAGAAATAACACTCTGTTTGAGTTCCAAGATTTCAGCTCTGATTCTCTCAAGTCTACGCAGCCTGTTTGCCAGTCTTTCTCCTTCCTTCAGTTCAGGTCCCCAGTCCTTTTCCCATCCATTCTTACGGATGAACGACATTGATTTTTCAATATCACCAAGGTGACGACGGTTGATTGCATCTTTCAAGGCTTTACCAGCTTTCACATTATCTAGTGTCTTCTGTGCTTCATCAATATCTTTCTTCAGAGCTAAAAAAAAATCACAAATTTACTCACTAGTATTTAAAAACATTAAAATATACCAGCCACTTACACAGCAAGAGCCAGTCGAAATGTAGAATGAAAACAATGCATTCCAATTTTGGCTAGTCGCACCAATCAGAGACCATTAGAAAACAATACCATTTCAACATTGAGTTCATCCCATGCAACAAATTTATTCCAATTCCCATGCGGAAAAAGACGATTATGTAAACAACTTGTGCTGTCCAGGATTCTGATTGGCTCAATTAACTAGCCAAAGTTGGAATCCATTGTTTTTATTCTACATTTTGATTGGTTATCAGGTTCTCACTGTCTAAGTGGTCCTGGTTTAATAGTAGTCACACTGTAACACTATGACATTGTAACTCTATGATAATTGAGAGACTGATGCTTACAAACGAAGGTATCTAATCAGGAGTAAGCAACAGAGCTAAGAACTAATCTGATCAATTAATATTATTATATCTGGGGCTAAATATTAACAACAGTCAATCAACTGACAACATGTCTAGTAAAAAAATGGCACTTGTCTGGCAAAATGCCTGGTCCTCTTGACTCGTCACATGATGTGGCCAGAAATGTATGGCCACAATTCTTGTAATTGAAACATAGTGATTGACATCAAATAGAATGTTATTAATAATGGTAATAGAACTGAGTTGAGTGCAATTTGGGCTGAAATCACAAAAGTGATTACAAAAGAGCAATTTGTTAATCACGAGTGTGATTTCTGCCCAAAATTGCAAGACACTCAGTTCTATTACCTATTAATCATTTCCATTTTGAAACTTAATATATTAAAATACTCAACAGTTATATGTAGCTTCAAAAGTGATTGTTTGACAAAATGATGCAATTAATGATTCAAAATAGTGCAATTAATGCTTAAATCGCACACTTTGTAGCCAATCAGATTGCAGGATTTGCTAATGATTTCAAAATGGATATGATTAATTCTATAATTGTATGATGAATAAAAGGAAACATTACATGGAATTTTGGCAGCTTTGGCCTCTGAAATAGCTGGTTCCAGTTTATCAATCTTTCTAGACTTGACTGAAGCCTTCAGGTTGGCTCTTAGTCTCTTCTCCTTATTAGCCAATGCCTCGGCAAGAGCTTTTTTCTCAGCTTCTTCAGCAGCTTTACGACTTGCTTCATCTTTGGCCTGCTTTGCGGCTTCTGCTGCTTTCTGTGCTGCTTCTGCAGCAGCAAGTTCAGCTTCTGCTGCCTCCTCGGCAAGGTCCTCTGCCTCCATTGCTTCTTCCCTTTCTGCCTTAAGCCTTTCCTCTCTCTCTGTATCATTTAAAAAAATTAATACCGGTAAGAATCAAAGTATATTTTCCCTTCTTTTTTCTTGACTCGTATAATAATACCATTCTAGGGTTGCAATAAAAAAAAACAGATTATGTTTTACCTTTTTCTTCTTTTTCTCTCTCCAACTGCTGCTGCTTTAGTAATTCTTCCTTTTTCCATTTTTGTTGAGCTTCCTCTTCTTCCCTTCTCTTTTCTTCTTCTTCCTGTTTTCGTTTTCCGTCCTCTTCTCGTCTTAGCCTCTCTTCCTCTAACCTCCTTTCTTCTTCCTCTAATAGTTTCTTTGCTTCGTCCTCGCGTTTTAGCAAATCCTTCGCCTCTTCTTCTTTTTGCAGGCGGTATTTTCGTTCTTCTTCTTCAGCTCTTTTCCTTGCTTCTTCTTCGACTTTCTTTCTCTTGGCAGCTTCTTGTCTTCTCCGTTCTGCTTCTTGTTCGAACTGCGCACGTTCTTCACCCTTTTTTCTCTCTGCTACTTTTTCCATTTCCTTCTTCTGTTTCATCCTCAACAGCTCGTCTTTTTCCCGTTCTTCTTCCTCTCTCTCTTCTTCTATCCAGTCCAAAGTAGGAATATTACAGAGAGGGACTTCAATCTCAGCGAAGCTGATCTCTGATCCTGGAGCTGCTCGACTACGCAGGAATTTCAACCATCTTTTTTGCGAAAAAAAATCATCGTGAACTGCCTGAAATAAAAACCTTGCATTTCTCTCACTAATAGTCCCTTTACGTTCTCTATCCAGCATATTAAACTCCCATTGAAGGTCTCTCACCAAGAAATACCTTCGGTCCATCTCGTTCAAGACATCATGTAGTTCGTTCTTGTCACAAGAATCTGTCGCACAAACTTCAGATATCGAGGCTTCTACTTGAGCTAAACTTATTCCACCATCTCTTATATCGGCATGGAGAGCTTGGAGTTGGTCTGGTGCTAGTTCTCCGGTTAAAGCTGTGTCGTATTTGTTAAATATTTCGGAGATAACTTCGTCTTTACTCATCCAGTCGAACGAGTACGCCATGTTGTTTACCCTGGTCACTTGGGAGATTCGAATAAACCACAGGGAACCCATAAATATCATCAAATATTTGATATTTTTGCCAGTTTTTGCCAAAAAGTTTGCAGTTTTTTCTTATCTAAGTTAGTAAAATTGTGTTGTAAAATTTAATGAAAATATCCGTGATCCAGAAACACGCAATATTTTTAACCTTAAATTTTTGTGACATAATATGTATCATATATCATCATCATCATCAACATCATCCTCATCATTATCGTCATTATTTGTCATCATCATCTTATCATCATCAACATCAACATCATTATTATCATCATCACCACGACCACCACCCATCAATCATCATCCTCATCATCATCTTCATCATTATCATCATCATCACCATCATTATCATCATCATCATAATATCATCATCATTGATTGATTGATTAATTTTATTTTACTCATATATCATCGTCATCATCACCATCATAATCATCATCATCATCATCATTATCATCATCATCATTATTATCATCATCATCATCATTGTCATCATCATATATCATTATCACCATCATAATATCATCATCATCATCACCATCATCATCATCATCATCATTATTATCATCATCATAATCATTATCATCATTATCA